>CM069906.1:35738584-35816084 GCA_036172215.1 Camellia granthamiana | reverse complement strand
GTAGAATGGACTGAGATGCCAAGAAAGCCCTGTTATTAGAATTGTACGATTTGCGATTTGAATCATACGATTCGATTAAGTAGGTAATCGATTCGAACAGGTTGTGTGAATCGCAAATAGCTATGAATCGTAGGTGACTTGGTGAACCGAATCAGTGAATCGTGAATTGATTCGATTTGCTAAAATCGATGTTTGACTTGCTTTTTTGATTTTTTATTGTTGAAAAAGGGTTCACACAACCTTTTTAAGGTTTCTAGGATTACTATATGCCATCTTTTGACTTTCTCTTTCCCTATTTACTCTCAAATACTCAAACCTTAGTGGGAAAAAAATGAACTCTCTCTCTCTACAATATTTTAGGCTTATATATTCAATTTTATTTAAGTACTTGCATTTACAAAATGAATTTTTTGAAGGCAGCAAGTGAGACTTTTGAAAAAGTTTGAAGATTTTGATTTTTTAACCTTGTAAAAAGTTAAAATCATTGTTGTTGAGTTATTGTTACTTGAAAATTGAAAGTTTGTCTTGGTTTGCTTTCTTTATTAAGAACGGTTGATAAGAAATAGTATCTAAAAGGGAAAAGGTGAAGTGGTAAACATGGGAATTAGCATTAACTTCTTACCCATACCACAAGATCATCATTTAAAACAATATTTTTATTGATTTAAGTCAAAATATTTCATATTTATTAGATGTATTTAATACCTAATTGTGTAGATATATTTTCTATGTAATTAAAAGAGGGTGACCGAATCTTTACGATTCATGATTCGATTCGATTCGCGATTCGGTACAATACCATTTTGATTCACGATTTGAATCCCGATTTGGCAACTATGCAAGAAAGTAGGAAATATTTCCTAATTCCTTCATAGAGAAAGCTTGATGCATTTGAGTAATTAGGTGCTGAATATGAGAAGAGCTATTTCCTGTCAGCAAAATGTCATCCACGTATATTAGGAGAATAGTCATTGTGGTAGCAGTCTTCTGAATGAACAAGGAAGAGTCACATGTGCTATTTTGAAACCCCTGAGAAAGTAAGAATGCTGAAAATGTGGAGTACCAGGCTCTTGGTGCTTGTTTGAGGCCATATAAAGCCTTGTGAAGCTCGCACACATGACCAGGTGAAGTAGAGTCCACAAAACGAGGTGGTTGAAGCATGAAACCTCGTCCTCAAGCTTACCATGACGGAATGCATTAGATATATCTAGTTGTTTCAGTGGCCAGTTGTACTGAAGAGCTAAACAAAGCAAAATCTGGATTGTGGGCTGTTTGGCAACTGGACTAAATATCTCTTGAAAGTCAATATCCTCCTGTTGTAGATATCCCTTTGCAACTAATCTAGCCTTGTGTCTTGCAGTTGTACCATCAGAATTCCTTTTAACTTTAAATACCCACTTTCAACCTATGGCATTTTTGGCAGGTGGCAACTGAACTAGAGACCAAGTTTGTTGTTTCTGAAGAGCTCCAAATTCATCTAACATAGCCTGATGCCAAATAGGAGATGAGAGAGCTTCCTTATAAGAGGGAGGTTCTGCATCTGCAAAAAGAGAAGCAGAGATAGTGGTGGCTAAACAGAGAGGGGCAGCTGCAGCCTTAGATCTAGTGAGCATAATATAAGCATTTGAGGGATGAGAAGAAGGTAACAAAGGCAACTGAACGGATAAGGACTGAATAGGAATAGAGGGGGCCTGAATGGGTGACACATGAGGAATAGAACCTGCTGCAATAGAAGCATGAGCAGTAGAAGAGGAACCACGAGGTGAAGGAACTGCAACAGGAATTGAAGCACTAGGACCTGAAGAATTCTGAAGAAGAAGTAGAAACAGAAGAAGACTGATTCTGAGATGGAGCAGAAGACCAGAAAAAAGTTTGAATAGTGGCTTTAGAAGAAGGTGAAGATAAAGAGGAAAAGGGAAACACTGATCCATTGAAGATAACATGCCTAGAGAGGTAAATTTTACCAGTTTGTTGGTCTAGACACCTATAACCTTTACCAAAAGGATGATAACCCGGAAAAACACTAGAGACTGATTTAGGTTGTAGCTTAGTAGGGGTGTAAGGCTTGAGCCAAGGGAAACATTGGCAACCAAAAGTTTTAAGATAGGAATAATCTGGAAGTGAGTGAAAATGAACTTCAAAAGGGGATTCATGAGCTAGAGTAGAGGAAGGCAATGTGTTAATGAGGAAAGTAGCATCAGCTACTGCATCAAACAAATAGTGTTAGGGCATGGAAGAATGATGGAGAAGGGCAGTGGCAGTTTCAGTGATATGCCTGTGTTTTCTCTCTGCTATGCCATTCTGAGAAGGGGTGTAAGGACATGAATGTTGGTGTACAATACCATGAGCAGTTAAAAAATTCTTTCATTTTGGTATTAAAATATTCAGTGCCACCATCTGTCCTTAAAACCTTTAAAGAAGTATGAAACTGTTTTTCTGCATAAGCTTTGAAGTTAAGAACTTAGTATAGGCTAAAGGATAGAGCCAAGTAAACCTACTGAAATCATCCACAAACAGTACATAATATGTAAAACCAGAACTAGAAGCAAACGGTCCCCAAACATCACTATGTATGAGAGAAAGTGGTGCATTCACAGTTGATTAGACAATTGAAAAGGAAGTCTATGCGACTTTGCAACACAACAATCAGTACAAACAGGTACTGAGGTCTTAATTGAAATAAAAGACAAAGAAGATTTAAGAAAATCAAACTTCATAGGTGATGGATGTCCCAATCTATTATGCCAGATAGACTGAGGAACAGGTGGAGATGCAGATGTGAAATAAGCCTGTGATGGAGAAGCAGTAGTAGCAGCATGAGAAGTATGAGGATGAAAATGATATAGACCATTGACATTAGAACCCTGATGAAGGATTTTCTTCGAAAACTTGTCCTGAATGACAAAAGAAGAATAAAAAGTGATTAGACAATTATTATCTTTGGAAAGCTTTTGAACAGACACAAGATTAGAGGTAATAGCAGGAGTATGAAGAATTTTATTTAGGCGAAAAGAAAAATGAGGAGTTGGAAGTAATCCTTTGCCAGTGTGCTGAATTGGATCAGGTCCTTGATAAGACTGATAGCAATTCAAATTACTCAAATCATGAGTAACATGATCAGTAGCTGCAGAATCCAAGTACCAAGGTTGTTGTGGAGAAGCAGAAGAAGAAGATGGATTGGAGGAGGCAACAAAGGCCTTGGATTACTACTGTGAAGAAGAAGAATTGAATGGCTGAAATTGAGAATCCATACTGCATCAACACTCGAGCTGAGTGACTCAGACCTCCACAGATCTGACAAGCCTGAGAAGAAGATCGTTCTCTACCTTTATTCGAGTAATGACCATTACCTCTGTAAAAACCACCTCTACTTGAAGAATCGAAACCTTGACCTCGTTGTCCTCTGCCTTTGAAGAATCTACCTCTGGAATGGCCATATGATTGACCTCTTGAATTGTAGTTAGAAGAACCTCCAACAGAGGAGAAAGCCACAGTTGGTTCAGTCATTGACGGTTTGTGCAGTTCAGATTCAATATGAATCTATTCGGAACAAAGCAGAGATGACAATTCATCCATGGTGATGGACGCTGATCTTGCTCTAATGGTAGTTTTGAATGCATCATACTCATGAGGAAGTCCATTCAAAGTAATTAGAACAAGATCCTCATCTTCAATGGAAGCAGGAGCTAGGGCAAGTTGATTAGCCAATTCTTTAATTTTTGACAGATAATCATCAATGGAGTCACTTTTCTTTGTGATGCTATTCAGTTTATTCTTTAACTGATGAACATGCGATCGAAAAAGAGTGGTAAATCTCTTATTCAAAGCAAAGCAAACCTCACCTCAGAACAACGATGAAGATGAAGAATCGATGAGTAAATCGAAGAAGACAAAGTCGCAGTGATACAACTGAGCAAATGTGCATCAATCAACTCCCATTGTACAAACTCAGGATTATGTTCCTGATGAATTCTTAATCTTCGCTGCAGGACATAGTATTGTACCATCAACATATCCAAGAAGATCAGTTGCTTGAAGAATATTTCTGAGTTTTGACTCTTCCAGATCACGAAATTTGAAGCATCGAGTTCACAGTGATGAATGAGGACAAATTTGAAATTAGTAATGTGAGAGTTGAAGAAAGAATAGAAGAAATCATGGAAGAAGAAGCCCTGGTTGGATCGTCTTGTGAGAGCTTGTAGCTCTGATACCATAAAGAAAATCTAAGAACTGTTTCATTTCAATGCTTGATTACAATGTATCACTATTACACATATATATAGTTGTTACAGATCAGCTATACCTACACCTCACACACAGACTAACACATGTTCTAACAACTGTTCCTAACTGATTTGTAATAGCCTTGATGCGCTGGACACATTAGTTGAAGCAACTGATGTTGAAGCTATGGCTGATGCTGTGGCTGGAGCTGCGGCCTGGGCGGCACTAGTATACTCAGCAGTATTTACTTGTCACATGGTTTTGTACCTTCTCTTTGGGATTCTGGATTATTTGAGTAATGCTACAGATTCACATTTTAGACCCCCAAATACATCCCCACTGATGTGGCAAGAAAGTAGAGCCCCACATAATTAAGTGTGTGACAAATTAAAAGTTAACACCTAGCATTCCACATCATTGTGGGGATTTTATTAGGGGTCTCAAAGATTTTCCGGATTATTTTGCCGTCTTTATTGTTTGATATCAGGATATCTTGGAACCCTGATTAGAGTTGAGGAATTGTCAGTATCAATGCAGAACAAATCAAACAGGAAATTTGCTAGAAGAAAGGTGATGCATGATTTTATGATAGGGCATATGATTTGTCTGGCTTAAGTATTTGTAATATGTCATGACCATCACAATTGGTTCAGGAAATATGTACAATATCTGGTATATTTAGGTATAATTGAAATTTAATGGATAGTTTTGATTTTCATTTTTTTGTTAAAAAAGTTGGCAAATTGAGGAATTATTTGGACTAAGCCAGTATTAGTTTTACAGAAAATTTGGGACGAAGGTAGATGATGCATATGTATAAAATAGGAAATATTTTCGGTCATTGCATAATTATTTGGAATACTTCTTGGTCACTAGAACTAAGTCAGGTACACCAATTATACTGTCACAATGAGTAGAGGTATAATCTATTCAGTTTGGTCAGGGTTTAAGGAAAATTTCTCACTGAACCAAACCTTTTGGTTTTGTGCTCATTCATATGCACCAAAACCGTCCGACTAGTAAGCATGAACATGGGTCACAACAATAAAAAATATTTTATATATTTGTATTTGCTACGCAAATTAATATTACATCCTCAAACAATTGAAGTTAATGAAAACTAACACAAAGGCTCAGTTTGTTTCAACGTCAAATATTTTATGTAAATTAATTTTGCCAAAAAAATTTTCTTTTTATTTTTTGGTGTTTGGTTGATACTTGAAACAAAAATTTTCTATTATATAGATAGAAGCCAATGAAGAGCCACTCTTTTGCCTTTGAAAAGATTAATGTGCTGAAAGGGTCAGTACACTTTCTAAAAAATTGACTTACGGAATTTTTTTGGGTAAGTCATTTTGGGGACTATGACCAAAAAAAAAAAAAAAAAAAAAAAATGTTTAGTTATTTTTTGTTCAACCAAACAATAAAAAACGCATAAAATATTTTTAAAAAAAATATTTTACGTCAAAACAAATGTAGCCTTAAAAAGGAAACCCCATTTTAAAGTTAACTCTTATCATTTTTGTATGTTTAATGGATGATCTATTAATTATTTAAATCTAAACAAAAACTAATAAACATTCAACATCTAATGCATCCCGTATGCGTCCATGCTGTCTCCCTATGTCCGACATTGCTACAACACCTGTTTTGGAGTATCGGTGCTTCATAGTTGACCGAAATTACTAAATCACTTAACCAAACTGATGTGTAGTGGGACGGTTCAGTTTAATCATTTTAATAAAAGCCCACTACACAATTACAAGGATTTAACAATATACAAATTTGCATACGATACAAACATATTTATGTTTATATATCATATATATATAGAGAGAGAGAGAGGGAGGGAGGGAAGGGGAGAGAGAGTGAGTTGATTTTTAGAAATCATATGCATGTTAAGTGTTATTAAAGGTGATAGGCACACCAAAGCGTCAAGGTCTCCTGGGGCCTAGGCACAAGGCTCAAGGCTCAAGGCGACGCGCAGGCTTCCCTGAAGTGAGGCGCACCTTGTACGGGGAAAAAAAAAATTTTAATACAAGTAAATAATTTAGGGTTCTACATAAACAAAATGAAATGTTAAACATTTAGTGTTTTTTTGGAGATTAGGAATTAGGACTAATATTTCTTCTATCATTGATTTGGGGTTGAATGCCTAATGTATTGGCATCTGTAATAAGAGTAGAGATCTTCTGTAGTTGCACCATATTAAATTCATGGTCAGATTTTAAACAAAATCAATTAAAGCAACAATAAAAAAAACCCTCAAGACACAAGCCTTGGGCCAATCAGGCACTTTATCATAGTCGTCTGGCTTGGAACATTATAAGGCACAAACCTTGGGCCTAGATGGCACTTGGGCCTAGGCGCGCCTTATCGAAGTCGTTTAGTCTGGAACACTACAAGGTGCAAACCTTGGGCTTGGATGGGACTTGGGCCTAGGCGCGCCTTTAATAACACTGTGCATGATCATTAACTGGATAAGAGAACCACGATAAGATGAAGAGGAAGAGCAACAAAATCAAATGAATACCCATGGATCAAATGAATACACATGGATCCACTTCTCTGCTGATCAGAACCACGACACCCCCCTTCGTAATAGATCAGTGAGATCCTCTATCTTCTTCCTTGTTTGACAGATCCTGATAACCACTACCAAGGGGTAATACCATATGAAATCCCTAAAAAAACCCTTAATACAACCAAATCTTAAAAGCCCAAATACAATAGAAAACACAAAACAATTCTAGAATTCCATATCACAGAGGTCAAATGCATACATCGAATGGGTTGGACAGAACTGAAATGAAAGATTGTTATTAAAGTTGAGGGAGAGAGTTAACAGGACGTGAGAGGAGGAAACCTAGCTGCTATAGTTAAAATCCCATCCATATTACAAAGTAGATTGAAGAAAGAATTGACCAAAAAAAAAAAAAAAAAAAAAAAAAAAAGAAAAGAAAAGAAAAGAAAGAAAGAATGACAGAGCAGAAGTTGTGACTGAGGCTGTGGATTTGTTTATGCATGTGTTGTAGAGAGAGGGGACTTTGAGGAGTCACTGAAGGGGGGCTGTGATGTGACTAAAGAAGAGGGGTGTCAGGTGTGTTTTAGTTTAGAGAGATAGGAGGGGTTGTAATGAATTATGCAAAGAATTAATTCGATTCAATCATGGTGGCAAAATAATTCTATACACATTATTATGTGTTGTGATTTATGTCATAATGGTCATCACTTTTTCATATATGAGGGAGAAACAATACAACAATAAATGTATACATGCATGAGGATTGTCTTTTTGGGGAGATAACAAAGTATCTATAGGCTATAGGTGGCTATTTTTCATTTGTAAACAAACTTTGAGGATTGTCTTATTCTATAAAAATTTTACTGCAGGTGGCTGTATTTCTCATTCAGAGGAATCGTCATGCTTTGATTGGTAGAGCAATTGATGATCATGATATGGAAAGGGTTCTTCATTTTCTGAGAAATGACCCGGTAAAATCTACGATATCGCTTCTTCAATGACAGTGAAATCCAAGTTTAATAAATGAAGTTTTCTGTTGCAGGTTGTAGATGCTGTATATGACTGTAAAAGTGAGGTGATTGGGCCTGGATTTTTTAGATTTAAGGCTGAAATAGGTGAGCCTTCATGTCATTTCCTATTATTTATGCATTTTCAATGAATTCTGGTTTCAAAGATGTCATCAAATGTATGTGTACTAAATTAAATAGATTTTTCTGTGACATTTTAAAATGTGAAATGCCTATGCCTACCAACATTGTCAGCAGTACTGTAAACATTTTGACAATAGATTTCATATGTTTACTGCTATGTCTGCTGTAAACAATATAATTTCTTTATGCATTCTGATATACTATGATATAATCTTATATCCCTCGTCGCAAAAGGCCCATTGACTTTTCTTGTGATTTCTTAATGACTTGCATGTCATGTTTTACACATAACTTGATGTATCTTAAAAAAATGGGTGTGTTATATTTCTTAATTTGTGCTAGAGAGATGCATGTGACTCTACCCTCCCATAAATTCAAGACTTGTATGGCCAATGGTATCCTGATGATGACGACACCGTAATTTTACAGCAATACCCAAAAATGTTCAGACTAATCTTCTAGTTACATTTTGGGGCCTGTGTAATTTGATACATTAATTTATTATAAAAAACGGGTAAAATTGTAATCTGTTGAAGCTTTGTGAGGCAGATTTCAATGGTGTCATACTGGTGCAGAATTATCTGAAAAGGACAGGACGTGAAGAGTGGGCCAAACAGGTTACTATGTTTTCCTTTAATCTTTTATTTTTCTTTTTTCATTTTGGTTTTTTATTTTGATTCAAGCATGTAGTTACATTTTGTAATGTTATGAGTATACTAGGAACTTCAGTAGTCTTCACTACAAAATGTAATGCCTTGACAAGCTACTCTAGGCCATCCTGTTGTAACCAAGGGTGTTTTTTTTATTTTTTTATTTTTTTTGGGGGGGGGGGGGGGGTGTGTGTGTGGGTTTGTGTGTGTGAATAAGTCATAAATTAAGACAATAAAATATACACAGCTTCAAGGGGCATACCCCAAGCCTCAACAACAACTATGCAGAGCAACAGAACAAAACAAAGCTAACCAAATCATTATTTCATTTCCTTGAATTGGAATAGCCCTTGTGTTTTGTGTCTAACCCAGCTCAATATTTTCACTCAATCCAATATGCCATTTGTTCTGCATGTGTAGCTTGCATGCATAAAAGCTTAATTCTTTTGTTTGTTTCATAGATATCTAGGGAAAACTATGAATAAATGATGATGACCCAGAAGTTAAGTCTGTCCGAATCCAAACATGGGCTAGGACACAAAATTCAAAGGGATTGATAATCCTGGCACGAACTGTCATGACCTGAACCCGCCCCCATGGGATTAAGGTTATAACCGGCCAGTAATCAAGAGATTACCTACGGCCTCAAACCAAATAAAATATATTCTAACAGAGTTAAGGGGCCAAACGGAAGCAACTAAAAATTTTGTCCCTAGAGCTGTGCTTACATGGCACATCATAACATTTCACATTTATTCGTTAACAACTCACGTCAAAAAGGAAAATAACCCAAGTTCTATACATACAGAATCATTCACGTCTAAATCAGTCAAACCCAAAGTTTATATACAAAAATGATCCAATGTTCCGCCAATATAGCAAAATTATAGCAAAAGGACAAAAGAGGCGAAGACAAGTCTCGTGCGTGAGACGTTTGGGCTGACTCTTCAAAACTTTGACTGTTTCTCACACACTTCACTGAGGCTGGGTTTGGACATCTATTGGCTCACCTACAGACACATGAATAAGAGTGAGCGAAAGCCCAGTGAATAATATCAAGTAAAAAGAGATACATGAACGAACTTTGAAACAGTTACATCAAACGGCCTTGGGCCCAATTCATGTTTCAATCTAATGTATCAAACGACTAAGATCCAAACGTATCAAACGGCCTCGGGCCCAATTCACTCATATCTGACGGCCTTCGGCCCATTCATTCATGTCAAACGGCCTTTGGCCCAATCATTCATGTCAAACGGCCTTTGGCCCAATTCATTCATGTCAAACAAACGGCCTTTGGCCCAATCATTTAGGCCCAATCATTCATGTCAAACGGTGTCCGACGGCCTTTGGCCCAATCATTCATATCAAACGGTGTCCGACGGCCTTAGGCCCAATCATTCATATCAAATGGTGTCCGACGACCTTTGGCCCAATCATATGGCATAACAAATATTTGTCCACAATTCTGTTTAACAAACTTATAAGACTGATATAGAAATAAGCAATTGGACAAATAACATACTTCAAATATCTTTACAAAGATATTACTCACAATGATCTGCCGGTGGATTTGCTCTCGTGCTTGACCCTACACATTTCATGAACATAATGGGTAACAAACGATTCAATCCGTTCTTAATTCATACATCCCTCTTAGGCTTCTTTCTTATTCTTTCAACTCATTCACAATGCTTAAGATATGCCTAAGAGTACTTAGAAATGAAAGAGAATGGAAAATGAAACACAAAACATCTTTACAAATTTTCTGAAACAGGGCTCCCCGCTTGAGCGGACCCCTATGGCCTGCAAAAGTACTGGTTGCCTTATTTTCACGCTCGAGCGTGAAGTCGGGCGCTCGAACTGAAAGTCACACTACATGGCTCCCCGTTCGAGCGTGAACCTCCCCGCTCGAGCGGACATCCATGTCTGCAAAAGTTCTGGGAACTAGCATTTCACGCTCGAGCGGCGCTTTCCCCGCTCGAGCGGACATGCCAATTTTTGGGTTTTCCAGAATTGTTCTTCAAGTGCAACCTTGATATTCAAAGGTCCAACATTCATGTTTTTGGTCCAAAAACGTGGAAACACAATATATAGCATAAGGATGTAAGCAATATGAGGCCAATTATTCAAAATCCATAATCATACTCTCAAATTAATCAACATTTCTCTTGTATGGTTGAAACCCATGCATTCAAACTTTATATAATCTTCATATCTCCATTAATCAAACATGCATGTCAATTTTGACTCCAATTCTAGTACAAATGGCACTTATAATCATGAAACTCATGTAGATTATGCATGCATGAGAGATTTGGTGCCCAATTCTCCTTGTTTAACATGATTCATGCTCAAATATGCAAATTCATAGCAATTCTTTGCATGCATGTACATAAAAGCTTCCAATCCTTCAATTTCATCTCAATTTATGTTCTTGATCACCCAACTAGCTTGAATACACAAATTTACAAACTTATACTCATGAATTCATACTCAAGTGCTTACCTAGAAGCTCTAATCACCCAAATTATGGTTAATTCTTGAATTGATCTCCAAGATCTTCAAGCTTCTTGACTAATTCTTCAACTTGAGCTCCCTCTCTCTCTCTAACCGGCACACACTCTCTCTCTAGAGTGATTTTCAGCCAAAATGAATTCAAGAGAGGGAATTGAGTGTAATGAGGCCCTTTATATAAGCTTTCCTAATCAAATTTGATTAGGCCAAATAATGGAGCTTAAATTAATCGTTCTGAATCTAATTATTTTGATCCGAATAAGTTTTCAATTAAATTTCACTATAGGCTCTAAAAATTGCGCTAATCACAATGACATAATCAATTTCGAGTTCTGTGGCCGGTAAGGCCTTCAATTTAAATTTTAAAGCAGATAATCAAACAGATTTTCCTACGGTGAACATATAGAAATTCAAAACCACATATATTCATATAAATGACATTCAAAATCATGTCAAACACATAATCATAATCATAATTAAGATTAATTAGCATAATACGGACCAGGGTTATCACACGAACACTAGGAATGGTAATCCCATCTAATTCAGTCCATCCAAACAAACATAGGCTAATTGTGTTGATGAGCCCCAATCCTGTAGTTACCAAAGTGGGTGTCCTAAGTGAAAATTCATGTCTTCCATTAATGCTTTACCAGACGTATATATTGTAATGGTACTCTTCCCCTTCCCCTTTCCCTTCATTTATCTTGTCTGAGCATGTGTCTTCATTCATTTATCAAGAAGGAAGGCATGCTGTTCGTAAGCAAGAGAGACATTTTCTTTGTTTGTTAGCCATGCTACATGGACTCGGGTATGGGTATCGAGTATAGCGACATCTCCAAGCATTATACCATCCTAAACCTAAATCTTAAGATATTGGGATGTGGATTCAAAAGTTAGATATGGGTATAGGACATCGTTGGGATTTATACATCCTACCAACGTGAGTGGAAGCGCACCCACACACACACCAAAGAGAAAAATAATCACAGATTTACATGGTTTAGCCCAAATTGCCTACATGTACAGGAGAGAGTTTCTACCATGAATAAAATAGATAATACACGTGAGATGACCAAAACACTCAAAACTCACACCACTACTCAAACTCCATGCTCAAGGTTAGTTGAGCCTTTGCTCATCCCCGTTGCCCTCGGTATTTTGTCTCTCACCCCTTACATGTCTATTTTTCCCTCACCACTCTCTCAGTCTCTCACAAAAACCCTAGAGTCCATATGACTATTTATAATAGTTCACCTACGAGAATCCTAGTTTCATACAATTAGGTAATCAAATCCTATACATATTAGGTTTTTTAGTAGATTCTGAACTCTACTATCCTAACCCAAATAATAATTGTATAAGACCCACCTGTATCACATGGGTTGATTAATCCTAACAACCACCCCTTCACTTATGTGGGGTAAGTGTTATATGCACCTTCCAACCTAATTATCCTGATTTGTGTGATACACTCCACCTTCAACTAGAAGATGTTGCACCCCCTTAAACCGAGTGCCCACATTATTTGCACCTCACACAATAGTGCTCAAACGTGTCCTTCATGGCTTCCCTTATCCTCATGCTCGAGCCCATGAGATCTGCCGCACCTGTCTGAGATGTCTCCATTGCCATGAACCAAAATCTTCATAGAAAGAGACCAAACTTTCAACCCGACTTCCTTTGTGGACTGTACACCCTTTCGTTGCGAAATTGTCTCAAGTTCTATGCCTGAAGCTTCCTTCTTGTGAACTATTTGCAACCCCGTTGTCTTCCTCTTGGTGGCCACCAAATATCCTTGCAATTGTTGTTTGCCATTGTTCACCCACGACTCGTACTACTTGCCTGACGCTTGACAGGAGCTTCCTTCTTGTCACAACATACTCTACGAGCTTGTACAAGTAGCCAATCATGATGTCCAATTAGAAAATACCATCTAATTGACCTCACAATGACTGTACTTCCTTGTTGATTGAATTAGATTACTCCTAGATCATCCTTGATCACCCGCAGTCAAACCTGATCACCTAGATCACCGCCGAATCTATCCAATCTATCCAATTCATTTAAACCGTTCAGAATTTGTAAAATCTGAACCCACTAGTAAATATGTAGTGCCTGAAAACCTTAGACACCACCCTCACCTTGAATTTTTCTATCAAACATATTAATCTAGCAAAAATTATGCACCGTTGATTCTAAACAAGTGTCTCATTGGATCAGAACCCATTGAAATCCAAAACCACGATCCTGTTACCTTCATATTGTATCTACTTCCATGCAAATAGAAAACTAATGAGCCAAGGCTCTGCATTGCTTTATCCTAAGGTATTGTGATTGTTTATTTGTTTCGTTGAAACATCGCTACAATTTCACCATTCCTTTTTTTTATAATCTCTATACCATGAACTCCATTGCTCCGACCATGCCCTTGTCAACCGCATCGAGGATCGACTACCTTAAGCTTTGATACCAGTTGTTGGGATTTATACATCCCACGCCACCAACGCGAATGGAAGCACACCTATACATACACCAAAGAGAAATAATCACACAGAGATTTATGTGGTTCATTCCAAATTGTCTACCATTGGAGAGAGTTTCCATTATGAATAAAATAGAAAATATATGTGAGATGGCTAAAACACTCAAAACACACTCTATTACCCGAATTCCATGCTCAAGGGTAGTTGAGCCTTTACTCACCCCAGTGCCTTTGGTATTTTTTCTCTCACCCCTCATATCTCTATTTTTTCCCTTACCACTCTCTCAATATCTCTCACAAAAACCCTATAGTCCACATGACTTTATAATAGTCTATCTGTGAGAATCCTAGTTCCATATAATTAGGTAACCAAATTCTATACATATTAGGTTTTCCAGTAGATTCCGGACTACTATTCTAACCCAAAAACCTAATAATTGTATGGGACCCAACTTTATTACATTGATTGACTAATCCTAACAGACATGCCCTGAATACTTGAATATATTAGCTATTGTATAATATTCATAGATAAGATAATATAAATAATTTAGAAATGTTCTTGAAATTAAATAGGAATTAGAAAAAAATATGAAATTCTATTACCTATCCATGTGAGGGAAGAAATATTTCTTTGCTAGCAAATGTTAGCAATTATTTCTTTGAACGGTATACAAAGTTAAGAGGATCCAAGTATTGGAATTTGGTACAGGTCGTAGACACATGTCACACCCTTACCCTTGTCGTATTTGTGGACAAGGGTCTTGTGGGGGAATTAGAAAAGTTCATGTAATATTGTTGGTTAATATATGACACATATAAATACTACATGGTTTATTTATTTTTGATTCATGCAACACGGTTTATAGTTATACAAGAAACGTTAATGATGCCAAGTTTTCTAGGCAAGTTTGCATTCCATTTATGGTGTGCTTTTCCTGGTTAACTCCTTGGAAAAAGAACATCGAATATGCATGTCATTTGAGATTTAGAATTGAGAATCATCCGACTCAACAACATTGAAAGTGATGTGGGAGCGCTTTTAGCATGCATATGTATCTTTAGAGGAATTGATGATTATGATGTTATATATGAAGTTTCGAGAAGCTACGAAGGAGAAGGATGACACTGCATTGCTCAAGCTCATGTCAAACTATGGTATGCAAAATCGTAATAGTGACTTGGCATTCTGATTGAATTGTGTTTTATTTTATGTTTTTTTGTTGGCTGATTGTGTTTATGACGTGATAAGAACTGACTTGACGTTATATTCATGGCAGGTGAAGAAGTGGTCACAGCTCTTGGTAGTGAAGTTGATAGGCTAGAAAACGAAATCCAGGAAATTGTCCCCGGTATTCGCCATGTTGACATTGAGGCCCACAATCCTATTGGCCCATCCCCATGATCCCCCCGCGTTTGTACATGTATGCAGTAATTTTTACACAATTTTTTTACTGATCCATTATTATTATATATGATTAAACATTCAACAAGAAATGTCATACAAAAGGCTTCTTCTGAGTACAAAAGATGAAGCCATTCTACTACACTCTGATGTAATTTGTAAATGTTAATAGTGAGATTTCTTTGGTTTGAACCAAGGCAGGCAGGCAGGCAGGCAGGAGTGAGAAGCACGGGTGAGCTAAATGTGCACCTAATTTCTCTTTTGGTTTTGAATATTGTAGTTTTAAGTAAATAAATCAACATTCCTTGGGTGAGTTTTGGTTTGATCATTGCTGACGCTGGACTATTCTTTGTCAGTTGGTTTGTGAAGGAGTTAGATTATATCTCAGAAGAAATTGATTTGCAATTTAATTTGGAAATTTCATGGAGATTTCGGGTTAACGAATATATTTGAAGTGGCTTTTGAACTTAATTGAGCCTCCTCGAGCAAGTAAACAAAGTCGAAGCCACCTTTAGATGGGAAAGGGAAAAAAAAGAAAAATCTCCTACCTTTTCGGAATCCATTTCTAAAAACAAACATCGCAAAATGATAACCCATAAAATGCTGAACACGCTAGACTTGAAGGGTTACCCTCTTTTTGCATTCTATTTTCTTTGTCAGATCCTAAGGAATTTTTCCAAGGTTTTGTTTGATTAGAAAGAAAATTTAGTAGAAAATGAAAGTAAAAGGAAAGAAATAGAAAAGAAAATATATATTTTTTACAAACATTTGATTAAAATGAAAATTTTAAAAGAAAAAGAAAAATTTAAAAGTTCAGTTATAGATAATTCACACATTCAATTTTTCTTGTGTTTTTTTGTGTTTTTATACAAGAAATTAAAGATTAGTTACAATGCTAATATGAGTTGTATAAAAAAATTAGTTTTCTTCTATTTTTTATCCCTTTCAAGCTAAACAAATTCATAAAAGTTAATTTTTTTCTTCTTTTCCTCATATTCTACCTTTCCATTCTAAACAAACAGAGCCTAATGGTTCATTATGTAGATTTTCGTTTGGTTCAAACTTTCATTGTGATATGGCACGGTAGCACTTTACACTCTTATCTTTTAAAACAGTCATATATTTACCATATGATTTTGGATTAAAATGCAACTTTGGCACAATTAATGTTAACAATAAAAAGGCAATTATACCCTTTATGTTTTTTTTTTTTGGGTAAGTAAATAAATAAATTTACCTCCATGATTAAGAAAAAAAATTAAAAACATAACACAAAAATAATTTTTAATTTTAATTAATTTATGATTTAATTTGTTAAATATATATGTACATGTTTAATTTAAAATTTTATTAAATAATAAATTGAGTTAAAAATTAAAAATGAGATTAAAATACTTTTATGATTTAATTTGTTATATATATATGTATTATGTATATTTTTAATTTAAAATGTTATTAAATAAGATAATTTTATGGTAATAAATTAGAGGGTTTAGTTTAATTAATGATTTAATTTGTTGTGTGTATATATATATAAATATATATAGGTATGTTTATGTTTATTTTAAAATTTTATTAAATAAAAATTTGGGTTAAAAATTAAAATTAAGATTAAAGTAGTTGACAATTAATTTTTATAATAATAAATTAAGGTATTTAATAAGGGCAAACTTCACTTTAGCCCCTATGGTTTAGGCCATGTACGGATTATCCCCATGACTTTCAAATATCACCACATAACCCCCTTGTGGTTGATGGAGTAATATGCATCGTTAACATCGTTAATGGCAGACATTAAAAGGCCAATTTGCCCTTGTATATATATATATCTAAGCTTGCTTACCATTTTCACTTCCAACAGTTGTGTATTTGAGAAGAGAAAAGTGAAGAGAACTAGGGTTGTTCGATTGAAAGATTCAACAAATTAGGGTTGTTCGATTGAACAAATTAGGGTTTCAATCGAACGAAATAGTGTATAGATTTGAGAAAGTAAGGTTTCGATTGTTCGATTGTCACTGATTTAGAGATTTATGAAGCAAACAAAGCCCAAAAGTTCACAAAGAATAAGTTGTAAGGTGTTTTTCGATCATTGCTTTTTATTTTGTATTTCATTTGGTTCGATTTGCTGATATATATATATATATAAAATGTTAGTTGATGTACTTTTTGTTACTATATACTGTGGTCCCGTATGTTTTGTATATTAGGGTTTGCGTGCCTCCTTTTTTCGTACCATTAGTGGTTAACTTTTTGTCATGGACACTGTGTTCAATGCAGTTGTTCATATCCTGTTGTTATTAGGGCTGCAAACGAGCCGAGCCGAGCCGAGCTTTGCTGGGCTCGAGCTCGGCTCGTTAAGTTATCGAGCTCGTTTATTGAGCTCGAGCTCGGCTCGATAAGGGATTGGGCTCGAGCTCGGCTCGGCTCGTTAATTTTTATAGAACTCGAGCTCGGCTCGGCTCGATAAATTTTTTTTAATATTATTTATATTATTTAAATATAAATATTTAAATAAAAAATATTATTTATATTATTTAATATATAAAAAATGCATTTATATTATTATTTATATATATATTTATATATTTTTAATATATAAATAATGTATTTATATATATTTATATATTATTTAATATATAAATAATATATTTATTATATAATTTAATTAAAGATAAACGAGCCGAGTCTACCGAGCCGAACACATGCGAGCTCGAGCTCGGCTCGTTAACGAAACGAGCCCAATAATCGAGCTCGAGCTCGGCTCGTTTACTAAACGAGCCGAGCCGAGCCGAGCCGAGCCCTTACCGAGCCGAGCCGAGCCTGTTCACGAACAGCTCGGTTCATTTGCAGCCCTAGTTGTTATGGTGGTTTTGTATATATGAAGTTGTTCATATACTGTGGTCCCCTATGGTTGTTTGTTTATTTGTAGTGAATGATGTCAGTGTATTACTTTGTTTGTTTATTGTCATTGTGTTTTTGTGGGGTATGCACTGAAAATGTGAAGTTCATCCCTAATCCTCAGTGTATTAATTTGTTTGTTTCCTTCTTCAATTAACTTTTAACTTTATGCCTGAAGAATAGGTTTTTTAATTCTATTACTTTATGCTTGTCATATACTATAGGCATTTGTATTGTATGACTTTATGCTTTTATATTCTTTTTCTGTTTTGTGTGATATGTTTGAGGATTAGGGATTATTTATTATTTTAGTTTATGTTGGTTACATGCATGGCTATATCTTTGTTTTGGGTTGTGGTCCCAAAATGTATTGATAAAAGTCTTTTCTACTTTAGGAGTGAATGCTGAAAATGTCAGACAAATTCATAACTGTTCAAATGCATCATGAGGGCCATTTTGTCTTTCATCCACATGTTGTTTATGAGGGTGGTAGGGTGAATGACATAATTAACTGTGACCTTGACAAAATGTCCATGTTTGAGTTAAGAGACCTTTATTATGACCTGGTTGGTGGAAAAGTAGCAAACATAGATATGTACTATACATGGCCTGGTTATAGTTTAGATGTTGGGTTGAAAACAATTTACAGTGATGCTGATGTGATGAAAATGCTTGAGGCTTATAAGGGTTTGGATTATGTAGTAGTGTTTGTAGAGAAGGGTGTAGATCCTATTATGGTTTTGTCATCCAATGGTGAGTTGTTGTCAAATCCAATGGTGCAAAATAGGGTGGTAATGCCATAGGTGGTGGTGACACAGAACAGGGTGGTAATGCCATATGTGGCGGTGACACAGACATTATTGATATAAACTTGTCTGATATTGACATCATAGTTGATGACATTGGGAATGACTTAGATGATAGTGTAGATGTAGCTGAAGGTGAGGATGTGGGTAAGGAATGTGAGGGTAGTAAGAAATCAAATCAGAATCAAGCTAGGGAGAGTCAAATAGGAAGGGAGCATGAGGGTAATGATAGTGATGATTCTGAGGACTTGGACTATATAGTTAGGGAAGAATATAGTGATACTGAAACTTCTGAGGATAGTGCAGAGGAAAGTGATGACCAAAGTTGGTTGTATCTAAAGGGTCCAAATGATTACATTTTTGATGAAACCTCACATAGAAGAACTAAAGGACCACCACCTAAAGTCAATCTACCAGATGATGTTGGTTGGTATTTAGATGTTGATGATGATGACGAATTGATTAGTCTGAAAGGGTCATCAGATCAGGCAGATGATGCTGGATACCTAGAATACAAAGAAGGGACGATGAAGGATCCCAAACTTGTAGTTGGAATGAAATTTCCCAGTCCCCAAGTTTTCAAAGAGTATTTGAGGGAGTTTAATGTGGTGCATGGTTATGATATAAGGTACATCAGAAATGAGAGTGGTAGGATCACTGTTATTTGTAGGCATGGGTGTACTTGGAGGATATATGCCTCTTCATTTGGGGGAACCATAACCTTTCAAATCAAAACTCTAGAGGGGAAACACACATGTGAGAGGCATTACAGTAACAAACAAGCCAACTCTAAGTATTTGGGGAAGAAGTTTGTAGATGAGGTGAGAGATGACCCCTCCATTGACATAGCCTCTTTCAAGAAAAAAAATTAGAAGAGAGATAATAGTGGATGCAAGTAGGTTTCAAATATATAGGGCAAAGAGAAAGGTAGGGGAGATAATTACAGAGGATTTGGTAGAGCAATATCACAGGATTAGGGATTATGCAGCTACAATTATTAGGAAAAATCCAACCTCACACATTTCAATAATAACTAATCCTGAAAAGACAGAGCCTACATTTGAAAGAATGTATTTTAGACTTGGTGCACAGAAAGATGGATTTCTAGCAGGGTGTAGACCAATAATAGGACTAGATGGTTGTCATTTGAAAGGGATTTTTGGAGGGTAGCTACTCAGTGCTATTGGGAGAGATGGAAATGACAACATGTATCCTATTGCAGTGGGTTTGGTTGAGATACTGTCATGACCTGAATCCGCCCCACGGATTAGAGTCATAACCGGCCAGTAATCATGAGATTACCTACGGTCTTAGTCAGAAATCAATCCGTATTTAATGATAGGGGCCAAATTGTGGAAGAAATTTTTTCGAAGATTGTCTGTTGAGCTGTGCATACATGGTTTAAACAAACATTCTTACATTCACATAAAACTCACACCATATGCGTATTCACATTAAGTATGTCATACATACATCTAGGACTATTCAAAACCGGTGTTAACAAAAATTCAGATTATACACCAGGTTGATCAAGGTTGGTCATGCATGACCTCAAAAGGGTCAAAAGAACAGAAAAGCAAAAATAAGGCCTCTTGCGTGAGGTGACTCTGGTTGATCTCTCAAAACACGGTTTCTCATCGCTCACTGGGGCTGGGCTGTGCATCCCGCTGTTCACTTACATAAGTATAGACAGTGAGCTAATGCCCAGTGAATAATACCAGAGTAAAGAGGTTAATGAATGAGATTTGTTCATGAATAAGTCATACTTATAATTTAAACATTTGAACTGCTATTCCCATTTATATCAGATTTATAGATCATAACGAGCAAAATGACCTCGGGTCCAACACATCATATTCATGTACAAAACGACCTCAGGTCCATCGCACACAAAACGACCTTGGGTCCATCTAAACAAAACGACCTCGGGTCCAATACTCATTCATAGACCAACTTCAAGTCTAATGGATCCATGTACCAATAACCATCGGTCCTTCATATCATAATACTAAACGATCTTGGGTCCAACATTCTCATATTCATAGCTATGCGCATATATTATGGTCACGTCCATATTCATACTCAAAACGACCTTTGGTCCAATCAATTCTTTATTTAAAATGACTTTTGGTCCATTCAATTCTTTATTCAAAACGACCTTTGGTCCATTCATCAATCCTACAAAACGGCCTTCGGCCTAATTCATGCATCAGATGACTTTTAGTCCATCTTGTTAACCATTCCAAACAGCCTTAGGCCCAATCTGTGTCCTTGTCAAATATACTAAACGGCCTTAGGCTCATTTTCCATTTTCATAACATTCACTTTACAGATTCTTTCACGAAACGGGTGAATAGAATACTCATTCATAGTGCAAATTCATAAGTTTAGAAATTACCTTGTAGGCAACATTTAGGAAATAATGCATATACAAAAATATCTTTACTAAGATATTATTCACTGTGTTCTTGTGCTTGATTCGCCCTTGCGCTTGACCCTACATAATTTATAACACCTTGGGTCATAATACAATTCATTCCGCTCTTTAATTTGTTTAATGTTCTTAGGCTTCTTTCATGTCCTTTAATTCATTTAGGATGTCCAATGCATGCCTAAGAGTGCTTAGAAATGGAAGAGAATGGAAAACGAAACATAGAACAACTTTTTAAAATTTCTGAAACAGGGCTCTTCGCTCTAGCGCAGCTTTGGCCACTCGAGCAGACCCTTTGGTCTGTAAAAGTACTGGTTGCCTTATTTTTGTGCTCGAGCGTGACTTTGGACGCTTGAGCTTAGAGTCAAAACACGTGACTGGGCGCTCGAGCGTAACTCCTCATGCTCGAGCGGACATCAATATTTGCAAAACTTCTGAGAGCTAACATTTTATGCTCAAGCGGTGCATTCCCCGCTCGAGCGGACTCGATGAATTCTGGAATTTCCAGCAATCTGTTTGAGCTTCGAATTTGCATTCAAATATATGTAATTTACATGTTATGACCCATAATTCACTTGTACAATTTTCAACATGATACAAATACTAAATTTTCAACATTATGAAGCTCAATTCTCATGAATCAATCACACGTATACTCAATTTATACCAAACTTATTTTCAATACATCAAATTCATGTAACCAAAACTCATACCTCTATGAATTGTGCTTGCATGTGGAACATAACTTCCATTCTCAACTTAATTGATGCAAAAGACGATCAAAGGCATGAATCTTAATCAAAATTCATCATGGATCATATGTTTCATGCTAAAATACACAAATTCATTGCAATCTTTTACATGTATGCTTATAATGACTTCAAATTCATCAAATTCAACTTAATTCTTGTTCTTGACTACCATTTAACCTTGAAGCCGCAAAATTACAACTCAAACTCATGAATTTATGCTCAATTACTCACCTAGGAGCTTTAATTCTTCCAATTATAGTCAATTCTAGAGAGCCTAGCCTTCAAAAGCTTGAGTTCTCTTGCAAATCTTCAAGAATGGCTCCTCCCTCTCTCTAAATTTGGTTCACCCTCTCTCTCTCTCTCTCTAGAGTGTAGAATCTGATTTGAGCTCAAAATATATGAGCTTAAGCACACTTAGCTCATTTATATAGGCTTTCCTTAATCATACTTGATTAAAACTAATCAATGGTGTTTAATTAATTCAATTTAAACTAACTAATTCTCTCCAAATCAGTTTTCAATTAAATTTCACCGTAGGCTCTAAAAATTATGCTAATCACGATGGTACAATCAATTTTGGTTTTTGACGCCTCTACGGCCCTCAATTCAAATTTTACAACAGAAAATCAAACAGATTTTCCTACGGTAAATAGATAGAAATTCACAAACGCATATAATCATATCATTAGCATTCAAAATCATGTCGAGTTCATAATTATGATTATAGGCATAATTAAGATTATTAGCATAACACGGTGTTGGGTTGTCATAGATACAATGTAAAGCCTCTTGGTCTTGGTTTCCTGAGGAATTGATGAGTGATATTGGGAGTGTTGAGGAGATGGGGTGGACATTTATATCAGATAGACAGAAGGGGTTGGTTGAAACATTTGCAGAGTTATACCCTACTGTAGATCACAGATACTGCCTAAGACATATGTCTAGTAACTTCAAGACAAAATACAGTTGTTGTGTGTTGAAAGACCTGTTTTAGAAAGCTGCATCAACCGGAAATGTGCATGAATTCAATTATTGGATTAAAAAGATTGAGGAAGTTGATCCTAAGACTGGAAATAGGAAGACAACAGTGGAATGGTTGAGGGAGACTGACCTTGCTTTGTGGGCAAGGTCACATTTTTCTCCAAAGAGCAAGTGTGACATTCTTGTGAACAATTTGAGTGAGTCATTCAATTCTTATATCCTAGAAGCTAGAGAGCTACCAATAATCTCCATGTTGGAATGGATTAGAAGGAAACTGATGCAAAAGGATTCAAGTTAAAAAGGCTGGAATGGCAAAATACAGTGGTGAGAGTTGTCTCAATATTCATGACAAACTTGAGAAGTTGAAGGTGAAATCAAAGAACTGCTTTGCAACCTGGTGTGGACAATTGGAATTTGAGGTTGATAATTTTCAGAGGAGGTACACAGTGGACCTAAGTACTAGGACATGCAGTTGTAAGAGATGGGATTTGTTTGGTTTGCCTTGTAGTCATGCCATCAGTGCCATTCAAATCAATCATGAGCATCCATAAGCCTATGTGCATGAGCATTACATCAAGTCTAGGTACTTGGATACTTATGCATTTATGATACACCCAGTTCCAGACATGCATGAGTATGAGGAAGGTGGCCGGAAATTGAATCCACCAGAAACAAAGAAATTAGTAGGCAGACCAAAGAAGTTAAGAAACAAACAAGCAGATGAGCCAAGAAATCCACACAAGGCATCAAGGAAGAACATCGATGTGACATGTGCTAAGTGTTTGCAGAAGGGGCACAATCAGAGGTCATGCAAGAAAAAACTGCATCCTAAGTCCAAAATGGTGAAGGTTAGTGTATACTTATGCATTCATTTATTGTACACATGTTATTTGTTTGTTGTATACTTAATTTATTGTATACTTAATTTGTTTGTTGCAGCAGAGATGTACTAGTGGGCAATCATCTCAACCGGCATCAACTTTTACTCTTACTTCAACAACAAACATCCCATCAAATGAGGTAACCAACTTTTAATGTTGACTTGTAACTTCAAGTAAGAAACTGATAGTAGTTTGCCCAATTTGTTCTTAACTAGAAATTTTTTTGCCTCAAATGTCCAGTAACAGCCAAACTAGAAGAGGAGGCCAAGCAGCATCTCAGCCACCAATGGGTACTACTTCTATTGGACTGAAGATGAGGAGTACTAGGTCATCTACTCAGGTAACTCACTTGTTTATATAACCAACTTTTTTATTTTGTAACTTTTCATTTTTTTAATTGAAAATGTTGTTGCAGCCACAAAACTACCAACCTATGGTGAAAAGGCATCAAATGGTCTTGGCAAAGGACCTGAAATCATAGTTGGTGGGAGGGGTAGAGGACCAATTAATGCATCTACATCTGCAGTCAATGTTGGAAGAACTGGAGTGAATGCTAATGTCAGAGGGCATGCTGTTTCAATAACTTCTGTACTAGAGACAATCAAAGTAAGGAGACTGGACAAAGAATTGGCAACTGGGTCAAAGTAGACTATAGGATTACTTGTTATTATTTATGTTTTTGTAATGAAACAATACTGTGGGATGTGTTGTGTTTGTATTTAAGCTAAGGAAGGATAGACACACATTTAGAGTTATGGTTTTTGAGAATGGTTTTCAAATGCAGCATACTTCTGTAAATGGATTGGTATTGAATAGCATTGTCAGCATACTTCTGTAAATGGATTGGTATTGAATAGCATTGTCAATCTTAGTTTTTTTTTTGTGTTTTTTGTTCTGTTGTCAATCTCAATTTTTGTATTTAGAGTTATGGTTTTTGTTCCATTACTTTTGTAAATGGATTGGTATTTAGGCCTGTTGTTTTGCAAATCAACTCAGTAGGGTTACCATTGCTTCAAGTATACAGTCAGTTTGTTTGTGTTGGAAATGTTGGTTGTATATTTTGCATTGGAATGCAGTAAAAAAAAATAAAAATTAAGAATTTGTTGATTTTTTTCTTATTAAACTCAGCAGGGTTTGTGTTGGAATAATTTTCAATGCATTTTCATGTTGTAGTAAAAAAGAACATACAAAAACCACAAATTTCATAAACATAATTTCATTACTTTCAAACATACGTCAAGTACATAAAGCACCTTACAAATTCTTACAAATTCATTTCATACTGAACATTAACATAGTGGAAATGAAACACACAAGCAAAACCATCATAGATGTCTTCATCATCATGGTCAGTGCCTCCATCTTCATCTCCAGCTTCATCAGTCTTCTATTAAATTGCATACATTCCTCAACCCTTGGCTTCTCATCATCAATCTTATCTCTTCCATAGATGGGAGCATATCCAACTGGGTTGCCCCAAGCCCAGAAATCATAACGCCAAACCCGTATTTTCACAAACATAGTACAACCTACCTTTTGAAGGCTTCTCGGACTCCATGATTCTAATGGCTGCTTTTCTCCCACAATGACATTTCTTGCTCATGAACCTTAACATTTGTCCTTCTCCACCTCCAATGCTTGAAAGTGACATTTTTGCTAGGTAGACTAGCCTGCAACTCAACATACAAAGCAATGAGGCAATATAAAAAGCAATCTTCTTGGGTAAGCTTTTATGTTTAACCCTAGGGGCATTTTGGTCTTTTCATTATGAGGGAACATCATCAGTTCATGCCTACTTGCACCACACTCGCGTGCACTGCACAGCCGGTTAGAATACACAAAAAAGCTAACGGTGCACATTACTCCATCAACCACAAGGGGGTTATGTGGTGATATTCAAAAGTCAGGGGGGGTAATTCGCACATGGCCTAAACCATGAGGGGTAAAGTTAAATTTGCCCTTAAGTTAATTTAATTATATATACATGGACACTCAATCCATAAATTCAATGTTGAATTTGCTTTATCCCTCTCTAAAATATTTAAGCAAACTACCCTCATATATATATATATATATTGTTTCCAAACCAAACCTTAAGTATCTCGTTTCTCTCACTCACTGCTTGTCTCTCTCTCTCTCTCTCTCTCACTCTCACAAACACATCGCTCCATCTCTTCCTCCGTCGACACCATCACCACATCTATACAGATCTAAGCACCATATCCACTTTATCTATAACCGCTATTGCTGCCATCGTAATTATAACTACATTCGCTGCTATTGTGCCCACTCCGACCACTTTCCTTTTTACTGCTGTTAAACCCATACCCATTATCTCCTTTGTCTCTTCTGCTGCCATATCTCCTAAATCGGTCCTTCATTCGGTCCAATCATATTAGTGGCTTTGGTACAACCATCGTCGCCTGATTCAATCACTCCGCCTCCGCCTCTCCCTTCATGGTCGTTGGCAAGCCTTTCACACTCGATGTTGAGCTAGAGAAAGTCTAGGTCGACTTTTCAAATCGGCTGTGTTCGAAGCTTCAAACAGATCTGTGTTTTTTTTGAATAGATCTGCGGCTTTTTTTTGAAAAATCTTGATCAATTTTTTTACAAACATTTTATCTGACTTCGAATCTGTGGAATGGAATCAATTTTTTTACAAACATTTTTTGAAGAGATTAATTATTGTTGTTGTTGTAATATATCTATATATATCTCTCTATCTGCTCTCTTCTTTGTTTTTATTTTTTTATTACTGTTTGTTTAGTGTTAGATCAGATAGCCGAAGGACTACAATGTGTGTGTATCTCTGTATATTACTTGCATTCAAGATTGTATTGTATATTTGTGTAAATGAGAAAAAATATCAACAGATCATGGACAATTGATAGACATATGTGGGAGCTCGAAATGGGTTTGTCCTACATATATCTGTCAAATGTCCATGATCTGTTGATATTTTCCATCTCAATCTTGAATGCAGGTACCAATACACATATATCTATCAAATGTCCATGATCTGTTAATATTTTTCCTCTCATTTACACAAATAAAGTTTTTTTTTATTTTATGTTGTTAATTGCTGATGAACTTTATTAATTTTGTTGGGAGGGAAAAGCTTCCTGTTGTACCCCAAATGTTTGGTAGCTTTCTTTGTAGTATCTTCATTCAATGGTTGTTGTGAATTTTCAATGATATTTTTCATTGTTTGTTCAATTATTTGTTTGTCTAATTGTAATTCGCAGAAAACTGGTTTGTCTATGATATAATGATAGAATGCTTGCAACATCTAGCTTAGACATTTTTCTACTTCTTTTCTTTTTTTTTCATTACCAAGATGAGTTGAATGCCTACACATTTTAATTGTACTAACAGTATAAGAATAGTTGTATCAAGCCTCATTTTCATGAATGCTCAAACAGAATGAGTTCCCAAAGAGTGAACCACAATTTTCTTAAGCAAGATTGTGTTTGGCTTTTAGTTCTCAAATTCATTAAAGTCATGCCATCATAACTGTATCTTTCTAACTCAAGGAATGTTTTCTCATCTGTTTTTTAGTTCTTTCTTTCTTTCATCTGTTCATCTGTTTTTTTGGGGTTCAACTTTGCCTTTTTATTATTGTTTTATTGGGTGTTTTTAGATTTTACATTGTGTTCTCTCCTCTGTTATTGGGTTTGGTCCCAAAATTGTTTACTGTGAGGGAAAGGTAGGAATCTTTTTTGGCTCATCACTTCATGAATGCTCAAATAGAATGAGTTCCCAAAGGGTGAACCACCGTTTTCAAATTTATGAATGCTCAAATTTGTTGTTTTCTCACTCAACGAATGTTCAAGGAAAGTTTCAAGTAAAATTCTTCAATATTGTGAAATAGGCCACAGACAACCTTGAGTATTTTGAAACATAAGCTTGACACGCAGACCTGACCATAGAGCAAGAAGGAATCGGATGGAAAATGAACATGTTCACTTGACAGTGAGGAAATCTATAGCAGGTCCGCATTTGAATAAGAGAAATATGGGATTTGTTGTGCTACACCAGATGTAAATTATAGTATTTCTGGTGCATGTATGGTGGTGAAAATCCATTGAAAAAGGAGATTGTAAACTTAGAGACCAGGGAAAGCTTCGAGTAACTCACTTAGAGACCAATTAAAATTTGTTATTGAAAATTGAAATAGATAGTTCAGGGAAAGCTACTGAAGATTAAAGTTAGTTTTGTTGGTTGCTGTTTATGTTGGTTGTTGATTTACTTGATAGTTAGTTGATTTACTTGACAGTTTTTGTTCCTTTTTTTTTGTGCATAAATTTATGTTTGGACTTTCTAAATGATGAATATTTTGAAATAGACTACAGCTGTGGTGTGGCATATATTCTTCCTGCTTGAAGACAACCTTGAATAGATTTAATTTTTTGAATTGGATACTTTGATGGCTATACTAGAAATGTATCAATGTGCTCTATCTTCATTTATTTATTTTTCTGAATTAATGATTGAAGACTGAATAGTGATCAACTGAGAGTTATAGAGCAAGGAGGAATCGGATGGAAAATGAAGATGTTCATTTGACAGTGAGGAAATCTACAACAGGTCCGCATTTAAATATGAGAAATATGGGATTTGTTGTGTTACACTGGATGTAAGTTATAGTTTTTCTGGTGCATGTATGGCGGTGAAAATCCATTAAAAAAGGAGATTGTAAACTTAGAGACAAGGGAAAGCTTTGAGTAACTCACTTAGAGACCAATTAAAATTTGTTATTGAAAATTGAAACTGATAGTTCAGGAAAGCTACTAAAGATTAAAGTTGGTTTTGTTGGTTGTTGTTTATGTTGGTTGTTGATTTACTTGATAGTTAGTTGATTTACTTGACAATTTTTGTTTTTGTTTTTTGTGGCATAAATTTATGTTTGGACTTTCTAAATGATAAATATTTTAAAATAGACTATAGCTGAGCTGTGGCATATATTCTTGCTACTTGAAGACAACCTCGAATATATTTAATTTTTTGAATTGGATAATATACTAGAAATGTATCAATGTGCTCTATCTTCATTTATAGTGCCTTGTGTATGTTGGTAATGTTCTTAATTATCTTAACTGACCTATTCTATTTTCTAAATTTGGAGTTCAAATCGCAACTTCTTTCTCTCTCTGTTTTTTTTTTTTTTTTTGTTTTGTTTTGTGTGTGTGTGTGTGTGGGGCTGTGTTGTCCTTTTGATTGCATGAATTATTGGTTTGTTATTGAAATTTGTCAAATGATGTTTTTATTGTGTGCAGAGGGTTTGAAGAGAACAGTGACAAGAATCAACATTGATTGCCGAACTCGTAAGGTTGTTTTTCTTTTTGATTATTTGTTTTTTGGGTTTTAATTTTTATTGATTGATTAATAACATATTTTGTGTAAGCTAGTTTTTTCTATTATTAATAGTTAGTATAGAGTATGTGTGTGTTCAAATTGTGAGATGGGTTTTTATATTTGGTTAAACATTTTGGAGAGTAACTGAGTAAAGAAAAAGAAGAGTAATCGAGTAATTGAGGGAATTACTGATTTCTTTCAGGTAGTTCACTGACTTCTTTCAAGTAGTTTGCTGACTTCTTTCAATTTTCTTTGTTCAAATTCACGATTTTTGTTTTTTTTTTTTTCCTTTTCTTTTCATGATGTTTGAAGTGTTCGTGAGGGAATTGGATTGTTTTACTATGAAGTTTTTGTGCATTGCTCAAGTGCCAATTAATTGAGGGTTATTGCCAATTAATTTGTTTCTTTGCTGCTCTTTAAATTTTAAATTCCTAAAGTAAGTAGTAATCTGTTTTCTCTTTTAGAAGGGCATATATGGGAAGAAGTGAGGGAATTCAAGAACACAGTTTATAAGCAAAACCATGTGAACATAGTCCATAACTTCTCTAGAATGCTTCTTCTTTTTTTGTTTTATAGTTTTATAGTTTCTTTCACTATTAAACTGATGGTTTAAATTTGTTGGTAATGTTCTTAATTATCTTGACATGCTCTATTTTTTGAATTTGGAGTTAAAATCGCAGTTTCTTCCTCTCTCTGTTGTTGTTGTTGTTGTTGTTTTTTTTTTTTGGGTGGTTGTGTTTGTTTTTGTGTTTCCCTTGTTGCAATTCAAACTCCAACACAGAGGTACTTCAGTTCTTTGCAAGTTACTATCTCACCAGTTAGTTCCCCTTTGTTCATTTTTTGCTTCCAAATTTGGTTTTATTTGTTGGATTTTTTTGGGTTTTGTTTTTACACCTTGAATTTTTGGTTAGCTGGTGATTATTTGGTTGAATTAGGGTGGGTTAATAGGGTCGACTTAGATCTAAAAAATTGTGATTTTGATTTTAAGTGGTTATGATGAATTATTTATTATGATTTTAGTTTGTATGGTGAATATATTTTTCGGTCAACTGCTGATAATTGGGTTGAAGTAGGGTGGGTTGAAATTAAAAATCTAGATGTTTGATATTTTGACTTGCAATATTGGTGAACATTATAAATCTTATATGTTTGGTTCTTAATTTACATTAAGGTTGGGGTGAGTTATCTTATTTGACTTTTGTAGAGTGTGTAATACAAGCAAAATTGTTACAAGTTCTCTAAGAAAAAAAATATTTCAATATATTTTTTCCAGTATCATTATTTATACTGTGCCTAACATTATTTAAATGAAGGCACGGGCATACACTGGTACAATACAATCTTGAACGCAAGTACAAATATACAGAGAGGCATCCATAACCCACTTAATAAATTGATTAACTTCTCTTAATTAGCATGAGGCCTTTTAAAGAAGGACAAAATCGTGAGGCTCAGGTCAAAGCGGACAATATTGTGTTAGTAGGGTTGGGTTGACAGCTTCAATATATATAAACAAATATACAGAGAGGCATCTATAACCCACTTAATAAGTCGATTAACTTCTCCTAATTAGTATGATGCCTTTTAAAGAAGAACAAAACCGCGAGGCTCCGGCTAAAGCGAACAATATTGTGCTAGTAGGGTTGGGTTGGCAGCTTTAATATATATATTATATTTTGGTTAGGGTTTGAAGGAGATGGCACAAATCTGAAGAGGTTTTTTTTTTTTTTTTTTTTTAACGAATAGTGTCTTGGTTTATTTCAATAACAAAGATTTGAACATAAAAAATCAACAAATAAAATTCAAGAAAAAATTGAACAGATAATAAAATTTGGAGAGATATTTGAATAGATAAGAGACAAAATTTGAATAGATATTAAAATTTAGACAGATATTTTAACAAATAAGGAAAAAATTGAACAGATAGCCAAAAAATTAAATAGATAAAAAAAATTTAAATAGATAGTCAAAATAATAAACAGATAGTTAAAAAAATTCAATAGATAGATAATGGGTAAAATGGGAAAAAAAAATGTCTTTCAAAACAACAAAAAAACTTCTCACTAAATTATTTTACAAAGGACGAACCTTTTACTAATAAAAAATATTCACTGGACCTAATGTTTTTAGAAAATTGTTGCATTGGATTTTTGAACAATTTTTTCTATATAATATTTATATTTAATTTAAAATGTTATTAAATAAGAGAGATAAAAAATAAAAAGAAAGATAAGGCTAATTTTGTCTTCTTATATTAAAATTTAATTATTTTAGTCCAAAATCACATAGGAGATATGTGGTTATTTTTAAAAGATAAGGAGGTAAAGTGCTATTGGATCATACCATAAGAGAGTAAAATAAATTTTGCTATTTTTTTTTATTATAAAATGCACCATTAAGTCTTAAAATACTTATGTTACCCTTATTGAAATTATATTATCTCATTAATTTTCTCTTTTTTTTTTTTTTGTTTTCTTCTCTCGTTTTCTACCATTTTTTTCGAAAAACTCTTATTCTTCTTCATCATCGTCATATCTCTCTCTCTCTCTATATATATATATTTTTTTTTCTAAAGAGTTTCAAACCACCACCATCTATCGCTACCATTGCTGTGGGTGTCCACTCGCCATCATCACTCGTTACCAACCATCGCCGCATTTGACAGTCACCGCTACCACCACCATTGTTTACCAACCATCTCTACCATCGCCTATCTATACTCCACCATCTCTGATCCACTACCATTGTTCACTAACCACTTCTGCCATCGTCGACGTACACTCTACCATCTCTAATCATCGTCGCAAATACATCATCATCGTTGCCATTGTCTTTCTTCTCCATCATCCTCATTTTTTACCATTTTTTCGGTGACCTCAAATGTTCTAGATCTACATCGATCTAGTTGTTTTTATGGTGAAATCAACTTCAAATACTCCAAGCAACAGTGATTCTCCATATCTCTCCTCTCTCTATCTCATTTATTTCCTCTTTATTTCTCTCAGAAAAAATCTGTTGCAAACCAGGATTTAATAAATCAGTGATAAATTTATCACTGAATATGTCTTTATTTCTTGTGTTGATTTATGACAATAATCCTTCTGTAATTTCTATTTTTACAAACAATCAGTGATAAATTTATCATTGAATATGTCTTTGATCCTTTGTGTTGACCTGCAAATGTGAAGAATGATGAAAACTTCTGGTAAGGACTCCTCATATCTCTACTTTTTTTTTTTTTTTTTTTTTTTTGGGTAAGTAAGTCATAAAACAAATGTGTACACGTTTACAAGGAGCACAACCCTAGTAATGTAACAAATCTAACGCTGCTCCTTCCAAAGAGAGGGAGAGACTAATACGCAAACAACCAGCTACAACAAATCCTCACCATTGAGGAGGAACAAAAAAAAATCACAAATTTGAACAATTGCACAATTGCAGGTTCAAATAAATAAACAACACATTGCCCCTACCATCAAAAGATAATAGATAGGAACTAAAGAAAGATGCATGGGCAAGTATATAGATAGTTAAACACATAATACTATTAAAGCAGTAAAAAAAAAAAAATACACCTACTAAAACAAGAATAAGCAAACTAAAACAACTGCCAAGACTAACCAAAATATGATAAACGCCCCATATGCTCCCAGTCTCAACCACAGATGAAAACATGGAGCCTAATAAGCATCTTGCTTCCTTATAATCGTGACTACCATAACCACTCCACCAAAGCCATGATAAAGAAAAAGGTTACTCCATGAAGAATCTCGCTGGAATCACATGAAGCTCACACGGCCAGTTACCATATAGCAAACCAAGAGCCATCGCAACAACAATATAATAGGTAAAACCAACCACACCATGTGAGCAGTCAACACATTCTCCAGTCCCTTCCTCGGCTAATCACAAAGCCTCAATCCCTATGGCAGTATCCCCTTCGCTCTATGTCAAAAGTGGCTTAAAGACCAATACCAGGATGGGTCACATAAAGATAGAGAAGCTATAGACCCTTATATTTCTCCGCTATTCTCTTCATCATTCTTCTTCTCATTTTTCTTGTCGCCACTAAAGCTGAGGAGATGATGGTGCTAATGCCATATTGGAGATCGAAATTGGGAAAAAAAAAAAAAAATATTGTTAGAGGTAGTTGCCAAAGGTCAGTAACGCTCATTGACAGTCAAAGATAGCGGCCAAAGGGCTCGTCGGAGGTCGGTGGTTGTCGAAGACAGTCGAAAGTGGTTGTTGGTGGCCAGAATTGGTCTCCAACGGCTGGAGGTGATCGCTGGTAGTTATTAGTGATAAGGTTCTAGGGCAGTAATCTTATGGGTATGGGAGGGCATTTTGGAAATATTGATAGACGAAAAAAATGAACAAAACTTATAGATAAATATATTCAGTCAATAGGACCAGCCCATAAGTGCCCATAATATATATACATTATTTTTGTGGGGATTTTGGACCTGTAATTGTTGTGTTATATACCCACATTTTTAAAGTACAAACAAATTATGAAGTTGGACACCCTATTAGTGGTATTTTATTTTTGGCTTGTTAACCATTGTAACCGTAATTTAAAATTTAATTACAGAGGCCTTTACAATTGTTACGTGAAAGCATATTTGCTAAACATGTTTTTTGAAAACGCTTTTAGCAAAACTTAGGTTGATTAAATAAAATAATGATTTGTAGTAATTAAAAATAATACTACCGGCTTGTTTGAAAATTGACTATTTTAATGATTTTTTTATGAAAAGACGTGTAAAAAAAAAATGATAATTTATAATAATTTTTTAATTTTTTAAACTAAAATTCTTAGTTGTCAAATGAGACGTAAGTGAGGGTGTTAACAAAATGCCTCATTTGAAAAATATAATAGCGTGTTTAATGAGCAAGCTTTTAATATGGGTTTGTGAATATAAGAAGCGTGTTTAGTAAACATGTTGCCATAAGTTTGTTTCTTGGAAATTTTTTTAGAAATTCTTTTAAATAAATATATTTTTAAATTTTTAAAAAATATTTATGACTTTTTCAAAGCTAAAATTATATAAAAATGATAAGTGTTTTTGATTTTTTTGGGCAAATCACATTTTAAGTGCATCTGAAACAAATTTTTGAAAATCAAACCGAACATAATTTAAGTACACGTTTTCATGCAATATAAAAATGCGTCCCTAGGTAGGAGAATTCTATTATAAACACCCCATACCATATGCACTCTTAGTTACGTCATCTTCTTCTTTAATTATTATTAATTTTTTCTTTAGTTATGACATTATTTTGGAGATTTTGGTTATGATTTTTTTGTGTTTAGTTATGACTTTTTTTTTTAGTTATAATTCAAAAAATATAAAAATGTCATTTTCTTATATAGTTATAAGGTGTATAGGGATTTGTACCATAGTCTTTCCCCTCTAGGTATAGATTCATTACCCCTTTCTTCTTCACTACATTTCTCCACTGCACTCCTCTTTTAGATGACAATAGTGACAAGCTCCCTGTAGCTTCTCTCTCTAGCTCTCAGCACTCTCTCTCACTTGAGGTAACCTCCTTTCCCATTTTTGTATATATTTTACGTAAGGATTTTGTATATCGTGGTACTCTATTGTTTACACTTCATTTTTGCCACACTTCTATAAAGAGATGCTTCGCCTTTCTTTTCTTTTGGGAATAGTTTTTCCTAAGGCATGATATGATATGGCCTAACCATTTGACTCAGGGCTCTATTGTATTTTACACTACGTTTGGGAACTTAGGAGAGAAAAGAAAAGAAATAATTACTTAAGTTATGATAGAAAAGAAAAGAAATTAGTTTATATTATATTATTAAAATAATCTTTTTATATTTTTAATCATTTTATTTCTTTTATTTTTATAGGGACAAAATTGATATTATAAAAATATTGATTTCTTTTCTCTCACAATCTCTCCACTTTTGAGAAGATTGAAAATGAGGGTTATAAGAGAAATGAGTTTCTTTCTGTTTCTCTTCATTTCTCTCAATTTTTCTCCACTTAAATTATCTAAATAAGTAAGAGAAATACATATCTCTCAATTTCTTTTCTTTTCTCTCCAAATTATTCAATCCAAACATAGCGTTAGTTAATTGAGTCGGCTTTTGCAGGTTCGACTTTTTGCATGAAATTGACCATTGATGCAGGGGAGGCTTTCCACAACTCAAAATATTTGGATGAAAGTTCCACTTGACTCAGAACAACCCATTTTATGTTGAACATGATGTCTTCAACCAAGAGAGGCATTTCGACTAGTTTCTAGAGTCGCTACCTCGATTATAGATAATCTGATAATGGCTTCACATGGATGACATAGAGATCAATTTGGAAGCACCAAACTACTTCAGGACATATTGGGTGCCCTCTCCAACCTGAAATCCATCACATCCTTAGAGAATGAGTCTCAATCCAGCCTAACTGAACCAAACAGGAGCCTCTGGGAGTATTCGCTCAGCTTGAGAAAAAAGAGAGCAAAACAGACATTGCCATTGCGACCGACATGCTTCAAAATCCTGAGAGACCTTTGAAGCCCCATGGTTTATCCTGATAAAGCATAGCTTTATTTGATAGATAGCATGACTATCCAAGATCAGCATCTCAGCCATCATTCGAGGAGATTGAGGAATGTTTTCAACAAAATGAACATCATCATTGCGGTCGATACATTGAAAAACCCAAAGGTGTTATCCATGTTTAATTTTGGGCAAATTACATATACCCCTCAAGGTTTAGCAAAATTATAGATACCTCCTGAGGTTTGAGAAATTACAGATACCCTCCTGAAGGTACTATTTGCATAATAAATTATGGGGCAAATTGTTATGAAAATATAAACCTCAAGGGGTAATTTGTTATGAAAATATAAACCTCAAGGGGGTATTTGTAATTTTTGAAATCTCAGGGGATATCTGTAATTTAACTAAACCTCGAGGGAGGTATATGTAATTTGACCTTTTATGTATTTTTGGCTTACAAAAATTTTGGCCATCGAAGAAAAATACAAAATAGCCTTCTAGAAATCTATACTTCGCACATCTCCAACTCTATGAAAGTACACATGGCACGCCACATGGGAACGATTGCCCCATGACTGGTTCTATGAAGTCTGGCATCTCCTGATGCATGAATTACAACTAAGGATAACTGTAGTTGGACAACGACAGTTTTGTTTAGACATGCTTGGCATAATTGGAGTTGCACAAGTTAGCTCAAAATTTTTTCCTGTAATTATAACAATGATCTATTGACCTAACTTGGGCTTTCTAACTTCGAATTTCTAACCTTGTTCAACGTTGCACAATGACACTGCATTTGACTCTCCATTGCTTGAACTAGTGCCCCTACTATACATCAACAGCGCTTTATCTTTCATCTCAACTTCTCTTTTCCCTATTCTCTCTCTCTCTCTCTCTCTCTCTCTCTCTTGTTTTTTCTTTTTTCTTTTTCTAGAGGCTTTCCATTTTTACATCTTCTAGAATCGAGTATCCTTGTAAGGCCTTGAGAGTGTGGTGCACCTTAGGATTATTTTGAAGCATAAGGCTCTTGGATGTTATTTGTATGGGCATGGTTCTCTATGTTCATTAAGGTGTATAACTTGAAGGACATTTTTTCATAACCTTGTTGATTTTATTTGGGACTATGTGTTGTCTTGAGGGTATGGCACACCCCAAGTTTGTGGCGCATAATTTCTAGTTTTAGTTTTTTTTTTTTTTTTTTTTTTTTTTTTTTTTAACTTCATTTCTAGTTTTAGTTAGCAGTATTTTTCAACAAACCCTTGGTTGTTATTAGGCACTATGTGTGGTCTTCAGGAAGTGGTGCACCCCCACGCCATTAAGCATATTGGGCCCAAATAATGACTAGCGACATTTTAGAAAATCATAGCCTTTCTTAGGCATTATGTGTGGCTTTGAAGATGTGGTGTGTGACGCCCCAACTTCTAGCCCTCAGTTAGATACAATTTATTCACAATTAAAGGCACTAAGATAATTAAAGCTTATATAGAAAATCATTCATTAATCCGTCTACAAAGTTTATAGCTTAAAATACGGTAACATCATATCCTGTTTTAATGTTACAAAATGCTCTCAAATGCTGCAAATATTACAAAGATAAAGCGGGTGCAACAAGTGAATAAAAATTGTTATGTATGGGGGCATACTTTTGTGAATGACAATACGTGGTCAAGGTGGCACCGAAGTGCCAGCCGAGGGGCCACGTGTCCTGGTTATGGTGCCGAGGTGATCTCGGCTAGGCTGAGGATATGGTGCGATAATACCGGAATCCAAAATGAACGGATAAGGGACAATAGTCCTAGAATGGGGAAGGACCTTAGCCTGGATAAGGATAAAGCTCTTAGAGAGTTTATCTTTATCTATTGGGGAGTCCAAGATGAGCATTGGGCCAGAGTTCAAGGGAAGTTAGGCTTCTACAGGGATCAGGTTAGTGCTGACTATAAAAGTAAGGCACTCTCGTGGGTTTAAGGTACGCTTTTGTATTTTGGCTTGTGAGTTAAGCACAATTAGTTATCTTTGAAAGATATTGATTATTGACTTGATCATCAGAGTACCCCTGGTTGGAAGAACCATCGCTGGAGTCTTTTCTTTCTGTGACAAGTCGTTCGGGTGTAATCTATTCTACCGGTGTTCTCCAGCTGAGTACTTGTTTGGCAGTGTGGTCAGAAAACAGCACACACAATTTGGCGCCGTCTGTGGGAAAGAAAGGAGAATAGATGGCCAACGACGGACAAAAAGAGAAGATCGGGGACGACATCCCTACTGGAAGTGGTAAACACTTTGATCCTAACGTAGAGGAGGATAACTGCAACGAAGAAACTCGGGATTAGAACCCCGGAGAAAAGGACGTCTGCCAGGAGGGAGACGTACCAAAGAAGGCAGATCGAGGCGGGTATTATAACGAGAACAACCTCTAGGTATGGAAAGATAAATGCCTGCGGAGGAACGGAGAGATGAAAGGAATGGCGAATAAATTGGCGGACCTGCAATCAGTCGTCAATTTCATGATGCAGAACAACGTCATGCAGCCACCGTTTTCGTTACAAGACATGCCGATCCCAGCAACCAAGAACAATGCCCAGAAAGGGCGGTAGAAAACAGTCCCTACAGTCCCCCAGCACACCCGGACCAAGGAACACTCTCACTAGCCTTCAAGGGAGGTCGGGTGAGGAGAGTCAATGAAGGGAGATTCTCTGAGGACACACCGTACCAAAGAAGCTGAGCCCAAAGAACATCGACATGTTCAAGGGAAGGAACTTTGTTTCGACACGACCAATGGAGGGAGGTCCAAGAGGACCCATAACGATACTAGGAGTAGTGCATCGAAAAGGCTGAAATCCGTTGATAGCCGAGCTCCTAGACAAACCAAGGAGGATTTGAGGGATTACCTCCAGAGGAAGCGACAAGATGCCGAGGTAACCTCACCGGTCAAGCCGAGAACGCCGTTCTCGGTAGAATTAGACAAGTTTGAGGCTCCGAAGAAGTTCCACACGCCAAACTTCCAGACATACGACGGTAAGTCTGACCCTAACTTTCACGTCGGATTGTACCTGAACTCAATGGTATTATACACCGGAAATGAGCCGTTGCTCTGCAAAGTGTTCCCCTCATCCTTTGGGGAAATCGCATCAGACTGGTTTCACAAATTGCCGAAAGGAATTGTGAAAAGCTGGGAGGGCCTAGCCGAGATGTTCATGGCTAGATTCGTGACAAACAAACTACAGCCATTGAGGGTGGACTCCCTAATGGCTCTGAGAATTGGCGAGGATGAAAGCCTTAGGGCCTATGCCAAAAGGTATTATGAGGTGTTCAACCGAATACCAGGATGCAACCAAGAGGTGGCAGTCGTGTCTTTTAAGAACGGCCTGAAAGATGATTGTCTGCTTCGAAAGTCACTGGCAAAAACATTACCAAAAAGTATGGAGGAACTTATAGCCATGATAGAAAAGTATGCTAGGGCTGAGGAGGACACGCCGGGGACAAAGGCGTCAAAACAAGATAAGAGAAACAACTCGCCAAAACGAGGCCGAGGTAATGGTGGATACAATAAACAAGAGACAGGATTGAGGGCCACACAGGCAGTCACAACCGTATTTCGAATTCCGGTCTACAAAGTCTTGGAGAGAATTCGGAATTAGCCCTATTATAGAGCACCAGAGAGGATTCCTGGTGAATTTATGGGAAGAAGTCTGGGGAAACGTTGTGCTTACCATAATGAGGATGGACATCTAACTCAAGGGCGCAGAGCCCTAAAAGCACATCTGGAAGACCTGGTAAGACAAGGTCATCTAAGGGACCTGGTAGATGAGACTAGGATAAGGGAAGAGCAAGCAAGCTTGCCTCAGGCACCAGTAGCACCACCTCCTCCAGCACCATGGCCGCAAGCAGGTGGACCTCGAGTGATCAATGTGATCCCCTCAAAGGTCAATGAGAACGAGATACGTGGGGAAACTCAAAAGGTAAAACACTTACAACATGTGTATCAGGCTCGGCAGAAGAGACCTAGGGCAGACGAGTGCTAGGGACCAGTGGTGTCCTTTACTGAAGACGACCTAGAGATGGTGCAGCATCCACACAACGATGCCTTGGTAATATCCCTCCAGATTGAAGAGTGCCAGGTAAAGAAAATTTTGATCGACCAGGGCAGCTCTTGTGACATCATGTATGTCAGGTGTTACAAGGAGCTTGGCCTTCATCAAGACGATCTGGAATAATCCAATGGTCCAATGGTTGGGTTCAATGGAATGTTGACGTGGCCCCTGGGAGCAGTAAGTTTGGAGGTACAGGTTGGCACCAAGAAGGTAAAAACTGAGTTCACCATAATTGACACCCCCTCCTTTTACAATGCTATCCTGGGAAGGCCATGGCTGCATGCAATGGGGGCTGTTCCCTCAACTTTGCACCAGCTATTGCGGTTCCCAACAGAACATGGGATTGAGGAGGTCAAAGGAGATCAGGTGCAGGCAAAGAATTGCTCCATGGCAGCAATGAAATCCACCTGCAACATACGAGAAGTAGAAGCAGCGAAGATTAAAGATGAGGACATGGAAGTCCTTGAGGACGTCGGCAAAGAACCAGCCGAGAAAAGTGAGGAAGCCCTGAAGAAGATCTTAGTCCAGCAAGGGGATGAAGAGCGCTTCTTCCTTCTCGGCCCAGGATTGGTTGAGGAAGAGGAAAAGGAATTAGAAGCATTCTTGAGAGCAAACCTTGAGGTGTTTGCTTGGACACTGTATGAGATGTCTGGTATTGACCCCGATGTCACTTGCCATAAACTGAATGTGAACAGGTCGGCAAAACCTGTCATCCAGCGAGCAAGGAGGCCGATGTTGATGCATGCTGAGGCAGTAGAAGAGGAAGTGGATAGACTTTTGGAGGCCAGAGCTATTCAAGAGGTAAACTACCCGACATAGTTATCAAACACGGTTGTTGTGAAGAAAAAGAATGGGAAGTGGAGGGTCTGCGTGGACTTCACTAGCCTGAACAAGGCTTGTCCCAAAGACAATTTCCCACTACCCAAGATTGACCAATTGGTGGATGCCACTTCAGGGCATGGAAGGATGAGCTTTCTGGATGCTTACAGGGGGTACCATTAGATAGCCATGTACCCCCCCGATGAGGAGAAGACTGCATTTATCACCCAGAAAGGGCTGTACTACTACAGAGTGATGCCTTTTGGGTTGAAAAATGCAGGAGCAACCTTGGGAAGCGAGGGATGCTCATGCATGCACGAATTTCCATCCGAAAAGCTCGTTCTTCTGCTGCCATAATGTTTCTGTTGCATAGTAGAATATCTTTTCACCTCAGCCTTTACTCTGTTCTGTTCCAAAAAGCTGCTACTCAATTTTACAAAAGTGGCTGGTAGGCCAGAAGTAGTGGCCGGTTAGCCACAAATGGTAGCTTGCCATCTAGAATTAGTGGCCTGCCGGCCATTGAAGCTTGGTTCTCCCTGTTGTAACAGAAAGCATACAGAGCGTAAATCAAGGTATTCTCAAGGTATGCTTGTACACCTTACTCCTCCTTATCATCAAAATAGCTCAAAGGAGTGGCAAGCTGAATTCACAAAACATCAATCGATGCAATTTTATTGCATGATGACCTATGAACCAAGGTGTACAATTTTAATAAATGCACAAGAAAAGACTCCCAAACCTCCTCCCTATCATGAATTGATCAAGGGAAGTGGTTGACCTTGGAAACTTGAACCATTTCATCACTAGCAAGTATGAAATGCCTCAAGTTTTCATGTGTTCAATTAACGTCCGATTGAACACCAAATTGCTTATTATCTTGCATCATTTTTAGTCCTAATTTTATTATTTCATTTTAATTACCAGCCATTCTTTAACCAATTGAGTCCAAAATTGATCTTTAAGTCCTCTAATGGAAAGGAGTACCAAACCAAGTGTTGTTTTAGGCATGAGAGACGTGTCATGCTGTTGGTAATGAACCCCTAAAGGGATTAAACCATTAAGCACAATACCTCAATCTCATGCTTAAACAAACAAGTATCTTGAAACAACTTTCATAGCAAAGAAAAAGCCAAGAAAAGAGGGAGGTTGTAGAGGTGATTAGAGGTGATTAGAGGTGATCACATGTATGGAAAGCTTGAAATAAACACTATCAACTCAAATAGGTTGGTGGCTATGGCCTAAACCACCAAGCCTATGAGGACAATTACACTACAGGCATGCAATACAATGCTCAAATGCAATGAACAACCAAAAATGGTCCTAAAAAATGCTGGAATTAAGACAAAAATAGATAAAATGATAAGCTACAACATGGAGCTAGTTAAGCTAGTAAACAAGCACAAGTAGGGGAGGCTACCCCCTCTATTTTTGGGACTTCAAAACATGGTTTTAGCCATTGAAAAATCTTTGAGATTCAGTATTAAAAAGCCCAAAAAAAGTGGACAAAGAGGTGTGAAACACAAGGGCAAAGGCCTAAGAAATGAGGTACAAAGAAGGGTAATCCACCCCTCCACCCCTAATGGCCTTAAACCACAAGTTTCAGTCCAAAATTACAGAGTATAAATAGCCTAAAAATAGTCTATAGCATCTATTTGTCTCGCATGCATTAGGGTTCGGTCAACCGGACACTTATTTAGACCCTCTTGGATGAGGGCAAATATGTAATAATGGTATTTACTTGGCATTTCTCATGTTCGCATCTACTCGTCTCACATGCACTAGGGTTCGGAGACATGGACACTTATTCGGAGCCTCTTGCATGAGGGGCAAATATGCAATAATGGTGTATGTCTTCCAATCCCCATTCTTTCTACCTTTTATTTACTCGCCTATAATGTTAGCATAGAACATCATGTTTACTTAGCATTTCTCATGTTTGCATATACTCGTCTTATTTCTTTCCTCTTTTTATTTACCCGCTTATAATGGTAGCGGAGAACATCATGTTTACTTAGCATTTCTTATGTTTGCATCTACTCATCTCACATGCATTAGGGTTCGAACACTCGGAGAAAGAAATGGGGATTGGAAGACATACACCATTATTACATATTTGCCCTCATGCAAGAGGGTCCGAATAAGCGGGTAAATCAAAGGGAGAAAGAAATGGAGATTCCCTAATGTATGTGAGACGAGTAGATACGAATATGAGACATGCTAAACACCATTATTACATAATTTCCCTTATGTAACAGGGTCCGAATAAGTGTTCGAGTGTCCGAACCCTAATGCATGTGAGACGAATAGATGTGAAGATGATAAATGCTAAGTAAACATGATGTTCTATGCTACCATTATAAGTGGGTAAATAAAAGGGAGAAAGAAGTGGGGATTGGAAGACATATACTATTATTACATATTTGCCCTCATGCAAGAGGGTTCGAATATAACTAAATGCAAATGCATGTGAGACGAGTAGATGCGAACATGAGAAATGCTAAGTGAGACATTGGCATCATATCTCGATGGGAAATGGAACCCATTTGCTGACATTGCATACAAGCTTGACAAAAAATATGGGCATCTTTAAAAATGGTTGGCTAATAAAACCCGCTTTGGAAAACCTTGGTGATTGTCTTTTGCCTACTAAAGTGGCCACTACATGCTTGAGAGTGACAAAAGGTAAGAATGCTATGGATTTCACTCTCAGGCACACACCATGTGACAACCCCAACATGCATATCATAATTATATTTATTTAATTGTGTGTGATTTTTAAGTCATGTTATGTGTCTTATGATTAGATTGTGTATATCTGTTAGATTTGAAAATTATCTGTTATGATTTCTGTTCAGAATTTGAAATTGAAGGCTTAAATGATTTTAGAAACCGAAATTGACAAGTTGAATAGACTAATTAGAATTTTTAGAACCATTAGGGAAGTTTGACTAAAAATTGATTCAGTTTGGTAAATTAATGTTTGTTTAATTAGCCTTAACCTTGATTAATTAGCCTAATGATCTAACTAGTAATTAAGCTAATATACATGTATTTATATATGTTTTATGAGACTTTGAGCTCATTCTCATCAATTTTGCTGGAGGGACTTTATAGATAGAGAGTGAGCTCTCATTCTAGAGAGAGAGGCTTGGGCTTGATTTTGAAGAATTGAAGGAAAAAGCTTAAATTTTTGCAAAAAATAGCTAATTCAAGGCCCTAGGTAAGGAATTAACCCTTAATTCATAGAGATAATTCATCTAGCTCATGTAATTAAGAAGAGTTTGTGTTTGTTTATGAATAATTGGTAAGGATTTGGCTTAAAGATGATGGGAATTGAAGTAATACATGTATGCATGATTTTACGATGTTTTGCTATTTTGGGTTTGAATTCTATTGTCCATGTTGAATTAGAAGCTAATTTGCACATACATCCTTGAGTTCTAATGCTTTGAAGGTTTTACTTCATGAATTTGGGAGTCAAGTTCATATTTTGAAGAGTGTAAGAGGAAGAAGTTTGAAAATCTTTCATGTATAGAGCTTTTAAGCTCAATTTTGTAAATCGATGAGTTTTGAGAAAATGGTTTTTAAAGGGGTCACGTATTTGTGATTTCTAAAGTATTTCCATGTTCTTGAGCAAGCCATGCATGACCCTAAGTTTTGAATTGGTGTTTGGAAATTCAAACTTTCAGTTTTGAAACTCAGGAATTTTATAGATTGCTCGAGTGCACATTGTGAGCTTCGAGTACATTTACAATCTTCACAGATCGCTTGAGTAGTTAACATTATGCTTAAGCACACTTAAGGACCATCCAATACTTTTATAGGCTGCACAATCCACTCGAGCAACCAAGGGTCTGCTCGGGCAGTTAGGCTTAATTCAACGCATTTTTAAAAATTGCTTTGTGTTCATATTTTCATCCCCATCTTCTTCTAAGCATATCTAGGCATGAATCAGATTCATTTGGGAACTAATAAATAAGAAAACAACACGAGTAATTGAATTAGAAAAGAGAAGAAAGAATCATTCGATTTGAACAATGCGTTATAATGTGTATGGTTATGTGAATGTGTAGGATGGAGCGTTAAGCAACAACATCAAATTAGTCAAGGTGAATAATGTCTCTATAAAGATAGTTTCGTATAAATGACTTTGAAATGATTATGTTACCGATGTTTAAGAAATCTATGTTTCGATTATGTGATAACGATAATATAAGTATGTTTTGAAATGATAAGATACGCTATGAATTTCCGTCATCATTATGATATGACAAATTTTCGAATAAGTGTTCCACCAAATGATTTCTATGTTGTGAAACTCTGAATTGTGTACGATATGATAAGTTTTCCGAAAATGAGATTTGTTAAAGAATGAATGAGTTTGCTTTTGATCAGTTGTTAAAGAATGAATGAGTTTGCTTTTGATCAGTTATTATATTAACTTAGAAAATGTACTTTGATCTTTGGTGACTATTGTTTTGTCTATGACTCGTCTTGGATGTTTTGTATAAGTTATTAATCCATTGTAAACGTTATATATGATGTCGATCTTTAATGATCATTCCACATAATTTCGATTGTGATTATTCTGTATGATATTTACCCGTTATAGATGTTTCAAAGAAAGTCGTCCAAAGTGGGCGTTCCGTATAAGCTAATCCAATGTGGATGTTTTGTATCAAGTCATCTCAAGTAGAAGCTCTGCATAAGTCATTCAATAAGGATGTTCTATAAGAAGTCGTCCTATATGGGTGTCTGTATGATGTCGTCCAATATGTGCATTTCATATGAAGCCATCCAAAGAGGGCATTCTGAATGCTTCGTTCCGCCGTGAACGTTTCGTATGGTAGTCCATCATATGTTAAGAAGGCTTTTGGAAATGTACTACGAAATGTGTTAAGCTATGAAAGGTTCAAAGAAGGTTTGATAAACCACATTTGTTATTATATGTTTGGAAAATGCTATAGGCCTCAAATTTTCTACCAAATGAATGACCAAATGTCTCACATGGATGTGGGGTCCACAATTCATTTGGTCATTCATTTGGTATCCCTGGCATTACCTTATATGTTTCTGAAACATGCTTTAATTATGTTAAGTACATTATATTGTTTTGATAAGTTATGGAACTCATTTATTTAACCCCTTTACTTAGAGATTACTCATTGGGCTTCCGGCTCACTCCGTTATATATATATGTGTGTGTGTGTGTGTGTAGGTGAGCATCAGGAAGTTCAGCATTAAGGACTGCTTTAGAGTCAACCCTTTTGTAAAGCCACCCAAGATATGCCTCTGTGTCAAGGCCTTAGATTTTGTTTTGGCCAAGCTTGCGAAGCTATGGTTTTGTCAAGTTTGTTATGTCATATGTTTGATCTTGAGTTTTGTATATTCAAATGAATGTTGTAACTATTTGAATGTATGTACATGTTGTGATATGTTTATGAAATGTATGGTGCATGTTTCTAATCATGTCATGTAAGCATAGCTCAAAGGACAAATTTTATGTTTTGCTTCCGCTTCAGGCCCCATATAATTAATTATTATTTTGAAATTTCTGTTTGAGGCCGTAAGTAATCTCATGATTACTAGCCGATCATGATTTAAACCTCTAGGGTCAGGTTTGGGTTGTGACACGTCGTTGAATCACTTGATTCGGGCAATATTTGAACAATTCATGATCCTCCCAAAAATAGAATTTAACCTGGGCAAAGAAACGGTCCTTGTCTTTCTTGGATCAATGGAAAGGGATTTGATTAATGGCTAGGTAATTCACTATGTGGGCAAACCATAGAGGTTTTACTTATGATACAGCTAAAAATTGCTCGTTAGGGAATGAGTCCTGCAAAGCTAGAATACAAGAAAGGTGGTCTGCTATGACATTCTCAGAGCCCTTGTCCTGAATTTCAAGATTAAATTCTTGTAGCAAAAGAATCGACCTAATCAACCTCAGTGTAGTCTCTTTCTTTGAAAGTAAGTGCCACAAAGCAGCATGATCAGTGAAGACTATCACTTTAGAACCAAGTAGATATGACCGGAATTTGTGTTAAGGCATAAAACTACAACTAACATTTCTTTCTTAGAGGTGGTATAGTTCAATTGAGAATCGTTAAGAGTCTTGCTAGTAGAGTAAATGACATAAGACTTTTTATTCACTCTTTGGCTTAAAACTGCATTGATTGCATAGTCAGATGCATCGCACATGATCTCAAATGGTAAGGACCAGTTAGGTGACTGCATGATTGGAGCGATAGAAAGGGAAGCTCGCAATTTTTCAAATGCCACCAGACATGCTTCGTGAAAGACGAAGAGGGTGCCCTTAACTAGAAGATTGCACGAAGGGCATGAAATCTTACTGAAATCCTTGATGAATCTGCGGTAGAAAATCGCGTTTCCTAGAAATGAGCGTATTTGGCACACAGAAGTAGGTGGGAAAGGCCATAAATTAGGTTAACTTTTGCTTAGTCAACCTCTATTGCATGCTTAGACACGATGTGACCTAACACAATGCCTTCTTGAACCATAAAATGGCTCTTTTCCTAACTTAGAACAAGATTGGTCTCCATTCAATGCTTAAGTACCTTGGTTAAATTTTGAAGGCACTTCTCAAACAATGGGCCAAAAACTGAGAAGTCTTCCATGAAGACCTCAAAAAATTTTCTATCATGTCGGAAAAAATAGCCATCATGCACCTTTGAAAGGTCGTTGGTGCATTACACAATCCAAATGGCATATGCCGATAGGCAAATGTACTGAAAGACAAGTGAAGGTTATTTTCTCTTGATCATTCGGAAAGACAGGCACTTGATTATATCCTGAATAGCCATCTAGGAAATAATAAAAATCTTGACCAGCTAACCGTTCTAGAATTTGATCAATAAAGGGAAATGGAAAGTGATCATTCCTAGTCATGGAGTTGAGTTTTCTATAATCAATACAGATCGCCACCCAATAGTGATACACGTTGGAATTAGATCACCATTCTCATTTTCAACCACTATCATTCCTAATTTCTTGGGTACAACCTGTGTGGAACTCAACCACTTGCTATTAGAGATGGGGTAAATGATATCCGCATCTAGCGTTTTCACCACTTCCTTCTTTACTACCTCTTTCATTTTGGGATTTAATCTCCGTTGCATTTTCTGTGAAGGTTTCGCATTCTCTTCAAGATTAATGTGGTGCATGCAAAAGAAGGGTCAATCCCCTTCAAATCAGCCATGGACCACTTTATGGCACTCTTATGCTTCTTGAGCACATCTAACAACACCCTTACTCATTAGACAGGTTAGATGCAATGATCACAGGAAGAGTGTCTTTAGACCCTGTAGCACTTGTGTCCTTTAAACTATTAGAGAGTGTATTTAATTACTTTATTTTTATTTTGAGAGTCTTTAGAGTTGTTATATCTTGGTTTTGGGGGAGTACAATTCGATTTGGACTTGTTAGGGTTGTTCGTTCGCACTTGATTTCGTCGAAAAGTTCTTTAGGAACTTAGAAATTCTGTTCTGGTGTCGACACCATGGGATCTTGGGGTTGACACCACCTTGCTGCCTTACTTTTGGTGTCTTTACTAGTTTTTGGGGTCGATACCATTGGTTCTGGGATTGACCCTTGTTTGCTGCTGTGTTCTGGGTATTGCTACTAGTTTATAGGGTTGACACCACGGGTCCCTAGGGTCGACCATTGTCTTACTGCAAACATTAGTGTCTCAGCATTTCTTCTTGAGGGTCGACACCACTGCCTTGGGGGTCGACCACTGCGAGTTATTTTTAGTTTTTTGGTTTAGTTTTGGGCCCTACTTTTGGGGGTTTTGATTTATTCTTTTCATTGGCTTTGGGGCTATAATTCTATTAGTACTTTGTTACTATAAATAGGCTCCAAACATTTGTTCATTTCACTTTCCTTCTCTTTTCTCTCTCTACATCATGAGTTTCTCTTCTCTCTCTGTAAACTCGAACTTTTTTGCTTAGATCTTTAGATCTACTCACCTAGAGTTATCTTTTCACCTTGGTCCATTGAGAAAGATTGTAGATCTTGTCAAGGGCTACCTTTTGATCCAAGTAGTTTGTGTTTTCATCGACGTTGGAAATTTTGGGGCTTTTGGGCTTTCTCATCTTCTGGAGTTGAGGTAGGGATTTCTTTGCTCCTTTTCAATACCTTGTCTATAGATAGACATGTGGTGGATTTTATTGCATAAAAACCATATTCATTATGGATTTCTCTGAAAGTCATGAAAAGGGATCTACGGTTTGATATTTGTAATTGAAGTTGTTAAGTTGATTATTGTTTGGGTTAATTGGGAAGTAGTTTAACATGTTTATGTTGAGAGGAAGGAAAGCCCTAATTTAATATTATTGACTTAATGGATTTAAAAGGGAGGATGTTGAATAATCTTTTTTATTTTGTTAATATGGGTTGCGTACTTGTGTTAATATCTAAAAGGGAGAAGTAACCATGGTATTGGAATTGTTTGGATTAATCATGTCAAGTGGGGTTGGGTTGTGGCTTTAGCATCAAGGATGTGGTCTTTAATTAAATGAAGAGAATGAATTTTTAGAAAATGAATTTCGTTTTTGGAAAGAAAATGAGATCATAACCCTTTGTAAATTAATAATGAACTTGAGGTTGAATTTTGAAACCTTTACATATTATTATTGTTATTGGACTTAAGGTCTCGTGAGAATTGGATTGTTGTCTTATGTGTATTTAATACATATGCTTAGAAGTTTTGTCCTTGGTCCTTGATGGAGGATGACATTGTTGTGTTGAATAATATTGTGTATCTAGTACACTTGTGTTATTATGTATTCTAGTATGTTGAGATGGTTGGTAATGTTCACGCGCTGAGAATGAGAGGTACCATTACCTTCCAGCTAGCGCTTGGAAAATTGGTCGCGCTTAGAATGAGAAGTACCAATACCTTCCAACTAGCGCCTGGAGAACTTGGCAGAGGTACCATTACCTTCTAGTCGGTGTTTGGTAAATTGGTAGAGGTACCATTACCTTCTAGCTTATGTCTAGTAAATTGGCATTTCGTCATGGAAAGTTGTATCCTTGGCTTACCGTGCTTAAGGCAGGTAGAGCATTGTTTCGTTTCTCATTTTGTCTCGGTGTATCCTTGTATATCATGAGTAGGTGATGGTTATGGTTGGGTGAGGCCGGGTTGTTTTATGTGATAGTGTAGTGATCATTATACATGTATTGTTTTTATATTCATGCTAAGATGTATATGTATGTACATAGGCGTATTGGACGAGTTGTTGAAAATGTTCTTGACGATTGACCTAGGGTCCAAGGATGGTGATGAATGTATCAGAAGTGAATGTATGTTTTGTATTGGACGTGAATAATGAGAAGTAATCGGGTGTTGTGAACATATTCTAAAGTAACTAGTTGTGACGCGTTAATTATAAGCAAGAAATGAGAAAGTAAAGTGGAATTGTTTATGTTGCTTAATAAATTGAACGATTTTGATTAGAGTATTGGTACAAGTTTATTTTCAGTATAAACCGTCACTCATGTATATGATATAACGTTGAGCATTCATGATCATAGCTATCTGTATATTATTATTGTTTAGGATCATGTTGGGATCCCTATGTTCATCCACTTTGTTAATCTTTTTTAGGTATATGTTAAAAGGTAGCTCAAAATCGAGGATCTTCTTTATCTGTTGGCCACGGGGCCTTTTATTTGTGGGCGGAATGCCATTGATGTAAAAGGGTTAAGCCCTTTCTTTTAAGTTAAAAGATGTAAGCCTACAAGCAATTTATTTAATATAACTCCTGTTGCATTCATATCATATTCGAATGAGAGAATCTTTATTCATGTATTCATGTTAATGTAAAGAGTTTCCGCATGTTATCTCTGAAATTCAATCTATAATAATGGTTTGGCAATAGAATCCGAGTAATAAAAAGCGGGCCGTGACAGGCCCTAAGAAGGAGTATTTAATTAAAGCTGGAAGGGGTTTCAATTCAAGTTGTGGTGGAGTCACAATGGAAGGTACTGCAAGCTCACTATAGAGGGTAGAAAGAGGCTCAAATCGGGGTTTCCATGGTTTAGAGTTCAAGTCAAGCAAAGCGTTGACCTCCTCAATGGATCATTCAATGTCAAAATTCTCAATCCCGAAATGAGTACAACATGCCTCTAAAGGGTCTGTTGAGAGGATAGATAAAAGAACGTCCTCCATCAACTCATCAACCACATCAATTATACAACATTCACCATCATTGGAAGGGTATTGGAATGCATGAATCACATTTATCTTGAATTTCATATTTTGAAATGATACTTCTGTCACTCACATTTTACAATTAATGCATGGATTGGCTGTGGCCAGGAAAGGTCACCCAAAGATGATTGGGATATGTCTCTTATCAGTTGCGAGGGCTTCATTTTGATCCAAATAGTTCATGGTTTCGTCGCCGGTGAATTTTGGGTTGTCATCTCTTTGCTTCAAGAGGTAGGGGTTTTCAGTTCTCTTTCAATACCCTCATTTATAGATAGATTTGTGGTATTTTCTTTATATAAATACAAAAGTTTATATTTTTATGCATATTGTGATGAATCATGAGGTTGGGGGTTAGGGTTTGAAGAGAGTTGGGTTTACTTGTTGGGTTATGCTCTTGGGTCATGAGTTTGGGTGTAAAAGTAATAGAAGGGTTAGAATAAAATGTGTTTTTGTGAAAAGTTTTAATTTCTCTTAAAAACCCTAGTTTGGTTTATGAAGATAGATGATGGTTTTGCTTAAATTGATAGTAGAATCATGAAACTGAGGTGTTAAATTACACATGTACAAGTTTAATTGAAATTTTAAAGAGTTTGAAAATTTATGTAAAAGTTGCGATTGAGCCCTCATTGTGATATTGTAAATTATGTTATAATATGAAATCAAAATTGGGGAAAAGAAATTACTAATGGTAAGGATGATGTGAGAATTGTGATAAAATGATGAAGCGAATATTTAAGAATCTTATTGTGTTATGTTGAATTGCATTAAGTTATATTAAATTATGTTAAGTCAAGGTTGGGTTAAGATGAGTGTGAGTAATAATAAATGGGAGATTGTGAAATATGACGGTGTTACGTGAAGGAGTTGTATCAAAGAAATTAATGTTAGAGGTTTACTTTATAGCCTCACATAGTAATTGATAATCAATGTGCTATGAAAATTGAATTTGAAAACTTGATAATACTATGAAAGAGTAAGGAAATAGTTTGAACCCTAGAATCGTGAACACTTTAAAGATGAATCTTTATGCCTTTATGGAAGTGTTTTGAATGAATGTGTTACGGAATTAATGGATAATGTGTTGGCTTTGCCCACTAATCACAATGACGGATGACTCGAGAAAATTCATGGAATGTAATGTTGTTCGGGGTTCATTTCCAGCCGTATTTTGAGCTGGCAAAGCGTGACGCTTAATATAGGTTCCACCTTCCTTCCGGAGTAGCGCTCTGTAAAGCGTGTGGTATGTTGGGATATGTACAAGTTCCGCATTCCTTCTGGCTTGTGACCGGTAAAGCGTGAGGTTCCGCGTTCCTTCCGACTTGTGACCGGTAAAGCGTGAGGTTCCACATTCCTTCCGGCTTGTGACCTATAAAGCCTGTGACTCATGGAGATGACTTGTTAATGGACCCGATGTTTGATATGACATTATTTGAAAGAATGGAAAATGAGATGGTAATTGGATTAGAAGTTGGTGATGATGGACTCACTGTATTGCTTGTGACTATAAGGGAAAATTATGAGTTTTATTTTGTAAATAATTGAGACATTGTGTTAAAAAGGGTTTGTTATTCTTGTATTATGTTTGAACTCTAATTGATAATGCAAATGTGGATGTGATGTAGTTGTGATATGTTGGATTATAATTGATAATGCAAACATAGATGTGATATAATTGTTATTGAATATAGAGGAGATTTTGATTTCTACATTAAAGAGTTACAACAAATATGAATAGACTGGTGGGAATGGAGTGTGTGAGGGCTGTTTTGAGTATTAATGGAACTTGAACTTGAGGTTATGGTGTTATAATTAATGTAATTAGTAAAAAGGAAAAATAGAAATAAAAAGAAGGAATGTTAAGATGGAAATTAAATGAGGAATATCTTGGAATTGGTTAATAAATTTAAAATAATATTGTTCCTTAAACATGTTTGTTTTCAAAAAGGATTTATGGCTTTTTGATAATAAGGGATAATTTTTATGGCTGAAGGTTTTCCTTAAATGTTTAAATAACTTTAGAGAAAAAGGTACTTTATGTATGATATTTTGAAATTACAAAATATCACTTTACTATATGGTATCACCCTGCATGCATGATCATTTCTATCTATAGGATGGTTATTGATTTTGAACTATGAGATTTCTGCTAGGCAATTGTGCTCACCCCTTGCTGTTTCATTTTTCTTACAGAAAGAGAATTCGAATTGATTGGTTGGAGGATTAAGAAGTTCACGTGTCTGTTATGTGTAATTTCATAGTAGATGTGCAAGAATGAATTTTGTACATTGATGTTTGTAATTGTTTATTTGTAACTCCGTAGCGGGAGTTTGGCATGTATTATTATTATTGTTGTATTCATCATGAAAGAGAACATGTACTATTATATTTCTATTACTTAAGGGTAATAGATATTTGTAATAAAAAAAAAATGGACCTAAGTTCGAGGCTTTTGGTAATATTTCTGAGTGATTAAAAATTGGGGCATGATATTGTGTATATGCATCAATATTGATATAAACATTAGAAATATTAGGATCCATAGTAATGTAAGCAAAATAATATATATGAACTAACAATTAATTAAAGAAATGAGTAAACAATAATGAATAAACAATAAAACTAATATATGTAACAAAATAATTAAAGTAAAAAAAATGAGTAACTAATAAATATTAATTCAAATAATTAATATTACCGATTGGCAAATGCGATACAAAAATTAGTTTCTTCTAATAAAATTTTTTTCTTACACAATTGTAATTGCTACTTAGGGATGAGACTTCAAATTAATTGAGAGAGCTGAGAGTTCAGAGAGAATGAGAGTTTGAGAGAGAGATTTGTTTGTGAGAAATAAAATGGGAGAGGGTGGGATGGGTTAAACAGACGGCCCAAGCTTAGGCCCAACTAGGTTGGGCTCACCTGGGCCGCAAGTGGGCTTAGGGGGCAGTTTATGGGCCCACGGGTCAATTTTACATCCCTATTTGTGTGTGATTTGGACGATGGAGTTGATATATTTGGACTATCCATTTGCTTGGAAGGAGCTTGGATTAGAGTTTGTGATCAGTTTGGGCCCTATCTCAACTATTTTAGAGGTAATCCCTACTTCCATTCTTAAATTTCTTGCAATTTCTATCTTGGCTTTTCTTTTTAGAGCTTTCTTGAGATTTTAAGATCATGGTTGGGTTGTTGATAATATAGTTGAATTCTCTCTTTTTCCTTCCTTTCTATAGTTAATGGAGGCTTATAGCCAAGTCTGAATTGCTTTTTCTTGATTTGTTATGGGTTAGAAACCAAAGCACAGTTTCCACTATGAGAAGAGATTGGTTCTCTCCTCCCGAACCCATTTTACATGGATTTGAGTAGCTCATACTCATTTCTACGACTGGGAGGAGGAGAACCCTTCTCTTCTCATAAAGTGTTTTTTTTCCCCTATTATTTTGATAGATCATCAATGATGTAGAAGCCCAGGCATGGCTCCCTTCTCGAGGATAGATTGAATCTCCCCTCTCGACAATGTATTTCATGAAATTAGGTAGTTTATACCCATTTTCATGTGTTAGAGGGTGAGAATCTCTCTATCCTCGTCGGAGTTCCCATTGTTTAATTTTATCATGTTTTCTTAGTTATAATTCATTATATCCGTCATGTGTGTTGGAATGAGTTTTCTTTCGCCCTACCCTCTCTCTCTCTCTCTCTCTCTCTCTCTCTCTCTCTCTCATCTTTTACTTCGTGTTTTACTTAGATTCAATTTTAGTTTCATGACACTCACATACTTAGTCTAGAATCATGCATATGGGCTTGGATCATAATCTTTTTTGATAGTTATGTGGTGTGTAGTTTTGATGATTCACAAGTCATCTTATTAGTATCCGAGTTCCTAGGACCCATTCTGTGTGAATCTTGCATTAGCTATATTCAAATGATACACTTTGAATCAACTTTTCATTCACTTATTAATAGTTTCCAAACCATTTTTTCGACAATGCCTTAGAGGGCTGATCATTTCTTGTGCCACATTAGTGCTAGAGGCAAGGCCAACAAAGTGACCACCTTTAAAGATCCCTTATGGATTAGGATTTGGTGTCACTGTTGTGCAGATTGTGGGACTCATTTTGAATCATATTTTCATAATTTGAATTGTTGAAATTTTAGGAAAAAAATGAATATATATGTATCAAATTAAATACAAATATGATTTGATGAAGAGATTATTAATATCCAATCAATTTGATTTTTTACAAGTATTTTCTCAATGTTCCCAAAATTTTAAACTTTGAGCGGTTCAAATTATCAAAATATGACTCGAAATGAGTTTCATAGGCCACACTACAATCACTACTGTGTGTCATGCTCAGCAATGACACCAAAAATCATATAGATTATGCAAATTTTGTTGGTAATTTTGCATACGGAAATGTGAAAAGAGTAATATTTAACTAATAATTTATTGAAGTTGATTTAAATTTCATTTGTCATTATAATTTAAATTTTATGGATGGTTTTTCTGGTTATAAATTGGATTTTGCTGAACTATAAAGTAAGTAAGATTTTGAACTTTTTTTTTTTAATTTCTTGTAATGATTTTTTCACGTACGTCTTCTTAAATTTTAGAGTTTAGTACTTATACTTTTTTTGGGGGGGGGGGGGGGGAATTATAAAAAATTGTAAGTATTTATTATTTTACCAGCCAGATTTTTTATTTTAGAAAATTATGTGTAATTTTATTCTTGTGTCAATTTGGTCATTGTAACTCTAATTGCATTAATTTTACTCTAGAATTTTGCATAGTGTTGTTATTAACACCCCATCAATTATTTTGGACCCCCCATTTTTTTACTTTTTTTTTATTATATTTATTACAATAATAACCTCAAATGAAATTACAAAAAAAGACATCAATAATTTTGGAACACTCCATCTCACAATTAAGTTCACACACCTACTACATCATGAGCTAGGGTTTTATGAGAACACCTACCTCCATCACCACCCATCCATTTTTCCCAAATCTCACCTTCAAAACATATTTACCCTCAAAATCTTGAAAACCCTTTGGTAGCAATATTTCGGCGGTAACGGTGGCAAACATTTGATTACCTATACTTTTCCGTCAATGACAATGAGTGACAGTTTTTTCGGCAATTGTAACTCTATAAGATGAGAGGAGTACAATAATAAAAGTTTAGAGGAAGTTCATAGCTTTAATAGTGTTCTTAGCTTAATGGAGATTGGCTTCGTAAGAGTAAGTTTCTTGAAAAAAATGGCAAAAATAATAAAAAAAATGTTCTTCATTTTTTGGGGACTGAACTCCTGAACATATGACCAAAATTCGGGAACACATGCCTAAATATTGTTCATTTGTTTGGGAAATAGGTAACCAGATATTTTTTATTTGTTCGAGAATAGATAACCGAAACTTGTGGAGATCGCAGAATCCACAAATGGAGAATTTTGAATCAACAACAAAAAAATCCTAGATATATTTTCTCAGATTATGAACAAGTATGTGGAGATAAAATAATAATCACCTTCAAATGAACCATTTTCTCTTAATTCTTATCCAATTTCATAACATATGTTATCAATTAGATAAAATTGACACAATAAAAAATTAAGGGCAAAAATTAATACAATTAAAATTATATAGAGCAAATTGACATGAGATGCAAATTACATGAACCATATATATAATTCCCCTTCTATTATGATTATGGCTTTGCAATATTTGATTAATCACAATTCCATATGTTTCATTTAATATAGAAGTTTTGAGTGAATTAATTAGAGAAATGTTTTAATTTTTTTTTTATTTTTTTATTTTTTACTTGTGCCTATGCGTTTTCCAAATTGTTCCTGTGGTTACATATAATTCACATGAATATTTCATACACAACATTTTTTATTTTTTTAAAGGGTTTTACTAATTAATGTGTTTTCACAAATAATTAAAATTCAATTTATTGATGTGTATCTTCAATTTATAAAATTGTACCCAGCAATGCTAGGTATCATGAAAAATCTTTCATGAAAATAATCATGAAAACTTCTTGACTCTTGGATTACACTTAGAATAAAGCAACCACACACTAATCAAGGTAATTCAAGAATCATAAATTTTTCATGATCATTTTCATGACAAAATTTTCATGATCCCTAACTTTTCCCAATTGTACCACATATGTATGTATACAAGATCCTATTTGAAGAATTTGCCTACCCCCCAACGGACTCAAGTTGGGCCTGTGGTAGGTGATGAATTTAGGAGTTGATCAAGGCAGGAGGTTGGATTCAATGCTTAGAACTATTGGGTAAACATAGATCCTAGAGAGCGAGTTAATCACATTATTAGTTTGTCAAATCAATCCAAATCTTGAGTGAGCGAAGTATGCAAAAATCAACCCATTAGTTAAGTTCTAGGGTTGTTTACATTGAAACCAATCAAAGAAAAATAAAATCAAACATGTGTAACAATGAGCTAGCTTTATCTATGAGCAGAAGAAGACTGATCGTGGTCGTTGGATGTCCAGTCCTGATCACCAAAAATTCTACCCAACTTTGATTCATGTATGTATGTATATTAACAACAATAATGAGAATCAAATCAAGAAAAAGCATTAGCTTCAGTTTCTGCATGAACGAGGGTAGCATAGATACCATTAACGTGGGATGCAGCCATGAGAGTGTCATGGCTTCCGTACTCAGCAACGGCACCGTCTTTGACAACAGCAATAAGATTGGCTTCCCTTATGGTGGAAAGCCTGTGTGCTACTACCATTGTTGTTGCCTGCTTTGAAACCTTCTTCAGTGCATCTTGTATGTGCTTCTCTGATTCCAAGTCCAATGCACTGCTAGCTTCATCCAGTAGTAGAATTTTGGATTTCTTCAGTATAGCCCTTGCTATTGCTATCCTCTGTTTCTGCCCACCAGACAGTTGCACCCCACTCTGACCAACCTGTGTGTCATATCCTTGAGGCAGCCCACTTATGAACTTGTGAATGTAAGCGTCCTTAGCTGCTTCTTCAATCTCAGCCCAGGATGCATTTGGGTTAGCAAATGCAATATTGTCTCTTATGGTTCCAGCAAATAGTGCTGGCTCTTGACCCACCAATGCTATTTGGGTCCTCAGCCACTTGAGATTAAGATCCCTCAAATCCATCCCACCCATCAGGACCTTCCCTTGATTTGGATCGTAAAATCTCTGCACCATCCATATCACTGTTGATTTTCCTGACCCACTTCCTCCTACCAGTGCTACCATACTTCCACTTCTGACCTTCAAACAGAAGTCCTTTAACACAATCACCTCTGGCCTAGATGGGTATGCAAATGTTACCATCTTGAATTCCACATCAAATGGCTTCTTTGACCTTTCAATCGTCCTCCCCCCATTTTGCCTATCATTATTACTACTATTATTATTATTGCCTATCAACGGTATACGCTTAATTATATCCAAAACACTAGGTATTGCAGTTGCAGCCATGGAAGTATCTGGGGCTAGGCCAGCTAGTTGTCCAACTGAAAATGAGCTCAGAACAAGTATTAGGAAAATCTTATATACCTCCCCGAAGTTTGTGTGGCCTTGTTTTACGAGGCGAGCTCCAAACCAGAGTGTCATAGTATATGCTCCATACATGGCACCTTGAGAGAACCCAAGGGCTAACCCAAGAATTTGTGACCTTCTAATCGATGTTTTCAGAGGCTCTGATAAAGCTCGATCAAAGGATTGAACTATCTGTTCTTGTGTTGAAAATGTTGTTACTGTTCTTATATTTGAAACTGCACCCGCAGCAATGTTGCTAGCTTTGGCATAAGAATTGTTATCTAACTTAGGGCCAACATTGACAATGAGATTGAAATAGCTTGCCCCGAGCGTTAATGGAGTGAGAGCAGCAGCCAAGAGTGTTAATCTCCATTCCAGACGAAATGAAATGCCAAGGCCAACAGTTGCTGAACTCAAACCCATTAGTAAAACAGAGAAACGATCCCCGAGGGCAGACCGGAAACTAACACAATCAATGGAAAGCCTTGAAACAAGTATTCCAGTCGAATTCTCCTCAAAATCAAACCAACCTGGTTCTTGTTTTAATATAGCTCGGAATAAGAAATCTCTGACCCTCTTGGTGAGCTTTGTACCGGCCCAGCCACAGAAACCTTGCTGGCCTGTCATGGAGATGATGCAACCAAAGCCAAGCCCAACTAGTACCAAACAGAGTTTACCAACATCTCTTTTCATATGTTTTGTGTTTGGGTCGAAGTAAACTTGAAGGGCTTGGCCTAGAACTAAGGGAAAGATGGAGAGAATTGCACCGGCAAAAATGCCCAAGATGAACCCACATAACAGCATGACAACCTCTGGTTTCTGCAATTTCCATATCTCAGAGAGCCTGAACTTCCTGGGTTTCTGAACTTCTGCTTCTTCGTCCTCGTCATCATCGTCCACTTCTTGCATGGATTTCAAGTAGTCGGACTTGGAGATTTCATATACGTGCTTTGCTCTCGATGACGCATCATGAACCGATTTCTCATCCACCGAGAAGTCTGTATTTTTCTTTTTGTTATGTTTCTGAGAAGAATCATTTTGGTTTGATGACAATGGTTTTGGCATGGGTTTTGAAACTGACTCAGAAGCTAGCTTGACAAGGTTGTAGTACGCCCCGAATTGTTCCATGAGCTGGACATGGTCGCCAATCTCAACAACGGAGCCGTGATCAAGAACAACAATGGTGTGAGCATGTCTTACAGTTGCCAACCTATGAGCAATGACAATGGTGGTTCTGCCCATGGAGATCTTGTCAATGGCCTGTTGCACCACCGATTCAGACTCCGTATCTAAGGCACTTGTGGGCTCATCTAATAGAAGAATTCTAGGGTCTTTGATCATTGCTCGAGCAAGTGCTATCCGCTGCTTTTGGCCACCTGACAATTGGGTTCCTCTATCTCCAACCTGCCAAGCCCAAACCATGGGTAAGGTTTCTACATATATGCAGTTTGATATGAGAGAGAGAGAGAGAGAGAGAGAGAGAGAGAGAGAGACACCTGGGTATCATAGCCCCATGGAAGGCTACAGATGAAGTTGTGGGCATTGGCAGCAATACAAGCTGCAGTGGCCTCTTTCTTGGTGGCATTCTCTTTACCCATCATCACATTTTCTATTATGGTAGAGCCAAACAGAGCGGGCTCCTGACCCACCATAGCTATCTGACTTCTCAACCACTTCACTTGTAGACTCCTTAAATCATGTCCATCCAAGTTTATCAACCCTGCCAAAATTATTTTGAAACTCCAACTGTCAAGCACCTAGATGCTCGCGAAAATACATATATACTTGAGAGGGAGGGAGAGAAAGAGAGGGAGACGCAGACATAATTTACTTAGCTTACCGTTGATAGGATCATAAAATCTCTCTATAAGAGCAAAAATGGTGGACTTGCCTCCCCCACTAACACCAACCAATGCGACAGTCTTTGAAGATGGAATTACTAGATTGAGAGAGCGGAGAATTTGAGCTGTAGGACGAGATGGGTAAGCAAAAGTGACATTCTTGAACTCAATCTTTCCACGTACACTTGAGAGCCTCCTCCCCGCAGTGCTGTAGGGATCAATATCTGGAACTCTGTCTATGATTTCAAACACTCTGCTAGCTGCTACAGTTCCTTGTGCAAACTGTGCAAAATATGACAATGACAATGCCAAGCCCCTGCACAAGAAATTTTAACAAATCCGCTAAGAACGAATTTCGTTTATGCACACGATGGATGGATGGATGGATGGATGGATGGGTAGAGAGAGAGAGAGAGAGAGAGAGAGAGAGAGAGATCACTAGTACCTCCCCCCTACATTGACACCAAAGAAACATGCAATGGCTGCACCTCCAGTGATCTCTTTTCTAGCAACCAAGATAGATCCATACCAGAAAGCCAATGCCCATGTCGAATACGTGACTAAATATATAACTCCCATTCCTGCACCCTTGGCAAACCCAATCTTCGCTCCAAAGGGCACTGCTTTCTCCAACATTCCTGCATATCTTGCAGCCAATTGATCCTCTGCTACAAAAGACAATACTGTTCTAATCGAACTGATGGCTTGCTCTGCAATGCTACCAGCTTTCCTATAAGAAACCTTGGAAAAAGAAAGCACCAATTTTATTTTATTTTTTCATGAATTAGGCGATGCTGGCAGAACCAGAAAAGTATTGGGCATAAACAAATTTAACTATGAAATTTGTTCTGTTTTGAGTGGAAACAACAGCTTTCTTACCTCCTCTCTTGTAGTTAGACCAACATACACAGCCTTATAGACGATACCACATAACATTGTTAATGGGGTGACTGCCAAAACTGCCAGAGAAATCTTCCATGACCTCAGAAAGCCAACCGTGTAACCACATATGAAGGTGAATATATGATGGATGAAATGTGCCATCTGTCATAAGGAATATAATAATAAAACATGTTAAATATATTTTGAAATTGCTTTGGTCTAATTTACAAAAATAATCAGGCAAGCATTTCTTTTTTTGGGTGAATACAGGCAAGCATTTCAATGCATTCAAATTATATGATTGGTGGTATTGCATTCAACTCATTTGGGAAGTTGGCTATTTTAATAGACTATTTTAGTTTTTGATTATTTTAGTAGGCTAAAATTTGTGTATTTGAGAAGATGGTTAGATTTTTTTGTAGTTGGATGTGATGTTTGTGAGAGAAAAAGTGAAATGATTATCGGTTAAATGTGATATTTTGTCTTATTGGCTATTTTAGCATATTTTGACTTTTTGTAGATTTTAACCCAAAAAAAAAAAAAAGCTAAAACCCAACTTGCCAAGCAGGGCCTAAGTAACTCAACGATAGTCAGGTCATTCAGGAGATGATCAAAAGAAAAGTATTCAGCTGAAGTCACTACTGTTTAGACCTTCATTTTTTCTTTTCTTATCCAGGAAACCTCACATCATCTACATACAATAAAAGACAAGCACCATTTAGAGCCAAATTCTCTCGAGTTGTTCTTTTTATTTATTTATTTTTAAAAGAGGTGAAATCTATATGAAAAATGACAAGAAGAAGAAGAAGAAGAGATCAAGTATAAAATTTGAAGGATAACCTTCTCCCCCATCACTTCTTGAATTTGTGCAACATCACTTGATATTCCATGCATAATATCACCAGTACTTGTTTGTGTGTCAAAAAATCCAACATCCTGTCGCAACACTGCTCGTAGATATTCTGTTCTAATCCGATGAGCTAATCGTTCCCCAATCATTCTCCAGCAAGTGATCTCTGCCAATTCATGGATGATAATAATAATAATAATAATAATAATAATAATGTCACTGAACAAAATTTCCAGAATAAAACTTTTGCAGTCTAAAAAGTGAAACAGAGAAAGAGAGTTTTCTGCTTGCTTACCCATGTATGCTCCAACCACAACTATTGCTGCTAGTCCGGTCATAAGAAGACATATCTGAATAAATATTAATGTCAAAACAAAACTATATTAACACTCTTCACCATTCAAATCCAATTTATTTAGATTTTATATTTTAACTGCAAATTTATTGACAGATTCTCTAATGACCATTCACTGAATCCTTTGTCTGTAAGAAAGTTCTAGCTATGACTCTTGTCTTAATCTAGAAATATATATAAATATTAGTTACAAAACTCTTTTACCTTTTCCACTTCCTTCATCATCTGATTGTTGTCATTGTTTGGTCCTCTGGCAATCTTGTTTACGAAATTTCCGAAAAGAAAAGAGTACCAAGGAAGAGATCCTCCATTTATTAGAGCTCCCAAACAGCCCAATATCACCAAAAGTATATCAAACTTGGTTGAATACTTGAACAAGCTAAGTAGCCCAACAGACTGCGGTGGCTCTGCATCATCCACGTCATCATCATCTTCTTCATCGTATTGGTATGTAGACTCCCCATTAATATTAATGTTGCCATGATCATGCAGACGAGGATGATGATGATCATCCATATCGTCCTGATCAGTTTCATTGTCATCCACATAAGCATGTGAAACAGAGAACCAACGTGGATCGTGACGTTGGTAATGGTGGCGATTTGACTCAGCCTCAATTATAATTTTATCCTCTGTGGTGTTGTTTGTGGTGTTATTACAATCCATCTTCCTAAGCTCAACCTTGTCAGCCAAAGGATCACTGTGTCGAGCACTTGCACTACCCTCTGCAATCGTCAACAAGCTTGAAAACTTGGGTGAAAACTTAGGTGAAAGTTTAGGGAACTTACTATGTTGGCCAGAAGCAGAACTGTAATTCCTTGGAACAAGCGAGTGTGAGTGTGAGTTTTCATTATAACTCTGCAGCTCAAGTCTCCCAGTTCTCGATGGTGGTAGTGCACCGTAGCCATAGCCAGAATGAGAATGTTCATAGTAGGAGATGGAGGAATTAGCGAAGCTGTGGTTCTGAAAGCCACCACCACCACCACGGGAAGTACGAGAAAGGTAATAGTCATTGGCTGATCGACGGAATATCCGACTGGAAGGGGTAGTGGTGGTGGTGGCAGCCGCCCATGGAGAGAGTGCTGCACCAAGATTGAGGTTGCGATTGTGGCGCCAGCCGGTTGGCTCGAACTGCCAAGAGAGCTCACCTTGCCATGACCTGTCATCATCGGAGGCGAACGGGGTGGCCGGAGTAGTAGGGCTCCGAGGTGGCCTGCGTGTAGTAGGATAGTGAGAGAAGTTGTAGGAGCTGGATGCTGTAAAAGACTCGGATTGCAGGTGTCCGAATCTGGTGCTTGTACTAGTGCTGTTGGTTGTTGGGTGGCGATGGCGGTGGCGGTAGCGGTGGCGGTGGCCCTGGCCGGAGGATGAGTAATCGATCATTTCGAAGGAGTCAGCCATGAATATGATAAAATGAAAATGTATATTATTAATTACTTGTTCATTCTAAAATGGAAATGGATGTTGCAACTTACAAATCGATAAATGTGTGTGAGAGAGAGATAAGGAAAGGGTGAGGCCTTCCTTTATGTTTGTGAGAGTAGATTTAGGGAATGAGAATAGCTAATTGTTAAGCTACTATCCAATGCAAGGAGTTTTAGTTCTACTAGTTAAAAAATGGTACATAAATTCATTTTTTAAACTTATTTGATTGATAATTAAAGAAGAAAGGAGAAGAGTGTTACCTTTAAAATTTTAATTGATTATTGTAAGAGGGGCTAATTTGAGCCCACTAAATTATTTAGGCCCAATAGCCCAAGATTGGTGGGCCCGAATTTATCGCAAGTCTAAGATTGGTGGGCCCGGATTTATCGCCGTCAAACGGGCTGAATGGCTCTAAGCCTCGAAAGGGTTCGGATCCACGAACCTAGAGACTTACTCGGGCCCGGACTCGAAAAGGTATTAAGCAAGCCTAGAGATCCGAGGCACTCGGACTCGAAAGGGTTCGGATCCACGAACCTAGAGGTCCGAAGCACTTGGCTTCGAACGGATTCAAACGCAATCTAGAAGCCGCTCCGTTAATGAGTCCCAGAACACTTGCGGGCTCGGAGCTTTCCGGGATCTACGTACCAGAACCATGGGCGTAATGGAGTTCGAACAAAGGACCCGATCCCGAGGACGGTAAGTGAAGATAAATTCACTCTTCGGTTAAACTAGCCTATACCCAGGTCGAGGTGGCACGATCTAGGGGGTCCCTGAGACTCGGCAATATTTTGTGGCAGGGCGTTCTCTTGAACTACCCCTGACCCTGATGCGGCAGGACGTCCTCTGGGACTACCCCTGACCCTTTGGGATGATTGGGGATCATTGGTTAGGTGTGGCTAAGAAGAAGGGTTCGCCGAGGGGTTGATCTCCTCTTCGGGATTTTTCTCATCCTCGGAGAAGTCACCTCCTCGGAGAGGTCACCTCCTCGGAGAAATCACCTCCTCGGAGAAGTCACCTCCTCGGAGAGGTCACCTCCTCGAACAAGATGGTTAGAGAGAATATCCCTCATGTGCCTTGCACATGGGCTCCGTCCTACATCATGAGGTGCCTATAAATAGCACCCACCCATAGCTTTACAGAGGATGGATTTTGGAGATTTCTAACTCTTGGGAAAGAACTAATTTTCCATCTCCATTATCAACCTTGAGAGTGAAAGTGAGAGATCCATGGGAGAGCCTTGCCATTATTCTCTCTCTAGCCATTTTGCCTTCTTCTTCACCCAATCTTTTATCTCCATCATCTCCTTTACTCTTGTGTTCTTGAGTTGAGACTATTAAAGAATCTAAGCCTCTCATAATATTCTAGAGAATTCGAAGTTGTTCTTCAAGAATCTTCGAATTTTCCAACTACTTTCTTGAACCCTCTCGTACAATTATCACGTCATTAAACTTAAAAATCAAATATATTTTTAATTTTAACTAGCAATGCACTTACGGGTTTCTTACCCTTCTTAACAACTTCGATTAATCCGCCCTTTCTTCTATATACACCTTTGCTGTCTGAACAGCTGTGCAATATAAACAGAACAGCTGTAAGATTTTTGTGAATGTGCATCCGTGTCTTTGTTGCATTTTTCTTGTGCCTATTTTTACAACAACAATAATATATATATATTTTTTGCTAGGGAATAATAATAATGTTAAGAATACAAATTAGTGTATTAATTAATATACCGATAAAATGCAATGTTAGGCGAGACCCATGTCAAGTAATGGAGTCCACATATATGTCTTGTGTTTTAGTTAGTATATTAATTAATACATTAATTAGTGTTCTATGCATTATTGATTTTCGCAATGGGTTAGACTTTTCTCAATTCTAAATTTGATTTTAAGTGAAATTGAAGGGCTCTGAAACCCATCATGGGTCATTTTTTGATGATCTGAGTCATTCACATTTTGTAGGACCTACAATGTATATCATGCATGAAAAAAAATTAGATCGATCCGATAATCATAACTTTTTCTTTTTATTACATTTCTTTTTGAAAAAATGACGACAAACATGTTCTTTTAAAATAAATTATCCATTTTAATTTTTTTACACAAATATGATAAAATGAAAATTCTACAATTATTGGATTAACTTAATTTTTTTTAATAGATGACATACACGACCTTACCAAATGAATAATTCGGATTATCAAAATGGATCCTATAGTGATTTCATGACCCCCTCAAATTCTCTCAAATTTATATTTAAACTTAAGATAAGCCTAAACATTTTAAGATATACATATGGGGCCCACTAGAGGAAAAAAATCATAGATCTTAGTGTATTTATAACTAATGTTATACATAAATCAATTTTGCTAAATTTTTTTGTTAGTAGACATAAAGTTAGTAAAATTTACATATATATATATATTTATACACATATATGTGATCCGTGTGTAAAAAAATTATATAAGAAAATATAAATATATTTTTGTGTATTTATTCTTATGTATGGTACTACCTTTATTTCAAGTGATAAATTATCCCAATGTATTCTGGCATTAAATTCTCGAATTTTTCAAAATTTTATCACCAACATAAATTATGGATACAAAGGACTATGGTTGGCTAAAATTCATCAATTTTGATGGGTGGGGTTGTAGGCCCTGCCGGCTAAGTTGTAAAAAACATGTTGGCAGCCGGCACTGAAATTATCGTCTCATTTCGCTCTCTACATAATCATCAATCATATGCTATGCATGTATGTATGTATGCATCGAGAGAGAGAGAGAGAGTATTGTATTGTATTGTATTGTATGGATATGGATACAACAATACTAGGTATCATGAAAAATCTTTCATGAAAATAATCATGAAAGTTTCTTAACCCTTGGATTACACTTAGAATAAAGCACCACATACTAATCAAGATAGTCCAAGGATCATAAATTTTTCATGATCATTTTCATGACAAAATTTTCGTGATCCCTAACTTTTTCCATATGGATATCATGCTTCCTCGTGGTGGTCGTGGTGAATTCTATAATATCAAACTATGTCTCTTGTGGATGTTGTCTTGTTTAGTTTTGAATCTTTGATTTTCAAACAACAATTTAAGATTCATAAACTACCAATAATATGCATGCCACTTAAAATTACATCTTATAGCTTCTTGTTTGTTTGTTCAAAGTCCTTGTAAACAACATTTCTCTCTCCATATGTCATTAAACCAACAAGCCATGGACAATTAAATGGCTAGTTATTTGTTGATGTCTTCTTCCAAATGATATATATATATATATGAGAGAAATGTTAGGGATTATGAAAATTTTTTCATAAAAATGATCATGAAAGATTTGGGTCCCTTAGATTACCTTGATTAGTGTGTAGTGCTTTATTCTAAGTGTAATCCAAAGGTCACAAATCTTTCATGATCATTTTCATGAAAGACTTTTCATGATACCTAACATTACTGTATATATATATATAATTTGTTGATGAATATACCTTGATTACGGGGTGATTATCCAGTATTTTCCAAATATAGACGCGTGGTGCTATATAAGGTTTTGATTGGTAAGGAGGGGTAGAGGCCCACGATTTATGTTGGAGATGAGGGAACAACATAGAGACTAAGGCTCTGTTTGTTTGTATTTTCAAATTAGCTTTCAACAGGTGAACTCGCGCTTCACGTTTGGATAGGACACTGAAAATAGATTTCCGCGTGTGAATTCAAATTCTAGTTTGAAAACCTGTTTGGCAGCTTGTATCCTACTTTCAACGCTTCTGCATTCTTTTTGTGTTGATCTGAAAAGCTTCCATGTCGTTTTATGTCTTCTCCATCATCTCTGAAATATTCCGTCGTCTCTGAAATATTCACGCGAACCTCATCTCTATATCAAACATCAGTACTTCATATTGATCACGGTAGGCTTCTCTATTTCTGCCTTCTGCCTTCTTCCTCTTATTTCAGAAAAACTGAATTGGGGATGACCGGCCGGATGACCGGCCGGATGACCACCCGGTAGTCCCTTTTCGACTTTCTGGGTTTTATCTGAAGGTTCCACTGAAGGTTCAAAAGGTTCCGCTTGGTTTTTATTTTTATTTTTTACGTTATGATTTCTATTTTAAAATATTAAACTTAGTGTATTTATGTTAATTTTTATTAATATGTATTCTCAAAAGTTGTTGACTTTAACAAAATTTTTAAAAAAAATAAAAAATGTATTGTAGAAGATGTTTGTACAGATGTAAAAAATGAATTGATAGAAAATTTAATTGACACAAAATAATTGACATAGATTTATTTTAAAATGAAAAAAAAATTGAAAAAAAAAATTATTCAAAAAAAATTACTGAAAAAAATTAATTGAAAAAAAAATTAATTTTTAATTTCAGTATTTTAAAAATAGTTTGGTTATTATTGTTGATCAAAAATATGGATATCAATATATGAGTTGTGTGATTGATTATAAATTATTGGTTGAATTAAGTTTTGAAAACTATTTTCAAAACACATTACCAAACAAATTTTCTTATTTCACATGTCACATCAAACTTTCAAAACATAATTCAAAATACATTTTCAAAACACATTTCAATACTCTATTTAAAAACCATAACCAAACAAATTTTCTACACTCAAATCATAATTCCACAACACACAAACTCAAAATACAACTCATACTCTCAAATCACATTTACAAAACTCTACCAAACGCTACCTAAGTAATTAGTGATTGGTTTGGAGTATGACCATATGATATTTCGAAATTATTAAATAATTTTTCATTCCCGAATGATATATATATATATAATTTGTTGATGAATATATCTTGAGTAAGTAGTCAAACATACATCATCATTCAAAGTTGGAAGGAGGAAGTTGGACGAGACCAATTAATTATATTTTGGAGATTTCAACGTCTATTATTTACGGGTCTTTTGGGAAGTGGGTTATAATCCACTTCTCAAATTATAATCCACTTCCCTCTTTCACAAAAAGTTGATTATAATCAACTCATAATTAATTTTTAACCAAAAAATTGATTATAATAATCTTCCCAAAATAGCTCTTACTTGCTCCAAGCATCTGTTTGCTCAAAAAGACAAAATCTTAAGCAAATTGCTTGCATATAGAGCCTTTCACTCTGCCCCAAATTTTCAAAAATTTTAAGTTGATCAGAGTGTGATTTGAATATAATCAATTTTGACTTATTAAAAACTAGCATATCAACCCGGGTTATACACAGACTAAACAGATAATTAAAAATAATTTTAAAATTAAATAATAACATAAAATTTATTTAAAATATATGGAAAAATAATTTATAATGAATTAAATTTTATCCATTTTATTAGAATGTATATTGTATGTTATTAATTGTATATATTCTAAATTCACAATAAAAAATAGATGTCATATAATTGGTAAAGATGGAATAAATAGAATAAATTGTAAAAATTATATCATTCTATTTATGATAAAATAAAAATACATTTTGTTCCATAAGTTTTTTAATTTTAGTTTATTCTATGTTAAAGTTTGTCTAATTATATATAGCTAAAATTTTCATTCATAGTTTTTATTAAAATATTTTTAAATTACAAATAAATAGATTTTATTTGGACTATTCTTTTAAATCTCAAATTAGATGCAATTTAGATATGGATAAAATTTTATTTTTAATTTCCCATTTAAAAATTTTTAAATTAAAAAAAGTTAGATCGATTAGCATTTTATACCATGTATATCTTCTGCCACACATTTTTAATTTTTAAAAATTAAGGAAATAAGAAGGCTTAGATTGTTAAAATATACCGTTGTGTTTTTAAACATGACCCAAGTATTTTTTTATGTGACATAAAAATTTGCACTACACATTTTTTTTTCTTTTTAATTTATGTTTACATGTGCCATGCGATTTTTTTTTTAATTAATAAATGTGCTATGTATATATTTTGACGCCTAGTTTTTTTTAGACACCACATGTATTATTTAGTTTTAAAAAATAGAAGTAAATATTTTTAAAATTTGAAATTATATAAGACTAAAATTATATTTGAAATTTATTTTCAAATATTTTTAAATTTTAAATTAGATATGAGTTGGATATGCCTTTTTTTTTTTTTGACTTTCTATAATAAGAATTTTTAAATTCTAAAATCATAGATATGATTAGATAGGTAATATTTTTGTGGCATGTGTATTTCTTAATGTTAACAAATTAAAAAAAAATAATAAGAAATTTAGTTAAATTTTTTGGGTATGAAGTATTTTATTTAATTAAGAAATTTAGATTAATGCTTTGGATATGAGGCATGGTGCCTCTAACTATGCCAAGATTTTAAAAATTCTCATCTTTCGCGCCATAATATTTTATTTGTTTTTTAATTTAAGAAATTTGAGATTTTGAGTGATATATTTTATATACTTTGAATGATAAAAATTTAACTTAAAATAAAGATAACTAATAAGGATTTCAAGAATAAATTTTGTGAATTAGTAATGTATGAAGGATCGATCAATCAACCAAAGTAAAGTGAACAACGATTTATAAAAGTAAAGGTATGAATATATTTATTCCCCCCCCCCCCCAAAAAAAATAAAAATAAAAATAGGGCACTCGGTTCATAAATCTAAAATTGAATTTTCTTTGCCCAAAGGTCCACACATTGAAATATTATGTCCATAAGGACAAGCTCCCGCAAAATGACTAAAATACCCAAATATATATATATATATATATAACCTATAGTACACCTATCTTCTCGCCTCAACCATTCATTTTCCCAAATCCTCTCTCTCTCTCAAGCTCCGCTGCCCTTTTTCTATCCTTTTCCACTTCTACGGCGATGCCCTTTTGATCTGCCTCTATGACAACACCTTCTTTTCTAGGTTCTAGATCCAAATCTTGGTTTGTGAAAACAAGAGCTTTCTGGCAACCTCTTAGGTTGAGTCAATCCATGCCATCTCCGATTCAAAGACCACAAAGTGGATCCTACTCGCCGAAACCAACACGTAAACTTTTTGTAGACACTCCAATTTTGACGGACCCTAAGACTTCGAATGTTTGTAAGCTTCCCAATGATGAAATGGTAATTTCTTCTTCATTAGAGATGCCTAAGGTTGGTAAGAGTTGTTGTGTAACCTTGTTTTGGCCAAAAATCATATTTTTGTAAAATGACCATTTTTCCCTTGAATATGTTTTTATCCAAAATTAGCTTTTTGGTCTCTGCCAAGAAAGTAGAGGTCTGGTTGAGTTTAAATTGATAAATATTTTCAAAACATTGACTTATTTTAGAAAAAAACGTCAATTGAAAGTCAAACGGACTTACTTAGGAGAAATGAGGATCCAAAAGCCAAGAACCACGCACTTGTGCATGCATAAAGGGCATGTGTGTTCGCATTTCCTAGCCAAGGATCTCACGGCTGCACATGCTACGCGAGTAGGTTGCACAACCGCACGAGGACCGTGCGGCTGCACACGTTACACAAATAGGCCGTGCAGCCGTACGTCCTATCAGAGGTGATAAGTAAGTTTTAGCTCCGATTTGATCGGGAGATGCAAGGAGAAAATGATGAGCAACCCTAGGGTGACCTAAGGCATTCCAGAACCTTCTCCCTCAGCCTATATATACCCCCCTTTCCCCTTCTTCTTTGGAGGGAACCAAGTTTTGACCAAGTTTTCACTAAGTCTTGTGAGTTTTAAAGAGAGCACACCTCTTCTTTTCAACCCTCAACCTTGAGTTTGAAATTCCAAACCCTAATAGCAACTTTTGACAACCCTAAAGTTCATCTAAGGTCTAAAACAAAGCAGCTAAAGTGAAACTAAAGCCTGAGAGTAGCTTCAAGCAAGGATTCTAAGATGTTTCTCGCCTTTTTTTGTTTTGTTTTGTTTTTTTTTTCTTTAAAAAAAGCGGGTAGTTCCTTTAATTTTTAATTATTTCAAGAACTTTATTCTCTTTTGTCAGTACCTTGTCATACTAGGGTGTTAGCTTTGCATGTTCATCCTGTAGTCTTATATTGTTTGCATGCTTTTAGGGTTTGTTCTTGCATGCTTTATTTAACTTATTGTTGCTGCATGTTTAGGTTGATTTAGTTTCATATTTGCATGCATGAGGCCCGATTTAGGCATCATGTATAATAGTTGAGCATTGTTTATTTGTTATTCGCCTTATTTGCATTAAATCATGTTAGTATCCTTAAACCAGGCCTAGGTTGCATATTTGTGTGTTTAGTAGCATGTTTAGTTTCATTATACTTTGTTTTATTCAAGTCATCCATCGTAAGACACTTGGTGGTGGCATCCAGTGAGTTTTATCTTCTTTTCACATTGTGCATTGTTTTCAATAATCCAAGTCTATATGCTTTTTTATACAAAATTGTGTGTTTTGGATGTTTTTATGAATATTGCTTAGTTTAGATCTTGTTTATGGCCATTGGGGGTTAAAAAGCCATTTTTGATGGAAAATATATGGTTGTATTCAATGGATCTAATTAAGTGTTATTTTTTTATTCAATCACCTAGTTTTAGGTTTAATAATGGTTTCTAGTTTTAATAATGAAGTTTTTGAAACCTTTAATCACTAAAATAAAAAAATAGAGAGTTTATAGAGGTCAACCTTTGGATTGGGCAAAAGGGGATTCTTTCATTCAATAACCTTCCCATGTTGTACCTTAGTTCCCAAACCTTGATTATTTGGTTATGACGGATCAAGTTTTACACTTAATTTTCATCGTTAAAGGTTTCTTAATTTCCCTTAAAATTAAGTGGATCACCTCACCTATAGTGGAAAACATTTCAAGCCCGCATTTATTGAACAAGGTGAAGTTTCAGACATGTCAAAAAAGAAAGGAAAAGAGCACGAAAAAGATGCTGTGTTGCGGCTATTGAAGAGGATTCAAGCAAATATCTCTATTTGGGGACTTCTTATGGCCTCTTATGAGCATCGCCACGTTCTTCTAATGGCAATGAGCAAGCCCAAGTTACCCATAGACAACACTCCTGAGTAATTGGTAACAATGATCACGCCTGTAAAGAAGAATCGTGCTATAACTTTCTTTGACAAAGACTTGCTACTAGAAAGGGCAACTCATAACAAGCCACTATATGTGTCATTGAAATGCCAAGAAAAATGGGTACCAATGGTGTTGGTTGATAATAGTTCAGCCATAAATGTGTGTCCAACCAGAACCGCATATGCCTTCGGTCTACCACCTAAGGATTACACTACAACCAAACAAATTGTCAGGGCTTATGGCAACAGTCAACGAGAAGTCTTAGGAATAGTGAAATTGAAAATTGAGCTCGGACTAGCTAAACACCATGTAGAGTTCCATGTCATGGATGTTCAAACTCCATTCAACATGCTATTGGGATAACCGTGGATGCACTAACTCCGAGCAGTACCTTCAACTGTCCATCAACAAATCAAATATGTCAAGGGAGCCACTGTGATTACCATTAATAGAGACACTTCCATATGTCCACCTCCCCATGTGACTGCCCCATTACTTGAGATTCAACATGGAAGTAAAGACGTTTTTATCTCCAGCTTCATTTTGGTGAAAGCCTGATTGGTACAATCCATCATAGCAATCGAAGAAGATCTATAGTGAATGCCGCTTCTATTCTAATGATGAACAAGCATGCGTATATCCCTGGCTTTGGTCTAGGGAGGTGTGAAAAACAAGGAATCGTGAAGGTACCAAAAGTTAATAATCACCCATACACTTTCAGATTGGGGTATTATAGACACCTCATTTTGACTAACCCTAAGACTTTGGGTGCTTGCAAGCCTTCCGATAATGAAATGATAAATTACTTCATCTTTAGAATGTTTAAGGATGTTTGGAGTTGCTATGTAAACCCGTTTTGGTCAAAAATTGATTTTTTTTCCAAAATGACCATTTTACCCCTGAATCCATTTTTAGCCAAAAAAACCAAACTGATTAACCATGAGAAAGAGAGATAAGCCCGGTTGTGCTTTGATCAAACATATTTTCCAAAATTAGTGATCGATTTTATCAAAAATATTGATTAGATGACAATTCGGATTTACTTGGGCCATAAGAAAGCTAAGAACATGGAATGCATGTAGGGATGACACGTGCACCATGGAAAAGGGTACGTGTGCACAATAGGTGCGCATGCACACATCCAAGCACAATAGAGCCAGGTATGGAAACTCAATCTTGGTACGTTTTTGGTGAGAGGAGGGAGAAAGACATGGAACCCTAGAAAGGGTTCTAGAATCTTCTCCCTTGCTTATAAATAAAGCCCTTTCCCCTCTCTTTCAAGGGGTTAAGAAATCTTGAGCTTTTAGAGAGTTTTAAGAGCCAAACACTTAATTCTTCTCTCTCTCAGCCTTAGCCACGAAATTCCTCCACTCACAGCAGCTTTGAACTTCTGAAAATCATCCTAAGGTGTGAAGAACACAAATTACTTCAAAAACCTAAACTTGAGGGATTACAAGCAAGAAACTTGACCTTTCTTGTTATTTCTTGGTGTGTTCTTAGAATTAATCGAACCAAACGCACCAACCTTTCACATGTCATCGATATTGTCCGCTTTGGGCCACACCCGCATGGATTTGTTCTTCCCAGTGGGTCACCCATCCCAGAACTACTCCAGCCTAAGCACGCTTAATTGGGGAGTTTTGTTAGGGATCTCATTACCCGGGAAAAGGCCTCGATCCTATATAAGGGTCTAGGATTTTATTTTTATAGTCAAGGAACTCCCCCTCCATTCCTGATGTGGGACACCAGGACCTTACAATCCACTCCCTTTAGGGTTACACGTCCCCATGTAGTAGCTTGCCAACTCCCAAGCCTGCTCACATACACCAAGAGACGCCAGGGGCCCACACTCGGTACTCCAGAGAGTCGGCTCTGATACCATTTGTAACGCCACAACTCTTCACATGTCATCGATACTCCTTTATCCTTCTGTATTTCAGTATTTTCTTGCTTTATTTTTCAATGCTTATTTGTGCTAGGTTATTAGTTCATTATTCCATCATGTAGTTTATTCACCTCACTAGCTTTTTCGCCCTTTTCTCGCATGGTTTATTTATTTTATTAGAATAGCATGTTTTAGGCTTCATTTAGCCATATAATAATCATGCATGGCCCGATTTGAATCATTATGTAGTTTAGTTTGTATTTATGAGTTTTACTTGTTAGTTGTATTCTATGCATAATCATCATCTTAGTAGACTTAAATTAGGCTTAGGATCATATATTGTATGCTTAGTTGTATATTTAGGACATGTTTATTTATGTTCTTGCATGTAAGACGCATAAGTGGGATCCGGGTAAGTCTTCTTGTCCCCCTTTGGGATATGTGTGCTATTTGCATTGTTTTTTAAATTATGCAAGTTAAATACTCTTTATGTGTATTGTTTATTTTAGTTTGTGTTTAAGGCCATGGATTGTTCAAAATCCACTTTAAATAAATTTGTTTTTTTAATTATATGAAAAATATGGCTTTATTTATTCAATCTAAAATATATGATATTCATTGTTCACTCAGATCACATAGTTCTAGATTAGTTAAAGGTTTTATGGCTTAAAATGAATTTATATAAATAATTAACCACTAAAATCATAAAAAAGACAGTGAGTAGAGGCCAGTCTTCGGATTGGGCAAAACGGGATGCTTCCATTTCTGTTGTCGGTATCACCCATCTATCCAAACACCACTGCTAGCAGTCCCCTTTTCACCCAAGAACACTGACGGTAGTTCCATTCTCCATTTAGTAGCCCTGTTAGCACTTGTAGGCTATCACCCAACCATTGCATAGGCTATTCTAACCCTGTCGGCACTTATAGGCTGTTACCTAGCCATCACACAGGCCATTTCAGGTTTGGGTCTTGCCCAATAGCCTTTATAGGCTCTATCGGCTACTTTAGGGCTTGGTCCAGCCATTGACCAGTCCTTCTTGTCTGATTTGAGACTCTCTCTTAATTAGATAAGTACATCTAATCCAATCCATGCACTAATTGAACCCTCTGGTCTTCATTCTCTCCTTGATACAATTCTTTTTATTTATTAGGACTCGTAGCCTACAGTTTTGATTAAAGTTTTAGCTCTGCCATACTTCTGTTATTTTTTGGGTCTCTTTATGGCCCCATTACTCAGCTTTAACTGATTGTATTGCTTCCTCCATTATTTGTGGTTGATTATTGGTGCTTTGACACCATTTTTCCTTATTTCCATTATTGTGATTAGTGATGTGTTTGGTTAAGATTGTAGCATAAACATAGCTAGCCTGTCTACTGAATTTGTTACTTTTCACTTATTTAAAGGGGAGAGTCCCAGTCTAGTTATGACTTCTACTTCTAAGAACTTGAACCAAACCAAACCAAGCCTTAAGTCCCATCAAATAGGGTCGGCTACATGAATCCTTCTTCCCCACACGGTTCTATCAAAGGCCATTTCGCTAGTCAAATTAAGTAGATCTATATCTCTATTTACAACGCTAGCCAACGGTTAATGTAGGCCTACCCGGTCCCCTAATACTTCCATTTACCATCACTGTATTGCATCTCTTCACTACTGCCTCTGTTGGTCTCCATTGAATGTGACCAAACCATCTCAATCGATTCTCTCTCAACTTATCTTCTATTGGTGCTACTCCTACCCATTCCCAAGTACACTTATTCCTAATTCTATCTTGTACAGTCTTGCCACATATTTACCTTAGCATCCTCATCTCAGCTACACTTATCTTATCTACATGTTGTTTCTTGGTTACTCAACACTTCGTCCCATACAACATCGCTGGTCTAATAGCGGTTCTATAGAATTTACCTTTTAGTCTAGTGGGTATTCGTTTATCACACAGTACCCCAGACGTATTTTTCCACTTATACCATCCCGCCTTAATCCTATGGGCCACATCCGCATCAATCTCTCTCGCTGTTGTTATAATCGACCCTAAATAATGAAAATGTTCACTCTTAGGCAGTTCTTGGTTCTCAATCTTTACTTCACCTCTGCTTTCATTGTTACTGTTACTAAATTAACACTCCATGTACTCTGTCTTAGTTCTGCTTATCCAGAATCCTTTAGATTCAAGTGACTTTCTCCGAATCTCCAACTTTGTGTTAACTCCTTCTTTAGTCTTATCCACTAGCACGATATCGTCCACAAAAAGCATACACCCTAGCATGTTATCCTGAATATTTCTCGTTAACTTATCCATAACTAAAGCAAAAAGATAAGGACTTAAAGTATATCCTTGGTATAACCCTACGGTGATAGGAAATTCATTTGTCTCTCCAGCAGGAGATCTAATAGTGGTCACCACCCCTTCATACATGTCCCTAATCACATCAATGTAACCTTTTGTCACCCCTTTCTTCTCTAACACCCACCATATTATATCCTGAGGCACTCTATCATATGCTTTCTCACGGTCGATAAACACCATATGAATGTCTCTTTATTTTTTCTATACTTTTCTATTACTCTCCTTAATAGATAGATCGCTTCCATTGTTGACCTGCCAGGCATAAATCCAAATTGATTCTCTGACACCTCTGTTATATCTCGCAATCGGCATTCCATCACCATCTCCACACTTTCATTATATGCCACATTAGCTTGATTCCTCTATAGTTGTTGCAATTCTGGACATCTCCTTTATTCTTATAGATTGGCACTAAAATACTTTTCATCCACTCATCTGGTATGTTCCTAGTAAACAAGTTTTGCTAAGCAACCTAGTCAACCAAGCAACCCCTTTTTACCCAAACACTTCCAACCTTCAATAGGGATATCATTGGGTCCTAAAGCCTTATTTGATTTCTTCTTCTTAAGTGCAATCTCCACGTCGAAGTTCCTAATCCTGCGATAGAACTTATATTCT
>CM069906.1:35675169-35738384 GCA_036172215.1 Camellia granthamiana | reverse complement strand
TACTTTTCTTTATACTTCCTTATGGCCAGCACAAGGTTTCTACCTGACAGGACTGACCCACCCCCTACTGAATGGAAGAGGGCCTCATACTTCGGAGGGCTAGCTGACCCTTTCTGGAAGGCCGTTGACTCCTTCGTTCCTGATGCCCTTCCTTTGGAGGAGCCTCTGCTTCCTTTTAGTGAGGCTGCTTTGGATGATGCTGACATGGTGAACCCAGTCTCTGTGCTGCGGTTTCGCGTGGAGCGTGGTGACTTTCCCCATTCATACATCTACTATCGCACTCACTCAGGCCCTTCATCAGGCTGGTCCCTCTGGGTTGATGACATCATTGCAGATGGTGGGTTCAAGCAGCAATTGCGGGATGTTCGTCTCTACAATGCCGTTTCGATTTCGAGGGTGTTATCAGTGCGCAAAGTACAGACCAACACTGATATGGTTGTCTCGCGCTGGAGCCGCGACACTCACACTTTTTCTTTGGCATGGGGGGAGATAACTCCAACCCTGGAAGATGTTGCCTTCCTTCTGCGCTTGAGCACTCGTGGAGATCACCCCTTCGATCCAGCGTCCCTGACTCCTGCAGAATAAGTTGCTGTCACTGCCCTCCAAGGAGCCTTTCGAGAGGCGCGGAAGTATGGCTCTTGGTTTGATCTTAGGATTGGGGAACTACTCCAGGAGAGGCCCAAGAGGGACAAAACCACTTATCTTTCTAGCTGAAGCATTTCTTCAAGGACCTGCAACCAGTTGTGGGCGACATCACAGAGGAGAGTCGCAACTCCATAGTTGGGCCGGGCTACCACAGCGACTTGTACTTGGCCGCCTTCGTCAGTTCATTTTTTTTTTTTTTTGGTTCTCCCCAGCAACCCTGCTGATAGTATTAACCCTCTGGTGTTCCCTTTGGCTGTCAAACTTTGCAGCGGCAGCTAGATCCCTCTGGCCCCCTTCTTCTTGGGGAACTTATACTTCCGCCTTGACCTCATCCATTTGGACATGGAGCGATCCTTGGGCCCGCTATGATGTGTAGAGCTTTGTACACACTCAGTTCCTAACCGCTTTGAGAGATTCCCTACCACGGGCCTCGTCCCTAAAGAACATGAGCCTTTCTTCACAGACGAAGTCCTTGATGCAGAGGGTCGTCCTGTTCTAGATGCAAAGGGTCGACCTGTCACGAGGCAAGTGCCCCACTCCCTTCCTCCCTCGCATCTCTCGGTGGTCTGGTCTTGGCACCAACATACCCTTTGCAGATTATGTAGACCGCATGGAGGAATGTGTGTTCCGCCCTTTCACTCAGCTTCTTCCAGGCATTTATGTGGTTCCATTCTATTTTTCCGAGGCTCGCCATGTTGATTTCTCCCTCGACAGTGTCCAGGCCAACTCCCTTCTTATTACTGCCATGATACGCCCCGGATTTCTACCCGTGTGGAACGAGGAGGGCATGTCCAGCGTCATCTATCGACCGGACAGGGTCCTTGAGTAGTTCGGCATGGATCAGGGCATCCCACATGCCCCTCCGCTTTAGACTGATTACCACCAGAGCTTTCAGCGGTTTGCCCGTGATTATACCGCTCTACTTGTGGAGGGCTTAGGCCTCATGGAGCTTCCCTCACTTGGAAGAAAGGGCGCCGTTACTCCCAGTAAAAGGCTATTATGGCACCGCAACCTCAATTCTTTCTTCAACTTTTGCAACAGTGCTCCCGTAGTCCCTGCGATAGAACCCATCCCGCAGCCTGACTTATCTCTTCGTCTGCCCTCAGGCCAAGGGAAACAGACCAGTATATTTTGTCGCTTCAAGCTTCTATCCCTGCCTATCGTGGAGAAGCCTCACCCGTCTGGGGCAAATTGCTCCCCCTCAAGTCGGCACGACAGTTACGGACGACCCGCTCTAGACTAAGGGCAGCCCAAGAGGCAGCAGCATCAGTTGCCGAGGCACGTGCCTCACCGAGTAGGAAGAGACTCCGAAACGTACCCATACTTAGAAAATATTTTGCATTGCTTCCTTGGACTTCTGACATTTACTTTGGTAATCACATAACCTTTTTTTCTTTTCAGGGCCCACCGGCCATGCCACCGGCCCCGGAGGTTCTTCTACTGCCATCGAACTTTCCTCAAATTCAGACGACGACAATGACGACGACCTTCCCATTACTACAAGGGTCACAAGGTTCAAGACCCGCAGGGCAGTACTTCCAGACGTTGAAGCAGAACCAAGTGTTGGGGCCGCACCAACTACTGAGGCTGAGCCAGTTGTGGAGGCTGCAGAAAATGAAGTTCCCCCTGCTGTGGAAGTTGTTGCGGGCGGCCTAGTTGCTGAGGGTGCAGAGCCTCCAAACCCCGCTGATTCTGTGCACTTCGACCATTCCTCTGTCGGCGGAGATGATTTTTTCCACGAGACCCCAAGGGAAGATACCGGCATAAGAGAGCCGCTGGAAGTTGCACCACCTCCCTTTGGAGCTGCATCTGGTGGTTCCTCCCAGTCCACTGAGTCTCCATTGGTTCAACAGACCCCACTTCCGAACGACCAAGTGGCGGAGGAGAGTGCAAGTGTAGTGGCTGCTTCCACTGTTCCTGCTGTGACCCCTCTAAATTTGGACCGACTTGCAGAGGTAACTGTCATTTTAGCCACCCACACTGTTACTGCTGTCGTTGGGACCTCTAATCCAGTTGTTTCGGCAACCTCTCAACAGCTGGCAGACTTGTACCCCACTCACTTTCCGAAAGTGCCAACTGACCTTGGGGTATCCTAAGATTTTTATACTGGGATGGATACCACTACTGTTCCAGATCTGAACGTTGGAGACTACCAGATGGATAACCTCTTTTCGGAGCGACATGACGGTGCAGGCAGCTTCAGTCTTTCTCGCGAGGCTAGTTCACCCGGTCACCAACGCTGCATCTACCCATTCCAATGCTGCTGGGCAATCATCTTCAGGGGAAGTGCGTCGTCCTCAGACCTTTGGTCGCTCCACCAGTCTCCCTCCAGTGATTGAAGCCGGCAGGGGTGTGAGGGAGTCCCCTCAGCCCTCAGAGAAAGTTTCTTTTCTAAGTTACTGGGTCTCCTCCGTAGCTGCTTCCACTCTCGCCCCGCGTCCAGGCGCTGCACCCCGGCACCTTTACTGCTTTTAACGTTCCTAGATCTATGGTGCAGACCACATTGCTAGAGTCATTCGCCAGCTTCATTCGCGACCCTGCTACTAAGAAGATTCTGACAACCCCTAGCAAGTTCGTGGAAAGTGCCGAGGCAAACCAGAGCGGCTTTAAGAGGAACGGTTTGGACCTATCGTGGATGAGGGATAAGCTTCAAGTAATCGATGGTTTCCTCGAGCATGCAGACAACATGGCTATGATAGGATTAGTTTTGAACCCATCATCTACTCTTGTCAACTTGTAGTACTTGCTGCTGCATGCCTCAGCAACTTTATAGGGGCCTTCCCATCATGGTGAGAACTTGGGAATTGGTTGCCCCCGCATGATTGCGTCCACTATCTTCCATACCAAGTCCCCTTTATTGAACTTCTTGTGCTGAACAGATTGATTGTAGGCACGAGCTACGGATTGATGATACTTTTCCATTGCCCGCAAGGCCCGATTTCTTCTTTCTTCAGCTGCCTCTATGTCATTCTTTCTATTGTCTGGAACTCAGTGTGCTGACATAGCCATTCTTGCTGAGGGTACTGCCAACTCAACTGGTAACACAGCTTCGGACCCGTACACTAGGGAAAATGGGGTTGCCTGAGTTGGCTTTCTCTTTAACGTTCCATACGCCCAGAGTGGTATGGGGAGTCGTTCAGACCAAGTGCCCCCTGCTTCATCCATCATTTTACACAATATTCGGATGATGGTTTTGTTGGTCGCCTCAGCTTGTCCACTCCCTGGGGAGTAGTATGGACTAGACTTGTGCTGCTTGATCTGGTAGGCGTTCAGCAGTTTTCCCACATGACGATTTACAAAGGGAGTTCCATTGTCAGACAACATTACTTTTGGTATGCCAAACCTACAGATTATGCTTTCTCTGATGAAGTTAGCTACTCCTGCCCCATCTGCCTTCCTCATCGGTATAGCCTCCACCCACTTGGTACTAACTTCAGTCGCTGCAATCTGTGGCCTTTCGATTGTTGCGCTGTCAAATGCCCGAGTATGGAACAGGTAAGGGGTCTTGATGTTATGCAGCTCAACCGCCGATACATGTATCAAGTTCCCAAACTTTTGCCAAGATTGGCATCTCCTTACAAAGTTTTTAGCATCTTTTTCCATTGTCGGCCAGTAGTAGTCGAGGTGAATGAGATGTCCATATAATCGCTGCCTTGCTTGATGTTCTGTCTTGTGGGCTTCCCTCGGCACCACATTTGCCTCATCCTTTGGTCAAGGAAGAAGCGGAGGGCTCGCCTCTTAACTCTGATTGCATCGGCTTTGTTCTCAGGCAGTGTGCCATCTCTAAGGTAGTCGACATATGGCTGCCTCCATTCTTCACTGCTTAAGAAATGGGCTTCCTCTTCCTTAGAGCATCTCCAACGCAAGAGCCAAAAGGGGAGAATTAGGCATTTTGCCTATTGAAGTTGGATTTCGAAGCTCCAACGCGCTCTGCATCTGAGGAGGCATTTTGCCAATTCTCGTTTTGGCTCTCCACAGGTAGCCAGCGTCCATGGCTAGGCAAAGCACTCTTTCCGCCATTGTGTTGGCTTCCATCGCTGCTTGTTCCATCTCTGTTCCAGCCCATTGATGATCACAGGTATGGCTCTCTTTCTCTTTCTCTTTCTCTTTCTCCACTTCCCTATTCTTCTCCATCATCTATCTGCAAAGGAATACATGATTTAGGGCAATCCATTTGCAAAAATTGGGTTTGTGTACTGAAATTGGTGCCCTTGTTCATGGAAATTTTTTTTTTTTTTTTGTTTTCTTAATTTTTTGTTGTTTTATGCTTCCTCAATATTCGTTTGGTTAAGTTACTGAGGTAGAAAAGACCGATCATAATTGGGTTCTCAAAATCTTATCATATTAGGACTTGTCTTTGTTCATGGAAACTTGATTTTATTCTTTCATAGGACTAAGTTCTTTTTTTATGTGTTTTTTTTGTTTTTCACTTCTATTGTCTTTCCTTGGCAAAATTTATGTCTTGTTGCACAGCACCAGTTACCAGTTTCGAAATGCACTCAAGGTGTTCGAAGAAATGACAGATTAGAATTTGGGTTCTCAAAATATTGTCATATTAGGATTTTTCATTTATTGTTAATGGAGAGCATGAAATTGATGTAACTCTTGTTAATAAGGGTTGCTAATGTGAGAGAGTATTCACATGGGAGCTGAGTTTTGCTATTGTAGTTTATGTCTAATGGTAAACCCATGTGATGCATGAGTTGAATTGTGAACGAAATTATGTGATATATTATTTAGCGTTTTAGGAATTTAGTTTTGATGACATTCGATATTGTAAAATTAGAGCTACTGCTCTTTGTTCTGGATATTTTTGTCTCTAATGAAATCTAATTCTTAAATTTGGTTCATCATATATATTGCATATTGTATAATATGTTTAGATATGTTGTAAATTGTTGGAAATGTACTTGAAATTACATAAGATTTACAAAAACTATGAAATTTCTATCTCCATCCATGTAAAAGATTAGAAATGTTTCTTTACTGGCAAATTTTAAGTTTGTTTTTTTTCTTCGAACATTGTAAAAAAATTAGAAGATCCAAATGCCAAAATTGGGTACGGGTGTTCAATGCATATCATTTTTTGGTTCATTTGTAGAAACACAGCTGTAATTTTAAAATCTACCTGTTCTTTTGGTGGCTGATGTCCCATCGAGCTCAAAGTTTGCCATCGGAACATACTTTTACATTTGAGTCTAGTTTGAATCACTTTCCCATTTCCTTTTCCACTCAGAACAGTTATGCATCTCGCCTTAGAAGAAGTTCAAAATGCAGCCAATTGTTTTGAAACAAAAAGGAACTTTAATTCAAAAAGGAATTGTTGTAACAAGGATGCACAAATTAAATCTCAAGACTTCCACTTCTTTGACACGGCAACATTAGTTCTGGAAGTGTAATTCACTGAAACTTGTAAAGAAGTTCCAATATTGTTAAATGGGAAATGTGGGGAGGAATTCGTCAGGAGGATGATAGTTTCTCAATCACAAATAGAAAGATTACCCTTAGAGCTCTTCCAGGACAACAGCTTGTCAAGAAACCAAGTCTAGCCCAAGAGTGCATTATAATAGTAAGCACAATAGAGAAGATTTGCAAAATGAAATGTCATCATGGAGATTAAATTATTCAGCTCCCACAATCACTGGATCAAGAATTCCTATAGCACATTGGCTTTAGTCATCTAGAATGAGCTTAAATCAGCACACAAAATCTATGACCAACAATGGAATGCCTGAATCATCCATGGACTTCATTCTGGTAGTCTGTTGTTTTCGTGACGTAAACTATGGACTGCATGCCAATATTTGCCCGGTTGCAAGAACAAGAGACTTCAGTGTTCTTGTTCTCTCTCTCTCTCTCTCTCTCTCTCTCTCTCTCTCTCTCTTTCTTTCTTTGTTTTTTTTTCTTTCCTTTGTTGTTGTTGTTGTTGTTGTTGTTGTGGTGTAAATTGCATTAGTTTCTTTCCTTAATTTAATATTATGCTAGAGAATTGCAATAGTTCTGGTGTAAATTTTAAGAGGATAATAAGCTTTTTGAATTGTAGTCCATCTTGTTTCCTAAAGCTATTCTTGGAATGTTGGTCTTCTATTCAAAGATAAAATGAATAATCAGATCTGACTTGTGTCTGATATGCACTTGGCCTTATTTTGGAGGAAGCTTGATGAACATTGTTTTCAAAATGACTTGATTTAAATCTTTTCTTATAAAGAATTCAGCACTTCTTATTATTGGACCTACACAAGTAGAGTTGGTTGTTTTTACAACCTCTCTCTCTCTCTCTGATATGAAATATTGCCTTCTGATAGTAGATTGTTGATGATATTCAGGAGAACAAACAAGCTGCTGGGGATCGATGGATAGGAAAAATTAATTTTGTTGAGATATGCACATTTTGGCATATTTTTAGGAGTTTCAATAGAATGTGGAGCTTTTTTATCTTGTGTCTACAGGTATAAAAAGATTATTTATTTATTTATTAATGTTTATAATAGTTTTCTTTTAAAAATTAGTTAAGTTAGTTTGATTGGTTAGCTAAAATAAAGAGTATGGTTGAAGTGTACACTAGCTAAACTAGTTAGGCAAAATAAAGAAAGTAGTTTTTTGTGTATTTTGAAGAGGCATTTTAGAGAGCATGGTTGGAGATGCTCTTAGGATGGGATTGGCATTTTGCACATTGCCTCTGCAACTCAGTACTTTCCTTTTCCATCTCTGGCCAGTAATGCCCTTGCCTCTGTATCCGTCAGTATAGACTGATATCTCCATCTCCACGAGACTAAGCATGGATCTGCTTAAGTCTGTAAGTTGCTTCTTTAATCTTTGCCTCAAGGTCAGGGTTATACTTTCGAGCATGTTGCTTTATTGGCTTAGAGTTGGGAAAAGTATCCAAGTGATGGGTGACAAGAGACGGGACAAGACCAGGCATCTCATCGTATGTCCAAGCAAAGACGTCACTGTGTACCGCTTCACTAGTGTTATCAATTCTGCCTTAGCTTTTGGAGCCATTGTGTCGCTGATGAACACGGGGCTTGCTCTGCCCTGGTAAGTCACTGAGGTTGACCTCAGCAAGTACCTCCTGCAACGGTTTGGGTCTATCTTGCACGCATTCAGAGGCAGGGGCAGGCTCAGGCGTGTCTCCACCAACACTTCTTGGGACTCGTCATCGTCACATTTATTTGTCTCGGAGCCATCCTCCCAAGGTATGAAGCCTACCCTCCAAGACCCGTCATACGTAGTTAACTGTCTTACCGCCCTCCCGTACCTTAACAATCTTGGGCGGAGGACTTGTGGACTTGCTTCTCCTCTTCTGCCCACTACTTTCTGGAGCAGCCCCTGCATCCCGAATGCCTTCCCATTTTGGCAATTTTACTCATGCAACTTTACCGATCCTTGGAGTTTCACCCGTTGACAACTCAGTAAAGAAAACTGCATCCAAATAGTGTGCCTTCTCAACCCCAAATGGCTGTTCAGACGCATTTATATGGTTACTGTGCGCTTTCCCAACTTTGCTTTCACGCATTGGTGATAACTTGACGGGATAGCTCCATATCGGTGCATCCAAGCTCTGCCAAGTATCATGTGGCAATTTGTGTCTGCTTCAATCACATGAAACTTGGTTGCTGAACGGATCTCACCAACTGCTAAGTCCACGACCACATGGCCCTTAGTATCTTTTTTCTCACTACCAAAACCCGTCACAGGGATTGGATGGCGAACCATCCTGGACTCTGGGACACCAGCCTTTGCAGAGGTGTCTGTAGTGATGATGTTTATGGACGCCCCCGCCATCAAGGAAAGCACGCTTGAACTCTACATCATTGATGTATGCTGTGACAAAAAGAGGACGATTATGGGGAAATAGGTATGCTCTGTCTGCCTCTGAAAAAGTAATGGCCCCATAGGCTTCCTGGATGCGCCGAGGCACATACTCCTTAGCCTGAGCAACTTCATCATGGTGCACTTCAAAGATATTAATGAGGGCTTTTGTTGCTTCCAACCTGGCAGCTTGGCTCAGCCCCAACTAGTCAAAGAAGGCGCAAAACTTAACAGAGTTTTGCAAGGCCTGGGCATTAGCATCCTCTGCGAATTTTGCCTTTGCAAGTACTGTCTCAGGGAGCTGGCTGGTTGCAATTTCTTCTAACTCATCATTGTAAGACACCATATGCACTTGATCACGCACAAGCCCGAGATAGCCAATCATATATGTACATTCTTCCCCTTCTCCTTGTGGTTAGGATAAGGGTCCTTCCGCACATCACGGTTACCGACATCTTTGAACTTCAGCTCATTTGCGTCAACTTTCTTCTTGAAGATACTTTTCAAAGTCCAACAGTCCCTAGTAGGGTGTTTGGTGGTTCTGTGATAAACACAATAATCCGAGCTTTCTTCGTCCTTCTTAGTTGGAGGGACATTAATTGGAGGCAAGGTAAGTTCACCATCAGCTACCCATTCTTTAACCAGAGCCTTAACATTCTCAACGCTGCAAGGACATGGATTTCTGTCCTCATAACTCTTTCTCTTCCGAGAGGACGTCGACTCCCCTTGCGAACGGCTCCCTCCTGCAGAGGTTACCGCAACAACTTTGCTACTGCGAGGGTAGCGATGGCTATCACGAGATCTGTGCAAGGGACCAGTGGTACTGAGGTTCCTAGCTGCCTCAATCAAGGCTGAAATGGTAGGCAGATTATGATTCACCAAGAAAATTTTGTAGTCGCGTATGGCACCTCTCCACACATATGCTGACTAAATGGGCCTCATCCACTAGTTCATGACAGTCAATAGCCTTATCATGGAACCGCTTAACATAGCCCAGTATAGCTTCGCCCTCCTCTTGGACATCTCGTCCAAGGGTGAGGGTTGTAACTTTCTTTTGGACTTGGAAGAACTTCGTGTGGAACTTGTTTACCATCTCCTCCCAACTCTTGATCGAGTTGAGAGCCAAGTTCACATACCAGCTGCAAGCCCTTTCAGTAAGTGGACTTGAAGAACTCCCGAAGGCGCAAAGAGTGATCACTGCCATGGACACCAAGAGTTTCAATGAACCTCACCACATGTTCTCTGGCATTGCCTTGTTTCCCATCAAACTTAATAAACTTGGCACTATATACCCAGTTGGGTATGGCATGGTCAATATTTCCTGAGAGTATGGGGCCTTTACATTTGAGTCGGGGAGAGATGGGAGTGGCTTCTTGCTAAGCTCTTGCTCGAGCATAGCTTGTACATCGGCTAGAGTAAAAAAGTGAGTGGGCTAGAATGGTCCAGTCTGCTCCTGGGTAGCTGAACCAGCGGCCGCACCGTTCGCCTGAAGTACCGCCGGAGGCACCTGGATTGGAGCCCAAACCTCAGGGAACAAGTTAGGCACTGGGTTTGGGACTTCTACGGGCGGACGTGCTCGCGCTAGAGCTGGTCGAGAAGCCATGGCCATAACAACCTCAGTGACAGTTTGCAAAGCTGCCAAGATCTCCCTCTGCATGTCCTGGAGTGACTGAACTGCCTCAATCACAACACTGTGGTCACGGTCCTCTACATGTGCTGCTCCGTCATTTGAAGAGCCTTGCTGAACTTCATCCTCTGCCATTTTTTTCCAGTGAGGTGTGTAAACCACTGCGGGTATGAACCATCAACAAAGCAGCCTCCCCAGCGGAGTCGCCAGAAATGTAAAGGTGTTCGAGGTTAGAGAAGGTGATTAGAGAGGCAAAACTATGCTAATGGTCAAAGAATGATAGAAGTGACTTGAGAATGAGCAGCAGCAACTGTCTGGAAGTTGGAGAGTGTGCAGCTGGGTGAGGGTGAAGCAAGTAACTCAAGAAGAAATGTATAGCAATGCCAAAATAGGCAGCATCTCCCCCAAATCCCCAAAATTCCTCTTGTTGAACCATTCGAAATTTGTCCTATTTATATAGGCTTTTCCTTGGCACCAAGAGGACACCAAGTGGCCAAATAGAGAGAGGACATGTGTCCTAGAGGATCACATGGAATATTCTACCTTGAGCCACCAAGCTGAATGTGCCACGTGTCCTTCTGCATGCACTGTGTACTATCTGTTTGCCTCCGCAACTACCTTTTTGAGCCTCAGCAAGTGTAGTTGCGACGGGAGTGTTTGGCGCTACAACTCCCTCTTGAGCCTCAGCAAGTGCAGTTGCGACGGGAGCTTTTGCCGCTGCACTTGCCTTCTCAGCTCGAACCTCAACAAGTGTAGTTGCAGCGGTAAACTTTGCTACTGCACTTGCCTTCTTAGTTATACTTAGCCACTACATGCATTCTCAGGACTCCATTAGTCTGCTATCGACAATGTTCGTGCTCACCTCAACGAAGCCTTCACCCTTAGCCACCTAACCACAAACTCCCCAGCTTCCCAGGGCGAAGGCCACAGCCAAGCCTGCTATCAGCCTTGCTGTGCCTTAGTACCAAGCTTAAGGGGCTTCCTTCGTCCTGCCTGTGCGACTAAGGCAGGTCTATGACCTGGGTAATGGAAAGGGAGTCCCTTATGCAAGGGCTACCCTGCTCCCATCTTCGCGGGATCGTCGCGGTAAATTGGTACCCTGGGCCTGCTATCAACTCCAACCAATAAGTCTTGTGGCCTGCTATTAGCCCTGGGCTAGTAATGCCTTAAGGCCTGCTATAGTGCCAGGCATTACCCTCTCCTTGCAGAGGGGAAGCTTTTCCCAGAGGCTGCTATCACCTTGGCGGGATGTTCCCTCCGCAAGTTGGTTGCGGCGGCAGTAGTTGCTGCAGTAGTCATTTCCCGTGGCAAGTTCAAATGGCATAACCGACAATATTGGAGATGGCAGCGCCGACAAAGTGCCTCTGCAACTTGGGCGCCTCTGCAACTTAGTTGCTTCGGTTCTATTCTTCCCTTAGCAACTCCAGGTGGCGACGGAACCGAGAATACTTGGAATGGCGGCGCTAAGACAAAGTGCCTCCGCAACTTGGTCGTCGCAATTGTCGCCTCTGCAACTTAGTTGCTTCGGCTTTCTCTTTCCCTCATCAACTTTGGATGGTGGCAGAGCCGAAGATATTAGGAATGGCGGCGCTGAGGCAAAGTACCTCGGCAACTTCCCCGCTGCATGTACTCCCTCTGCAATTTGAACGTCGCATGTGTTCCCGCTGCAACTTGACTTTGTCATTTTCCTTCGTGGAGTCTGTTTGGACCCTTGGCGGGTTGGACCTACTCCGGCCCACTGTTGGCCCACTTCCCTTGGACTTTAGCCCATGCTCCTTTTTCATTCCTGGTCGCCTCTTTGGGACGACCTCAGTACTTAGGCCCATACTTAATTTGGGGTTTAATTTCTGACCCTCTACAAAAACAGAACGTAGTGGCTAGAAGCAGTGCTGAAGCTGAATTTAGATCAGTGGCTCATGGAATTTGTAAAGCTTCGTGGATCGAAAGATTATTGGAAGACTTAAAAATTCCAAGAACATCACCAATGGAAGTTTACTGTAACAAGAAGGTAGCAAATGCAATTGCTTATAATCTTGTTCTTCACAACAGAACTAAGCATGTGGAAGTTGACAAGCACTTTATCAACAAAAAGATTGAGAAGGAATTGATCTACATGTCTTATATACCCATTGCGGAGCAGATTGCAGATGTTCCTACAAAGGGACTACACAAGAGGCAGTTCGACCACCTAATCTACAAGTTGGCCATGGAAGACATATTCAAGCCAACTTGAGAGGGAGTGTTGGAAATGGGAAGAAAATAATTCTGCCAGGATATGGCTGAATTCTTTAGGATATCACAGCTGTAAATATCTAGATTTAGTCAATACTATAGAATAGGAAAGTTTATATTTAGAATTAGAATTAGTAGCTAAATAGTAGCTAATCAGTCCTCAGAATCAGTAGCTAATCAGTCCCTTATTTTATGCCATGCATCTCCTATTAATAGAGGTGTTGTGGGTACATTGTTTAAATATGAGAATAAGAAATATTATTCTTTCTAGCTTTCATTCAAAATAATAAAATCCAGTTTTCCAACTAGTACCAAGCATGTAGATTTTGAATTTCTGAACAAATTTAATTAAGGCATTTCAAAATGGCCTATTTGACTGATCAATAAATTAATGGAAGGAAAATAACACGGTGCAGCTGTTAATAGAGTAAGTAGAACTTCAATTGGCGAACAATAATGCAAGACTCCAAATGTTCTAGCAAACACTCAAATGGGTGTTGGTCCCACACCCATGTGAGTGGCAGATTTTTTGGTAAATTTTTTCGTATCCCTAGGCATTTTGCTCATTGGTGAAATATGGCAAGAGACGAAAACCACAAAAGAAAGACACAAAAAGGAGCATAATGTAACTACTAGGGAATCCTGGAAAACAAATTCACTTGGTAAGTCAACGAGAGATGGAAATAAGCTAAACAAATGATCCAAGAGACATCAATGCTGGAAGCACACTTAGAAACGATTTTTCTGATCTGCATCAAAAAAGAAAACAGAAAAAAAATATATGTATGAAAGTCAGTAATGCCCTTCACTGCAGATTAAGTCCACAGTATCTCCGAAAGCATTCTTTTAGATCCTCCTTTTTGAAATTAAACATATGTGTTTAGTTGTCAAAATTTCCATTAAGCTCAATTAGTTTCAATACGAAATCACTATACCATATTTTGTTCCAACAAGGTTGGGAAGGTGCATAATAACTTTAAACATACAAAATAAGGTGTGGCATCACATAAGCAACGAAATTTATTTCTGAAGTAGTATTGACAAGACAAAAATAAAATAAAACTACAATTATGAATACCAATATATATGAAGGGTCATGCTAAAAAGTGCCCTGGGACACGAAAAGTAGACCAAAAAATAAATTTGAAAACACAAGACACTTCTTATTAAATTCAATGCAGTTTTTATTGAAATTTATGCACTTCTTTTAACTGTTTGACCTATTTTCAAGACACTTCCTTATTTCAATCCCAATATTCAGCACTTTTAGCATTTGTCATATACAAATATCAAGTTATAAGGACACAACAATTGCACGAATTATAACTAAGATCATTCCAATAAAATAAATGAAATATATCTTTTAAGAACGGAACCAAAAAGATGACACAAGGAACTTACTTCTCTACATTTCATGAGCTTTAGCATTAATGGGAAAAACTACAAATGCAAGACTGATGTTAGAGGAGGATAAGTTACCAAAATATTTGATATACATGTTTCATATTTCTTCTTTTCTACTTCTAAATCTAAAAATTCAGTCAAATAAAGAAACTAAATCCTATGCAAAGAATCATGCCAATCTCAAATCATACCTAAGGGAGTAATGTAGGGAAATTAGTTAGAAGTTTTCTCTTGTTAAGATTTCGAAAGTCAGTGTAGCAGCAACAACAGGGTCTAAAAATTCACTGCAATCAAACATTGGAAGAGTGATTTTCAAATAAGATTTATCATATGATATGCATAAATAGAGAATAATTGTTAGATGAAATCATAATTTCATTTTTTCCCCACAAATAAACTATTGTGAAAGGACTACAAACTAAACCATCTTTACCGGCTCAAACATGAATGAATGAAGGTCCTCCTACTGGGATCAGCATCATGTCGAACCACCTCTCCAAAATAAAGAAAAAATAGAGGAATTTCCTGAGTAAAACTGTAGAATAAAAGAACAATGCTTACATTAGCACATATGTAAGCATAATGATGAGGGGAAGAACCAGGAGAGAGGCAAATATCAAGCACCAAAAATACTTCAACATTCCAAATAAATAGTAACTACAAGTTAATAACACCTGTAATAAATTTATGGTCATTTTTTCCCATGTTTTGTTTGGTTCTGTTTTGAATGAGAACCATCATGGCTCGAGCTTTGACAGCTTCTTAAGCTAGACAAGGTCTCTTCTTTTTTTTTATAACAAAACAACTAACTCATTGCAGCAAGCAAACATATAAATTCTTCTCAAAGAAAGTATTTTCTCCCCCCAACCTAAACGATGCATTGTCCTCAATGTAACAAGCAAAATCACAAAGGTTAGGAGATTACCTTAAATAATGAACCATGTCTATATATATATATATTTTTTGGAGCGTCAACAAAAAATTTATTAAAAAAGAAAAGATGAACCATGAACCTGCAAGGGATTATTGCCAAAAACACGAGAAAAAAATTACAAACGAAAAACTAACAACTCCTAAAAGTAACATTGCTTTTATTATTATGTTTATGGGTCTCGATATATAGGGCCTTATAATTCAATGGACTCCTCTCCTCTTCAGGTGGGAAATTCTCCAAAACTGGTTTAAGACGTTGGCCAGTCACTTTAAAAACATTACCATTCCTGGGATTTTCAATCTCAACGGTCCCATGAGAAAAAACAGTTTTAACTATGAAAGGGCCGGTCCATCTAGATCTCAATTTACCGGGAAACAAATGTAGTCTAGTTTTATACAAAAGAACCTTTTTGTGAAGGCTCAACAATTCATTTGAGTACAAACAATATTAACATTAAAAACATATCATCTACAATGACACGGGGAGGACAAGTCAATCAACTGGGGGCCCTTTTTTCTTTCAAAACAGCACCCCTTTTCTGCTCCCTTATCTACAAAAATATGAAATCTTGCCTTTAGGCAATAGCAATATTATCTTTTATTCGATGAAAAGCTACAAACACAAGACCGTTGTGAGTAAAAAGGTATATATATTATGTAGAGGGTTAGAAAATTAAGATAAAAATTACCTTCTTGTTGCGCTGAATTCGAGCAGCCCAAGCACCCTTGGCAACATTGCAGTCAGATCTAGTGTTCTTGCTATTATCTAAGTCACCCAATATATATCACATAAAAGGAACAAATAAGGAACAAAAGATGGGTAGTAATTAAAAGGAAAAACAAATAAATATTTGAAGAGCAAAATCAAAATATAAAAGGACTGGACGTACAATAAAATCTTGTCTAACCTTTGAGAGAGGTTTTGTGGATGTTATGAGATGATTTCAAAGCAAACCGAGTCTTATGGGCCTGGTTGAGCAATTTATATTGTTGATGGCTCAAATGTAGTTTTTCTAAAAATTTAAATTAAATACATTAAATCACAATTAAATATAAATTGAGAGAATGAATATAATATCCAAAATTCCTAGAACAACTACGTAATTTTAAGCATTCATCACACCTCCCAACCAGCTTTAATTTTAGAACCTAGCAATTGAAGCGACTAAAATAAAATCAAAAAGAAAAATAAAAGCAACTACTCTAAACCACTTCCGCAAGAAATCACGATTGAATTTAGCACATGCAACAAGCCCTTAATCCAATAGATTACCCCTCATGGACGAGTTAAAGTCTCGTGTTTCCAAAGATGTTACCCACAAACATCCAAAAATTTCTTTACTAAAACGACTTCTTTCATTCTCATGCCAAGGTTAAAGAACCAGTCATGAATTTCACAACCTTAACAAGATAATCAATCAAAGTTCAAAAGACTAGCAGCAAGTAAAGATATTGCATGACATTCAAAATTTGGAGTGTGTGAAAAAAGTTCAACCAACACAGACACAACCTTAGCCTTAAAGTGAAATATAACCCAAATCTCTTTCTGAAACATGCTTCGACTCAAATTTCACCAGTTATTGCACTCAACAAATAAATCACTCAGAATATGCTGCAAAAATTGCTCTCAATATATGCGAGTAGAACAATGTAAATCAAAGGCAAAATATCCCGCATACTAATTTTTTTTGAAAAACGCTAATATGAAAGAATAAATAAATAGTCTCATGAATGGAATATCAAATACTGAGAAATAAAATTTCTAGAAATGTTACCCACAAACGTCAAAAAATTTCTTTACTCGAAGGATTTCTTTCGTTCTCATGCTAAAGTTTAAGAACAAGTCATGAATTTCACAACCTTAACAAGATAACCAATCAAAGTTCAAGACACTAGCAGCAAGTAAAGATATCTCATGACATTCAGAATTTGGCGTGTGTGAAAAAGTTTAGCCAACACATACACAACCTTAGCCTTAAAGTGAAATATAACCCAAATCTCTTTCTGAAACATGCTTCGACTCAAATCTCACCAGTTATTGCACTCAACAAATAAATCACTCAGAACATGGTGTAAAAATTACTCTCAATATATGCGAGTAGAATAATGTAAATCAAAGTCAAAATATCCCGCATACTAATTTTTTCGAAAAACGCTATAATGAAAGAATAAATAAATAGTCTCATGAATGGAATATCAAATACTGAGAATTAAAATTACCACACCATCACCCCAATCCATCATATCCACTTGTAAACTATACCACACTCAAGATCAAATAGGACTTTTATTTGGTTGTAATGCTTGGGTTGAGGAATTACGAAAAAATAATAAAAAGCCAAAGGTGAATAAAAAAAAGGACGTCTGAGAGACAATTGGCATAAAAATAAACACAATTAGAGCATTATTCCAAATGCCTTGCTCTTTCTATTACTTTTCTTTTTGTCTTTTTCAACTTCCTCCTTCTGCTTTTTTTTTTTTTTGTCTTTCTGTTTTTTTTTTTTTTTTCCCTTCGTTGAACTCAATTTATTTCTTCTTCTTTTTTTCAGCTTTTCTCCTTTTTTTTTCTTTTTTTTTTTTTTTCCAAACAAATTTGCCATTGTCAAACTCAAATAATCCCAACATATCTACAAAAGTAAAAAGAACGTATGGGTTGTGGGGTTAAACAAAGAAAGGCTAACATTTTGCTCAAATTGGTTTCTAATGGTTCATGAAGTAATAATAAAAGAAAGAAAAATAAATAAAAGGCTCAAAGAAAAAAGATGGCCTAAAATCATCTCTCAAGAATTAGTATGGTCCTTCAACTTTCATGATCTCAAGGGAATAAAAGTGTCATAACAAATTGATTTATTCTCAGCATTCAACCAAAATGAAGAAATAATGAGACTAAACAACAAATTAATGTCCTTCCAAAGAAAATTAAGAGTAGATGTATAGTAACCCTCCAATAAATGATTGGCACAAAACTCACAGGGTTAAAAGTCTCCACTATCATTCTTCAAGATTTTCAAGTCATATCCACTTATCAACTAAAAATCATATTCATGTGGCTAAAGTGCAGTGCAATTATTTCCAAATACGAACACATGAAATACTTTAACAAAGTAGCTAGCATATCAAACTTCAACACAATTTCTCAAGTTAAAGCAATAAAATACTACAAGTATGCCGAATCACTCAATGCATAGAACAATACATTACCACGCACGCCTTTTTTTCTTTTTTTAAACAAAACAACTAACTCATTGTAGCAAGCAAACATATAAATTCTTCCCAAAATAAGTATTTTCTCCCCCCAACCTAAACGATGCATCATCCTCGAGGGAGTAAAAAGTGTGATAACAAATTGATTTGTTCTCAGCATTCAACCAAAAATGAAAAAATAATGAGACTAAACAACAAATTACTGCGCTTCCAAAGAAAAATTAAGAGTAGATGTATAATGACCCTCCAATAAATGATTGGCACAAAACTCACAGGGTTAAAAGTCTCCCCACTATCATTCCTCAAGATTTTCAAGTCATACCCACTTATCAACTAAAAATCATATTCATGTGGCTGAAGTGCAATGCAATGATTTCCAAATATGAACACACGGAATACTTTAACAAAGTAGCTAGCATATCAAACTTCAAAACAATTCTCGAGTTAAAGCAATTAAACACCACAAGTATGCCCAATCACTCAATGTATAGAACAAAAGAATACCATGAGCACTAAATTTTTATTTTCTTTAAACAAAATAACTAACTCATAGCTGCAAGCAAATATATAAATTCTTCTCAAAATAAGTATTTTCTCCCCCCAAACTAAACAATGCATTGTCCTGAATGTAAAAAATAAAATCAAAAAGTTAAGGAGATTACCTTAATTGATTAATCATGTCTATATGTACCATTGCCTGCAAGGGGTGAGCGCCAAAAACACAAAGGAAAAAAAATACAAACGAAAAACTAACAACTCCTAAAAGTAACATTATTTTGAATAACATGCACAAACCGGATCATTGGAAATTTTGATCAATTATTTTGAACAACTTTTTGAATGGAGTAAAGGAAGTTAGAACGTCGATCTCTAATTATCTAAAAACTACGAAAAGGGTGTTTTTGGTTTCTATAACGCGCCACAACAAATGAAACACAAAATTCCAACAAAATCTCCACAAAAGAAGAGATAAAATTGCATAAGATAATACATGTATTAGCAGTTCACTCTTTGCATGTTTTTTTCCACATGAAACTATTAACAAAGTTTTTTTTCCCCACTTTTCCTTCCATTTCTTTTTCCCTTCTCATACAAGATCCACCGGATGCTTATCATGAAATATAGCCCAAATTATTGGAAAGGAATTTCCAAACCTCACACATATGTCGGAACACTATAGCAATAGCAATCGCAATAAAATACTTCACAGGATCAATATAAATAAATTATATATTACATATATAAAACACCACGTATATTAGTATAACCAATTGCCCTATTTTTGTTTCATCATAGAGTAGTTGAAAAAGGCGTCATTTTAATACATTATGTAAACAAAAACCTATGAACTACTCAATTCTCAATTCAACAGCACACCCAATTTTCAAACAACACAATTCAAATAATTTTGGTTGAAACTCATATTAAATTACGAATCGAATCGTGCATCATACAATTCTAACACCATACTAGTTGGAACCTGTAAAAGTCGTGTCAATAGAATTATTTTGATCAGTTACTCATGAAATACAATATCCATTTCCAAGGAATTGTAGCAATGTAAGTGAATATATTCTTCAGTGATAACTGAGATTAGAAATTACATGGTTGTCGACTCTGCTAGCTAGTGCCGGAGGCAAGACGAGATCTGCTTCCAGATCAGGTTGAAGATATGCAGGCACCCCCATCACCATCTATCTCCATGCCCATGTTAGCTTCCCAAGAATCACGCTCTGCATCACAACATCAAAAAGGATAAATGAAAAAAATAAAAACTAAAAAAAACTAGGGCCCAATTTAGTCTCCATTTCCAAGCAATGGCAGCAACATAAGTGAAGGAATTCTTAAGTGATAACTGAGATTACCTGGTTGTTGACTCACTGCTCAGTTGAGGAATTCTTTAGTCTTCATCACTTGTGTTACTACTCGCTGCTCAGTTGCCATTGAATAAAAAAAGGTCTACATTAATCGCCCAAAAAACACATGGATTTATTATATATAGCCCAACAGACAATAATTATGTAGCAACTACCACCAATAAACTACTAAGTGAATTTTTAGAACATGTTGTAGAAGCTACACTGAAATTTCGAAATCTTAACAAGAGAAAACTTCTAACTAATTTCCCTACATTACTCCCTCAGGTATGATTTGAGATTGGCATGATTCTTTGCATAGGATTTAGTTTCTTTATTTGACTGAATTTTCAGATTTAGAAGTAAAAAAGAAGAAATATGAAACATGGATATCAAATATTTTGGTAACTTATCCTCCTGTAACATCAGTCTTGCATTTGTAGTTTTCTCCATTATTGCTAAAACTCCTGAAATGTAGAGAAGCAAGTTCCTCATGTCATCTTTTTGTTTTGTTCTTAATAGATATATGTAATTTATTTTATTGGAATGGTCTTAGTTATAATTCGTGTAATTGTTGTGTCCTCAAGATATTTGTATATGACAAATGCTAAAAGTGCTAGATATTGGGATTGAAATAAAGAAGTGTCTTGAAAATAGGTCAAACAGTTAAAAGAAGTGCATTAATTTCAATAAAAACTGCATTGAATTTAATAAAAAGTGTCTTGTGTTTTCAAATTTATTTTTTGGTCTACTTTTCGTGTCCTCGAGGCACTTGTTAACAAGACCCTTCATATATTAGTATTCATAATTGTAGTTTTATTTTATTTTCGTCCTGTCAATGCTACTTCAGAAATAAATTTTGTTCCTTATGTGATGCCACATCTTATTTTGTATGTTTAAAGTTATTATGCACCTTCCCGACCTTGTTGGAACAAAATATGGTATAGTAATTTCGTACTGAAACTAATTGAGCTTAATGGAGATTTTGACAACCAAGCACATATGTTTAATTTCAAAAAGGAGGATCTAAAAGAATCCTTAGAGCCTGGTGTTAAGAGAAAATTGAAAAACTAATTGGCATGAGTAGTATTTTATTTTTGAGTTACGACTTATGTCTACAAATTGGCTTTCCTACTTAACAAAAAAAATAAAAATAGAATCATCTTTACCGACTCAAACATGAATGAATGAAGGTCCTCAAACTAGGAACAACATCATGTAGAACCACCTCTCCAAAATAAAGAAAAAATAGACGAATTTCCTGAGCCTCCGTTTGGGAAGTGGGCTGGCTCTTTGGCTTTTTGGCTTTTTTGGCTATATGAGCCTGGGCTCAAAAACCTGGTTTGGGAAGGGCTCTTGGCTTTTTGGCTTTTTTGACTTTTTTTGTGAGAGAAGAGTGTAATGATTATGGGGTTTGATGTGATATTTTGTTTTTTGTGGCTCATGAGCCTATTTTGTTTTTTGTGGCTCTTTGAGCCCGGGAGCCCTTCCCAAACGACTCCTGAGTAAAACAATAGAACAGAAGAACAATGGTTACATCATCACATATGTAAGCATAATGATGAGGGGAAGAACTAGGAGAGGCAAATATCAAGCACCAAAAATACTTCAACATTCCAAATAAATAGTAACTACAAGTTAATAACACCTGCAATCAATTCATGGTCATTTTTTTCCAAGTTTTGTTTGTTTCTTGTTTGGTTGAAGGGCTATTTTTTATAAAATTAAACTTCTAAATAACTGAAAATCTCGGCGGTTGCCTCGCCCTCAATCTCCATCAACATCTCCAAATTACATGGACTACACTAACAAGAATTGCAATGTATGTAGAACTCTTAACGTGAAGTAAAAGCAAAATTAAATAAGATGAGACAAAAATAATACACATTTTTTAACAATGGAAAAGTGGGGACATGCATATAGGAGTCACCCCAAAAAAAAAAAAGAAGCAACAACATTATTTAATGGGAACTGCATTTTTATAACTAAAATCTATGGCGGTAGTGATGGAAAATTATTTGTACATCCACAAGCAAAGATGTAAGCAAGTTGCACCCTGCCATGACACAATATACATTGAATGCTTTGATTTTCAAGCTTTTCCAATAGAAGCCTCAGAGTAATACCAAAACAAAACTAGTTTCAATTCTACTAAAATAACTTTTTTACCTCATAAGAGAAATTTTGGTCTATAAATAGAGTAGAAGTTTTCACTGTGAGTAGGGGAACCAATGCACATATTAAAGCTGAAACACATATTAAAGCTAAAACAGAACATGAATTTCAAAATTACTATACAGAGTGAAAATATTGTGACATGCATCAAGAATAGAGTCAAAGTGAAAATATTGACATCATGCAATGCTATAGAAAAATACACATCAAGAGAGATAGTGACAGTGGTGATTAAGAGTTTGATGAGGGTGTGTGGTCATAAAGCAATCAATGGATAGAGCAATCAATGGATAGAGCAATCAATACCAGTAAAAGAAGACCACTAGAGGTTTGAGATTGAGAAATCGAAGCCACTGAGCATTGAAAAATCTTGTTAAGTTGCAGATAAACCCTAGCTATGAAATCTTCAACACACTTCATGAAGCTTGTTCGCCTGATCATATTGAAATCACATAAACAAAAATAATCACAAGAATAATCAAGCAATTTTATACAGATTTCAATTAATCTCAAGCAATTCTCAGCAAAATTTAAGCAATTCTCCATCATCAGAAAGACGATTTCAAAAAAATAAATAACTAGATTTCAAGATGCGTGATGGATTTCAGACAATCTCACACTTCTTCTTCGTCTACTTCATCTTAGGGTTTGAGTGTGGTTTAGGGGGTTTCTGTTGCTTCGTCTAAGGATTTTTTTGTGCTTCATTTTCATGTTCTCCATCAGAAAGATGATTTGAATGAGTCAATTTCAAAGGTTTTGGGTTTCTCAAATGGATAGAAGCTAGAGACATTGAAAGGGTTTAGGTATATGGAGAGAGAGAGCAGCGATGGAAGATAATAGAGAGAGAGAGAGCGAGAGAGAGAGGCGTCAATAAACAAAGGAGTGAAAAGAGAGAGGAGACCGTTATAAAACCCTAATTTTGAATCGGTGGAAGATTAGCGAGAGAGAGAGGGGTCTAGAAACAAAGGAGGGAAAAGAGTGAAAGTTGTGAAACCCTAATTTTTAACACGTTACCTTGGGGGTAAGTGGAAGCAAGCTTCAACCAACCAAGCTACCTTAAAATGTTGCTATGGAACTGAAATTAATAATTTATATATATATACTAGTGTATGCCCATGCCTAAAGGCACGGTATAAATATTGTTGAGATCAAAATGTAGTTATAATTTATACGTATCATGCTAAAATTTGTAAAATCTGTAACTTTTTTTGATAAAAATACTAAAAAAATATAAAGAAATATTCATCTTATGGATTAAAATATAATTTATCTAATTTGTTGCGCAAAAAAAAAATTTGAGGTCAAAATATAAATAGATGGTCCGTTTGGTTTGGATTTTCAAATAATTTTATAATTAGAGTTTGGTTGTATATTTTGAAAATAATTTTTACAAATTTGAAATTCAAAACTTATTTGGTTTATAGCTTTCAAAAATAATTTCTAAAATTTTCAATCTGTATTTTATTACTTTTAGTAAACTTTTTAAATATTTTAATCAACATTTTTTACTTTTTCAGATCCATTCAATCTGAATACACTTAAAAATTATAAAATTTAGAGTAATGTTATAAAATTTGCACTTTTAAAATTTTTAAAATAATTTTTACAAATTTAAAATAAAATTTTATAATTTTGCATGATTTATGTATTTTTATGTGTTTTAAGTATTTGAACTCAAATTATAGTAAATAATACATTTTAATTATTTTTTTATATTTTGTATCAAATAAATACTAACAAAAACAAAAACATAATTTGTTCCCAAGAGAGTGAGGCGACGGTGGCGGTGGCCGCGACGGACAACAAAACACACTTTGTGTCCAAGAGCAACAACAGCCCAAAAAAACAAAAAACAAAAAAAACTCTTCACCCCCACCCACCCATCCATCCTTTCTCGCTCATCTCACTTTTTCAAATTTCAAATTTTAAAACACACACTCACTCTCTCTCTCTCTCTCCCCCCTCAAAACACACTTTGCTACCCCAAGAAGAAGAGGCCAAATCTATAAAGGCCAAAAAAATAATCCTGCCATATTAAGTGTTTGAGACGTGAGAGAGAGAGAAGAGTATTTGGGCGGGAATCAAGTGTTTGGTACATTTGAAACGATTGATCTTAACCATTGATATACACTTAGAATTAATTTAGACCATTACAAATCATTTTGGACATTTTTAAAAATCATCCTGCCATATTATATAGATTTACCTTTGCCATTGTCACTATGTCAGGCACAATGCCTTGGATCTCAAATCCCCAAAAATGGCTCCCAGTGTGAGCAAACCCAGATTGAACCTCATTGGCAATACAAAGCCCTCCTGCTTTCTTAATACTACTGTATACGGCAGGGAAGTAGCCTGGGGCCAATTCAATAATTCCACCCACTCCCTGCCATTTTAGAGAGTAGTTCAAATTAGACAATAACTCGGAAGAGATTGTATTAATAGGAAAATGATATTCTCACACAATTTTCATACAGAATTTAAGACAAAAATAATGTGGCAATGACACTCTTGCAATTATGAACCATAGTGATGGGCATTTGACTATCAATGCAGGGATATAAATGCGACACATCATTTTGCATAAATTTTTAGGGTGCAAATGACTGGGAAGAGGTTGTATTTAAAGTTTCATGTATGGTCCACTGAGATGAATAATTTTTAGGGTGCAAATGACTGGGAAAGTCAGCTCTGGGGTAATTTTTTTTTTTTTTTGTCAAGGAAAGAATTTTTATTTATAAAAAAGAAAAAGAAAAAGAAGCAATTTTTATTCTTTGTCCATTCAGATGATCAGGCTCTGAATTCATGTATAGAAAAACAGTAACATGAATCCCTATGTATGTATATGATAGTAATCAAATTAATTGATTCAGAGAGAAAAAACCAATACATGACATTAACATTTACAAGCAGCAGATACATTTAATTACAAACAGATTAATTAATACACACATCTGGTTATGTAAGAAATTTCTGTTTTTATGCTTTGATTTCACATACTTAAAAAATAAAAATAAAAACAGAAATATTGAAGAAGAAGAAAAGATACAAAATACACAAAGATGACATAGAGATCTTGTTGAGTAACATCTACGATATGTTTTGCTTTGTTGAAATGGATTGGAGAGAAGAATCAGGTGGCGGTGTAGATGTGGAGATGGAGGAGGACGATGAGGATGGAGTAGAGGACGAAGAAGAGAAGAGTGTGAATAGCGATGGACTTGCCGTTGGTGTTGAGGCTCCCGAATTCAACAAGGTGGCTCTTACCAGGTATCTGGAACAGCAACCCCGGTGTAAACACCACGAACAACACCACTGCTACTAGCACCGGCCCCCAGTCCGCCATTGAAATTTACAGACAGACACAGATTATCACCAACTGAACTAACAACGACTTGGATTGGAGCTGAAGAAGAAGACTACTAGTTACGTCTGTGGACATGATGAGACTTACGTCTGTTCTAATCTAAATTCGAATTGACCAATCCTAACCTAACCCAACCCAACCCAACATTTTTTTTAATTAAAAAAATTCAATAAATTATAATCATAATATTAAACTTTAAATAAATACAACCTATACTAATAATAATTAATTGATATAAAGAAACTTTTACAAACTGCTAACTTAATTAAATGTATAGGTTGCTAACTCATCAATATTTTTTGCTTACAAGATTTTTGTTGAAGAAATATAAATTTAAGGATGTTCTTAGTGGTACGAAAAAAATATTAAATAAAATGATGATGATCATGATGACAATAAACAACTCTAAAAATGTATGTATTCATGAAATAATGGAGAAGAACAAGGAGAGAAGGGAAAAAATATCAAACCCACATCACACCAATCAACAAAATGTACATAACGTTGAAGCGAATGTACAACAAAGAGCTGCAGCAAGCCCGAAATTGGGGTAAAATACCTCAAGGTGGGTTTGAACTGTAGCAAGCCAAATCAGTCAAAAACAAAAACAGAGAGAGAAGGGGTGAAAAGACTCGATCGATCTTACCTTGCGAGAGCACCGTCGGTAGCGAAGGGAGCCGAATTGAGCAGCGTAGCGAAGAGCCTGCAGAAGATTGTCTGTTCGGCACCGAAACAACGGGACCATCGAGCGGTGAACACGGACAGAGTGCAGAATCGGAAACCCTAGAGAGAGAGTGAGGGCTTGATGAGAGAGCGTAGGAGTGCAAAGATGATCGTCTCAATCGGGAGGAGATTTTAGGGTTTTGCAAGGCGAATTTGTGGGGGTTTGGATCGGAGCGAGGGGATGGAGAAGGGAATGTTGGCGGAGAGTCGACGCCATGAGAGAGAGAGAGAGAGAGAGAGAGAGAGAGATTAGGGAGAGAAAACGGTGAAGGACTGTTATGAATGTAGGGATAAGGATGATTTTTAGAGAGAGAGTGTGTGAACACAACACCCATCTCATCTCTCTCTCTGAACTACAACACATTTGAGAGAGATCCACCAGCGTGAGAGAGTACGTGGAGAGAGGGAGTTAAGAACCGTTTGCAGACGGGAGAAAGAGTAGAGAGTGTTGAGGCGGGACAAAAATTAATCTCAACCGTAGATATTGATTATAAATTATTTCAGTCATTCAAATAAAATGTAACATATTTTTAAAAATTGTTTAAATAAATACATTTTAATATATTTTCAAAAGCTATTTTGTCTTATAATTTAGATATTAGTTTTACCTTTATGCTTTTGTATATATATAAGTTATTTTTATTTTTTTTAAATAAGTTTTTATTTTCTCATCTCACTCGTCACTTTTAGCCACCACTCACCACAACTATCAATGAATGACGAGTTCCGACCAAATTACGGCAACTCTCTAGCAAGTGGGTGATCGTCGTTGTGATTTTCAATTATCAATTGGTATTCTTTAGGTCATCTCATATCTTTTGACATCGTCTAACTACTAAACTCGGCAGATAAGTTCGACTACCCATTACTAATAGCCACGACATCTGTCCACCCTTCATTTTTGTCCATTAAATTTGGCAACTAATCATCATACTGTTAATTTTTTTATTTAAACCCTCTCATTCTATTTCTATGCAATGTTCAAACTTTTTAATGTAAATTTAAAATTATTTTATTTAAGCCTTTCAACTTCATAATCAAGTTTGCGTAATCTAATTTATAATTAAGGCCTTATACTTTTTTTGTCTTTAACATTTTTTTTAATTTATATATAAAAAAAAATTACTTTTTCAGTTAAAATAATTTAAAAATAAAAAGAAAGTTGAAAATATTGAAAGCAAAAATAAATAAATAAATAAGATAAATAATAAAAATTGTATATTTTTAATCTTTGATGAAGTCCCTTTCATTCACTTTCTGCTCTTACTAATTTTTTTTTTCTTTTTATCTTTTTGTTCGTTATGGGGATATAAACTGAAGCAACGTAACTTTGAATAGATCACAGAAGTGAAATGATTTATTTATTGAATTTGTTGTCACTTGAATCGTTTGAATTTGTGCCAGCTGGACGATTGATTTCACTTTCGTCTACCGCAGTTGTCATCCTGTCATCTAGATGACCAGTGTGCACAAATTCATACAATTCATACGGCCCCAAATTAGGGGAATGTAACATTCCTGATCACGAAAATGGGTTAGGGATTTGTGGGGCAGGAAAAACCGAACCCCATTAGAGGCGAGACGGTGGAATAAAAATGGTCTTCGTTGGGGATGAGGAATGGAAATGGAAAAAAATAATAATAATTGGAGATTGGGAACAGAGAGTGTAAAACTCACCCTTCTTGTCTCGTTGCCATTCCTATTTATAACTTCTTCAACTGGTCGGGGTAGGAGTTGGGCATTGGCCGGGTCGGACCGGACCAAAATTTTATCACTGTATAAGCAATTTGTGTTGAGCTGATGTAATCAATTTAAGTCAAATCTAAAATTAATAGTATAATATAATTTTGAATTCCAATTATTATATATATATATATTTTAAATGTGAGCGAACTAATTTTTATGAAACAAAAATTGTATTCAAAAGTTATCCAATCTAACGTTCCAACATACATAAAAATATATAATAATATTTCACTTATTACAAATACTTTAATAATTAAAATATTATGTACTATAATATTATGCATTGAAGCATGAGGATGGAGCATACCTCGCTTTCGGAGAGTTGAGATACAGGTTTGTAAAATTAATTTTAATTGAATAGATTAGAATTGTCCTTTTTTTTTTTGTTGTGACAAATGCAAATTGAATAGGTTATGATTATTGAATCGATATAATTTTTCTATGTTCACGAAATAAAAAAATGAAATGTCCAACATACTTAATAATTTGAATTATCGAAACGATATCTATGATAGACATCACAAGACTAAACAACGCTCTTCAGTTCAAATTATGGACCGAAAAGAATTTCCTCATATAAAATAACTACGTTAGTGATCGGGTTTTTTGTTTCTCTCTCTAATTTAAGAGTGGCCCGGAGAGAATTCCGTCATATAAAATAACTACATTAGTGATTGTGTTTCTTTTTTTCTTTTTTCTTTTTTTTCTCTCTCTCTAATTTAAGAGGTTTCATAGGGCATAGGGAATCGAATTAAGAGGAAGATTCATTCCAATTTAAAATTTGGATTAGAGAGCATTGTTTTGGCCCGTGAGGCCTACCACATGCCCCGTTTCGATATGAAGTGTCAATACTTCATAGCACCTAGGTCTCTGCAACAACTTTCTAAAAGTTCTTATTGACCGGTATCCGGTTTCGATCAAATAAACTTTACCATTGCCAAAAATTTTACAATGTATAAGGTTCATTCTATCTTTTAATGATTATCGATTTTTATATTTTCTACTTATTATTTGTTTTTTATTGACATTTTTCATTTTATTTACATACTTTTATTGCTTAAGAGTTATGTGGTCCAAACATTACAATGCATACATATGATATTAGGATAGTTAATTATTATTATTTATTTTATTTTATTTTTATCAAATTAAACTAAGCCTTGTATTTCAAACCGATCCAACCCAATAATTTGTCTATGTATTATCCCCCATAGCTACTGATCCCAACCACATCGATTTTTGTTATATGTTCTTCTTATTATGTGTTTTTTATTGACATTTTTCATTTTTATTTACATACTTTTATTGTTTGAGAGTTTTCCGGTCCAAACATTACAATGCGTACATATGATATTAGAATAGTTTAATTTTTTTTTTTTATCAAACTAGACTAAGCCTTGTATTTCAAACTGTTCCAACCCAATAATTTGCCTTTGTATTGTCCCTCACAACCACTGATCCCAACTACCCAATTCTGCTAAATTTGATGTTATTTTTCATTAAGTTTAGTAATTAAAATGCTTTTTTTTTTGTTAATTTTACTTAAGAAAAATAGATAAATGATTTAGATTGAAAACTAGTCAAAATATTAAGGTTTAAATTGATCAAATTAAAAATTCAAGATTCATTTTGTTATAAGGATCATTTTTTTTTCTTTTGGATAATTTCTCCTAACTAATATTGTTGGAATGAAATAAAATAGAATGATAAATTTATTGTATACATTATAAATATTCATTATAGACTAAAAAATAATTATTACGAAACAAGATTCAATACGAAATTAAGAGACATTTATTTTAATTAAAGAGACAACACTATATTTTAAAATTAGAAAATTGGAGAGATATGTTTCATTAATTTTCCTTTTTATTATTGTATGGTAAATCAATAAGAAATTTTATTTTTTTATTTAATTCTATCGAATAAAATATTTTGATAAGTGGGCATTTGTAATTTTTTAAAATACAGAGAACAGTCTATATTTTAAGCAAATCGTAAGGGATGTATTTGTAATTTATCCATTATGGAAATGACCAATTAGTTTCATTGAATTTTTTTATTTTTTAATTAAAAATATAGAAAAAAAATTCAAAAAAAAATGGTTTAACCATTCTAATAAAATAAATTATGAGTTTTTAATTGTGTCAATTTAAACTTTAATTTTTTAATTTAAATTATTTGTCTATTTATATCAAATAAAATTGATGAAGGATTAACATTTAAGTCATTATATTCAATATATTTCAAACCAATTCCAAATTATCTCTATTTCCAAAACTATTTCAAATCAACTTTAGCTCTATTACCAAAGCTACATTAACTGAACCAATATCTAAGTTGAAGTACGCAGTACATCATATTTTCAAATTAATCGATTTTTTTTAAAAAAAAATTTATGAAACTTTTTAAAGAAGTTATTTGTTACTAATTCATATAAAAATTTAAAATACAATGAATTTGTATATCGAATTAATAAAAAAAATATTTATGAAAATTGTGAAAAAAAATGTGCTAAATTTAAATTTGGATGATCAATGTGGAATGAGTAACTAATTTTTAAAATTTTGGTTGGTTTAAAATTATTCAAAAATAATTTTTAAATTTTTAATTCATATATTTTTTTTATATTTATAATGAAATTTTTTCATATATGGCCACTTGTTTTTCAGATATATATACTTAAAAAGTTAAAAAAAAACACCTGGAGAAATCTTTAAAAAATTTAATAAATACAAAAAATATATATTATTTTTTTTTGTATATTTGTTAATATTTAGCGATTTTTTTATTTAAAAAAAGATCATAAATTTTATACGTTTTAAGTGTATTTAAATTGAGTGAATCTAAAAAGAGCTCTGCTACGTAGCTCAAATTTGAGCTTGGCCCGAATGGCTCGAATTTCATCTTACCGGTCGTCCATGTAATGCCCTGTATTTTATTAGTCGGATAACATTACCAATATTCATTAATTTAGTCCATTTACAAATGACAATTCATCTTTTGATGAAAAAATAAATAAACATGTTCCCTCTCGCTACACAACAATGTCATTTATATACAAATAAAAGAAATGCCCTGAGACTTACATCCATATTACATACAATGCAAAAAAAATACTATCTTTGAACTACGAGTATATCTTACAATCTCAAAATAAAATCATAAATGGCTTGAATTTCATCTTACTGGTCGTCCGTGTAACGCCCTATATTTTATTAGTCGGATAACATTACCAACATTCATTGATTTAGTCCATTTACAAATGACAATTCATCTTTTGATGAATAAATAAATAAACATGTTCCCTCTCGCTACACAACAATGTCATTTATATACAAATAAAAGAAATGCCCTGAGGTTTACATCCATATTACATACAATGAAAAAAAATACTGATCTTTGAACTACGAGTATATCTTACAGCCTCAAAATAAAATCATAAGATTGTACCATGTCCTAATATTTGAAATCTTCAATTACCTGTGAAGTTCATTAACGTGGGATGAGCACTAAAACAATAAACACATAGATAGAAATGATCATGCATGCAGGGTGATGCTATATAGTAAGGTGACATTTTGTATGCCCAAAATATCATAAGTAGAGTATCATTTTCTCAAAATTCAGTTGAACATTCAAGAGAACTTTATAAACATTTATCACCGAACATTCAAAGACAACCGTCGTACACTCTATTCCCACTTATCTATCCGTTACATCATATCAACATTTATCATCACTAGTAATTCAACTTGAATCAAGAATATAAACCCCTTTTAATTCAATTTCTCAAATATTTACAATTGATTTCAAATCCCTCTTTCAAACAAACATTTGTTTTCAATCTATTAAATAAATCCTCAACCTAATTAAAAACCCACTTAGACCAAAATTTCGAATCTAGGATTTTTAAGAAGACTATCATTTATAAGATTAGAGGATTCACCCCTCATAAGATCATTCTTCACAAATTCACACAAGATTCTTCATTTTCACTTAAACTTCCAACCCAATTGTACCACAATTACCATAAATCCATAGTGCTTAACTCAAATTGATATTACTATTACTCACAAAATAAAACTCATAATCTTCAGGTCACAAAACAACCCGGTGAGTTCATCATCATCAACCCCTTACCCAATTACCATTTCTTTCAAGTAATTTCTATATGCATTTCTCCTCAGTACAAAATCACACAACACATTGAAATTTCATAAGTTCATTACGAGTCATACACATTATCTCCGACTAACACATTTCTTAACACATTCTATCTTTTGCTAGCTTGATATGGCAGAATAGCGAGCACCCAACTCACAACACCTTCCACGTTTAGCCGACTAGATACGGCGGGATAGTGGGCACCTGAAAATATTTTATACAATCCCCACTTTACTGACTATTACACGACAAGATGCGGGCACCCAAAAACATTTAATATAATCCCTACATTTACCGACTATTATACGGCATGACGTGGGCACCTAAAAAGCATTTAATACAATCCCTACATTTACCGACTATTATACGACAAGATGTGGGCACCCAGAAACATTTAATACAATCCGCACATTTACCGGCTATTATACGGCAGGACGTGGGCACCAAAATCATCCATTTTTTCACTTTTGTCGACTATTATATGGTAGGACTAATGGACACCCAAAAATATTTTTCCACATTCGGCCGACGATAAGCGTAGACAGGGCAATTGGGCACCTTGACTCCCCGCACAGATACCAATTACAACCCAACCCAACACTACTCAACACAACACAACTCAATGCATTTCTTAAATCTCCACTTTATCATTTTATCCCAGATCTCATATCATTAATACAATTCATAAATTCAAAATCCCCAAACTCAATCTCATCTCATAGCACAACTTAGAATATCAACAGCAAGAGTTCAATCGCAATTTGTTACATAGATTTTTCCAAACATTTTCAAAATTCAATTAAACATGGATATGTGCAATTTGACACCTCAACTTCATGATGCCACTTTCAATTTAAGCAAAAACCATCAACCATCTTTATGAGCCAACTAGGGTTTTCGAAGAAATTGAAACTTTTCACAAAAACACTTTTAATTCCAACTTTTCTATTCATTATTCACCCAAAATCATAACCCAACCCAAAAAGGAAAACCCCAGAACATCAAACCCAAACCGCTAATCTCATGGTTTATCACAAAATGCATAAAAGACAAAATTTTGCATGAGGAAAAATACCACAAATCTATCCATAAATGAAAGCATTGAAAGAGAACTAGAAATCTCTACCTTAAAAAAAGAAAAGATGAGAAAACCTCCAAACAGACGGCTCAACGCTCGGCGCAAGACCTACATATCACACATAGCATGCACTTGAAGACTTAGAACATAAATGATGCAACAAACGGCTTAAACCTAACTTCAACCTTATGCCGAGCTCAAAACATTGCTAACATGCTCTTAGAGTGCTAAAATGCAAGTTATGCAAGTTCTAGATGTCCCGAGGGGACCATATGCAAGAAAACATGAAAAACATGGTCAATTGAAAACTTAATCCATGAATCAAAGCCTAATTTAGTGATTTCTGTTTCGTAATTTTAAATATAAAACTCATTTTCAAAATAATATTCTCAAACTCAAATTAACCAACCTCAATAACTTCAATTGAGAGAATAATTCAAGATTGAAAACAACCTCTAAGTTTTCTGATTCGTAAATTTAACATGAAAACTCATCTTTAAAAATTATCAACAAACTTCAAATTCCTTTCATAAAATGAGTCATAAGGTTCTAAAAATATGTTAGATAACATCAATTGAAAGATTTATTCAAGATTAAAAACAAAAACAAAATTTCAAAATTTCTCATTCGCTATTTTAAATATGATAAAACTTTCTTGAATCTTCAAAAACACATGCAATTGATCTTACAAACAAGATTGATACATGATTTCTCTTATGAAATCATGAAAAATGCATGAATACAAGGATGAAACACAAGATAGATGCATGAACTCATCAATCTCAAACCCCAGATTGCAAAGTTTCATGAACTTCTCTACAAAACCCAAAACAGAAGCTCTAGCATGTGAATCCATGCAAAACAAGGTCAAGACATAAAAAAAATGGAGAAATCTTACCTAAAGTTATTCAATTGATGAGTTCCTTGATGATTTCCTCAATTTTCCTTTCCTTTCTACACTTTCCTTTTTTGATTCTTCCTTGAGCTCAATTCTCTTCTTCTGTTTTTGTTCCAGCAATTGATGAGTTTCTTGATGATTTCCTCAATTTTCCTTCCTTTCTACACTTTTCTTCTTTGATTCTTCCTTGAGCTCAATTCTCTTCTTCTCTTTTTGTTCCAGCAACTCTCTCTCTCTCTCGGTTGTTTCCCAAAGCAACAACGACTTCAACTCTTTAACTCTTAACATATATACACACACATATAATTCTCAGCACACCCACAAAATTTCTCAATACACCCACACCCACAACCACATACATTCAATTCTAGATTCTTCCATAATTCAATTTATGTTTTGGATTAATTTAATTAAGCAACAGTTGTCTTAATAAATTTTGATTAACACATAATTAAATTAATCATAACTAATCACAAATCCCACATAATTGAATTAGTCGAATTGACTTCCATTAAAACCCAATTAATTATATTTACATTTATCAATCTGAATCAGATTTTTAATCGAACTCCCCAAAAGGCTCCAAATCTCAAATGAAACTTATTACTATCATCAATTATGGTTTCCCAAATCTTTAAGGCCCTCAATTTCAAATCAAACTCAAAATCTCCATCAATAACTTATATATTCAAATTGAACACCTCACAAATAAATTTAATTCATAATAATCTTAATTCCCAATCCTCATAACTTAATTAACTTCAATTTGGACCCAATTGATCAAATTTTAATTTTACCAAATTGAATCAAATATTTAATTAAACTCTTATATTGTCAAATACTCAAAATTGAATCGATTCAACTCATCATTAAGCCATTTAGGCTTTCAATTTCTAATTCCAAAATAAATCCTCAATCAAATCATACACGAATCAGGCTGAATAATTCCCATAACTCTCAAATTAATCAAAATAATGACTAATTAAAATCTGAATCCCCTTAATTAATTAAATGCCAAATATTATACATGGCGGGGTTGTTACAGTCTGCCCGGTCAATCGGCCGGTCGTTCGGTGAAAAGGCCGACAGCCCCGGTAGACAAGTGTTTCACCTGGTTGTCTGGCTAGTCGTTCGGCCGGTCGATCGGTGAATAGTGATTCGAGCCATTCGGGGTAGCTCAATTCTAGCTACCAAACATTTTTCATCTAAAAAATGAAAAGTATTGATTAAAATATTTTAAATGTTCATTACAAACAAAATACATTTAAATTAAGTGCATCTAAAAAATACATTTAAGTGCATCTGAAATGTAATCAAATCATGATCATGAACTAGCAATTCTCTCACCATCGCTTCATATTCTTTATTATTTTTCGTTGCTTCAGACGACTGAATAACTAAATCCAAATCATCTGACATGAGCTCCTCAAAAGTGAATTCAACTTCCTCATCATCTCATCTCCATGAATTGTCTCTCTTACTTTTCATCTCTTTAAGAGACATCAATAAATAGGACTTTAATATCTCCAAATTAGTCGCATACTTTTTCAGATCCGACAAGTTAATCTTCGAAACATTCATAGGATGCCAATTCAATTTGCTGAGTGTCGCCGCCAAATCGGAAGGAGTGTCGACGGGAAAGAAAACGACGCCGGCAATGTGGAGGCAAAAGAGTTCCACAGCTTTCTTGAAGAGGCTTTGACAGCACTTTGTGAAGCAAATGTTGCGAGATTTTGGACAATCAATCCTCGCAATTCGTCTTTGTTTCTTCTCCGTCATTGTCATTGTTAGGGTTAGATTGATATAATCTAAAATATAGAGATTGAGAGGCACGCAGAGCTCACAACAACAATGGGAAAAAGAAGGTAGTGTTTTAGGGTTAGATTGATATAAGCTTAAAGAAATTTCCTATAAATAAAGCTAAAATAGCGTGGCCCACCATTTTACACTCGAAAACTAAAAAGTAATAATAAAGAACTTAAATACTTTGCTGCAAACTTGTGGCGATGCATTTAAGTAGGTAAATCATAAAAGCATACCTACCCTAGAAACTTGTAAGCAATTCCTTGCAATTCTGTTGAGTTCAAGCTTCAGTAATTGAATATGTATACATACATACAGTATGCACACAACAATTATACATACATACTTGTACATCTAGTTTTACAAAGAATTTCCAAAACATGTCCAACCTCGGTTGCTGTTCCAATAGAGAAATGTAGACAATAAGAGCTGCAATAGATCCATCATTTAGTTTGAAGGTCAACCAAAAAAGATAATATAATAGTCATCTGCCTGATTTTCAATTATTAACAGAAAAGGAAAAACAAAATGCATCTTGTGTCTCATACAAGCTATGAGAAGCAATGTGCTTCTTAAGCAAACCAAGTACAAAAGCAAAAAGAAAGAAATGCAACATAAGCAGAGCATTGTTTTGGCCCATAAGGCCTACCACATGCCCCGTTTCGATAATCTGAATCGTTCATTTTATCCAGCACTTTGTGTATTTCATCTACACAAAAAATTAAGTCCATTTGATAACTATAACTTATTTAATTTATTACTTTTTCACCAACAAAATTGACGACAATTGTGTTCGTATCCGACATGATTGCAACACTTATTTTGAAGTGTCAATACTTCATAGCACCTAGGTCTCTGCAACAACTTTCTAAAAGTTCTTATTGACCGGTATCCAGTTTCGATCGAATAAACTTTAACATTGCCAAAAACTTTACTTTGTTCTGTGACTACTGTCGTGGTGACCGCTCTAGTAGTCGAGGGGGTCGATTTGGTCAATCTAGAGGACTTGGGTCTAATCCATGTGCCCATCATGCTAGTGTAGTTGATACATATAACTTTGCTCCATGTCTTCTTCTGAGTTTGAGGATGCTCTACGTTACTTGCTAGACCGTCGGCCTTCCACAACTCTTACTGGTGCATCTTGTTCTTTGTTTGCCTATTCAGGTAACTTAACATCTTCTACAAATGCTTTCCTATCTCATAGAACTTTGCCTTAGATTATTGATTATGGTGCCTCAGATCATATAACCGGATCTTCTAATCTTTTCTCAGAATATAAGCCCTCTTCAGGTCAGGACAAGGTTAGGATTGCTGATGGTACCACTTCTTCTGTTTCTGAGAAAGGTCTAATTCATGCCACATCTTCTTTACCTTTGTCATCAGTTTTATATGTTTCCAGTTTCTCGGTTAATCTTCTACCATTGAGTCGTCTTACTCAGGATTTGAATTGTAGTGTAACCTTTTATCCTGATCATTGTCTTTTTCAGGACCTTATCACGAGGAGGACGATTGGCAGTGGTAGAGTAGAGAATATAGTCTCTACATCTTGGATCAAGTAGATCACATGGCTCATCATACCATCCAGTCTCCAACTACCAAGGACAACATTTGGCTTTGGCACTGACGTCTGGGACATCCATTTTTTTTATTACTTAAGCATTTGTTTCCTTCTTTTAATTGAGTCGTGTCAACTTGGCAAACAACACCGAGCTTCTTTTGCTCCAAGTATTAACAAAAGTTTCGTTCCTTTTTCGTTGATTCATTCTGATGTTTCGGTCCTTCTCGTGTTGTTTCATGAAAAGGCTACAGATGGTTTGTCACCTTTATTGATGATTTTTCTAGCACTACTTTGGTGTATTTACTAAAAGAAAAGATTGCGTTTTTTTTTCGTGTTTCAAACCTTTCATCAAATGATTTGCACTTAATTTGAGATTGTTGTAAAAATTCGCACTCTATTCGCCTCAAAGTTTTTGGGTGTGTCTGCTTTGTTCACAATCATTCCCCTGCTTGTGGTAAACTGGATCCTCGTTCTCTTAAATGTCTCTTTCTTGGGTACTCACCAACTCAAAAAGGGGTATAAGTGTTATTATTCTCCTTCACGTCAGTGGTTTGTGTCCATGGATGTCACATTTTTTGAGTCCCAGTCCCACTTCTTGTCCTCTCCAGTTTCCCAGTTATCCCTTCAGGGGGATCCTTGGTGTAAAGATATTCCTGGCATAGTACCTGTTTCTGAACCATTACTAGTTGTTGAGGATATATCATGTAAACCACAATGTGAACCAGCTATTGGGAATATAGAAGTTGATACACTCAAGGAGCAAGGACAAATTTATGTCAGGGACAGAGAAAGGTAGAAGGTTACTGGAATCCAAGAGACCACTTCTCCTAATCTTCCATTGCCCTCTCCTTCAACTAATGAGAGTCCAGGTAACTTTGATAACCTTGAATACATAGATCTTGATATTCCTATTACCCACCGGAATCTTATCTCTAAGTATCCTATTCTAATTTGTCTCCCTCGGGATGTTTTTGCCACCATTGAGTAGAAACGTGCTATGATTGAAGAGATGAAAACACTTTATAAGAATGGCAATTGGGAATTGACAGAGTTATCTAAGGGCAAATGAAATGTGAAATACAAGTGGGTGTATACTGTGAAGCACAAGACAGATGGTTTGATTGAGCGCTACAAGGTTCGGCTTGTGGCAAAGAGCTTTACTCAAACTTATGGAGTAAAATATCAAGAGACATTTGCACCAGTTGCTAAGATGAATTCAGTCAGGGTACTCCTCTCTCTAGAAGCTAATCTGGATAGGCTAATTCACTAATTTGATGTGAAGAACACTTTCTTACATGGCAATCTAGATGAATTCAACACTTTCTTACACTTTCTTATATGGACATTCCTCCTAACTTTGAATATCTTAAAACAAAAGGTAAGGTGTGTAGGCTTCAAAAATCATTATATGATCTCAAACAGTTCCCAAGGGCTTGGTTTGAGATATTTAGGGATTGTTTGGGATTATCTAAATAAATATACTTTTTGATTTCTTACGAAAAGACGTGCAGAAAAGTAGAGAGGTGATGTTATCCAAATAAGTGCACTTATTTAATTTATGCCAAATAGTGCCTTACCCAGGCAATGCTTAGATATGAATTCAAACAAAGTCAAGCTGATCACACTCTGTTTTTTAAACATTCTTTACATGGTAAGACTACATCTCTCATTATATATATGGATAACATAGTACTTACAAGAGATGATGTTAAAGAAATTCCTCGTTTAAAGGAATATTTGGCAAGCGAGTTTGAAATAAAAAACTTGGGAAACTTGAAGTATTTCATACGATATTGAGGTTGCCCAGTCCAAGGATGGAATCTTCATTTGTCAAAGGAAATATGCGCTTGATCTGTTAGAAGAAACCAGGATGCTAGGTAGTCAAGCTTGTGACACACTGCTAGAGCCAAACCGAAAACTTGGTGATGATAGTGGAGGAGTTCCTGTTGACAGGGGGAGCTATCAGAGACTAGTGGATAAGCTCATTTACCTATCCCATTCTTGTCTGGACATTGCTATTGCGATTAGTGTGGTCAATCAGTTCATGCATGCTTCTCATGAGGCACACCTGGTTGCAGTTATACGAATTCTTAGATACTTAAACTCTTCGCCTGGAATGGGCCTCTATTTCTCCAAACATGATTATCTTAGTGTGGAAGCTTATAAAGATGCTGATTGGGTAGGATAGGTAACTGATAGAAGGTCCACATAGGGGTATTGTACCTTTGTTGGGAGAAATTTGGTTACTTGGAGTAAAAACAGAATGTGGTAGCTAGATCCAATGCAGAAGTGGAGTTTAGAGCCATGGCACAAGGTAGGTATGAACTTTTGTGGATCGTCACTTCATCAAGGAGAAACTCGCTAGTTGCACTATATGTACTCCTTTTGCGAAGTCTGGAGAACAATTGGCAAATATTCTTACCAAGGGAGTTGCAAGTAAACCATTCCATGATATTATTAGCAAGTTAGGCATGAGAGATATTTTTTTGCACCATCTTAAGGAGGAGTGTTAGAATAATATCTTTGTGACTATGATTCTGCTTAGTTGTCATTAGTTGTGCCTTGAGGCTATTATTGTACGTTTCATATTATTATTATTAATATATAAGAGAGTGATGGTCTCATCATTCCCTAAGTTCGATTTCTCCTAGCATTTTGCTAACAAACAGAGGATAAGAAAATCTGAATGCAAAGTATAATAAGAAAGTTTCAAATGATAACCTTTTTGGCATCAAGATCTAGAACCTCCTTTGGGATATCATCATAACCCTGTGAAAACAAGAAAATGTTCAGTCCAATTGCAAAACCAATATTCTAAGTAGTCAAATTAATTCAGGAAAAAACAAGGATGGTTTGGTAATGCAATATTCATTACCTCTAGCTTCTCATCCCAATCTTTTGGCTGTCATCAACATATAGTAGAGTCATTAATAAAATAAATTAAAAAACATTGAAGACCTAATTAGTATCTAGGCAGAATAAGAAATTATCTTGTTGGCTCAGGGTCCTAGATTTTCTTTGGTGGAAAAAGGCCTTTATCAGAGTACAAACTACCAGTTTGGTTGTCCACATTGTCGATAAGGATTTTGTAGGTAAGCATTTAGGAGGATGTCAACTCGGACAGATCAAACAATAGTACCAACAATATTATTAAGTGATTCATTCCATTGTATGTAGGAATAGCATGTTATTTTCAATAATATAATAGAAAGCTATAATCTATTCAAACATGCAATCTAACAATATTACCAACTACCATCCCCATACCTAATAGAATAAGAACCCTAGATCTAGATCCAGTTATGTCAAATATAAATCGACGATACAGTCTAGTAGGGTGCGATGAATACAAAGCCCTTCTAAAATAATATAGAACGGAGTCGGATGGGCTTGGTCGGAGACTGATTTTCCTTGGCAATCATTTTTTTGAATTCAATTAAGGGACAACAGATGTGATTGGCTAACGTGGGGCTGACATTGTTGAGTGTGGCCAAGGGATTTGTAGGGCAATTGAGTTGTTTGGTGGGGAGATAAAATGGGTGGTGGGCCAGTTACGCAAGGCTTCTAAGAGGGCTACTGCCGTTGGACGTTTCTTGGGTCGTGTCTTTGGTGGGCGGTGGAGTGTGACTGTTTGGCCTCGGTTGGAGGAGGATAGGGTTGTGATCTAGATGGTGTAGACACCCCATTTTTGACCGTCCTCAAGACTTGGACGTCACCGCTCGAACACTCGGTGATTATCCATGTTTGTGTTCGTCTTGAGTTCCCGGAGGCCTTGGCAGCGCGCCTCGTCTCGGGACCTCTTGACTCGACTGCTTCGTGTTCGGTTTTGGCACCAAACACCTGTGTTTTTGCCTTGAAGGGCAGGGAATGGCTTGTTGGCCATCCCCATATCCCACCGACCCTCCCCTACCATCACCGGCTTCATATTTGTACCACCGGCATTGTTTTCTTAAAACTTTTGGCCAGTCGGCACTATATGTTGCCGACCGGCACCATTTTGTGCTGATGACTGTTTTGGCTGGCCGGTTTGCCCTTTTTGCACCCCTGAGACATGGTGCATGCCAGCTGTGCTAGCAGGAATGCACCACCACTTGTCCCCGTGCATGAGAGTGACCCCTTTGCACCTTTGAACCCCCAAACCTTCTAGAAGGTTGACCCTTTTGTCCAAGCTTCTTGGAGAAGCTTGGACAGCTGCCTTAGCTTCTCCAAGAAGCCAAGACCCCTTTGCACCCTTTGCCCATTTTAGTTAGCTTCTTGGAGAAGCCTTGAGCCTTGATTTTTGCCTATATAAACACCATCTCTCTCCCTTTGTTAGGGGTTAGCCATTTTCAACACAAAACCAGAGCTTCTATATCTATATATCTGCCATATACTCCCTCTCTCTAGATTCCCCTCTCTCTCCTCTTGTGTGTGTGTTTTTAGGCCTAAAAGTGCACTTTTACCTTACTTTTGCACCAATACACACACCATTACACCTTAGCTCAAGATTGGGAGGCTTGGAGGGTTGTTTGTTGAGGTTTTGGACTGTTTTTGATTAGAAGAAGAGGGCAGTACCACCTGTTCTTCAAGGGTTCTTCAAGGGTGAGCACTTTGCTTTAGATTCTCCATTTTTGCAACAAGTTTTTACCTATCTTGCTTTGTGTTTTGAGCTTTGTGTATAACTGAAAAAAGTCTTATTTTTTCTTGCTCTAGAACTTTTATTAAGGTCACTTTGTGGTTTGAGTGCAAACTCACCCTCTTAGGCCTTATTTTGGCCTCTTTGGTGCCTCTACTTTGAGCCTTGTTTGCTTTGTGGTTTTGGTCTTCTCACCACTGAAAACCAGTGGGTTTTTAGTGGTAAGGAAGTTGGTTTGAAGTTTTGTATAGGGGAGGGACACCCCTTTCCCCTTTGTCCCTCTTTGCCCCTTTGTTTTGGCCTAGAGGGCAACATGCATTTTTAGTCTTATATGCCTACATTTCAGAGCTTATTTGAATGTTTTGGAGCATGTTTTACCTCTGTCTAATGGTGGTTTGTTGGCCCCTTTCATGCTTAATATACTTGTTTTGCATTCCTCTATTTGGCATAGAAATGCATCTTGTGTTTAGGCCATGATTCTTGCATGTGTTAGCCTCACTTTATGAAGATACTAGTGTTGTTTTGCCATGTTTAAGGTCTGTTGGCCATGTGTTTCAGTCATGCTTGCCATGTTTGGTGTCATCTCTTTGTGTTTTGGCTTGTAAGCCTTGAGCATATTGGCCTCTAGCATGCTTAGCATAGACCATCCTCATGATTTGGCATCATTTAGGATCATATTTCAGTCCATAAATCATGTTTGTATGTTTCCATATGTGACCTATTTCATGCTTTGAGGGTGTGCCCTTTTATGCCTAGGAATAGGCCTTGTGCATGCTTGTATGTTTGGGGTATTTTGGGGCTGCCATATCAAGGGGTTTGGGTGTATTTTGCATGCTAGAACTCTGTTTTTGCTTGTATAATACATACCATGAGTTGTCTTATTAGTGGTGGTGGAGTACCCCCCTTTTGTGCCTTGGCTTTAGGCTCATTAACTTGCATGTGTGTATAGCATTTTGTCTATGGTTTTAGGCATGTTTGGCCACTGTTTTGGGGTGGATTGAGGTCTGCCCTCTTTGGTTTAAGTCCACTTTTGCATGCTTGTCTCATGTTCCTTGCATACTTGCTTCATTAAGTGTTGTAACATGATGATCCTATGCTTGATTAGTCCATGCTTGCATCATATTTGCATCTTGCATGCTCTAGTACTTTGTATACTTAACATGATATTGCATAGCATTTGGCATGCCTTGCATTTTAGCATCATGTTGCATTTCAAGTCATGTTTGCATAACATGCATTGCATTACTTGGTTTGGGGTGTCAAACCAAGTTTGAGAGATAAGGGGTGTTTGTACTTTAAGTGACAAAACACATCTCAATTCTCATGTCACTAAGGCCCTTGATCTTGGACATGATTGGGTCTTGGTTCCCATTTGTGTGTTGCATGCATATTTACATTGAATTGCAATCTTGGTCTCTTAGGCCATCATGCATCAAAATGCATAATTGGTGGCCTAAGGACCAAGGGCCATGCCTCTTTGAGTCCTATACATGATAGGAGATATGGCCATGCTTACATTTGCTCAAAACTCCATGTCATGCACTGCCTGTCTACTGTTGCTGTCAAAACTGTCTTCTGCAGGAATTTTCTGCCGACCGGCAGTATAGAGTGCCGACCGGCACTATGTTGGTGGCCGATAACCTCCTAAGCAGCCGACAGACATTTTACACGGCCGGTGGTCATTTCCTCCAGCCGATGGTGTACTGCAGTGTGTATAGAAGGTATTCTGGGACTTTGGCAGTCTTTGGGAGAGGCAGGACAGTGAAAACAGAGGCAGCAGTGGTATGGTGTGGGCTTTCCGGGCAAGTTGGATCGAGCGTGCATCATTCGCGCATCTCGAGGTAGGGCTGAGGCCCCTTTCTTTTTACATTTGATTTAATTTGATAATTAGAATTTTTGTAATAATTTATTCTGTACTTGGACTGTACTATTTGGACTGTATATTCTTTTGGTCCCTCTGTGTGAGGGCATATTTGTAATAAGTGTGCGTGAGTGTGTGTATGTCTTCCAACCCCCACTTCTTTCCTCCCTTTTATTTACCTGCTTATGATGGTAGATTAGGGCATATTTAAAATTAGCATACCTTATGTAATGCATGCGTGCATCCATGCATTTGTTTACATGCACCGGGCTCGGTATATCACGCTAACTGCATTGTATTTCAATTTCCAAATTGAATACGTATTATTTGTAGCATTTCACATGCCATGATTAGGATAGCCGAGCCTGTCTAAGATTACACCTTTGCTTGTGTTGCATTAGCCACTTAACATGAACTAGGATCATACATATGATTACTAACTAGTTTCTGTTTTGGCTTGGAGTACTAGGTGAGTTTTTATGTTTTAGCATATCGCATGTGTGTGAATGTTGCCATAACAGCATGATTACCATGAGGCTAGCTGCTTATGTGATATAACTGCTTGAATGCCTGTGGATGGAGGTCAAATTACCTAGATTGGAATAATGCATTAAAACTGAAAGTTTTAAGCCCACTAGATAGTGGCAAAACCATCTTTTTCTAAAGCGCACTTGAGGGCGGCAAAACCTGCATTTTAGCCTACTTACGAGTAGCAAATCATTTTCACAACAAACTTACAATGTTTTGTTCCAATTTAGGCGATTTGGTCTATACTTGTTTGCTGCGCGCATAACATAGTAATTCTAGGCTAATAACCGGAATAAGAACACATAGCATTTTCAAAATCGGATATCACGGTTAGTAGAGGCCGGTCTTCGGACCGGGCGAGAGGGGGTGCTCATAGCTGACCTTCCCTGATCGTACCCAAGTTCCCGAGCCGAGGTAACTTTGGTGATGACGGACACGTGGCCTTTGGCACCGAGTCAGGGTTTCCTAAATTCCCCATGTTAAAAAATATTTAGGTGGCGACTCTGTATCTGGCAAAGCAGTCCATGTTTGGCACTTCTTTCAAAAAAATCTGTTTTCTCAAAAAACGATTTGCCATATTTGGACTCTTTGGTTCAGATTAAGAACCGCAATAAAAAAGGAAGTCCGAACTGTAGCGAGGTCCCACGCGGGCTTGTTACAGATGGCGGTGCAGATAGATGATCACTAAAATCAAATTTTCTTCCCACAATCTTCTTTTGGGGATAGATGGGGGCTTTATTGTTGGAAAGATTTGCTATTGGGAATGGATGGGTAAAGCGAGGGAGTGGAGTTCGTGATAGCAAAAGGAGAGCATGGCCAATTGGGCGGGCTATGGTGATTCATGGGGCTAGTGGTTGTGATGTGGAGGTTTCAGGAGAGGTCTGAGGCAACCTAGGTTTCGTTTTTGGACTCGTGCTTTGTGGGACTAGTGGGCTGGATGGGGAAAAAAGAATGGAGGTGTTACGAATGTCGGAGTGGGCAAATTGATTGTGGAAGTTCCCAAGAGGGGTGCAGGTGGTGGCAAGTGGTGGTCAATTTGTGCTTTTCGCCTTTCCGACTAGAGATGATGCTGCAAGGATTTTAACTAGTCGTTGGGTGGTTGAAGGCCGACCATTGTTGTTGGATTGGTGATTGCCAGCAGTGTTGTGTGTGAGGGGTCGTAATTCTCTACTAAAGTAGAGTAATTGGGTTCAGGTCTTGGGGCTGTCAGTTCATCTTCTAGGGGAATAGGTATTTCGGGATTGGAGATCGATACAGTGGCTTTTTAAAGGTAGATGGTGTGACATTGAATATGGAATCTATAGGGTGTGTTCGAATTAGAGTCCGTGCTTCTGCAGCTGGTGTTCCAGTGGGAATCAGTGTTCGTTGGGGCCGATAGAGGTATACCTTACCTGTTTGGTCGGAGGAAGGCTCGGTGGTGGAAGAATGGAGGTCGTTGGAGGTAGGCAAGCTTCGTGGGTTGAGAATGGTCTTCAGCGATATATGCTTAACGTGATTTCAGGCATGATTTGAGGAAGGTATATTCACATGGGCCTCCTCAAGTATGGAAACCAAAAGTTTTTGAGCAGAGGAGATTGCATTTGGGCAAACAAAGGGTGAGGGTTAATAAGGCTTTTGGGCCTGCTATTAATAGGCTCAAAGACTTTTCTTTGGGTTTTGTGCCAAATAGAAGTGGTTTAGGCCAAGTAAATGAAGCTGAAATGGCTATGTGAAATGTGGGCTCGATGCTTCAAGGCCTAAGAAAGCAGACTATGTCAAACCCACCAGTGTCATATATCTTTTACTCTTTACGCCAAGGCTTGGACTCAAGTTTGGTGGGTCGGGTCATCGAGACAGGTGGACATGTGGGCAATCAGGTCGTCAATCCAGTTGAGTCTAGGGGCGATCGATTTGATGGGCCAATCTCATCGAAGAAGGCAGACCTTGTCGATTCAGTGGTCAATGTGGCTAACCAAGGATTGGATGATGATGGTGTCTGTGATCATGATCGTTTGAAGGGTGTTGAGTTTCGACAAGGGGTTGAGGTGTTTCGACAGGAGGCGGAGGCGGAAGAGAAGGTGTTTCGGCAGGAGAAAGTGGAGAAATTTGTCTTGGGCCGATAATATCGATAGAGGGAGCTGGGTATGAGGGGCGAGAGTTGTCTTTGTTGGTGAAGCCTTTGGCAATTGTTGCTAATGATGAGTTTTAGGGTGATACTTCGTTTCAAATAGAGGAAGACATGGGTAGAGATTAACAGCTTGATAGGGAGGAGGTGCCTTTGACGGAAAAGGTTTCAAAAGGAAACTATAACTAATGACAGTTAAGTAGAATCACAATCACAAAGATATTATTCTAACACAATCACAAAGATTTTATTCTAACATAAAACTGGTCTATGCAGTTGGAGGATGATATATTTAAGGTTTTTTTTAATGACTCCACTGTTTATTGATGACAGCCAAAAGATTGGGATGAGAAGCTAGAGGTAATGAATATTGCATTACCAAACCATCTTTGTTTTTTCCTGAATTCATTTGACTACTTAGAATATTGGTTTTGCAGTTGGACTGTAACATTTTCTTGTTTTCACAGGGTTATGATGATATCCCAAAGGAGGTTCTAGATCCTGATGCCAAGAAGGTTATCGTTTAAAATTTTCTTGTTATACTTTGCATTCAGATTTTCTTTTACTTTGTTTATTAGCAAAATGCTATCAAATTGGTCTATGCATTTGGAGGATGATACATTTAAGGTTGATCAACCAAAGGACTTTTTTTTTTTACTTTCTCTATTGGTATTATGGGTGAGTACTACTTATAGTTTCTTGGAAGACCTGTGAATCCTTTCTGGATTTATGCTTTTGTTCTCAATTTAAGATTTTATGCTTTTAGTTTTTAGAGTTTTTTAGTTTGATAGAATCCATTTTTTTTTAACAAAAAAAAAAAAATCATTAAAAGAAAGCAATTGTCACAACTCAAATTCAAACATGACCATAAAAGAAAGGCTGTCAAGTTGGCAGAGATGGTAGTTGGAGATGTGTTATGCATGTGTATGTATAGGCATGAATTTTAGTTTGATAAATTGTTTTGTGTTGACTTGGCCATGGTTTGAACTTAATTAACTACTATGGTCTATAATCAAATGTAAACTTGGAGGCCAATCATGATTTTATTTTATTTTTTTATATTAACAAGCTTTCATGGTCTGTGGTTTGCTTGATTAGCAATCTACCAGAGCTGTTACAAGAGTAACATAGTCTTCCAATTGCAGCAGTAGACCACCAATTCATGGTCACTTCAGATTTTTAACCGTCTCCCTGTCCTTTCTTTATGAATCCCCCAAACCTCTCTCCCTCTCTCCTTGTTTGAGAGAAGGAACAAACAACCTCAGTTATAGGCTTCTCTAAGATTTTATTCTTCAAGTAGAATCAACATATCGCGTTCAGAGCTTGTGATGCACTCTCTCTCTCTCTCTCTCTCTCTCTCTCTCTCTCTCTCTCTCTCTTGTTTTCTTGTTGTTGTTGTTCCCTGAATAATTGCTTTTTAATTATTTGGTTTTATTGTGTTCACAGAGTTAGTTAATAAGCAATCCTCTGGTTATATCAACTGTGAATAATTATAATTCTTATGAATGTGCCTATGTATGTTTGAGATATTTGTCTGTGTAAAAAGGTCTATAGTGTAGAATTAGGTGTTATCCCTGTTGGGCCGACTTAGCGAAATCATTCCAAACCACCTTCTTTCAAGAACTGGATTGGCTAATAATGAGTTTACTCCATTCATCACTTTAGTCAAATATCTGTAATAATTTCTGCAATTGTTAGGGTTAATTTTGAAAATTTTCAAACCCTTTTATGGGTCAATAACAACAATTTTTTTTTTTGCTTTTGTAGCCTAGCATGTGAATCCAAGATTTAAACTTTACGAAGAACCATTGAAGTTAACATTGTTGGAAGAATTGTATAAAATGGAAACTGACAATCTATACCACTACTCCAATTTTCTCACATTCCAAGGCATAATTGGTTTTTAGGGCGTTAACAACATAATCAATCATTAGATATTGACCATGCTTGTTCTGCTGAGCTCGATTATTCATTGTTATTTTATTTTATTTTTATTTTACTATGGATCTGTTTGATTCCCTTGAAAAATTTATACTTTCTAGTAAAGATTGGTTTATTTTGTATGGGTATTGTTGTTCACCCGATGTTGATGGAGCAAAGCTTATATATGTTTATTTGTTTTTGTTTTTTTGGTAAGGTGGCCTTTCAAGTGAACCCAAAAGGCCTTGCTTCGTTCTTTTATCTTGCTCTCCCTTTTTGGTTGAAATGTTTGAATATTCAACAGCATTAGTTTACATTCTATATTGTTTCTTTATGTTGAATTTCTTTCTTTTTGGTTTTGTACTTGGTTTGCTTAAGAAGCACATTGCTTTCCATAGCTTGTATGAGACACAAGATGCATTTTGTTTTTTCTTTTCTGTTAATAATTGAAAATCAGGCAGATGATTGCCATATTATCTTTTTTGGTTGACCTTCAAACTAAATGATGGATCTATTGCAGCTCTTATTGTTCTTTATTGGAACAACAACCAAGGTTGGACATGTTTTGGAAATTCTTTGAAAAACTAGATGTACAAGTATGTATGTATAATTGCTTTGTGCGTACTGTATGTATGTGTAAGTATTCAATTACTGAAGCTTGAACTCAACAGAATTGCAAGGAATTGCTTACAAGTTTCTAGGGTAGGTATGCTTTTATGATTTACCTACTTAAATCCATCGCCACAAGTTTGTGGCCAAGTTTAAGTTGTTTATTATTACTCTTTAGTTTTCTAGTGTAAAATGGTGGGGCCATGCTATTTTAGCTTGATTTATAGGAAATTTTTTTAAGCTTATATCAATCTAACCCTAAAACACTGCCTTCTTTTTCCCACCGTTGTTGTGAGCTCTGCGTGCCTCTCAATCTATATATTTTAGATTATATCGATCCAACCCTAAAACCCTAACAATGACAATGATGGAGAAGAAACAAAGACGAATTGCGAGGATTGATTGTCCAAAATCTTGCAACATTTGCTTCACAAAGTGCCGCCAATAGTGGCGGAGGGAAGTGAGGACCAAGGGGGTCACGTGCCCCCTTGGATCTTGGGCTTCTTCTTCTTCTTCTTGTTCTTTTTTTTTTTTTTTTGCAAATATAAGGAAAATATTTTAAATAAAAAAAATTACAAAAATATTATTAGAGTAAAATGTTAATGACATTTTAAAAATTATGAGAATAATAATGATTATTTTGATTGAAAATGAAGAGATTATTATAAATCATATTATCTATGAAAATTTTATGAAATTTTTTGAATGTAACGGTGAGTTCATTAGTATTGACATACAAGTATAAGTAATCTTACTATAAAGATATAAAATTTATTAGATTGTTTGTTACACTTGACATGTGAGGTTCAATCTCTATGTGTTTATTTACTATTAGTTGGTAATATCACATACTAATAATGACGTGGTATTACCATTATATTGAATTTTTAATCAAATTTTGTATAAAAAAATAATTTATCATTATATAATTTATTTTAAGACTTATATCTATATTTTTTTGTATTGTCCATGATACATTTGTTATAAATAGCATTATTTTTTTGATGTTTCTCGAAATCAATCGTAAAAACTTGCATGAAATATTTTTGTAAAAATTTTCGATATTGTAATTAATAAGTGCCTCTAATTTAATTTTCTGGCTTCGTCACTGGCCGTCAAAGCCTTTTTAAGAAAGCTGTGGAACTCTCTCGTCTCCACATCGCCGGCGTCGCTTTTTCTCCCATCGGCACTCCTTCTGATTTGGCGACGGCGCTCTGCAAATTGAATTGGCATCCTGTGGATGTTTCGAAGTTTAACTTGTCGGATCTGAAAGAATATGCGAGTAATTTGGAGAAATAGCAGTCCTATTTATTGATGTCTCTTGAAGAGATGAAGAGTAAGAGAGACAATTCATGGAAAGGAGATGATGAGGAAGTTGAATTCACTTTTGAGGAGCTCATGTCAGATGATTTGGATGTTGTTGTTCAGTTGTCTGAAGCAACGAAAAATAATGAAGAATGTGAAGCGATGGTGAGAGAATTGCTAGTTCATGATCATAATTTGTTTACATTTCAGATGCACTTAGATGTATTTTTTAGATGCACTTAATTTAAATATATTTTGTTTGGATTTAAATTTTTTTGTGTAGATGAAATATACAAAGTGCTTGATTAAATGAATGATTCAGATTATCGAAACGCGACATGTTGTAGGCCTCATGGGCCAAAATAATGCTCTCTAATCCAAATTTTGAAATGAAAGGGATCTTCTGCTGAATTCGACTCCCTACTCCCTATGAAACCTCTTAAATTAGAGAGAGAAAAAAAAAAGAATCACTAATGTAGTTATTTTATATGAGGGAATTCTCTCCGACCCACTCTTAAATTAGAGAGAGAAAAAAAAACACAACCACTAATGTAGTTATTTTATACGAGGAAATTCTCTCTGGTCCATAATTTAAATTGAAGAGCGCTATTTAGTCTTATGAGGTCTGTCATAGATCTCGTTTTGATAATTCGAACTATTAAAGATGTTGGACATTTCATTTTTTATTTCGTGAACACAGAAAAATTATATCGATTTAATAATCATAACCTATTTAATTTATTGCATTTGTCACAACGGAAAAAAAAAAGACAATTGTAATCTATTCAATTTAAATTAATTTTACAAACCTATATCTCAGCTCTCCGAAAGCGAGCTATGCTCCTTCCTCATGCTTCAATGCGTAATATTAGAGTACATAATATTTTAATTATTAAAGTATTTGTAATAAGTGAAACATTGTTATATATTTTTATGTATGTTGGAACGTTATATTGGAGGGCTTTTTAATACAATTTTATTTTATAAAAATTAGTTTTCTCGCATTTAAAATATATACAATTTTATTTTTATATATATTTTATAAAAATTAGTTTGCTCACATTTAAACCATAATCAGCAACAAGCATTCCAACAGAAAACCAACAACCAACCAGCAACCGACCAACAACACAAGTGCACTAGAAAACCAACTGTAGTAGCCCAAGTTTACAATGGTTGTGATGGATTTAGTGTGTGTTGTTGGAGGGAAGGAAAGAGAGATTTTCAAAAGAGACTATAAGAGAGAGTTGGCGCCATCTCCTCCCTACTCAAGGTTTTGCTCCCACTGTGAAATGTGGTGTTGCCAATGGAGAAGGAACGGGAGGAAGATGGAAGAAAATAGTCGAAGATAAGGGGGTGTTTGCTTGTTATGCTAATATTAATGTGGCTTGTTGCAAGGATAGATTCAGTTTTTTTTTTTTTTTTTTTTGGGGGGGTCAAGGATAGAATATTAGTATGTTAGTAAAATTAGATTATAAATTTAAGGAACCACCGTTGATCCATCAACTCGAACCTCAAACTTTCCACTCACCGCGGTAACCCTAAGGCGCGGCTACATGCCAGTCGGCCACAAGGGCCTCCACCAGATGGATTCAGTTGGGTGTTCAGTATTTAAGAAATAAAAGGTAATTTTGGCATCTAGTTGCCAAAATATACTGATATAAATAAGACATTTCCGTTGCTAAGAGAGAACAGTGTAATTTCATCTTAGAAACCACAGGGAAGTCCGTGTAATTTGCCCATAAATAAAACAAAACAACCAGATTCAAAATGACAGAAGACACAAAAAAGCACTGGAAGGGTAACGGTATAATGTGTTTACTTAATTCACAAAAAGAGAAATTACACAAAATAATAGGTATAATAGACTATTAGCACAACTGTAACAACCAAAATATAGCTCTATTTGATGCAATTAAAGGTCACTCTCACAAACAGCATCACTAGTCTAAGCGTATAAAGGTGAAAAGGTTGTTACAAGGAATAATGGGTTGCGAAAGAAATTCTCATATCCTCAAACTCAACTAGCACAACAGTCTTCCCGGTCACAAATTATAAGGAATGGGATGGGATCCCTAATTTAGTTCTAGCTTACTTTTAGTTTTCTTCATTTTTGCTTTAAATCGAGATTTTGCCACTAGTGTGTGCATTGTGTTTGCAAAATTCCCAACTGCCATAACAATCAGTAGCACCCCATAGGTAACAACCTGACCAAAAGTAAATTAGATAATCCATTAAGTTTTATCCCAGTATGAGAATGGTTATTAAAATCGCGATCCGGATCATAGGATACGATCCTATATTGCTAAAAAGATCCATGTCGTTGTAGGATGGGTGCTATAATACACTACAAGAAATTACATTTTTCGCAGCGCAACAAAATATGTTGCTAAAAGGGAAAATTCGTCGGCAAAGAATTTTGCCGACACACAAAGCTACGTTGGCAACCCGTAGGCAATAGTGAGTCTGCAAAAGTTTTTGCTGACGAAATTATCAATGCGTTGGTAAAAGTAATGCCTTTAGCGACGAACGTAGTAGTCGTCGATAAAAGCCTTCATCTATCGTCAGCAATTTACCTTGCATCGGTAAAAGTCATTCAAATATGATGATTGTTTGGCACTTTTTGCGACACAAATTTGCATGGGCAAAAAATATACTTTTAGCAACAAAATATGCGTCGGCAAAAGTAAACTTTTGACGACACATTTACGTCGGTAAATGTTGTCATTTGCCTACGATTTGTTTGTCAATAAAACTTCACTTTTGGCAATGACAAATTAGCATTGGCAAAAAATACACTTTTAGCAACACATTATGAGTGGGCAAAAGTAAACTTTTGGCAACACATTTACGTCGGTAAATATTGCCATTTGTCGACGATTTGTTTGTCGATAAATGTTTACTTTTGGCACCGACAAATTGGCATTGGCAAAATATACACTTCTGGCAACACAATATGAGTGGACAAAAATAAACTTTCGGCGACACATTTACTAACAAAAATAATTGAAAATAATTTATGTATTTTTATAAGATTTATAGATTTACAAGAGGCGTCCCTCAGGCACCACTATTACAAACTAATAACATTGATATGAAATCACCTAAAGTTGATGTGCAAGCAAAAAAAACACTACTAATACTGCTTTTAGAAGCAATGTATAAAACCTAAAAAGGTAAAGTCACTAAAATACCCAAATACATCCAAATTGTGAACCCACATTAGAAACAACAGATAACAAAATGAAAACATGAAACTAATAAATACAGGAAAAATGGCATGAAAATCACCCACAAACTTATCCAACAGACCGACATCTAGTAGCAGCCCGCCTCACAACAACATTGCAGCAACAGCAGCCCAGCAAGCATCAGCCACGAGGGCAGCAGCGGCAGCAGCAGCAAACCAGCAGCTGCAGCAGACCAACAAGCAACAACCATTAGCCACCAGCAAAAATGAGGATCTGGTAGCAGTCTGTATTGATCAATGACAAATTTAAAACAAAGTCCATTAGCTTTTTTATTAATCTGGTGGCAGTCTCTGTGTGTATGTGTGTGTGAGTTAATAGATATGCAAGCGCAAGTACTGGCCAAAACATAAAGCTTTTACCATCATCTGGTAAAAAATAAAACAAAATAAAAACTTTCGATTTCCAATTATACTAAAACAATCAGTAGCAGTAGATCCAATGCATTCTACACTCCAGTGAAAAAAAATGTTGTCCAAGTTACAAATCATTCACTTGCAACAATGGCAATAATTTACACAAGGCAAACTAATTTCAGATTCTCTACTAATATTCAGATAAGGTCCATTTCAATAATTTCTGATATGGAAGGCATACGCACTATCTTTGCGATATGCACAGAGGTTTCAAATTCTATGATATTACAATACAAAACTCCTAATCATTATCAAGTTCACATCATTCAATAATTTGGCAACAAGAAGAAAACAAATAAAATGATTGCATTCACTAAAAAACATAAACTTAAAAACTATAGGTAAGAGGCAACCATACTAGTGATCAACAAGTAAAAAGTGGCACCCACAATGAGCTAATTCCCACGTTTAAAGGAAGAGAGATTAATAGTATAAATCTATATTGTTTTTTCTTTTATGAATATATCCTCCAAGCTATTTTGTTCAAAATTATAATGTGTTTCATGTCTTTCCAAGTAATGGACATGTGTGTCCCCCTTATAAGTTCACCTGGTTTCAAATATATAATCACTTTCAAAGTTTTCTAGTTTGTTTTCTTCACTGATTAAAACATCAGAGGGTTTGACCTGTTTCTGCTTGCTGCTGCAATCAGCAGGTTTTGACCATCAAGACATGAATAACAACTAGCAAACCTGTGACATTAAGATTGTGTTTGGGACTAGGATTTGAGTGGGGATTACTGGTGGGAAAGGAAAAATAAGGGAAATGTGACAAAAATACAATTTCTATTTTATTTATTTTGCCTCCCTTTCTCTCTACAAATCCTTCAAGCAAACATAGCCTAAGGAGGGGAGTTTTTAGTCTTAAACAATTACCACCATATCACACCTTGATCATCAAGAAGTTTTCCTATGTCATTCATTTCTCTTTTAGAGTTATTTATTTTATAGTTATTATCACCATCATTATTATTTTTTCTTGTTTTCTTTGGTTTTATATCCTTCTAGGAGTAAAGCGACTAAGGTTTTGAAAAAACTACAATGTGGGCCTCAGGATCAGGTGAGTAGGTCCATGACCAATTTATCTGCCATTAGCCCATCCAACTTTTTTTACATTCGCATTATCTATAAATTTTCAGAATGAATAGATAGAACAGTATTATAAAAACAGATACCAAAGTATTATTTTTAACAGCCGTGGTACTTACATGGGTTAGGGGAGGAGCATCAGGAGGCAGCTGGTAATTCTCAACCTGTGTAATAGAGACTGAAAGATCAGCAATTGTGGATCCCTGAATCAAAAAGGCCAAAAATATAAAAATATAAAATAAATCTAAGGGTTAATAGAAATTTTGAAATGGCACCCATTTGCATAGAAAATATTTATAAAGATTGGGAAGCTTACACATCCAAGCTTCCCATCAGGAGGCTTAAAAAACTATTCAGGTGAGACCTTGCGGTTCACATGACAAAAAATTTCCAAGGAGTGAGCCCCTAACTGACAATTTTTTCTTTGCATGTAAAGTTTTGTCATCTTCTTTTCTTTCTATATTTTTTTGCGTACATCTTTATTAAACTAAATATTTTAGAAATTTCCTAATTTTACAAAATATAAGGCACATGTTTCATACATTAGGGTTTCATGCCTTCCGGATACGTTTGATTTCTACAACGTTGTACAGAACTGCATCGTTCAGTCAAAATCTTTTTATTTTAAAAATATTCAATGAAAAAATTGAGATCAAGACTGATATAGAAAATCAATTGACATACTGTCAAAAGCATAGCTGTATCTGCTCCTTGTGATTCCTTGAAGGTAACGTATGCAAGCTGAGATGTTTCAGTTTCCCTGCAGAACGTGCCACAAACTCTATGGAGCATTGATTATGCAAGAAATTTAACACTGGGTAAGTCGAGAGCTGATCTTTGCATTTCAACATACTAGATATCACCAGAAAAAGAGAAGAATTCCTTAATATCCTTCTCAGAGGTAGCTAGTGAGATATTACTTACTTTAACTATTCTCACCTATAAAAAAAATAAAAAAAAAGTAAAAGAATAGCTAAGTACTTGTAATCACTAAGAAAATGTGATTACGGAAAAGAAATATTCAAATTGCATTAACTGAATTTTGAATGCGGCGTGGTTCTTGCCACTTGCAAAACAAAATTTAAAGAAATCAAAACTGGTTAAACTGGCAGATAATAGATTCACGCAAGACAGAATCTTAGTCACTTCAACAAAGTCCAAAATTCTGTGCTCATCATCTTGGTGACATAAGGGGGACACATATCCGAATGTAGGAATTTGAAGACAAAAGTGCAGTCATTCACACTGATACCCAATTCATAAAAAGCAGTTCTTATAAGCACTAACTAGTGGTTTAGTCATTCACACTGATGTCCAGTTTATGAATAAAAAGAACTTACAAGCACCGACTAGTGTGCACTTTTAGTAAGTATTTTCCTCACATCTGAAATGTTAATTGTCCAGTTTGGAGTACTGCTTGGTGGTGCATCTGTTCCAATCTTTGAATTGGTATGATCCATGGGGACCTGCACATCACAGACCCAATTAGGTTCTTCTCAGGGAAGAAATAACACAAAAGTGCACAAACTTACATGTAAATGACACGGTAGGAAGTGGATACATCATACATGATTTACATTAACACTCTGACTAGCCATACTTGAAAATGACATAAAGGGGTAAAAAAGTGCAAGTAACCATGATTACAATGCCTAGTACATACTGCAGTGATGCATCAAGGCTAACTGAAAATTCATTTTCAAAGATAAATCCAAGTGACAGTATTGGAGAGCAAAGTAATGATTGTTGGGCCCCTTTCCTAAGGTCTTAAATTTTCGGGACTACTGGTGATTGTCTAATAAGGTGTCAAACCACAGGTTAATAAAGGTCTTAGGTTCAAGTTCTATATATGCATTTGTTTCCTTGTTTGCATTTTGCTTCTCCACATGTTAGGATGTTTTCACCTAAACATGCAAAACGGGATTGCACATGACAAGGGTGTCGGAGAGCTTAATATGCATTGTTCGGCCTCTTTCCACACAACTTGACCTTTTGGGATTAGTGGCGATCTAACAGAAGGAACATATATGGTTGAATTCATCAATAAGCTAGGTGTTATATGAGCAGGCCCTCGAAAAGTTAGATATCATAATAAGTTGATAGCATGCATTATGAGATACAAATAAAAAATAAAATAAAAACTATAAAATATAAAAATTATAAAATTATAATCTGTAAATCACTTAAATATACTAATCAATTCAAACATTCTGAATTCCATAATTTCATTCATATTTCTTATGCTAATGAAATAAAAGAAAAACATTTACCTTAATAATCACTTGATTTCAAGAATCAGGGCCTAAAATGAATAGATGAGAGTAGAATCCAATCTTTGTTGAACAAATCTAACCTAAAACAGAGTAGATAATTACAGATACACCAGATTAGCAGCGCAGAACAACATATACAGCAGATACACCAGAACAGAGAACAGCAACAAACTGTTGAGCTAAAATTACCAAGAAGTGGCATATAATTACCTTTAGAAGCGTGGACTAGAATAACAATTAAAGATTTCTTCTTTTCCAATTCAAGAAGTGTGTTTAAGCAAAAATACAAAAGAATCAAGTTCCAACATTTCAATTGACGATGATGAGGGGGAAAAAAACTTAGAATTAAGAGAGAGAGCCAAATTTACCTGTCCGGAAAAGTAGCAGAGTTGAAAGGGCACATATTAATGACCTCTTTCAAATTTACATTGCTATAGAGTAATTTCTTGTTACTACTATAAATGACAGTTGGCCTATCTGATGCAGCAAATTCATGTGTTGTATTCTTTGATGAGAAAGTGCGGAGTGTTGTAGGCTGGGTCCCAAGGGACAAGATAAAGGACATCCTGTGTTTCTAGCTCAGTCAAATGAGCTTGTTTTCTTCTTTTAGAGGGTCTAGCTGATTCTCTATTAGAAAGCATTATAAAAAACACAAAACAAATTAATTGAAGAAAATTGAATGTGGCAACAATGTGTATAGAAAGCACGAATAAAATGACCCGTTAGTGGAAAAGATGGACAGAATCATAGTTACAGTAAGTGTTTTGAATGCATGGCATTTAACATCTAACAGTCACCCCATTTCATGCACATGTTGGTACAAAATTAAGCAAGCAAAGTCAAGACCACAAGACTGATCAAGCGTTTTTGCTATTATCTAAGTCACCAAATATATATTTCATAAAAGGAACAAATAAAGAACAGAAGACGGGTAGTAATTAAAAGGAAAAACAAATAAGTATTTGAAGACCAAAATCAAAATATTAAAGGACTGGAGGTACAATGAAATCTTGTCTAACCTTTGAGAGAGGTTTTGTGAATGTTATGAGATGATTTAGAAGCATACCGAGTCTTATGGGCCTTGTTGAGCAATTGATATTGTTGAAGGCTCAAATGTAGTTTTTCTACAAATTTAAATTAAATTCATTAAATTACAATTAAATACAAATTGAGAGAATGAATATAATATCCAACATTCATAAAACAACTATGTAATTTTACGCATTCATCACACCTCTCAACCAGCTTTATTGCTAGAACCTAGCAATTAGGGTGACTAAAATAAAATCAAAAAGTAAAATAAAAGCAACAACTCTAAACCACTTTTGCAAGAAATCACGATTGAATTTAGCACATGTAACAAGCCCTTAATCCAATAGGTTACCCCTCGTGGATGAGTAAAAGTCTCGTGAGGGTTTCCAAAGACGTTACCCACAAACATCCAAAAATTTCTTTACTAAAAGGATTTCTTTCATCCTCATGCCAAAGTTAAAGAACCAGCCATGAATTTCACAACCTTAACAAGATAATCAATCAAAGTTCAAGACACTAGCAGCAAAGAAAGATATCTCATGACATTCAAAATTTGGAGTGTGAAAAAAGTTTAGCAAACACAGACACAACCTTAGCTTTAAAGTGAAATATAACCCAAATCTCTTTCTGAAACATGCTTCGACTCAAATCTCACAAGTTATTGCACTCAACAAATAAATCACTCAAAATATGGTGCAAAAATTGCTCTCAATATATGCGAGTAGAATAATGTAAATCAAAGGCAAAATATCCCGCATACTAATTTTTTTGAAAAACGGTAATATGAAAGAATAAATAAATAGTCTAATGAATGGAATATCAAATACTGAGAATTAAAATTTCTAGAGATATTACCCACAAACGTCAAAAAATTTCTTTACTCAAAGGATTTCTTTCGTTCTCATGCTAATGTTAAAGAACAAGTCATGAATTTCACAATCTTAACAAAATAATCAATCAAAGTTCAAGACACTAGCAGCAAGTAAAGATATCTCATGACATTCAGAATTTGGAGTGTGTGAAACAGTTTAGCCAACACAGACACAACCTTAGCCTTAAAGTGAAATATAACCCAAATCTCTTTCTCAAAAACATGCTTCGACTCAAATCTCACCAGTTATTGCATTCAACAAATAAATCACTCAGAATATGGTGTGAAAATTACTCTCAATATATGCGAGTAGAATAATGTAAATCAAAGGCAAAATATCCTGCATACTAATTTTTTGGAAAAACGCTATAATGAAAGAATAAATAAATAGTCTCATGAATGGAATACCAAATACTGAGAATTAAAATTACCATACCATCACCCCTATCCATCATGTCCACTTGTAAACTATACCTCTCAAGATCAAATAGGACTTTTATTTGGTTGTAATGTTTGGGTTGAGGAATTACGAAAAAATAATAAAAACGCAAAGTTGAATAAAAAAATGGATGTCTGAGACATTATTGGCATAAAAATAAACATAGTTAGAGCATTATTCCAAATGTCTTGCTCTTTTTGTTACTTTTTTTTTTTTTTTTTTGTATTTTTCAACTTCCCAATTCTACTTTTTTTTTCTTTTCGTTTTGTTCGCCGCCCCCGCCCCCGCCCCCCGTTGAACACAATTTATTTCTTCTTCTTTTTTTCCATCTTCTCTCCTTTTTTTACTTTTTTTTTGCAAACAAATTTGCCATTGCCAAACTCAAATTACCCAACATATCTACAAAATTGAAAAGAAAGTATAGGTTGTGGGGTTAAACAAAGAAAGGCTAACATAGAGGCTCAAATTGGTTTCTAATGAAGTAATAATAAAGGAAAGAAAAATAAATAAAAGGCTCAATGAAACAAAGATGGCCTAAAATCATCTCTCAATTCATGATCTCAAGGGAATAAAAGTATGGTAACAAATTGATTTATCCTCAACATTCAACCAAAATTAAGAAATAATGAGACTAAACAACAAATTAATGCGCTTCCAAAGAAAATTAAGAGTAGATGTATCACAACCCTCCAATAAAAGATTAGCACAAAACTCGTAGGCTCAAAAGTCTCCAGTATCATTTTTCAAGATTTTCAAGTCATATCCACTTATCAACTAAAAATCATATTCATGTGGCTAAAGTGTAGTGCAATGATTTCCAAATACGAACACATGGAATACTTTAACAAAGTAGCTAACATATCAAACTTCAACACAATTTCTCGGGTTAAAGCAATAAAATACTACAAAGTATGCCGAATTACTCAATGCACAGAACAAAAGATTACCGTGCGCACTTTTTTTTTTTTTTTTTATAAACAAAACAACTAACTCATTGTAACAAGCAACATATAAATTCTTCTCATGATAAGTATTTTCTCCCCCCAACCTGAACGATGCATTGTCCTCGAGGGAGTAAAAGTATGATAACAAATTGATTTATTCTCAGCATTCAACCAAAAATGAAAAAATAATGAGACTAAACAATAAATTAATGTGTTTCCAAAGAAAAATTAAGAGTAGATGTATAATAACCCTCCAATAAATGATTGGCACAAAACTCACAGGGTTAAAAGTCTCCACTATCATTCTTCAAGATTTTCAAGTCATATCCACTTATCAACTAAAAATCATATTCATGTGGCAGAAGTGTAGTGCAATGATTTCCAAATATGAACACATGGAATGCTTTAACAAAGTGGCTAGCATATCAAACTTCAACACAATTCTCGAGTTAAAGCAATAAAATACCACAAGCATGCCCAATCACCCAATGTATAGAACAAAAGATTACTATAAGCACTAACTTTTTTGTTAAAAAAAAAACAAAACAACTAACCCATAGCAGCAAATAAATATATAAATTCTTCTCAAAATAAGTATTTTCTGCCCCCAACCTAAACGATGCATTGTCATGAATGTAAAAAATAAAATCAAAAAGTATAGGAGATTACTTTAAATGATTAACCATGTCTAAATGTGTCATTGCCTGCAAGGGGTTAGCGCCAAAAACGCAAAGGAAAAAAAAAATACAAACGAAAAACTAATTGCTCCTAAAAGTAAAATTATTTTGAATAATATGCACAAACCGGTTCCTCAAATAATTTTGATCAATTATTTTGAACAACTTTTTGAATGAAGTAAAGGAAGTTGGAATTGTCAATCTCTAATTATCTAAAAACTACGAAAAGTGAGTTTTTGGTTTCTATAACCCGTCACAACAAATGAAATACAAAATTCCAACAAAATTTCCACAAAAGAAAAGATAAAATTGCATAAGATAATACATGTATTAGCAGTTCGCTCTTTGCATGTTTTTTACACATGAAACTATAAACAAAGTTTTTTTTTTTTCCATTTCTTATTTCCTTCTCATACAAGATCCGCAGGATGCATATCAAATACAGCCCGAATTATTGGAAAGGAATTTCCAAACCTCACATATATATGGGAACAGTGTAGCAATCAAAGTCAAATACTACATAGTATCAATATAAATAAATTATATATAACCACGTATATCAGTATAAGCAATTGCCCTATTTTTGTTTCATCGTAGAGTAACAGAAAAAGGTGTCATTTCAATACATTATGTAAACAAAAACATAGACGAACTACTCAATTCTCAATTCAACAGCACACCCACTTTTCAAACAACACAATTCAAATAATTTTGGTTGAAACTCATATTAAATTGTATGAACCGAATTGTGCATCATACAATTCTAACACCATACTAATTGGAACATGTAGAAGCCGTGTCAATAGAATAATTTTGATCTTTTACTCCTGAAATACGATATCCATTTCCAAGAAATTGTAGCAATGCAAGTGAATTTATTCTTGAGTGACAACTGAGATTAGAAATTACCTGGTTGTCGACTCTGCCAGCTGGTGCAGGAGGCAAGACGAGATCTGCTTCCAGATCGAGTTGAAGATATGCGAGCACACCCATCACCTTCTATCTCCATGCCCATGTCAGCTTCCAAAGAATGACGCTTTGCATCACAACATCGAAAAGGATAAATGAAAAAAATAAAAACCAAAAAAAAATCTGCGCCCAATTTAGTCTCCATTTCCAAGCAATGGCAGCAATGTAAGTGAAGGAATTCTTGAGTGATAACTGAGATTACCTGGTTGTTGACACACTGCTCAATTGAGGAATTCTTTAGTCTTCATCACTTGTGTTATTACTCGCTACTCAGTTGCCAGTGAATGAAAAAAGGTCTACATTTATCTCCCAAAAAACACGTGGATTTATTATATATAGCCCAACAGACATCAATTATGTAGCAACTACCACCAATAAACTACTAACTTAACCCTATTCTTGTTTTTTCTTTTTCTTTTTTTTTTTGGTTAAGTATGAAAGCCAATTTGTAGACATAAGCAGTAACTCAAAAATAAAATACTACTCATGCCAATTAGTGTCTCAATTTTCTCTTGACCCCAGGCTCTAAGGATTTGCAAAGCACACAAATTTCTATCCTAAAATGCCAATTGCTGAGGTTTAATTGTTCTGCAAGCTAGGCGTAAGCTCTCTTTTAGAGGGGGTATTGCCTTTGGCAAGTCATGAGCTTCATTGTAAATCCCCTTTTATGGCAATAAAGCACTTACCCCTGAAAAAGCATAGCATGACGAACAATGCCTATGTACCATAGAAGCCGAGAAAAGGAAAACTAACAAATATCAACTATATTCAATGTTGGAAATGGAAAGCAAAAAATTCTTCCAGGATATGGCTGAATTCTTTTGGATATCACAACTGTAAACATTTAGATTTAGTCAATACTATAGAATAGGAAAGTTTATTACGATCAAAATTAGTAGCTAATCAGTCCTCAGAATCAATAGCTAATTAGTAGCTAATCAATTCCTAATTTTATGCCTTGTATCTCCTATAAATAGAGGTGCTATGTACATCGTTTAAATATGAGAATAAGAAATATTGTTCTTTCTAGCTTTCATGGTATCAAAGCTAAGGACTTATTCTCTGACCCTTCTGAGGTAATCCTAGAA
>CM069906.1:35632669-35672669 GCA_036172215.1 Camellia granthamiana | reverse complement strand
AGAATGAAGGAAATCCCAGTCCAACTTCTCCAAACATAGAAGGCTCACAAGCAGGGGGAGAAATACTACAATTGGAACAAACTGTTCCCGAACCTGAGTTTTTGGTTTATGCTTAGAAAAATACTCAAAGAAAAAGTAAAGACTAGCCAACCACTCTACCACAAAGCCAATCAAAATCTCTTAAAAAAGGTCCCTCAAGTAGTTCTGGTATTCCTAATCTGGTTCCTCCATCATCTGCCTCTACTTTATCTCCATTTCCTTCAGCAGTTTTACCTAATGTTATACCCACAGATTGTGATCTTCCTCTAGCCATTAGGAAAGGAATTCGAAAATGTACCCAACATTCCATTGCGAAATATTTATCTTATGATAAACTTTCCAAAAGTCATAGAGCACTTCAAAAATATCTAACCTGTTTGTTCCTAGAATTATTAAGGAAGCCTTGGATGATCCTAATTGGAAATCAACAATTATGGAAGAGATGAATGCTCTAGAAAAAAGCGGTACTTGGATGTTAGTGAATCTGCTTAAGGACAAAAAGACAGTAGGGTGCCAATGGGTATTTACAGTGAAGTGCAAAGCTGATGGTAGCGTGGAAAGATATAAGGTGAGACTCGTGGCAAAAAGGTTTACACAAACCCTCGGGATTGACTACCAAGAAACCTTTGCTCTAGTTGCCAAGATGAACTCAATTCGAGCTGGCCTCTACATCAATTAAATGTAAAAAATGCCTTCTTAAATGGAAATCTAGAAGAAGTCTATATGAACCTACCTCCAGGTTTTGAAAAGAAGTTTGGTATAGATAAAGTCTGCAAATTAAACAAGTCTCTATACGGCCTCAAACAATCCCCAAGAGATCTGTGCAAAGGACCAGTGGTATCGAGGTTCCTAGCTGCCTCAATCAAGGCTGAAATGGCAGGCAGATTATGATTCACCAAGAAAATTTTGTAGTCGCGTATGGCATCCTCCACACATATGCTGACTAAATGGGCCTCATCCACTGGTTCATGACAGTCAATAGTCTTATCTTGGAACCGCTTAACATAGTCCAGTATATCTTCGCCCTCCTTCTGGACATCTCGCCTAAGGGTGAGGGTTGTAACTTTCTCTTGGACTTGGAAGAACTTCGTGTGGAACTTGTTCACCATCTCCTCCCAACTCTTGATCGAGTTGGGAGCCAAGTTCACATACCAGTTGCAAGCCCTTTCAGTAAGTGGACTTGGAGAACTCCCGAAGGCGCAGAGAGTGGTCACTGCCATGGACGCCAAGAGTTTCAATAAATCTGACCACCTGTTCTCTGGCATTGCCTTGTTTCCCATCAAACTTAATAAACTTGGGCACTGTATACCCAATTGGGTATGGCATGGTCAATATCTCCTGAGAATATAGGGCCCTCACATCTGAGTCGGGGAGAGATGAGAGTTGCTTCTTGCTACGATCTTGCTCGAGCATGGCTTGTACAACGGCTAGAGTAACAAAGTGAGTGGGCTGGAATGGTCCAGTCTACTCCTGGGTAGCTGAACCAGCGGCCACACCGTTCGCCTGAAGTACCGCCGGAGGCACCTGGATCGGAGCCCAAACCTCAGGGAACAAGTTAGGCACTGGGTTTGGGACTGCTACGGGCAGAGGTGATTGCGCTGGAGCTGGTCGAGAAGCCATGGCCATAATAGCCTCAGTGAGAGTTTGCAAAGCTGCTAGGATCTCCCTCTGCGTATCCTGGAGTGATTGAACTGCCTCAATCACAACACTGTGGTCACGGTCCTCCGCATGTGCTGCTTCGCCATTTGAAGAGCCTTGCTGAACTTTATCCTCTGCCATTTTTTCCAATAAGGTGTGTAAACCACTGCGGGTATGAACCATCAACAAAGCAGCCACCCCAGCGGAATCGCCAGAAATGTAGAGGGGTTCGAGGTTAGCGAAGGTGATTAGAGAGGCAAAACTATGCTAATGGTCCAAGAATGGTGGAAGTGGCTTGAGAATAAGCAGCAACAACTGTCTGGAAGTTGGAGAGTGTGTAGCTGGGTGAGGGTGAAGCAAGTAGCTCAAGAAGGAATGTATGGCAGTGCCAAAATGGGCAGCATCTCCCCCAAATCCCCAAAATTCCTCTTGTTGAACCTTGGGAAATGGGTCATATTTATATAGGCTTTTCCTTGGCACCAAGAGGACACCAAGTGGCCAAATAGAGAGGACATGTGTCCTAGATGATCACATGGAATATTCTGCCTTGAGTCATCAGGCTGAAGGTGCCACGTGTCCTTCTGCATGTACTGTGTACTATCTGTTTACCTCCGCAACTACCTTTTTGAGCCTCAACAATTGTAGTTGCGACGGGAGTGTTTGGCGCTGCAACTCCCTCTTGAGCCTCAGCAAGTGCAGTTGCGACGGGAGCGTTTGTCGCTGCACTTGCCTTCTCAGCTCGAACCTCAGCAAGTGCACTTGCAGCGGTAAACCTTGCTGCTGCACTTGCCTTCTCAGTTTTACTTGGCCACTGCATGCATTCTCAGGACTCCATTAGTCTGCTATTGACTATGTTCGTGCTCACTGCAGCGAAGCCTTCACCCTTAGCCACCTAACCACAAACTCTCCAGCTTCCCAGGGCGAAGGCCACAGCCAAGCCTGCTATCAGTCGTGCTGTGCCTTAGTATCAAGCCCAAGGGGCTTCCTTAGTCCTGCCTGGGCGACTAAGGCAGGTCTATGACCTAGGTAATGGAAAGGGAGTCCCTTATGATCGGGCTACCCTGCTCCCATCTTCGAGGGATCGCCGCGGTAAACTGGTACCCTGGGCCTGCGATCAGCTCCAACCAGTAAGTCTTGGGGCCTGCTATCAGTGCCAAGTTAAATGAATTTTGGGGCCTGCTATCAGCCCTGGGCTAGTAATGCCTTGGGGCTTGCTAGCAGCGCTAGGCATTCCCCTCTACTTGCAGAGGGGAAACTTTTCCCAGAGGCTGCTATCACCTTGGTGGGATGTTCCCTCCGCAAGTTGGTTATGGCGGTAGTAGTTGCTGCGGTAGTCATTTCCCGTGACAAGTTCAAATGGCATAACAGACAATATTGGAGATGGCGGCGCCGACAAAGTGCCTATAGTAAATTCTCAGTAAATTACTCTGTAAATTGTCAGTAAATTACTAAGTAAATTTCCAGTAAATTACTGAGTAAATTCTCTGTAAATTTTCAGTCATTTACTCAGTAAATTCTTAGTAAATCACTCAGTAACTTGTAAGTAAATTCCCAGTAAATTACTTAGTAAATTTCCAGAAAATTCTCATTAAATTACTCAGTAAATTCCAAGTAACTTTTCAGTAAATTACTCAATAAATTTCCTGTAAATTCTCACTAAATTATCAGTAAATTACTTAGTAAATTACCTGTAAATTCTCAGTAAATTACCGACTAAATTCTCAATAAATTCTCGGTAAATTACGTAGTAAATTCCAAATAAATTACTCAGTAAATTCCCAACAAATTCTCAATAAATTACTCAGTAAATTCCTTGTAAATTCTCCGTAAATTTCCATTAAATTCTCTGTAAATTACTGAGTAAATTACTTAGTAAATTGCCAGTAAATTATTGATTAAATTCTCAGTAAATTCTCAGTAATTTACTCAAAAAAATTCTCAGTAAATTCTTAGTAAATTACTTAGTAAATTGCCAGTAAGTTACTCAGTAAATTCATAGTAAATTACTCAGTAAATTACTTGTAAATTCTCAATAAATTACTCATTAAATTCTTTGTAAATTACTTAGTAAAATCCTATTAATTCTCTGTAAATTATTCCGTAAATTCCCAATAATTTCTCTTTAAATTACTTAGTAAATTTTCAGTAACTTCTCAAAAAATTACTCAAAAAATTCTTAGTAAATTACTCACTAAATTCCTAGTAATACTCATTAAATTCTCAGTAAATTACTCAGTAAATTTCATGTAAATTGTCAGTAAATTACTCAGTAAATTCATATTAAATTCTCAGTAAATTCCAGTAAATTACTCACTAAATTCCTAGAAAATTCTCAGTAAATACTCATTAAATTTTCAGTACTCAATAAATTCTCAGTAAATTCTCAATATATTACTCAGCAAATTCTCAGCAAATTACTCAGTAAATCCCTAGTACATTCTCTATCAAAATCTCAGTAAATTTCGAGAAAATTCTTAGTAAATTCCAAATAAATTCAAAGAAAATTGCTGAGTAAATTCACTGTAAATTCTCTGTAAATTACTCAGTAAATTCTCAATAAAATACTCAGTAAATTCTAGTAAATTTTCAGTATATTACTCATTAAATTCCCAGTAAATTACTCACTAAATTCACAATAAATTACTAAGTAAATTCTCAGTAAATTCTAAGTAAATTAAATTGTAAATTCTCTGTCAATTCTCAGTAAATTCTAAGTAAATTACTCAGTAAATTTTGCGTAAATTCTCAGTAAATTCCCTATAAATTACTCAGTAAATTCTCATTAAATTATTTAGTAAATTCCCAATAAATTACTCAGTAAATTCCCAGTAAATTAGTAAATTTCCAATAAATTCTCAATAAGTTAGTCAGTAAATTCCCAGTAAATTCTCAGTAAACTACTTAGTAAATTCTCAGTTATTTCTTAGTAAATTACTCAGTAAATTCTCAATAAATTTCCCGTAAATTCTCAGTAAATTCCCAGGAACTTTAAGTTACCATTGCATGCAATGCAATAAATGTATAATTGAAAATAAAATTCATATCATAGAGGTCGAGTCAAGGTTTCTTAATATCCCCAACGGAGTCACCAAAAACTGCCACATGCCTGAGGGGTACCCATGGGCGTTAAACAGTTCAGGCCCTCTATTTATTTGATCTAGTCTCGTGAGTGCAATGTGAAACATAGATGAGAGTCCAGATTTGACAACTTTTATAAAAATCCATTTTATTGCAAAATCATTGCCAGAAATGGACTGCATCACCAGATCTTAGAGCCATTTTGGGAAAATTAGAAAACCAGTGACTCGTGCCAAGGTCATTGTTCCTCGTAACCAAATATGCTTCGCTCAGAACCTTAGGTATGAGAGAGGAAGGTTATTAATTGAGCACCCCTACTCACCCGATTAAAGATCAGTCTGTACTAAATGATGATATGAGTTTTATTAACTTTATATGTTTATATTCTGATTATTAAATAAATCTTAAAAGTTACTATGTGAAGCATACAAATATAGACTATGCCATTCATTTTGGAACAATGTGATTTCATATATTTTGAAAGAGTTTTGAAGATGTACAACTAAAGGAAATTGAGTTTACAATCATGAAAATCAACATCATTCCAAATTATATCAAGTAAGCAAGTAGCCATATGGTAAGATGCTTAAACATAGTAAACAAAACACACACAAGCAGGATGCTAAAGCACGAAAAACTTACATATTTACCGATGTCCCGCAAACAGCTACAAAACAACATTAGAAAACTATGCATGATCTTATATACCCAATTCTAATGCAATTCAATCATGAAATGCAACTAAAGATTTGACTTCTAAGATATGACATGTGAATCATCTCAAGACTATGAGGTAGCGCACATAATCACATAGGAATTGATTAAAACCACAAATGCAAACTTAGCTGAATTAAGGTGCATGAAACATGCATGCAAAGCATGGATATGATTAAAAAAAAATGATGCTTATGCACAAATAAGGAAAGCAAGTAAAAGAATAGGATAGAAAGAAACGGGGCAGAGAATTATTACAACATTTGAAAGAATAATTACAAACCAAATTAGAGAGGGAGGAGGAAAATATTACAACAAAATAAAAACCTCACAAAACACTCAAATAAAAAAAAACAAAATAGAAGTTTCATGCATCTTGAAAACCACCGAAAATTGGTCAACATCGGAAGATTACGCCATTTTATCAAAAAGAAGTTAACCGTCTGGCCTAGGCTTAGCAAGACCTGTCTTGTTGCAATACCGAGAAAAGAACAAACGTGAAATATGTAGGCAACTCAACTAACCACTTCCGGTTAGCTTACAACAAAACTAATATACAACTTAAAACAAGAAAATGACTATAAGATTGAAAGTGCAAGAAAATGAAAGAATTGAAAACTAACCGCTTCCAGTTAGATTACAACAAAATAATATGAAACAAGAGCAAGAAAATAAATATGAGCTAAACTAATTACTTGGATTACAACAAAACACTATGAAATAAAAAGTAAGAAAATAAATATGAGCTAAACTAACCACTTGGATTATAACAAAACGCTTTAAAATATGAAGTAAGAAAATAAAGATGAACTAAACTAACCACTTCCAATTAGGTTATAACAAAATACTATGAAATCGAAAGTAAGAAAATAATTATGAAATAGAAAATATAAAGAAAATGAAAGGCTTGAAATTCACTTTCCAGAGAAAGATTGAACTTCTCGATTTCCAAACTTCATCTTGATCACCCTCAATGTTGTGAATTTTGATCTCAATCTTCAATTCAAGAGCTTGGAATTTGAGCTTAGAATAATGTTTTGGACAAGTGTATGATCACTGTTTAATCTTCTTCAACTTAGCAAGACTACTCTCACTTTGGTCAAAGCTTTAGGACTTGGTTCTTGAGTGGTGTTTGCAAGGAAATATGAGATGTATAGAGGCTTTATAACTTCACTAATTTGGAAAGACAACTCTCTTGCTTTCAAGGATTTTTTTTTCTCTCAAATTCTAACTCAAATTTAGTATTCTCTCTACACTTCTCTTCTAATTCATCTCCTCAAACTCAAGACTATAGCTCTCATTATATAGGCAATGCTAGTGGAGCAATAGTGGAAGACAAAGTGGATCATTTAGAGAAGATAATGGAGCTAATGGGGCACTAAAATGGAGCATTATCCTCGTTGGCTCAAGCACTAGTCAATGGAGGATGAGTAAGCATGCATTTGGTGCAAAAATAGGTAAGAAATAACATCACAAAGTGCCCCACATAGTAAAAAAAACTCGCCCAATGTGAATAGGTCGCGACCGTAGTAAGGCAAGTTGCACCCGCGATCACATTGGTCGTGTCCGCGATGGTGCTACCGGTTGACTGACTAGGGTGGATTTTGTCCCTTTTTGCTCCGGTTCGGTCTTGTTCGCTTCGGTTTGGTCCCATTTCACTCCGAGTGTCCCACAGGGCTTAAACACTTGGCCGATATAGGCTTAGAGTTAGGAATAAAGCTCAAATTCCAAGCTCTCTTACTAATAATTTTGTGAGAAACACATTCTGATTGTCATCATCGGGTAATTAAAAGAAAGCGCCCAAGTCTTAGGGCCGGCCAAAATGGGGTGTCTACAATATTATGTGATTTTTTTTTCCCCTGTGACTAATTTTTACTATTTTTATAACTATTTATAAAATTGAAATATGTTGTGCGATTAATTTTTTTTAAACTAGTTTTAAGTTTGAAACATAAACTGTTTGATTGAATTTTTAAATTTTGTCTTTTATTTTTTTTAAAAATAAATTAAAAGTAGTTTGATAAAAGATATCGTTTTCATTTTCATATGATTCTATTTTTGTTTTTAACGAAAATAGTATTTGTATGTTTGAATAATATTTTTATATTAATTGTATAATTTGAGTTAATATTTTTATTAGTCTCTACGTTTTTTCTTCGCAGATAAAATAATATTTTTTATTTAAAAATTAATTTTAAAAAAATAATATAAAATATTAGAAATATTTTTGTAATATCTTTTTCATTTATAAATAACTCAGATGTATATATATTTTTTAAAGTACTTTGTAGGGTGCAAGTCCATTATGTGTGGGGGTACATGTTCATTATGTGTAGGTGCAAGTTTAGTATGTGTGGTGTCCAAGTTAAACCCATGTAGTGGTGCAAGTCTAATTTGTGTTAGCATGCAAGTCGAATCTATGTAAGGGTGCAAGTTTAGTCTATGTGGTGTGCAAGTCAAATCTTTGTAGTTTTGCAAGTCTAGTCTGTGTTGGCGTGCAAGTCAAATCTATAAGGGAGTGCAAGCTTAGTCTGTGTAAGGTGCAATTAAATCTATGAAGGGTGCAAGTTGAATTTGTGTAAGGGTGCAAATCTAATCTGTGTGGGGCGCATGTTTAAGCCTCGTTTGGGAACAGGCTTTTTTAGTAATTTTTTGACTTTTTGGTTAAAATATGATATAAAAAAACTAATATGTTTGGGATGAGTTTTTGATTTTTTTAATGAAAAGATGTGCAATAAGTAGAGAGAAAAAGGGAATCTTTGACTTTTGGTATAAGTTGTTGATTTTTTGATTTTTTTAGTGACTTTTTGACTTTTTGACTAAAATCACCATTTGCCAAACAAGACTATGCATATTCAGTATGCGTAGAGTGTGCAAGTCAAATCTTTGTAATAGTGCAAGTCTAGTTTGTGTTGGCGCGTATGTTGAATCTATGTGGAGGTGAAAGTTTAGTTAGTGTGAAGTGCAAGTTTAATTTGTGAGGTGTGCAAGTTGAATCTGTGTAGGGATGCAAGTCTAATCTATGTAGGACACGAGTTTAATCTATGTAAAGTGTGGGGTGCAAGTCTAATATGTGTAGGGATACAAGTCTAGTCTATGTGAAGTGTAAGTTTAGTTTGTGTGGGTGCAAGTCTTACTTTGTGCGTGGGATCAAACATGGCCCCTATTTTTTTTTATTATATTATTATTTTGGTTTGAGTTATTATTTGCGTGGTTTGAATTAATATATTTTTATTTACATTTGTATTATTCTAAAGGTTTTCTCCTATATATATATTAGAAAAGTAATTTATTATTTATATTAACTTAAGTCATACAAATTATTTTAATTCTATAAATTTTTTTATATTTTAGATTATTAATTTAAATTTTTATTAAATATGAGAAATATTAGTTGCATTTTAAAATTTTAAATATATTTTTAGAACAATATCAATTTTGTAAAAATTGAATTTGTACATTAAATATTAAATATATTTTAATAAAATAAAATAAATTTAAAATATAAAGATAATTTTTTTTTATTTTTGTTTTTTTATTAAAAGAATGAGGTGAGTGTATGTGTGCTGGGATAGAACTAGGAGAAGATTATGAGGGGTCATGACGCCTCTGTCTCTGTGAAAATTTTATTTTCCGTAGTACTTCTAAATATATATATATATGTATTTATTATTTTAATACAGCATCTTAGTATAAAAGATATATATACTTCATTCTTTTATTATCTTTTATTCTCTGTTATTTTTCTAGAAAAAAATTTATTCATTCTATTAGAGTTGTTTATATGATATTTAAATTTTTTTATGTGTATATATATAATTTATATATCATATTGTACATATATGTGTATTTGTCTATACGGTAAAAAAATATTATTTATCTTTTAACCCCTGTAGTAATAAAATCTTAATTTCATCTCTGTATGAGAGAGAGAGAGAGAGAGAGAGAGAGAGAGAGTATGTGCAAGGCATATTAGTGAGTGTAAGAGTTAAGGGTAAAATCCGTTTAGTTTAATTTTATAATTATGATTTAAGTATGAAATTGTGATTTTAAGTGTGGAGTTGTGAATTCAATTTTAAAAAAATAAAAATTTATTTGGTTATAAGTTTTGAAAAGAGTTTTAAGTTGTAATGTGAGTTTTAAATTTTTGAATTTTGAGTTGTATTTTGAAATTTTTTGAATTTATTTCTTTTAAATATTTAAAAACGTTTAAGAAAAATTTATTTTTCATTTTAAATATTTTATTTCATTTTTGTAAATTTTTTAAATTCAAAACACAACTCCACACTCAAATCATGAGCAAACACATAACTCCAGACTCAGTTCAAAATTTTTTTAATCAAAATATTTTTTTTATTTTTTTATTTTATTGAAAAATATTTTTTGTTATTTTTTTAAGTACTGGGCAAATAATTTGTTATGGTTTAAATATATATGGCCATCCAAAATTTTTTGAAATTAAAAAAATAAATAAATATTTTAAAAAATAAAATCATGATTTTAAAACATAAAATAAAAAAATATTTTATAAATTTTTTTTAAATAAAATTTTAAAAAGAGTTTGATTATGAATTTAAAAAAAAAAATTAAATTAAATTTTAAATTATGTATTTGACTACACTTAGAAAAGAATTTTAAATTTTTTTTTTAATTAGAATTACAATTTCAAAAGAGTTTGGTTATTAGAATTTTTATTAAAATTTTGAGGTTGGTGTTTGGTTAGTACCCAACAACGGCTATATTCACCACCGCCCCCACGCAACGGTACATTTCTCTCACAAAATTGCAACAGAGACAAATGTTCCTCTCACATCTTTTTATCCTCCTCTCTCCTCATTGCTATTAAGCTCACATTCGGAACCCCCTATCGCTCTCTGAGAAGTTTTGGTTAGAGTTTCTCTCTCTCTCTAGAATGGACAGTGGGAGTGCACCAGCAACAGCGAAGGCTTCATCAGATGAACTAAGAAAATTTGCGGAAGTGGGTTCGGGATCCACCGCGAAGAAAGAGCTTTCGCAGTTGGCAAAACGACGCCGACGCCACCGCCGCCGCCACCGAAGAGAGACCACTGATTCGAAATATCTGTACAAAAGTAGTGACGGTAGTTTCTGTGTATATTTTCTTCTCCGGCTACCGATTCTAAAGGGGTTTGTTTGTGTACTCGCGCGCGCGCGTGGGCTTAATTTCATCAGGCCATTTGAGTGTTCTAGCCGACCAAGAGAGTTAGAGTGAGAGAAAGTGAGTTCCTCCTTGTTGATTGCTTGAAGATTTGGAGATTTTAGAAGATAATTGTAAAATTGAACTCCTACACCTTTTAATTCAAGCTTAGGTAAGGAATTCAGCCTTTTGTTCATGAATTTGAGTTTGTTCATGCTTAGTTCTTGAGTCTCTAGTGATTGAGCCTTGAATTGGTCCATAGGTGTTGGATTAGAGCTAAATTGTTACATGCAAGTACATATCTCTCATTTTTTAGGTTGTTCTTCATAGATTATCATATGCATGTTCATGTTTTGAGAATAAACCATGTTTTCATCTTGTTTTTGGACAAGTGGCTCCCTAGAGCACCACATTGAAGCTTTGAAATGGTTTTAATCCATGCTGGTTGCATGTTCATCTTGTTCTTGAAAAATGGTTTGAAATTGGGTTTGAATTAAACATCCTTGGGCTTTGATTTCTTAAATTGAGTTTTGAAACATGTTATTCTATGTGTTGAAAAGAGTTTTCCAGGAAATGGGCCCAAGAGGATCGAATTGGGAGCATCAAATTTGAGTTTTGAACTTAAAACACAAACCTGGATTTTTCCAGATTTTTGCCTCCCGCTTGAGCGGGGAAATCGAGCTCCCAGCATTTTGCACTGTAAAACAGTACGCTCGAGCGGAGGATTGGACGCTCGAGCGGAGGACTGGGTGACACGCTCGAGTGGGCGTCGAGCGGAGATTTCACCCATCCAGTACTTTTTGGTCCGCTCGAGCGTGGATATTGCCGCTCGAGCGGGGACCTTTGTTTGCTTGTACGCTCGAGCGGGGAAACCTGCGCTCGAGCGGGACCCTGTTTCACTGAAAATTTCTGAAACTGTTTTCTGTGCACATCCTTGCATCCTCATTTCATTCTAGGCATTCTTAGGCCTAGTTTAAGACATCTTAATGATGATAAAACACACCAAGGCAAATTAGGGATTTAATTACTGTCTTTCCCAACTGTGAAACTTAGAGTGTGTTCAATCTGTTAACTGTATAGGGTTGGTATTCCGAGGAAACGCTCTAGCCACTGTAGCCCAGAACTCTGTGAGTAACGATTGTGTAAAGATATGTTCAAAATAAATACCTTCTGAATACTGAACTGAACTGTTTACTGAACTGATATTGTTTTACTGAATGAATGCATGTCCTACATTCTAAACTGTACTGTGGCATCCTTAGCACCTATTGTTACTGTTACTACTACTGTAAGAGAAATCTTTGCCATCGACGGTCTGTGAACGGGTGGCCCCACCGACGGTCTATGAACGGGTGGATTTATCTAATCGAAACGGTCTCCATGTTGGGACCGCTACTGTTTACTGTTAAGATGGCCATCATTACTGTTCGGTCTTTAAGACCTACTGCTTACTGTACTGTTATGCTAATGGATGTACCACGTATGACTGATTGACTGAATTACTGAAAGACTGAAATATTGTTTTAATGAACTGTTTTCATTACTGTAAGGACATTTATTCTAAACCTCTTTACGCATTATGTTATTCACTGGGCTTTAGCTCACTGCTCATATATATATGTAGGTGTACAGGCACCGGATCAAAGCTAGACGCGTCGGGGTTATTCCAGTTTTGTCAAGCCAGCCTACGTGCCTCACTGCGAGGTTCTGAGTTTGCCATGCTATGGCTTTGGGGTGTTTTATTCCCCCGTCTGTCTCCTGTACTGTTTTATCCACTGTATAGACTGTTACCTACTTTACTGTACTGTTATCAAGGGATTAGGTCCCTGTACTGAACGACTGTAAATGTTTGTATAGACTGCACTGTTCTGAATGTATGAATGCATGAAAAGTCTTTTGCATACAGACTGTCACAGCTCATTGGACATTATTTATTTACTGTGTTGGCTTCCGCCATGCCCCTGTACTCTGTTTACTGTATTACTGTTAAGCAGGCCTTCGGTAATCCAGGATTACTGGCCGGTTACGGTGCTAAACCCATAGGGGCGGGTTTGGGTCGTGACAAGTACTACTCATCAATATTCAATCACATTTTAATGAACACATGAGAACTATATATATGAGTATGAAATCTACATTCTAGGCACATATATCATCTATTTGGAAGAGAAAAGAAAGAATAGAGTGGTGTGTGACTTACTTATTTGCTAGGTTTGCTAAGATTGGACAAAGCTTACTCTTTTTTTCTTTCTTTTTTTCCTTTCTTCCTCCCCCCAAGCTCACGCCTTGCTGTCTTCTATCTCCCCCTCAGCCGTGTGTGTTTGAGTGTGAAAAAAATGCTAGGTGGATGGTTGTATTTATAGAAAAAAAAATGGTGAAAAGTCCAACATGCCCTTGGTTGGAATTGAATGGAATAGATTTGGATTTAGTTAGAAGGTAATGAAATAGAGGTTGATTAAGAGGATCAAGTAAGGATTAAAACATGATTTAGTTATGATTAGTTTGATTGGAACTAGAGGTACAAACATATCTCCATGCTTTAGGGCATTAGGACAAACTTCTTCCATGATTTCATGACTTGTGTTAAAAGAAAAGTACACTACAATTGTCCAAGAAACGGTGGCCGGCCATGTGCTTCAATTGACTAGGGTTTTTTATTTTTATTTTTGTACAAATTCACCTTAAAATATTATAGATATTTGTGGAAAATGTTCATTATAATGGAGTTTACTTTTATATATATGAAGGAATGAATTTGAGGTTAATGTGCAATATTAATAAAGTGTGAGGGCATGAGATAAATTTATGAATTAAAATATCTATTTCAAGTATAGAATTATAACTAAAATAGTGATAGGAAAAAACAATTCGGTTTGCATTACTTCGCTTTGAATTAAAATATGAATAACCAAACGAAAATGGTGAAAATTGGAAATTAGAGTTTAGAGTGATTAATCTATAATTAAATAGTTAAATAATTAATATTAGAGTTATATGAATGATTACTAAGCTATCAAGATTGATTAGGGTTTGTACGAGTTCGTCCATGATGTGTTTTCAGTTTTAGGATTAAATTCATAAATAAATGAGAAACTAAGAGCTTTTATTATAATAATTCAAAAGTGAGGGCCTTAACAGTGTTAACAAAAGCTAGGGGTCTCACATAAACTCCATATTAAATTGGATAGGAGTTGAATAAATTTGGGTCCTTTTTTAGTTATAAAACTACAACTAAAATGCACATATGAAACCAGCATTTTACAAAAAGGACATCGAATATTGAGAGATATATCTATGAGCAATGAAAACACAAGACCAACATTGACATGATAGTAGTAGACATGAAAAAATTGAAAAACATAATTATTTTTAATAAGATGTTTTGATGGAAAGTCAATGGAATAACAATTGGAAAACACTTTTGGGGTGCAAGTGTACTCTGTGTAGGGTGCAAGTGTTAGAACACCCAATAATTTGGTAATGTTCACTTCTTGGATATGCATAGACTATGGCAAGTATGACAAACGAAATGAAAATACAACTCTTTAGTTAGTTTTTATCATAGTGAAATGAAAACATAACTCCTTAGTCAATTGCACACAAATTGAATAGGCAAGTGCACATGTATGAAGGAATGGGTACACTGCAAGTCCAATGTTGACATGATAATAGCGGACATGAAAAAATTAAAAAGCGTGGTTGTTTTGAATGAAATGATTTGATGGAAAGTCGATGGAATAGAGATTGAAAAAAATTTAGGGGGTGCAAGAGTAGTGTCAGTTGGGTGCAAGTATTGTGCGGGGGTGCAAGTGTAGTATGTGAGGGTGCAAGTGTTAGAACACCCATTAATTTGGCAACAAACAACATGGCAATTGTAGTTGGGTACAGGTACATGAATTTGTCTCTTTTTTTGGGTATGAAAATACCATGACCACTAACATGAACGTATGAAACAAACAATTGAAAAAATTTATCCATATGGACTGATACATGTACAAAGAATGCAACACACATGGACATTATAATAGGGGACATGCAAACAATGAAAACTCTCAGTCAAATTGTTAACAACCAACTCAAACACAAATTTAATAACTTATTATCAATATTGACAAACAAATAAACAATAAAATCTTTTTTTCCCCTACATTTACAAAACCCACACACATTCCATCCATAGAAGCAAAAGTAATCTATATCCACATAGAGGGAACTTTTATTTTCACACACCATTTCCTCTTTGTGCAAATTCCTTTCAGTTCACACACTATAAAATTTGTAAATGTTTAATTTTCCTCACCCCACACAATTTTTATGATAGATTTGCCCCCATATATAAAATGTACACACATCAAATAAACACATCCAAACTTGGTGCCCTTTGTGCATTGTTGGAGGCTGGAAAAGTTGCAATTTGTTTTCAATTCAATTTTCCTCATTCAAGCAACCCATAGAACCTCTAGTCCAAGTTGATTTTTAATTCGATGAATATATTAATTTAATCAAATTATTTTAATCCTTATTCAGAAGTACAGTGTTGAAAAAATTGACTTAGCTCACAACTGGAAATTCAAACCACCGTGTTTGGTTAGGATGTACATAATTGAACATTGTGTTTGGCTAAGAAGTTCAATGTTCAACCTTTCGAGTTATTTCAGAAATTGACAATCGAACAAATGTACATGATTCAACACTTATTTACCGAATTGAAAGCGTGATTGGAAAAAAAGATAAACGATTTTAAAGATTGAAACTCACCTTTTCATTGTTAGATTTGTTATAATCAATGATATCCTTCTCAAAATTTGAGCATTCATTTTGTGATTACTTTGTAACACAAATCAAGCTTGAGGGTGGTTGTAATGGATGGATTTGAGTGATGATAAAGAACTGAAATACACCCAAATTAGAAGGTTTAAGGGCAATGGAAGAACTGGAATTAGCACTATAGCTTTGCAAGATGAGGACTTTAAAATGTGACAATGGCCTCATGGGTGTAGACTTTTCACTTATCTCTAAAAAAGTGTTACAATTTGAAGAGATGTGTTGTGCGCACTTTTTTAATTTCAATAATGTGTATTGAAAAAAATTCAGATAAGGTGATGTGTGTACTAATGTATATATTAGTAATTTGATTTTATGGTAAAATTTAATAAAAATATTATTCAGTGTGTACAGAAGGGAAATTATATTTCCATTATCACAAATATATTCCAAAGTACAAACCCAACCATCACATAAGAAAGATCCCAAATAAATATAATAAAAAACAATTACTAAATGAAGAAAATCGAGCTTATAATCTCCTAATGAGGCACAATGACTCTTAACCAATACATTAGGGGGTTGCTAGAGTGGCCAAAGTAAAGAAACACTTTAACACAAAATTACTCCCAATCTTAATTGTACACAGATTACATACTGATCCAATTCCAACAATGTACATTGCAATGGGCATTTCATTAAACACATAAAGGGCACAACACAATTACCTAACAAGTTCATATACAAGGATCCCACAACAATAATTATTTCTTTTCTATGCATTTTAACAAACACTTAGTATGCAAGAATTCAGGCTTAAATCAAATTGTGCAATTTCTTAAGCATGTAAATTAGTCAATATGTACATGAGTTATTTCTATTTAATGCATCAATATTGAACTCACATCAACTAAATTTAAACAACACTTGAACATCTTAGTGCCTGTTTGGGAAGTGGGTTTGGAGGTTTTTTTTTTTTTTTGGCTAAAATAGCCACAAAAAAAAAAAAACAAATAAGCTTTTTAGTTTAATAAGACAAAACATCACATTTAACTTATAATCATTACATTATTTTTCTCATAAAAAAATCTAAAAAAATTAAAAAAGTCAAAAGCCCTTTCCAAACCAAACTTTTTAGTCCCAGGCTAAAATAACTAAAAAAAAAAAAAATCAAGCCAACCCACTTTCCAAACCAATCCTTACAAATCAATGAAGCTTACTAAATTTTTTGTTCTTCATGCATTTCACCTCAACCATAATTAGTATTTATATATGATTACAATTAGGTTAATCAATTATTTATAGTTAAAAAGAGAAGCATGTGCTAACTTTACCTCTAATTTAAGATAGCTTCCTTCAATTTCACCGGTGGAGCATGCACTGAGTCAAAGTGAAAGGCACTGAGATATTTCGTCGACCGATGTGGGGTTAGGGCATGAAAAGGATAGGGGAAAAAGATACAGCAGTGCTACGTAGCTCGAAACCCCTCCCCCCGAATCCCCCAAACCAAAAATGACGCCGTTTTTGGTTCTTTTTTTTTTTTTTGGTTGCAGATCAGAACCAGGAAGAAGAAGAAGAAGGATGAGGGAGGAGGGAGGAGGAGGAGGAGGAAGGAGGGAGGAGGAGGGAGAAGGAGGACTGGAGGGGGCATAATATTCGGAGGAGGAGGAGGAGGAGGCAGAGGCGGGGCGACGGCTGTCGGAGGCTACGGCGGGGCTGGGCTGGGGGATGATCTGTGGCTGGGCGACAATCGTCTTCTCTCTGCTTCTCACTTTCTCTCTCTCTTCCTCTCCCTCTGCTTCTCTCTTTCTCTCTCTCTCCCTCTCCCTCTCCCTCTTCTGCGTTTGAGTCAAAAATGGAAGAAAAAAAAGAAAAAAAAATGCCTAATGCCCAAAAACGACATCGTTTTGGACATTAGGGATTAGGGAATGACTTTCGAGCTCTCAAACATTATACAAAAAGGTAATTGAATGAGCCAAATTGAAGTCGACACAAGATACAAGGAGAGAGATAGGCAAAGGCAGAGCAGAGTAGAGCATAGAGTAAGAGACCAGTGTCTAACGTAGAGAGAGAGAGAGAGAGAGAGCCGAAAATAGTGAAAATGGTGGCTGGGTTTGGAAAGGGGAAGAAGAGGGGATTGGTCATTTTATTTTTGACTTTTTTTATCCTTTAATATGTAAAAAATATGAGAAATAATTATGACTCAAATTAAAAAGCTAAAACCTTCCCAAATTGATCCTACGTGTACCAACCAGCACACAGGAACAAAACCGACAATATACTCAAATACGACCTTTTCAACTTGTGATGATAAACACAGAGAGAGAGAAACATGGAGACCAAAGAAAATCCTTTTCGTTCCTATATTGATGAACTAGGGTTTCGATTTAGTGCGGCGACGAGGAGATGAGGAAGAGCAAAAGACGATGAAATATATTACGTTTCATTGGTAATCAACGGTCTAGGGCTTGGATTATGGTGGACAATGTCGACGACAGGTTGTGGGAGAGCAAACGACGACGAAATCAACAGATAGATGGCCGAAAATTGTCATCGTTGTGACCTGTAAGTAAATTTTTTGATTGTTCATCAAAATCTACGTTCCAGCGATCGGGATCGTGCGATTCACATCGCAAATCGCTACGATTTCTGGTAACCCTGGTTCTAGTGCTTAATTTGCATGGATTTAGAGCTATATTTATGGATACATATATAACAGTTGTAATAATATGTTGGATGATGGTAAACTATGTATATGTATGCTGTGCTGTCTGGCTAATAATAGTTTAGTTGATGATAGTTTGTTTTCTGAGATAACATATGTTGAATATCCTGTTTCCTGATCGCCACAAGTTTTTCTCTATTTTGCAGGATTCTTAATTTATGTTGAAATGGTCAGTAGAAGTAATAGCTTTAGGAATGACTTTTGCTTTGTAATGCTGATTCCACATTTTTCGCAATGCAATTAGTATCAAATGATAGGCGGACAGAAGATAGTTCAGAGACAGAACCCATCTTGTGTCAGTCTAACATTGTGCAAAGATCTGAAGAATCTTCATGTTCAATTGAAATAAGAACTATAGACAGAGATTGTTCTGTTTCTGCTGATGACTCACAAAGTACTGATGCTGATGACTCACAAAGTACTGATGTTGATGAAAATTGCAATCTGGTGAATGCAGACCAACCACAATGTCGTATATGCCTTGATATTGGAGGTATATACTATCCGTCAAGCTCAGTGTTTTCTTTTCATTTTTAAATACATGCTGGCCATGCATCTTTGTTGACAAAAACAAGATGTATGTATATAGTTAATTTAATTGTTTATAATATTTGTTGCTGTGAATGATGGTGAATCAATGCTCTTTAATATAGTTTGATCGAGGCACTTACTTTTGCATTCTCAGGGGAAGACTTGATTGCACCATGCCATTGCAAAGGCACCCAGAAGTATGTCCACAGATCATGTCTTGATAATTGGAGGTCAACTAAGGTAAATGATTCTTTTCTGATCCTCACCTCTGATACTTTATTAACAGATTGATGTTTCTGTAATGCTGTTTTGGGAAACATCGGATCACACAAAATGAGGTTAATCCATTTTGATATTCACCCCTTTTATTTCATTGGTACATGACGTAGAATTAAAAAAAAAAAAAACATGGTTTACTGAGTCTCGGGTTTGATACGTAAGATTAATATGTTATATCTGCCCAATTTCTTTTACTTATTATTTACATGTTTCATTATTTCAGGAGGGGTTTGCTTTTGCTCACTGCACAGAGTGCAGGGCAGTGTTCATATTACGTGCCAATGTTCCTCCTGATCGCTGGTGGTTGAGATTGAAATTTCAATTTCTTGTTGCAAGGGACCATGCATTCATTTTTGTTATTGTTCAGCTGGTAAGGCCATCAATTTTTTCCCTAGTTGCTTTCATGTTGGTATTGTCTGCCCTGATCAATGTTATAGTAATGTAATAGTTCATTTAAATTGAATAGGCGCATAATCCATTCTAGTTGTCTACTAGCTTCCCCTCTCTCCTCCTTTCTGGCCTACCCATTCCTTGACAACTTAGGAGCCATCTATTTGGCTTTGTATATTGTAGAAAGGTAGATTCCCCACTTTCAATTTAATGGATCCATGGATTCCTCACTTTCATATTAATGGATCTGTAAGTAAAGTGCTACAACTAGTTGTTCTGTCCAAGAAGGCACCGCATGGGAAATGATGCAAATGCACAACATATGCCTCTTTTCTTTTTTAATTTTCCTTTTCTTTACATGCATTAACTCTTGGACTTGCAATAAACACATATATTTATGCATGTTCTTTTCAGCAAGTTTATATACAGAGCATATTCATTGACAGATTTATTTGGTTGAATTTGTTTTGGGTGGGTTTTATCTAGTTCTGCACATATGGTTTTCTTGAATCACTAGGACCACATCCCTTGGTGGTACAGGTTAGACAGTGCTTTGAATGAATGACCCACTTTACTTGATAACACTGGATCAATATTGGCAAACTTTTTTTTTTTTTTATAAAAAAATAAAAACTTCGTCCGGTGGTTGAATGGTATCTATATTTAGATGTAGCATGCAGATTAAAGTAATGCAATATGATTTATAATTGGATTACATGCATTTAGAAAATTTCCAAAAAAAAAAATTTAAATTAAAAAAAAAAAAGAAGGAATAGAAACAAAAGAGAAGGAAGAGGGGAAAAGAGAATATAGATAGGGAAGAGAAAGAAAAAAGAGCGAAGTAATTTCATTCTCAAAATTTATGAAAACCTGATCATCGTGCACCTCAATAAAAATTGAACCACAATCACTATTACTTTTAACAAATTATGCTAATTTTGCAGTTTATTCCAAACTACATGGGTTATGTACATTTCTGAATAATGTGTTAAAATATTAATGCTAAATAATATTTAGAGAAACTTTTAATAAGAATTACATTATTATTAAAAAATAAACTTTGAGAGCAAAGAAAATATAATGGAAATTACATTACAATAACGAGTTTTTTAGAATTTCCCAAGAGTTTCTTGCAAGTTAAATTGTATTAGAATTTCTGAAACATATCAGAAAATTTTCTTTTTTTTTTTTTTTTTGGAGCTTCTATTTACCCAACGAAAGGAACTCTTTACACCCTTTCTAATTGCACATCCTTAAAAAAGTTAAAATTATTATTTTATCTTCTTACATACGTCCAACCATACTCTCTTAACAAAGTTACATCATCCAAGAGTTTTGAAATATTCATGTAAATTTATTTTTATGTCAAATTAAGAAAAAATCCTTGCAACTATTCATGTGAATTTTCCACAATCTTGGATGATTTAATAGAGAGGATCTATACCCAATTCATGTGAGGGCCACCAGATTGCTAATCCAATCTCATCACCTAATTAACTAAACAAACATGATCTTATAGTTTGAGTTTCATATTTTTAATTTTACTTGTTAAAATTTTCATTTAGCAAAATAGGGAACTAAGGAGTGTATTTCTTGGAGTTCTATGCTAGCACCTTTGTAATTGAAGTTAAAAAATATCTGTTCTTTAATTTTTTTTTTCCTCTAATAAGGTGTTGGTTGAAAAGAGTCATCCTTCATTTGTGTTCAAAAGGATGTTTCAAACCAACTACTTCTGCTCTTGTGGGTCTGAGTCACAAAATCATTTCATGATTACCTAGTTAATTGCCATGCCAAGTTTATTAGAAGGTTATTGGCTCATTAAGTTAGTAAACAGCCAGTGGTTAACTGCGCTAGAAATTAAAAATCTTTTTTTTTTTTTAACTCTAATTTTCCACAGGTACAATGATGTAGGAGAAGTGTGTTAACCAGGTTTAGCATCACAACCAGAAAACAACAGAAGGCATCATAGACAGCACTGATCTTTCATTAACAAAAACAACGTAATACAAAGAAGAAGCTAAATAAAACAATAAGACCCAAAAAGAAAAAAAAAAGAAAGAAAAGAAAGACCAAACTACCCCAAGCTACAATAATACAAAAAAGTTACTTGGCTTAACACAGTGCTGGGAACACTCTCCTACTAGTAGTGAGCCCAAAAATTGTGTATAAAGGCTTAGGGGTTGATTTTTTGGGTCTGAAACATAAGTACAAAAATGGGATTTCTTGGCATTTATATGTGGTGACAAAATGGGACGGCCTATGGAAAGAAAGAAAAGAGAAGAAAAGATTGTAGGTCCTGTTTGAGGGCTGTTCTTCTGGGCATGATGGACAGTTTTGGTGAGCAGTAACTTCAGCTAGTTTGTGTTATTTTTATGTGCTATGATTGTTAGGTTGTGGGAAAAATGGCATAGGCCAGTAAACTAGGGTTTAAAGGAGGGAAACAAAGGTAGGGCCAAAGAACAAATTTCATTTCGTTTCATCAAAGCAGCCAAAATGTTTCCGTTTCATAGGAAAACAAAACAAAATATTAGCGAATACCATAACTCCAAATGTTTCCACCACAATGCACTGAACCACAATGAAACACTACGAAGCATGCTGAAACAATGAGTTGTTTAGACAGTTATTAGGAATATTCAACAATGATAATTTCAATTTGCCTTTTTGTCAAAAGAAAGGATATAAGAACATTGAATACCTTAGATTTTATTATAGAATTTGATAAATTGAAAAGGAAAATTGATGTGGAACGAGCTTGTACCAATTTTGGTACGGAGATTTCACTTACAATTTTATGAATTGAGGTCTTGTTTGGGAATAGGCTATTTTAGTAACTTTTTGACTTTTTGGTTAAAATATGAGGTAAAAAAAACTTATATATTTGGAATGACTTTTTGATTTTTTATGAAAAGATGTGCAAAAAGTAGAAAGAAAATGGAATCTTTGACTTTTTGGTATAGGTCATAGGTTTTTTGGTTTTTTGGTTTTTTTTAGTAACTTTTTGGCTTTTAGGCTAAAACTCTTACTTCCCAAACGAGGCCTTAGTATCTAATTTGGAATTTTACTAATATTTGATTTCTTATTATATTGGGGATTCTAGCTTCATATATATATATATATTTTTATTTAATTTATGTATTAGGATTTAGTTTCCTTTGTCTTTTTTTTTTTTTTGATAAATAGTTTCCTATTTTAATTATGATTATTAGTATATAAATATTAAGTTTTTGCATTGTTTTGTTAAGAGTAGATTAATAAGATTGAAAGTATTTAAGGTTGTGACCTTGTGTGATTAGTGTTATGACTTGTGTTATTCTTCCTTCTTTCTCCCTCGTGGTTCCACAACTAATTTGGTATCAGGTTAAAATCATATCCAAACTCTAAATCGAAATCAAGACAGAGTGAGAGCAATACCCATCATCTTCAAATTCACATCAACACAGCTTTGTTACAACCTTGGTCATTTAGGCCTTGTTTGTTTTAGACCAAGGGCCATGGGATTGGATTGGTAATCCCCTGGGTCCCACAAAAAGTGTCTTTGATTGGAACAAAAGCCTTGGGACTAATGGTACCTTGGGACTATTAATACTGTCCGAGGAGAATTACAGGTGAAAAGACAATTTTGCCCTCCATTTTACAAAAATAACAAAGTTACATTTTATGTAATGACTTTTACATAATTTTATATATTTAATTCCAACTAACTAATACCACCACAGTAGTACACAAACAAACACAATATATATTATACCTCCAACCTAATACCACCACACTAGTAATTCTCTCAATTCCACTATATTAATTATCCCATCCAACCTAGTTTGACAAATCGACATGGCCTTATGGATCACCTCCATCGTCAATCAGCTCCTCCGACGACCAACATTGTCTCACCCTCTTTGTACAACCACTGCTTCACACTGAATTAGCCTCACCATGCCACTCCCTGTCATCCTCTCTCTCATCATCGACCAATTCAGGTTGACAACCCGTCGATGATCATGGCCACTCACCATTGTCAACCTTATTGGTTGTTGGGAATTCTACTAGGGTATGTTGACCCCATAAAGAAGGCAAAAAGGGTCAACCCTGACTTGACCCAACTTCTTAAATGTAAACTTGACTCACCACTCTAAGACCCAAACCCATTAACCTGACCCACTATCCAACCCACCCAACTCACCCAATCCTTATAACCTCTATCCAACCCAATACTAAAGCCCAACCCCTAAGATAGGTCAATTTAAAAAAGACGTAGGACACAACATGTAGGGAACACACAAAATATATAGTTTTATATATTTGTTATATGATAATATATGAATTTTTCATTCAAGGATAATAAAAATACAACAGGACACTCATTCCTAAAATTTAAAGGAGAATGGATTAATAAGTATATGTATAAATTTATATTGTTTTTTTTTTTTAATATTGTATTGTGTAAGTTATTTTTTTCAAACATATAATATATTTAGTAAGTGTCCAAGCTATGAACATGTGTGTCTCCCAAGTGTCTGAAGCGTGTTTGTAAAAAATTTAAACAAAAATACTAGAGATCCCCCAAGAAGGGAAAAAAAAAAGAAAAAAAACTATCAAAAATTCTATACAGTGCGGTTTCTAGTATTGCTCAAATTAAAAAAATAATATGACACATTTGAACATGTGTTAGACACATGTTGGGAAGGATGAGCGCCAGTGTCGGGCACATGGTGGATATAGACATGACTAGGACATCTTTTTAAAAGTGTTTGTGCTTCTTAGCCCAACCTGAACCTGACCCCCTTTTTTTGTTCTTTTTGGCCAATCCCCATTTAAATTTGACCTAATCCAACCCTTATCCGGTCCATTTAAAACTATATCAGCCAATACCTGTCTCACTTAACCTAACCCAACCCATTCAGCCAATCCCAAACCAAGTCTTACCAGCTCCCACATATTTGGCCCCAATGCACCTCCCTTAAGCCCTATTCCAGTACTTTTTTTTGATTCGGTAACAAAAGAAATTTTATTGATAAATAAACAAAAGAAGAAACAGAAAGAGGAAAAGGTGTCCCCTATTTCAGTACTTAAAAAATCCATCATCCAGCAACCATCTCAAAACAACCTCGCCCAATTTTATTCAGCCCTAGGCAACCTATGCCCAAACACCTTAAAAGCTTTTTACCAATTTCAGTCCACATTACCAGAGTTTCACCCAAATCCAATCTAATGGAAAACAAAAAACCATCAATCAGCTCCCAAAAGAAAAACAAAAACAAAAAACAAAGCAAAAGAGAAAAAAAAAACCAGTGAAAAAAGAGCTCTCCCATATATTTTAACCATGGTGGTGACTAATTTCAAGTTGAATTCAAAGTTTAAAATATTTTCTCTAGATCAACAAGACATGAAGAAATTACCTACCCAAAAAAAAAAGACATGAAGAAATCACAGCAACAATTGTAGACGACACAAGAACATATGACAGAAACGTTGAACAACAAGATGCAAGCAGCTTTAGACAAATTGTTAGTCTATGTTTTAGGAGATACTTCAGAAATTCATCAAAAGTGAATGTGATGATCAAGCGAAAATTGTTGATTAAGCAGTTTCAAAGTATGAGGAAAGTGAGATTATTTTAGAATAAAATTCAAAAGTCCAAGAAGCCGTGAAATGGCAAGAAAGTGCCACATGAAACATGGTTTTACCCAGAGAAGATTTTCTTGAACATGAAGATGCATTCAAATTGATGGATCTTATATGCACCACCAATACTTAATCAACATCGAAATGATTTTGACTGCCCTTGAGAAGTTGATGGGTTGATTTTCTGCCACTATTTGTAACCAACAATGTAGGCAACAAGATTCTACTATGCATGAATACTTTGTTAAGTTTCAGTCTCTCTTACAATCTAAAACTAGTCGTGACCCTAATATTCGTGCGTATCAATTCATGTGGGGGTTATGACCTGAAATTAACAGAGATGTTACTATCTTATGAGAATCTGGAGGAAGCCTATAACAATGCTTTAGTGGTAGAAATTTATGAAAGAAGAAAGTCAAATTCACAACTGTCCTGAGATCATCTTTACAAATCCTAATATTGAACCATCACCTTTGGTGGCACTTAAGGGACAACACGATTTGTTTGACTCTTAATATGGATTGCCTTCCTTGGTCCATTCACTTTGTTAGTCTGTCTGATCCCATGCTTGAAGTTAGCAACCCATTGACTAATACCTTAAATTATCTCACACATCAAGGTTTGCATGTGACGGTGCCTTTTGTGTCTAATTCCTTCACATATTTTACATTGGTATCTCAAGGCTGTATTGTTGCCTTGCTTGAATATGGGCCACAAATAATTTTTTTTGATTCTTCTTTGAATTGAAATATTGGTCCAATATTTCATGCGAGGAATATGGTTACTTGATCTAGGTTCTTGGAGATTCCTTGTGTTGATATTTCTACGGATCCAATTTATGGTGGTCAGTTTGGTCCTGCTAATCCATGCCCACCCTTCCATTTTGGTGATCCTCTGTGCCTTTTCATTGGATTACAAGCACCTTATGATGATATTTGGCTTGCATATGTCATTCACCATTCTCATGCCATTTGGGTTATGGAAGTGCTTTGACAACGTCATGCTCATGTAATGGAGTATTTCAATTCTTATGACTCTCTGGAGGAGAGTATTTCAATTCGTATTTAATTGAGGAAGTTTTTCTTTTAATTAGTATTAAAATAGTTTGGTTAGGAAATTTTTTGATTTGGAAACTTTTAGTTTAGGTTTTGGGTTGCCCATTTATATGCCATTATGTAGGAGGTTTTCTCAGCTTTGAATGAATAAAAAATATTGAGAGTTTATTTTTAAGTATTTTAGGATTAAGTTAGGGTTCTTTAATTTTTTGTGTGGCTATTCTCTTTCTTCATTGCTCTTGTTCTTGCCCTAGCCATCCTACATCATAAATACATGTAAATATACACACATAATATATACACAAAATATATGTTGATTTACAAAATATATGTTGATTGTTGGAATTATTGGCAAGTTTTTGGACATCCTAGAAATAGGTTGTAGAGGCAAGAAAGGCCGAGTTAGGGTTGCACTTTAGTTGAAGGCAGTCACAACGGCGGTCACAGAGGCAAGAAATGGCGGCAATGGGGATGGTGAAGGGAAGATGTTGCAACGTTAGTTGGAGAGGGAGAGGTGGTCTTAACGGCAGTTTTAAATATGGGATTTTTTGGTTTTTTTTTAACCATGGGGTATAAAGTGTTTCGATCTTAAACCACATTGAGGTAAGGTGAATTTCTCCCTATATATTAAGTTTTGGCATTGTATTATTCAAAGTTGATTAATAAGATTGAGAGTGTTTAAGGTTGTGGCCTTGTGTGATTAACGTTGTGGCTGTATGGTCTTCTCTTCTTTCTCCCTCTTGATTCTACATCACGAAGATCAAGAAGAGAAGATTAACAATCATCATTAAGTGACTTATTCTCTTCTTTTGTTTTTTTTATTATTGAAAAGTAATTTTTTTCTATATTTATCCTTACTACTACTATTAGAATTTTGTTAATATATATATATTTTAAATATGTTTTTCTTACAATGACAAACCCCTTTTTGAACTAAGCCTTTAAACCTTTTGTTTATGAGCTTCTAATTTTCATAAAACTCAACATATTCAATTATTTAATTATTGAGAATGTATTAGCATTTATATAGGTCTTAGTTTTTGTTTCCAAACAATTTTAAAACTTTTTGGTCATTTCACTGATGTTTTCAAAACATTTCTGTTTACAAGCTGACAAAAACAACATACTTCAACAAAATTTTGATCCTTTGGGCAGATCTAGTTTGAGCTTTATAAGGCTTAAAAGTGCAAGAGAAGAAGAAGAAAAAGGAAGGAGGAAAGCTCTAGGAATCACTCCTTGAACTAGGCATCACATCTAAGATTAAAATGGCATCACTTAATCTCAAGAGAAGCTTCAAAATCTCTTGAGGTTCCTTGAGGCATATTTTACATCGAATTAGAAGCCTTAATAAGTTTTTGACTTATAAAAAAGACTTCAGCATGATCTATAAATAAAATCCCAATTACACAACTTGGCTCGAATGATGATCAAGATCAACCAACCTACAATTCATGTCCCAAAAAAAAAATGAAATTACTGAAATACCCTTGACCTATGAAATACTATGAAAACATATAAGAAAACAACTACATTAACTGAATAGTATTGGCTTAATTGCTAGACAACTGGCATCCTTTTGGGCCTCTTTATAGCAGGTATGGCAATAGTATTGGCTTGAAAATGATCAGGTCTCTAAATGCTATAGTATCTGCTGTGATTTAACAAGGGTAGTGGAAGTGGCCTACTAGGAGTAGAGTGCTTCAGGAAATCATTGAGAATATTCCCCAAACTTTGTTCCCACTTATTGAAAGGAAGGATGGTGTAAAGTGGCTTCCTAATTCTAGTGGTGCATTCGCAATTAAATCTGATTGGAATACTCTCAGATCTACCAAACCAAAGATTCCATGGTTTAAAGTTGTCTGGTTTGACCTTAATGTTTTAAAATGGGCCTTCATACAGTGGTTAAGTGGTCTAGGGTGGTTATCTACAAAGATTGAATTAGAAGATGGGGTATTGTTGATGATTTCTAGTGTGTTATGTGATAGAGATGAGGAGAGCCACTATCATCTATTTTTTGAATGTATGTTTTCCCAGCAAATTTAGAGGCAAATGTTGGTTAAGAATCTGATTATGAGGAGCCCCCTGAAGATTGATGAAGAGTTTTCTTGGATTGTTCAACATAGGAGTGGACATTCTTTTTCTATTACAAACTTTCATTTGCTGCCTCTATATATCGTATTTGGATTGAAAGGAACTCCAGAATTCCCCCCCACATTTCTTCAGAGCCCGAGGCTATTCTGGGTAAAATTGTTACTGACATTAGGAGTAGATTGTGTTCTTGGAGGAATGTTGAAGATACACTGATGAATAGGCACCTTTGTAGCTTATGGGGAATTTCTACTAAGATTCGTAAGTCTTGATTGTTTGTAATAGGTGTTTTCAGTTCAGTTTTTGGTTTGGTACAGTTTCGTAAGCCTGTAGTTTTCATTGTTTGATCTGGGGTATTCTCAGGTTGTTTGTTTGTTAAAAAAAAAGAAAAGAAGTTATATTAGCTAAATAACTACAAAGTAAAGATTATACCAATACTTTAAAAAGTTGATTAAATGTGATTTCTATTGCTCGCCTTAAAATCATGACAATTTCCAATTTTTGTTGCTTGCTTGAATTTACTGTTTCTTGTTCTTGTGACTGCATCATAAAAAAATTACGATTTCTAAAAACCATGTGGCAGCTAGGCAACATGCCTTTGCTTACAAGTTTCCTGGTTTAATTTAAATTTATTTATTTATTTATTTTTTTGTTGTGTTTTTTTTAGTTATTTATCAGGGAGAAATGTGTGCAATGGGTTTTGGCTTGCTGCTTTCCAGTCATTCTTGTTTCAGTATTTTATGCCTTCTTGCGTGACTAGATTTAAGCATATAGAACAAACACTATGACTTAAGTATGATTTGTCTTTATGAAGAGTCCATTATTATATGTTATCATGGTCTCTAGGTCTTATGCTTTCAAATTCTTCTTCTATCTTTGGAGAAGCCTGAAAGAAGTAGTGAATCTCTAAATTCATATCACAAAACTAATGATCATAATTTTATACGTCTTTGGTGATTATTTTTCTCAACTAATCATTGTCTTCATCTTTGTAGCTATTGCAGTTGCAAATTCAAATTATCATTGTCCTCCACTTTTCAAATTAAAAATTTTAGTTCTTTGCTCATCTTATCTTTTTAAAATCCTAAAACTATAAAAGAGGCTTTCTGTGGGCATTACATGCTAGGCAATACTAATCATATATCAGTGGTGATTCTTTCTGTGCTTTTTTGTTAACCGAAAATCTCTCCACTCTCCGTTCCTGTAGCAGAACATTGGGTTGGAAATTCTAATTGGTTTTTCAAACTTGTGGTCACATTATCATGATCGAGTCTTATTTCTTCTTTCTTCTTCTTTCATTTGAAATTCTGAATATAATCCTTAATAGGCTGCAGATTTTCTCATTTACCATGACCATTTCTTGCTGCAGTTGTGATTTCTGGATTACAATTCAGCTATTGAAATGTTATGTTTAAATTAAGATGATGCAGGCAACAATTCTTATGCAAGACAAATTTACATTTCTGCTTTGTAATAGTAAGGAATGGATATCCATGCTGCAATGGGAATGAAAGTAAATGCAGATGCTAATTTACACTATTTTTTTCTCATTATGTAATGCTTGCTTGCTAGAATTTTATTTTATTTTTATTGATGATGTAGAGTAAGTTACGTGTCCTATTCATCTTAATTTGTCACTTTGTTGTGGTTTTAGAAGTTGTACACTCAAAACAGCTTTGATGACCTATTCGATGTTATTCGGTTTTGTCTTTCACGTGGATCGTCGGTTGCAAGTACAATTGACGATGATGTCTCTAAAATATCGGCACAAGTCAACATGATTTTATTCTATTGACACTCAAATCGTGCCACAATTGCTGATTTATGCCTTTTGAGTTTCCTAAGTAATCACAAGACTAGTGACTGAATGATTTCTGTAATTCAAAAATGAAGGTAGACAATATTTACTAGTTTATTGAACTATCTGATGCTCAATAGCCCTTCATCTGTGTAGTCTTCATTTGGTTTTTGGTGAAAATGATATTTGTCTCTTCTTACATGTTTCAAGCACATGTTTGATTTAGTAATTACTTAGTTCCTTATAATCCATGTGCTATTGCAGGCATTCAGTTAATGAGAGTAGTGATGACTGGGGAGTCCAATTCTATTAGATATGGACTTTTTACTTCTCTACTCCTAAGTAGCACATGCACTTCTAGGAAGCTGCATTTGTGTCAAACATGGGCATATTTTGGACAATTATTGAACATTTCCTATTTTAAATATTAAATTTGATGATCCCAGAAACTTCATGTGAAACTTGTTGGGCGCTTGGATGAGTCTTCTCAGACACTCCCCAACATGAAACATTTCTAGATATACCTGATCAGCATAAAATATGCAATGGACAACTTCCTAACATAGTAAAAGAATATAATAATAACAATAAAAAAATATATAGGAAGAAACAGTAATAGGAGTATGCACTATTACATATATGATATTTGTGGAGTTTGATCTTTTACATTTGTACTTGGATAATAGATTAAACTAATGTTTATTTTATTTTATTTTGTTTATTTATATCTGATGTGGTTAACAAATCCATAAAGGCTTAATAAGTGAACATATCTTTGTGTCCATCTTCTTATTTTTTTATTTTTATTTTTTATTTTTTATTTTTATTTTTTTTGTGTATGAAAGATTTGCCATGTCAGCATGTTCATAATATGTTGTGTCCATGTCTGTGGTACATAGCACCCCCCCTTTTCTACCATGCGGAAGCCTTATGAATCATGAATCAAAAGATACATTTGCTAGTGATGATACTTGTAACATGCATGCTATTTTCATTTTCATTTGCTGGTTGCAACAAGATAGTGATTGGATTTTGAACAACCACTTGTAGAAGTAGTTCCTTATTAAATTTGTCATGAGAATTTCTAAATGAATTTTGAACAGATTGTAGCATTCCTAGGTGTTCTGGTTTACAAGTTCTACGGAGAGGAACTAAGAGAGATGTTTGGTTATGAGGAACACCCATATGGGTTCTACACAATGGCCGGTAAGCTCATTGTACGATTTTCCCCTATTGTGAGAAGCTTATAATTCATTTCTTTCTTTTGTTTTAACTTTCTTAGTGTAAACTTTACACATTTTTAGTTATTAATATTTGAGTAATGCTATACAAACAAAAAATTCATTCATAATGATGTAACTCATTGTGGATCTTTCACTTCAAAACAAAACACCATTGAAGATGTATGTATTTACAATAATGGTATTGCCACATCATTCTTGTTAAGTTTTTTGTATGAATAGAATTTTCCTTGATATTTTTGTCTAACTATGCAGTTTTAGCAATCGTTCTGGTGGGATTGCTGTATGGTTTCTTTATAGCAATAATTTGTGGACAAAGGATCAACGAGCGTCACTACCATGTTTTGGCGAAACAAGAATTGACAAAGGTTTAGTACCTCAACCTTTGAGCATTTCAATAATTTGTAGATGAATCCATTCTTGTTGACTGGAAAGCGCACTTCAACTAAAAAGCTCTTGATTAGATTATAAAAATATGGAAATTGAGATTGTTGGTATAAAAATCCTAGAACATTCGATGGAAATATTTTCATTTCATTATATTATATATTATCTTAGCTTTCAAGTTCCAAGTGTTCTTTCCTAATGCTAGGACAATATTTTACGTTTACCACTTACATAAAGTAGCTATAGGGTGATGTTGGTTAGTGTTAAACATAACGTATAAAGATTGGGAGGAGAGTGGTGACATTTTGTAGCATTCTTGTACGCACCAAAATTTGCTTACAAGGATGGAAAATTGTTTTGTATCGAATTAGTGGGGGAGGATGTCGTGCATATTTTTGGATGGCTGGGTTATGGACATAGGGTCACAGGCTGACTCTTTTTAGTGCACAGCAGAATAAGTTTATTTATTTATTTATTTATTTTTTTGAGTGAGGCTCTTGAACTCCACCTTAGCCAGGCCTACCTAACTCTTCTGACTATCCAAGTGTTGAATCTTCATCCGTCTCGAATATGTAGGGCCAATGCTTTGTCAAGCAATAACAGTTCCATGAAAGAAGACTCGCACTTCAAATGCAGCCTGAAGACATGCTTATCTCCAAGTGAACATTCATACGACCAACCAATTACTTCATTGCTTGCCCATGAGAGCAAGGCACTTGTGTCACGCATTGGATTCACAAGATCTGAACCTGTGATAGAGAAATAGAATAAACCGGAAAGTCTAGGGAAATAAATGGAACAAAGGAAAATAGAAGGAAGAAAAGGTTCATTAGATTGAAATGGAATCCCATAACCTCACTTGTTCTAATTAGGGGTGTTCGCGGACCGGGTTGGGTTATCTGACCTCTCATCTGCCATTCATCCGAACTTAGGTGGATTGGAAAAAACAATTCGCATCCGTTAGTTTAATTAGTGGATACGGTTTGAGCGGGCTGTGTAGGTTGACGGGGTGGATGCAGATTGATTTGGCGGTCTAGGCTTTACTTTTTTAAGCCTTTTTTTGAACTATTTTCAAGCAATTCTTTACTATTTTGCGCCCAAAATTTTTGATTGTTTATTTTTTATAATAAAAATAAAGACTCAATTTTCATATTTCATAAATAGCAAATATAATTACTAAATAAAAGATCATTTTTTTAACATACAAAGCATAAAAGCATAACTTCATTTTTGTAGTAGTGTTGGCGGATCGGGTCGGGTTGGGTTGGGTGGGGTAGCCTTCCATCTGCTATCCGTCCGAATTTAGGTGGATTGAGAAAAACGCATCTGCATCTGTCCGCTTGCACCATTGAAACTGTCCATTTTGTGACGCATAGGTTTGGGTCATTCGATTTTGGCAAATCGGATGGATGTTTGCCCACCCCTAGTTCTAATACATATATATTCCAGGATCCCGATAACTAACATGCATTCTACATTCAAAGCTATATGAGTTTTCAAAATGTACTTGTCACAAAATGATCATTCACTGTATTTAAATGCCCCAAGGGCTTACATCAACCAAATAGGGATATACCCTTACAAAACAAGGCTCATGGCCTTACAAAATCAAGGCCCTAGGCCACAACGAAGGAACTTGAGGGCTCACATCCACATTCCTTGCCAACTCATGGCTATGGTCCATGATCAACACCTTAAAAAAATTAAACCAGGGTTGAACATATAATCCAGTAGAGAATGCTTCTACTCTAACAATATGAATCAACAATGTATGTGATCGTAAGGCGATACATAATACGTAACAAGATTTAAAACCAGATTTCATTTCAAAACAACTGTTTCTGTTTTGCAGGGTTCATCTGAAATACAAGTTTTATTCCATTACATAATATATATCCAATTAGTTAAGGTGAATTCCCAATTTTGATCATTTCCATGAATACAATCGCAATTCCAATTCTCATTTCAAACCAACCTACTTTCATGATTATCAACATTTCCAAAACAATATCCACATTTTTATTTCAAATAATGTACTAGGGTTTTGAAACATTTGGGCTTTTCTATTTAACACAATGCTCAATGATATATTTCTCAAGATAATGCAATGGGAGAGGGAATTTCATCTATTTATAATTATCATTTAGAAACTACTTGTTACAATGAATGCATGAGAAAATGCGTATCGTCTTGTATAAATAAGCTACCACGCATATACCATAAAACCCACATTGACAAGAGAGAAGTAAACCCTACCTCAAATGAAGAACCCAAAAACTCTAGCTTGAGAAGTGATTGAAAACCAATCGGGTGAGTAGAGAGAGCTTGAGAAGTAAAGCAACTTTAGGCCTTACCAAATCAAGTGAGAGTGAAGAGAGTAAATGGAGAGAGAGAGAGAGAGAGAGAGAGAGAGAGAGTGGGGGGGGGGGGGGGGGGGGGGGTTCGGTAAATGAATGAACAAGATATCTGTCTGAGTGATGTAAGTGAATACACCCAGGTCAGTGGCATTAGTTTCGCTTAGTCAACCGGGTCCAAGTCAAAAACTCCCAAAAACCAGAGATTAGAGTAGGTTGCATATGCTGTTAATCTGACACCCACCAATTGATCAACCTACCCAGGACAACTTAGTTTGTTGCTCCTCCAATCCAAAAATCCAAACTCAACTTAATCTAACAGTTTGAAGTGTAAAACCAACACTAAACGAGGATCCAAACAATCCGAATACGACACAATGGATAAAAAATAGGATAAACTACCAATAGGTTCTAATAGTTGGACTTGATTTTCATCAAGTTCTATTGAAAATAAGTCTTAGTAAAATCGTCGCTAAAAATAATTTTATGTGACGATTTTTTGCACGTTGCTAAAAATTGACAATTAGCGATTTTTTTTTGTCATGATTTTTATAAATTGTCGCTAAAATTTACAATTAGTGACATTTTTCTGTGATGAATTTTTCAAACTGTCGCTGAAAGTTAAAAATTAGTTTTTTTTTTGTGACGATTTTTTTAAATTGTCGCTAAAATTTATAATAAGTGATATTTTTGCGGTGGTGCTACATATACTAATTAGTGTACAACACTAGTTATGATATTATTATTGACCCCACTGATTAATCACATCACAAATACTAAAAACCTCTTAAATTATGCCACATCATCAATTAGTACACTAGTTAGTACACTAATCGGTGTATATAGCATTATTCTATTTTTTGTGACAATTTTCAAACTGTCGCTGAAAATTAACAATTAATGACGTTTATTAATAATGTTTGATGAAAAATGTCATTAATTCTCACAGGACTTATTGTAAAATAAGTTCATTATTAGGACCTACACGTAAGTTTCCCTAAAAAATAACATAATCAGGTCGGTTTTAAGACCTGAGTCGCTACAATCTCTTCACCTTAGGGAATTTTGCCTATGAATCACAAGTACACAAGAACAAAGGGAAATTAAGGCCAACTAACTTTTAGAAAGGTCCGGGTACTTAATAACAAGCTTCTACTTGATGCTCCCAAGTTGTTTCCTCGACCCCGTGATGTCTCTACAACACTTAAACAAAAGGAATAGTCTTTCCACGCATGACTTGTTCTCGCAATTCCATAATTTGTACTAGTCATTCCTCATATGATGCATCCTTGTCAACTTCTTAAATTGATTTAATCTAGCACGTGTGAAGGATTGGACTTGTACTTTCATAGCATCAAAATGTGAAAAATGTCGTGAACTCCAATTAGCTTTGGTTGCAAGGCAAGACAATATGCCGCCTCACCAACCTTCTCAATGATGTCAAAATGCCCAATGTATCAAGGAGAATTTTTTTCACTATGCCCAAATCATATTAGAAACCTTCCGTAAGAAGACATGATCCCCAACCTTGAATGCCAATGGTCATCTCTTTTGATCCACATAACTCTTCTAATGACTTTGGGTGGTAATCAACCGTTGTCGGATGAAAGCAATCTTCTTCATTGTTTCCTGCACCAAGTCTGGTTAACATTGGTGTCTCCAACTTAGGTACAACAAAGTGGTAATCAACACGGTACACCATATAATGCCTTGAATGGTGCCATGCCAATGTAGGTTTAATAACTGCTATTGTAGGCAAATTCTACTAATAATATTAAGTGTCTCTCCCATGAATCCTGGAAATCAAGAACACATGTTTGAAGCATATCTAAGGTTTGAATGGCATGCTCGAATTGTCCGTCTATACGAGGATCAAATGTCGTACTAAAATGTCTTTTTTAGGTGAATAACTGTACTAAATGTCAACCAATGTTTTCAAAGGCAAAAGTGCAAGGCAAGGTGTTTTACCCCTGATGAGGCGAGTCGTTAGCCTTGAGGCGTTGAGGTGTAAGCCTTTCAAGTATCGAACTTTTTATTTTTATAAAATATAAAATTAATTAAATATATCATAAACAAATATTTAAAAAGAATAGAATAACATGTGAAACTCATAAAAATTATTTTAGACATAAAAACAAAATAAATTAATAGTTTCAAGCATTGTAAGAGCATGCATACATATTAATGAAGAGAAAGACCATTAACTTTAATAAAATAATATTAAAGTAAATAATAAAGGCCATTCTCTTGTAATAAATGATTGAAGGTTCCATGGTCAACAAAGAGGGAGTTAGAAAGACCCAACAAAATATAGACAACTTCAAATAAAAAATAAATAAAAATTCGCCGAATGCTCTCTTTCGTCTCTGCAACTCTCAGCCTCTCAAGCTTCGAGCTTCATCTCTCAACAGTTGAGCTGGTTGGTTTACTAATTTTCGCTGGATTTCTACGATTTTGTGGGTTGGGATCGAAGATTGAGAGGCGAAAATTAGACGACCCAGCGGTTTCAACTGGGTGGGCTTCAGCAATTCACAATCAAGAGCTTCTCTTTTGGGCAGCTGGTGCAGTGAGTGGTGCCCTGGCAATTAAGTATAAAAGCATAAAAGAATTAAGTATAAAAGTATTTAAATATAAGAGAATATGAAGAGGTACAATGATCGTGCGCTGGATTTGAAGATTGAGCAAAAGATCATTATTGTTCAGATTGATGAGAGATCTTACGGAGAGGTTGTGGAAATTATTGAAAGGAATAGGTATAGAAGTTTTTCAATGAAGATTGATCTGGGAGGGGTTTATTGGGCATTCGCAGGTCCTTCAAGATGTTGGAGCTACAAAGGTGGAGGGGATATCTCGTTTCATAGAGCTTTTCCTCTTCTATACCGGTTGGTCCGTTCTTCAAATGTTTCGATAGCGTCGGTGGCGTGCTCTCCTTTGGCACCCATCTCTTGGAATTTTGATTTTGTTAGAAATTTGAATGATAGGGAGGCGGGGGAGTTGGCATCCTTGTTGGTAGTGCTTGAGGGGGTTTCTCTTTCTTCATCTTGTGATTATAGGGTGTGGAATCTGGGTTCTTCAGGTGTCTTTTCATGTAAATCTTTCTTCGATAAGCTCATTGATAATCCTTCTATTTCCTTGTTTCCTTACTATAAGAAAATTTGGAAGGTGGATGTCCCTCATAAAGTGAAGTTCTTCATGTGGTCTTTGACTCAAAAGGGTGTAACAACTAATGATATTCTCCAGAGGAGAAGGCCTAATTACTCTCTTTGTCCTCAATGGTGTGTGATGTGCAAGAGGAACTTGGAGGAAGCGGATCATCTATTTCTTCATTGCCCGGTGGCTAGGGTATTATGGCAGCGGTTATTCAGCTTATGTGATGAGCAGTGGGTTGCTCCGCGGGACTGTATTCAGATGCTTCTTACTCGGTTTATAGGGTTTGGGAGATCCAAGAGAGCCAAAACAATGTGGACATGTATTATTTTTGCTATTTTTTGGGCTACATGGTTGGAGAGAAATGCTAGAATCTTTGATGAGAAGGAAGCAAGTGTAGAGGCTTTGTGGGAGAGGGTGAATTTTTTTGGCGTCTTTTTGGGCATTTGTATCCCCTCCTTTTAAAGGAGTTCCTTTGTTTTTGATTTCTAGGGATTGGGCCGGTGTTTGCCGTCCCTAGGGCTTGACTTTTTTGTTTTTGTTTCACTTTTGTTCTTTTTTTCCTTGTATGAGGACTTCTTGTCCTCTTTCTCCTTTTATTTTTAATATATTTTTGTTGTTGCTCTTTCAAAAAAATAAAAATAAAAATAAAAATAAAAACATATTAATAAATGCTTTTGGATAGATCCACCAAAACAGATAGAAATGTTCAAGTAAAAAGCCATTTAATTAATGCTTCTAGATTGACTCATCAAAACGAAGAGAGAAGTTCAAGTAAAAAAAGTAATAAAAGCCATTTAATAAATTCTTTTTGAGATACCACCACCAGCAAAAACAAAGAGGCAGCCAAAGAGACTCATAGAGAGATCCATCAATAGAGAGAGAAAACCGATAGAAACACGGAATCAGAGCAAAACTAGAAATAGAGAGCTAGTCGATTGTTTCTCAGTCGAAGTCGACATCGGAGAACCTCAGTTGCAGTCAAAGGCAAAACAAAGAAGATTGGTCATCTCTTTCGAAGTCGTTTGGAGAGAGAAGCTCAATCGTCTCTGCCTTACAACGAGTTGCGTACAAGAGAGGTAAGATTCAATATATTTATTTATTTTTTTGAGTCTCATCACAAAAGCGTGCGCTTTTGATGATTATGCTAAGAAGCACAATATGTGCATGTGAGGCTAACACCTCATCGAGAGATGCTTACGCCTTGTTGGTGTTGCACTAAAAAAAAGCACGCCTCGATACGTTTTGGAACGCATTGCATTGATGTGCGCCTTGAAGTGTGCCCTAGGAATGTCTTTCAAGACCTTAATGTCAACTGAGTCCGGAGTGTTGAGTAAAGACTTTGACAAAGTCATGTGGTGTACAAGGATTTTTGTCTGAAACGATCGTTACTTAACTCTGTGAAGTTTAACAAAATATTGAACATAAAGAACACCAATCTTCTGTTTGCTTTGAGGGTAAATCGACATAGAGAGTGATAATGATATCACTCCCTTTATATTAATCAACCAATCGTTACAAAGAAAGCCCAAAGGCCCTGATCAAGGAATTGCACTGATTAAGGAATTAGAGAATAACCTAAGGAAACAAATAATAGGAAGATATTTCTCCCTCAAGCTGGTGTGAAGATATCTCTCATGCCCAGTTTACTAAGAATATCATGAAATGGTTTACTCCCAACTCCCTTGGTGAGGATATCTGTAAGTTGCTCACCAGACTGCACAAATGGAGTACATATTGTGCCACTAGTGAGCTTCTCTTTGATGAAGTGACAATCAACCTCAAAATGCTTTGTTCTGTTATGTTGAACCAAATTGTGAGCTATGTTGATAGCAACTTTATTATCACAATATAGTCGTATGGAGTCTTTTTATGATGCAACAACTACTTGATCCACAAGTGCTCACACACACCTTGTGTCATAGCTCTAAACTCGGCTTCTGCACTAGACCAGGCAACCACATTTTGTTTCTTACTTCTCCAAGTAACCAAATTTCCTCCAACAAAGATACAATACCTTGAAGTGGACCTCCTATCAATGACTGATCCTACCCAATCAACATCCGTTTAAGTTTCCATACTAAGATGATCATGTTTAGAAAAATAAAGACCCTTTCCAAGAGAAGATTTCAAGTATCTTAAAATTCTCGTAACTGCCGCCAAGTGTGCTTTATGAGGAGCGTGCATAAATTGGTTAACCACACTCACGGCAATGACAATATCAGGACGAGAATGTGATAAGTAAATGAGCTTAGCCACTAATCTCTGATAACTCCTCCTGTAAACGATTGCTTCCCCCTTATCGTCACAAAGTTTCTGATTAGGCTCTAGTAGTGTGTCATAGGCTTTACTTCCAAGCATTCCGGTTTCCTTTAATAGGTCAAGGACATATTTTCTCTGACAGATGAAAATTCCATCTTTGGACCTCGCCACTTCAATCCCAGAAAGTATTTCAGGTTCTCCAAGTCTTTGATTTCAAACTCACTTGCCAAATACTTTTTCAACAAAGGGATTTCCTCAACATCATCTCCTGTAAGAACTATATCATCTACATACACAATGAGAGCTATAGTCTTACCATGAGAGGAATGTTTAACAAACAGAGTATGATCAGCCTGACGTTGTTTGAAACCATATTTCAGCATCGCCTGAGTAAACCTCTCAAACCAAGCCTTAGGGATTGTTTGAGGCCATATAAAGACTTCTGAAGTCGACACACCTTACCCTTAGTTTGAAGAGTTTCAAAGCTAGGAGGAATATCCATATGCACCTCCTCTTTTAGGTCCCCATCTAGGAAAGCATTCTTTACATCAAACTGATAAAGTGGCCAATTCAGATTGGTTGTTAGAGAGAGAAGTACTCTGATTGAATTCATTTTCACAACTAGAGCAAATGTCTCTTGGTAGTTCACCCCATAGGTCTGAGTAAAACCCTTTGTCACAAGCCGAGCTTTATACTGCTCAATTGAACCATTTGCCTTATGCTTCACAGT
>CM069906.1:35468522-35632469 GCA_036172215.1 Camellia granthamiana | reverse complement strand
AGTTTAAGACATCTTAATGATGATAGAACACACCAAGGCAAATTAGGGATTTAATTACTGTCTTTCCCAACTGTGAAACTTAGAGTGTGTTCAATCTGTTAACTGTATAGGGTTGGCATTCCGAGGAAACGCTCTAGCCACTGTAGCCCAGAACTCTGTGAGTAACGATTGTGTAAAGATATGTTCAAAATAAATACCTTCTGAATACTGAACTGAACTGTTTACTGAACTGATATTGTTTTACTGAATGAATGCATGTCCTACATTCTAAACTGTACTGTGGCATCCTTAGCACCTATTGTTACTGTTACTACTACTGTAAGAGAAATCTTTGCCATCGACGGTCTGTGAACGGGTGGCCCCCACCGACGGTCTATGAACGGGTGGATTTATCTAATCGAAACGGTCTCCATGTTGGGACCGCTACTGTTTACTGTTAAGATGGCCATCATTACTGTTCGGTCTTTAAGACCTACTGCTTACTGTACTGTTATGCTAATGGATGTACCACGTATGACTGATTGACTGAATTACTGAAAGACTGAAATACTGTTTTAATGAACTGTTTTCATTACTGTAAGGACATTTATTCTAAACCTCTTTACGCATTATGTTATTCACTGGGCTTTAGCTCACTGCTCATATATATATGTAGGTGTACAGGCACCGGATCAAAGCTAGACGCGTCGGGGTTATTCCAGTTTTGTCAAGCCAGCCTACGTGCCTCACTGCGAGGTTTTGAGTTTGCCATGCTATGGCTTTGGGGTGTTTTATTTCCCCCGTCTGTCTCCTGTACTGTTTTATCCACTGTATAGACTGTTACCTACTTTACTGTACTGTTATCAAGGGATTAGGTCCCTGTACTGAATGACTGTAAATGTTTGTATAGACTGCACTGTTCTGAATGTATGAATGCATGAAAAGTCTTTTGCATACAGACTGTCACAGCTCATTGGACATTATTTATTTACTGTGTTGGCTTCCGCCATGCCCCTGTACTCTGTTTACTGTATTACTGTTAAGCAGGCCTTCGGTAATCCAGGATTACTGGCCGGTTACGGTGCTAAACCCATAGGGGCGGGTTTGGGTCGTGACAAGTACTACTCATCAATATTCAATCACATTTTAATGAACACATGAGAACTATATATATGAGTATGAAATCTACATTCTAGGCACATATATCATCTATTTGGAAGAGAAAAGAAAGAATAGAGTGGTGTGTGACTTACTTATTTGCTAGGTTTGCTAAGATTGGACAAAGCTTACTCTTTTTTTCTTTCTTTTTTTCCTTTCTTCCTCCCCCCAAGCTCACGCCTTGCTGTCTTCTATCTCCCCCTCAGCCGTGTGTGTTTGAGTGTGAAAAAAATGCTAGGTGGATGGTTGTATTTATAGAAAAAAAAATGGTGAAAAGTCCAACATGCCCTTGGTTGGAATTGAATGGAATAGATTTGGATTTAGTTAGAAGGTAATGAAATAGAGGTTGATTAAGAGGATCAAGTAAGGATTAAACATGATTTAGTTATGATTAGTTTGATTGGAACTAGAGGTACAAACATATCTCCATGCTTTAGGGCATTAGGACAAACTTCTTCCATGATTTCATGACTTGTGTTAAAAGAAAAGTACACTACAATTGTCCAAGAAACGGTGGCCGGCCATGTGCTTCAATTGACTAGGGTTTTTTATTTTTATTTTTGTACAAATTCACCTTAAAATATTATAGATATTTGTGGAAAATGTTCATTATAATGGAGTTTACTTTTATATATATGAAGGAATGAATTTGAGGTTAATGTGCAATATTAATAAAGTGTGAGGGGCATGAGATAAATTTATGAATTAAAATATCTATTTCAAGTATAGAATTATAACTAAAATAGTGATAGGAAAAACAATTCGGTTTGCATTACTTCGCTTTGAATTAAAATATGAATAACCAAACGAAAATGGTGAAAATTGGAAATTAGAGTTTAGAGTGATTAATCTATAATTAAATAGTTAAATAATTAATATTAGAGTTATATGAATGATTACTAAGCTATCAAGATTGATTAGGGTTTGTACGAGTTCGTCCATGATGTGTTTTCAGTTTTAGGATTAAATTCATAAATAAATGAGAAACTAAGAGCTTTTATTATAATAATTCAAAAGTGAGGGCCTTAACAGTGTTAACAAAAGCTAGGGGTCTCACATAAACTCCATATTAAATTGGATAGGAGTTGAATAAATTTGGGTCCTTTTTTAGTTATAAAACTACAACTAAAATGCACATATGAAACCAGCATTTTACAAAAAGGACATCGAATATTGAGAGATATATCTATGAGCAATGAAAACACAAGACCAACATTGACATGATAGTAGTAGACATGAAAAAATTGAAAAACATAATTATTTTTAATAAGATGTTTTGATGGAAAGTCAATGGAATAACAATTGGAAAAAACTTTTGGGGTGCAAGTGTACTCTATGTAGGGTGCAAGTGTTAGAACACCCAATAATTTGGTAATGTTCACTTCTTGGATATGCATAGACTATGGCAAGTATGACAAACGAAATGAAAATACAACTCTTTAGTTAGTTTTTATCATAGTGAAATGAAAACATAACTCCTTAGTCAATTGCACACAAATTGAATAGGCAAGTGCACATGTATGAAGGAATGGGTACACTGCAAGTCCAATGTTGACATGATAATAGCGGACATGAAAAAATTAAAAAGCGTGGTTGTTTTGAATGAAATGATTTGATGGAAAGTCGATGGAATAGAGATTGAAAAAAATTTAGGGGGTGCAAGAGTAGTGTCAGTTGGGTGCAAGTATTGTGCGGGGGTGCAAGTGTAGTATGTGAGGGTGCAAGTGTTAGAACACCCATTAATTTGGCAACAAACAACATGGCAATTGTAGTTGGGTACAGGTACATGAATTTGTCTCTTTTTTTGGGTATGAAAATACCATGACCACTAACATGAACGTATGAAACAAACAATTGAAAAAATTTATCCATATGGACTGATACATGTACAAAGAATGCAACACACATGGACATTATAATAGGGGACATGCAAACAATGAAAACTCTCAGTCAAATTGTTAACAACCAACTCAAACACAAATTTAGGCCTCGTTTGGGAACAGGTTAATTTAGTAATTTTTTGGCTATTTGGCTAAAATATGAGCTAAAAAAAACTAGTATGTTTGGGATGATTTTTTGGCTTTTTATGAAAAGATGTGCAAAAAGTAGAGAGAAAAGAGAATCTTTGACTTTTTGGTATGGGTTGTTGGCTTTTTGGCTAATTTAGTAACTTTTTGACTTTTTGGCTAAAAATGATGGTTCCCAAACGAGGCCTTAATAACTTATTATCAATATTGACAAACAAATAAACAATAAAATCTTTTTTTCCCCTACATTTACAAAACCCACACACATTCCATCCATAGAAGCAAAAGTAATCTATATCCACATAGAGGGAACTTTTATTTTCACACACCATTTCCTCTTTGTGCAAATTCCTTTCAGTTCACACACTATAAAATTTGTAAATGTTTAATTTTCCTCACCCCACACAATTTTTATGATAGATTTGCCCCCATATATAAAATGTACACACATCAAATAAGCACATCCAAACTTGGTGCCCTTTGTGCATTGTTGGAGGCTGGAAAAGTTGCAATTTGTTTTCAATTCAATTTTCCTCATTCAAGCAACCCATAGAACCTCTAGTCCAAGTTGATTTTTAATTCGATGAATATATTAATTTAATCAAATTATTTTAATCCTTATTCAGAAGTACAGTGTTGAAAAAATTGACTTAGCTCACAACTGGAAATTCAAACCACCGTGTTTGGTTAGGATGTACATAATTGAACATTGTGTTTGGCTAAGAAGTTCAATGTTCAACCTTTCGAGTTATTTCAGAAATTGACAATCGAACAAATGTACATGATTCAACACTTATTTACCGAATTGAAAGCGTGATTGGAAAAAAAGATAAACGATTTTAAAGATTGAAACTCACCTTTTCATTGTTAGATTTGTTATAATCGATGATATCCTTCTCAAAATTTGAGCATTCATTTTGTGATTACTTTGTAACACAAATCAAGCTTGAGGGTGGTTGTAATGGATGGATTTGAGTGATGATAAAGAACTGAAATACACCCAAATTAGAAGGTTTAAGGGCAATGGAAGAACTGGAATTAGCACTATAGCTTTGCAAGATGAGGACTTTAAAATGTGACAATGGCCTCATGGGTGTAGACTTTTCACTTATCTCTAAAAAAGTGTTACAATTTGAAGAGATGTGTTGTGCGCACTTTTTTAATTTCAATAATGTGTATTGAAAAAAATTCAGATAAGGTGATGTGTGTACTAATGTATATATTAGTAATTTGATTTTATGGTAAAATTTAATAAAAATATTATTCAGTGTGTACAGAAGGGAAATTATATTTCCATTATCACAAATATATTCCAAAGTACAAACCCAACCATCACATAAGAAAGATCCCAAATAAATATAATAAAAAACAATTACTAAATGAAGAAAATCGAGCTTATAATCTCCTAATGAGGCACAATGACTCTTAACCAATACATTAGGGGGTTGCTAGAGTGGCCAAAGTAAAGAAACACTTTAACACAAAATTACTCCCAATCTTAATTGTACACAGATTACATACTGATCCAATTCCAACAATGTACATTGCAATGGGCATTTCATTAAACACATAAAGGGCACAACACAATTACCTAACAAGTTCATATACAAGGATCCCACAACAATAATTATTTCTTTTCTATGCATTTTAACAAACACTTAGTATGCAAGAATTCAGGCTTAAATCAAATTGTGCAATTTCTTAAGCATGTAAATTAGTCAATATGTACATGAGTTATTTCTATTTAATGCATCAATATTGAACTCACATCAACTAAATTTAAACAACACTTGAACATCTTAGTGCCTGTTTGGGAAGTGGGTTTGGAGGTTTTTTTTTTTTTTTTTGGCTAAAATAGCCACAAAAAAAAAAAAAAACAAATAAGCTTTTTAGTTTAATAAGACAAAACATCACATTTAACTTATAATCATTACATTATTTTTCTCATAAAAAAATCTAAAAAAACTAAAAAAGTCAAAAGCCCTTTCCAAACCAAACTTTTTAGTCCCAGGCTAAAATAACTAAAAAAAAAAAAAAAAAAAAAATCAAGCCAACCCACTTTCCAAACCAATCCTTACAAATCAATGAAGCTTACTAAATATTTTGTTCTTCATGCATTTCACCTCAACCATAATTAGTATTTATATATGATTACAATTAGGTTAATCAATTATTTATAGTTAAAAAGAGAAGCATGTGCTAACTTTACCTCTAATTTAAGATAGCTTCCTTCAATTTCACCGGTGGAGCATGCACTGAGTCAAAGTGAAAGGCACTGAGATATTTCGTCGACCGATGTGGGGTTAGGGCATGAAAAGGATAGGGGAAAAAGATACAGCAGTGCTACGTAGCTCGAAACCCCTTCCCCCGAATCGCCCAAACCAAAAATGACGCCGTTTTTGGTTCTTTTTTTTTTTTTTTTGTTGCAGATCAGAACCAGGAAGAAGAAGAAGAAGGATGAGGGAGGAGGAGGAGGAAGGAGGGAGGAGGAGGGAGAAGGAGGACTGGAGGGGGCATAATATTCGGAGGAGGAGGAGGAGGAGGCGGAGGCGGGGGCGACGGCTGTCGGAGGCTACGGCGGGGCTGGGCTGGGGGATGATCTGTGGCTGGGCGACGATCGTCTTCTCTCTGCTTCTCACTTTCTCTCTCTCTCCCTCTCCCTCTGCTTCTCTCTTTCTCTCTCTCTCCCTCTCCCTCTTCTGCGTTTGAGTCAAAAATGGAAGAAAAAAAAGAAAAAAAAATGCCTAATGCCCAAAAACGACATCGTTTTGGACATTAGGGATTAGGGAATGACTTTCGAGCTCTCAAACATTATACAAAAAGGTAATTGAATGAGCCAAATTGAAGTCGACACAAGATACAAGGAGAGAGATAGGCAAAGGCAGAGCAGAGTAGAGCATAGAGTAAGAGACCAGTGTCTAACGTAGAGAGAGAGAGAGAGAGAAAGAGAGAGCCGAAAATAGTGAAAATGGTGGCTGGGTTTGGAAAGGGGAAGAAGAGGGGATTGGTCATTTTATTTTTGACTTTTTTTATCCTTTAATATGTAAAAAATATGAGAAATAATTATGACTCAAATTAAAAAGCTAAAACCTTCCCAAATTGATCCTACGTGTACCAACCAGCACACAGGAACAAAACCGACAATATACTCAAATACGACCTTTTCAACTTGTGATGATAAACACAGAGAGAGAGAAACATGGAGACCAAAGAAAATCCTTTTCGTTCCTATATTGATGAACTAGGGTTTCGATTTAGTGCGGCGACGAGGAGATGAGGAAGAGCAAAAGACGATGAAATATATTACGTTTCATTGGTAATCAACGGTCTAGGGCTTGGATTATGGTGGACAATGTCGACGACAGGTTGTGGGAGAGCAAACGACGACGAAATCAACAGATAGATGGCCGAAAATTGTCATCGTTGTGACCTGTAAGTAAATTTTTTGATTGTTCATCAAAATCTACGTTCCAGCGATCGGGATCGTGCGATTCACATCGCAAATCGCTACGATTTCTGGTAACCCTGGTTCTAGTGCTTAATTTGCATGGATTTAGAGCTATATTTATGGATACATATATAACAGTTGTAATAATATGTTGGATGATGGTAAACTATGTATATGTATGCTGTGCTGTCTGGCTAATAATAGTTTAGTTGATGATAGTTTGTTTTCTGAGATAACATATGTTGAATATCCTGTTTCCTGATCGCCACAAGTTTTTCTCTATTTTGCAGGATTCTTAATTTATGTTGAAATGGTCAGTAGAAGTAATAGCTTTAGGAATGACTTTTGCTTTGTAATGCTGATTCCACATTTTTCGCAATGCAATTAGTATCAAATGATAGGCGGACAGAAGATAGTTCAGAGACAGAACCCATCTTGTGTCAGTCTAACATTGTGCAAAGATCTGAAGAATCTTCATGTTCAATTGAAATAAGAACTATAGACAGAGATTGTTCTGTTTCTGCTGATGACTCACAAAGTACTGATGCTGATGACTCACAAAGTACTGATGTTGATGAAAATTGCAATCTGGTGAATGCAGACCAACCACAATGTCGTATATGCCTTGATATTGGAGGTATATACTATCCGTCAAGCTCAGTGTTTTCTTTTCATTTTTAAATACATGCTGGCCATGCATCTTTGTTGACAAAAACAAGATGTATGTATATAGTTAATTTAATTGTTTATAATATTTGTTGCTGTGAATGATGGTGAATCAATGCTCTTTAATATAGTTTGATCGAGGCACTTACTTTTGCATTCTCAGGGGAAGACTTGATTGCACCATGCCATTGCAAAGGCACCCAGAAGTATGTCCACAGATCATGTCTTGATAATTGGAGGTCAACTAAGGTAAATGATTCTTTTCTGATCCTCACCTCTGATACTTTATTAACAGATTGATGTTTCTGTAATGCTGTTTTGGGAAACATCGGATCACACAAAATGAGGTTAATCCATTTTGATATTCACCCCTTTTATTTCATTGGTACATGACGTAGAATTAAAAAAAAAAAAAACATGGTTTACTGAGTCTCGGATTTGATACGTAAGATTAATATGTTATATCTGCCCAATTTCTTTTACTTATTATTTACATGTTTCATTATTTCAGGAGGGGTTTGCTTTTGCTCACTGCACAGAGTGCAGGGCAGTGTTCATATTACGTGCCAATGTTCCTCCTGATCGCTGGTGGTTGAGATTGAAATTTCAATTTCTTGTTGCAAGGGACCATGCATTCATTTTTGTTATTGTTCAGCTGGTAAGGCCATCAATTTTTTCCCTAGTTGCTTTCATGTTGGTATTGTCTGCCCTGATCAATGTTATAGTAATGTAATAGTTCATTTAAATTGAATAGGCGCATAATCCATTCTAGTTGTCTACTAGCTTCCCCTCTCTCCTCCTTTCTGGCCTACCCATTCCTTGACAACTTAGGAGCCATCTATTTGGCTTTGTATATTGTAGAAAGGTAGATTCCCCACTTTCAATTTAATGGATCCATGGATTCCTCACTTTCATATTAATGGATCTGTAAGTAAAGTGCTACAACTAGTTGTTCTGTCCAAGAAGGCACCGCATGGGAAATGATGCAAATGCACAACATATGCCTCTTTTCTTTTTTAATTTTCCTTTTCTTTACATGCATTAACTCTTGGACTTGCAATAAACACATATATTTATGCATGTTCTTTTCAGCAAGTTTATATACAGAGCATATTCATTGACAGATTTATTTGGTTGAATTTGTTTTGGGTGGGTTTTATCTAGTTCTGCACATATGGTTTTCTTGAATCACTAGGACCACATCCCTTGGTGGTACAGGTTAGACAGTGCTTTGAATGAATGACCCACTTTACTTGATAACACTGGATCAATATTGGCAAACTTTTTTTTTTTTTATAAAAAAAAAAAAACTTCGTCCGGTGGTTGAATGGTATCTATATTTAGATGTAGCATGCAGATTAAAGTAATGCAATATGATTTATAATTGGATTACATGCATTTAGAAAATTTCCAAAAAAAAAAATTTAAATTAAAAAAAAAAAGAAGGAATAGAAACAAAAGAGAAGGAAGAGGGGAAAAGAGAATATAGATAGGGAAGAGAAAGAAAAAAGAGCGAAGTAATTTCATTCTCAAAATTTATGAAAACCTGATCATCGTGCACCTCAATAAAAATTGAACCACAATCACTATTACTTTTAACAAATTATGCTAATTTTGCAGTTTATTCCAAACTACATGGGTTATGTACATTTCTGAATAATGTGTTAAAATATTAATGCTAAATAATATTTAGAGAAACTTTTAATAAGAATTACATTATTATTAAAAAATAAACTTTGAGAGCAAAGAAAATATAATGGAAATTACATTACAATAACGAGTTTTTTAGAATTTCCCAAGAGTTTCTTGCAAGTTAAATTGTATTAGAATTTCTGAAACATATCAGAAAATTTTCTTTTTTTTTTTTTTTTTTTTTTTTTTGGAGCTTCTATTTACCCAACGAAAGGAACTCTTTACACCCTTTCTAATTGCACATCCTTAAAAAAGTTAAAATTATTATTTTATCTTCTTACATACGTCCAACCATACTCTCTTAACAAAGTTACATCATCCAAGAGTTTTGAAATATTCATGTAAATTTATTTTTATGTCAAATTAAGAAAAAATCCTTGCAACTATTCATGTGAATTTTCCACAATCTTGGATGATTTAATAGAGAGGATCTATACCCAATTCATGTGAGGGCCACCAGATTGCTAATCCAATCTCATCACCTAATTAACTAAACAAACATGATCTTATAGTTTGAGTTTCATATTTTTAATTTTACTTGTTAAAATTTTCATTTAGCAAAATAGGGAACTAAGGAGTGTATTTCTTGGAGTTCTATGCTAGCACCTTTGTAATTGAAGTTAAAAAATATCTGTTCTTTAATTTTTTTTTTCCTCTAATAAGGTGTTGGTTGAAAAGAGTCATCCTTCATTTGTGTTCAAAAGGATGTTTCAAACCAACTACTTCTGCTCTTGTGGGTCTGAGTCACAAAATCATTTCATGATTACCTAGTTAATTGCCATGCCAAGTTTATTAGAAGGTTATTGGCTCATTAAGTTAGTAAACAGCCAGTGGTTAACTGCGCTAGAAATTAAAAATCTTTTTTTTTTTTTAACTCTAATTTTCCACAGGTACAATGATGTAGGAGAAGTGTGTTAACCAGGTTTAGCATCACAACCAGAAAACAACAGAAGGCATCATAGACAGCACTGATCTTTCATTAACAAAAACAACGTAATACAAAGAAGAAGCTAAATAAAACAATAAGACCCAAAAAGAAAAAAAAAAGAAAGAAAAGAAAGACCAAACTACCCCAAGCTACAATAATACAAAAAAGTTACTTGGCTTAACACAGTGCTGGGAACACTCTCCTACTAGTAGTGAGCCCAAAAATTGTGTATAAAGGCTTAGGGGTTGATTTTTTGGGTCTGAAACATAAGTACAAAAATGGGATTTCTTGGCATTTATATGTGGTGACAAAATGGGACGGCCTATGGAAAGAAAGAAAAGAGAAGAAAAGATTGTAGGTCCTGTTTGAGGGCTGTTCTTCTGGGCATGATGGACAGTTTTGGTGAGCAGTAACTTCAGCTAGTTTGTGTTATTTTTATGTGCTATGATTGTTAGGTTGTGGGAAAAATGGCATAGGCCAGTAAACTAGGGTTTAAAGGAGGGAAACAAAGGTAGGGCCAAAGAACAAATTTCATTTCGTTTCATCAAAGCAGCCAAAATGTTTCCGTTTCATAGGAAAACAAAACAAAATATTAGCGAATACCATAACTCCAAATGTTTCCACCACAATGCACTGAACCACAATGAAACACTACGAAGCATGCTGAAACAATGAGTTGTTTAGACAGTTATTAGGAATATTCAACAATGATAATTTCAATTTGCCTTTTTGTCAAAAGAAAGGATATAAGAACATTGAATACCTTAGATTTTATTATAGAATTTGATAAATTGAAAAGGAAAATTGATGTGGAACGAGCTTGTACCAATTTTGGTACGGAGATTTCACTTACAATTTTATGAATTGAGGTCTTGTTTGGGAATAGGCTATTTTAGTAACTTTTTGACTTTTTGGTTAAAATATGAGGTAAAAAAAACTTATATATTTGGAATGACTTTTTGATTTTTTATGAAAAGATGTGCAAAAAGTAGAAAGAAAATGGAATCTTTGACTTTTTGGTATAGGTCATAGGTTTTTTGGTTTTTTTTAGTAACTTTTTGGCTTTTAGGCTAAAACTCTTACTTCCCAAACGAGGCCTTAGTATCTAATTTGGAATTTTACTAATATTTGATTTCTTATTATATTGGGGATTCTAGCTTCATATATATATATATTTTTATTTAATTTATGTATTAGGATTTAGTTTCCTTTGTCTTTTTTTTTTTTTTTTTTTTTTGATAAATAGTTTCCTATTTTAATTATGATTATTAGTATATAAATATTAAGTTTTTGCATTGTTTTGTTAAGAGTAGATTAATAAGATTGAAAGTATTTAAGGTTGTGACCTTGTGTGATTAGTGTTATGACTTGTGTTATTCTTCCTTCTTTCTCCCTCGTGGTTCCACAACTAATTTGGTATCAGGTTAAAATCATATCCAAACTCTAAATCGAAATCAAGACAGAGTGAGAGCAATACCCATCATCTTCAAATTCACATCAACACAGCTTTGTTACAACCTTGGTCATTTAGGCCTTGTTTGTTTTAGACCAAGGGCCATGGGATTGGATTGGTAATCCCCTGGGTCCCACAAAAAGTGTCTTTGATTGGAACAAAAGCCTTGGGACTAATGGTACCTTGGGACTATTAATACTGTCCGAGGAGAATTACAGGTGAAAAGACAATTTTGCCCTCCATTTTACAAAAATAACAAAGTTACATTTTATGTAATGACTTTTACATAATTTTATATATTTAATTCCAACTAACTAATACCACCACAGTAGTACACAAACAAACACAATATATATTATACCTCCAACCTAATACCACCACACTAGTAATTCTCTCAATTCCACTATATTAATTATCCCATCCAACCTAGTTTGACAAATCGACATGGCCTTATGGATCACCTCCATCGTCAATCAGCTCCTCCGACGACCAACATTGTCTCACCCTCTTTGTACAACCACTGCTTCACACTGAATTAGCCTCACCATGCCACTCCCTGTCATCCTCTCTCTCATCATCGACCAATTCAGGTTGACAACCCGTCGATGATCATGGCCACTCACCATTGTCAACCTTATTGGTTGTTGGGAATTCTACTAGGGTATGTTGACCCCATAAAGAAGGCAAAAAGGGTCAACCCTGACTTGACCCAACTTCTTAAATGTAAACTTGACTCACCACTCTAAGACCCAAACCCATTAACCTGACCCACTATCCAACCCACCCAACTCACCCAATCCTTATAACCTCTATCCAACCCAATACTAAAGCCCAACCCCTAAGATAGGTCAATTTAAAAAAGACGTAGGACACAACATGTAGGGAACACACAAAATATATAGTTTTATATATTTGTTATATGATAATATATGAATTTTTCATTCAAGGATAATAAAAATACAACAGGACACTCATTCCTAAAATTTAAAGGAGAATGGATTAATAAGTATATGTATAAATTTATATTGTTTTTTTTTTTTTAATATTGTATTGTGTAAGTTATTTTTTTCAAACATATAATATATTTAGTAAGTGTCCAAGCTATGAACATGTGTGTCTCCCAAGTGTCTGAAGCGTGTTTGTAAAAAATTTAAACAAAAATACTAGAGATCCCCCAAGAAGGGAAAAAAAAAAGAAAAAAAACTATCAAAAATTCTATACAGTGCGGTTTCTAGTATTGCTCAAATTTAAAAAATAATATGACACATTTGAACATGTGTTAGACACATGTTGGGAAGGATGAGCGCCAGTGTCGGGCACATGGTGGATATAGACATGACTAGGACATCTTTTTAAAAGTGTTTGTGCTTCTTAGCCCAACCTGAACCTGACCCCCTTTTTTTGTTCTTTTTGGCCAATCCCCATTTAAATTTGACCTAATCCAACCCTTATCCGGTCCATTTAAAACTATATCAGCCAATACCTGTCTCACTTAACCTAACCCAACCCATTCAGCCAATCCCAAACCAAGTCTTACCAGCTCCCACATATTTGGCCCCAATGCACCTCCCTTAAGCCCTATTCCAGTACTTTTTTTTGATTCGGTAACAAAAGAAATTTTATTGATAAATAAACAAAAGAAGAAACAGAAAGAGGAAAAGGTGTCCCCTATTTCAGTACTTAAAAAATCCATCATCCAGCAACCATCTCAAAACAACCTCGCCCAATTTTATTCAGCCCTAGGCAACCTATGCCCAAACACCTTAAAAGCTTTTTACCAATTTCAGTCCACATTACCAGAGTTTCACCCAAATCCAATCTAATGGAAAACAAAAAACCATCAATCAGCTCCCAAAAGAAAAACAAAAACAAAAAACAAAGCAAAAGAGAAAAAAAAAACCAGTGAAAAAAGAGCTCTCCCATATATGTTAACCATGGTGGTGACTAATTTCAAGTTGAATTCAAAGTTTAAAATATTTTCTCTAGATCAACAAGACATGAAGAAATTACCTACCCAAAAAAAAAAGACATGAAGAAATCACAGCAACAATTGTAGACGACACAAGAACATATGACAGAAACGTTGAACAACAAGATGCAAGCAGCTTTAGACAAATTGTTAGTCTATGTTTTAGGAGATACTTCAGAAATTCATCAAAAGTGAATGTGATGATCAAGCGAAAATTGTTGATTAAGCAGTTTCAAAGTATGAGGAAAGTGAGATTATTTTAGAATAAAATTCAAAAGTCCAAGAAGCCGTGAAATGGCAAGAAAGTGCCACATGAAACATGGTTTTACCCAGAGAAGATTTTCTTGAACATGAAGATGCATTCAAATTGATGGATCTTATATGCACCACCAATACTTAATCAACATCGAAATGATTTTGACTGCCCTTGAGAAGTTGATGGGTTGATTTTCTGCCACTATTTGTAACCAACAATGTAGGCAACAAGATTCTACTATGCATGAATACTTTGTTAAGTTTCAGTCTCTCTTACAATCTAAAACTAGTCGTGACCCTAATATTCGTGCGTATCAATTCATGTGGGGGTTATGACCTGAAATTAACAGAGATGTTACTATCTTATGAGAATCTGGAGGAAGCCTATAACAATGCTTTAGTGGTAGAAATTTATGAAAGAAGAAAGTCAAATTCACAACTGTCCTGAGATCATCTTTACAAATCCTAATATTGAACCATCACCTTTGGTGGCACTTAAGGGACAACACGATTTGTTTGACTCTTAATATGGATTGCCTTCCTTGGTCCATTCACTTTGTTAGTCTGTCTGATCCCATGCTTGAAGTTAGCAACCCATTGACTAATACCTTAAATTATCTCACACATCAAGGTTTGCATGTGACGGTGCCTTTTGTGTCTAATTCCTTCACATATTTTACATTGGTATCTCAAGGCTGTATTGTTGCCTTGCTTGAATATGGGCCACAAATAATTTTTTTTGATTCTTCTTTGAATTTAAATATTGGTCCAATATTTCATGCGAGGAATATGGTTACTTGATCTAGGTTCTTGGAGATTCCTTGTGTTGATATTTCTACGGATCCAATTTATGGTGGTCAGTTTGGTCCTGCTAATCCATGCCCACCCTTCCATTTTGGTGATCCTCTGTGCCTTTTCATTGGATTACAAGCACCTTATGATGATATTTGGCTTGCATATGTCATTCACCATTCTCATGCCATTTGGGTTATGGAAGTGCTTTGACAACGTCATGCTCATGTAATGGAGTATTTCAATTCTTATGACTCTCTGGAGGAGAGTATTTCAATTCGTATTTAATTGAGGAAGTTTTTCTTTTAATTAGTATTAAAATAGTTTGGTTAGGAAATTTTTTGATTTGGAAACTTTTAGTTTAGGTTTTGGGTTGCCCATTTATATGCCATTATGTAGGAGGTTTTCTCAGCTTTGAATGAATAAAAAATATTGAGAGTTTATTTTTAAGTATTTTAGGATTAAGTTAGGGTTCTTTAATTTTTTGTGTGGCTATTCTCTTTCTTCATTGCTCTTGTTCTTGCCCTAGCCATCCTACATCATAAATACATGTAAATATACACACATAATATATACACAAAATATATGTTGATTTACAAAATATATGTTGATTGTTGGAATTATTGGCAAGTTTTTGGACATCCTAGAAATAGGTTGTAGAGGCAAGAAAGGCCGAGTTAGGGTTGCACTTTAGTTGAAGGCAGTCACAACGGCGGTCACAGAGGCAAGAAATGGCGGCAATGGGGATGGTGAAGGGAAGATGTTGCAACGTTAGTTGGAGAGGGAGAGGTGGTCTTAACGGCAGTTTTAAATATGGGATTTTTTGGTTTTTTTTTAACCATGGGGTATAAAGTGTTTCGATCTTAAACCACATTGAGGTAAGGTGAATTTCTCCCTATATATTAAGTTTTGGCATTGTATTATTCAAAGTTGATTAATAAGATTGAGAGTGTTTAAGGTTGTGGCCTTGTGTGATTAACGTTGTGGCTGTATGGTCTTCTCTTCTTTCTCCCTCTTGATTCTACATCACGAAGATCAAGAAGAGAAGATTAACAATCATCATTAAGTGACTTATTCTCTTCTTTTGTTTTTTTTATTATTGAAAAGTAATTTTTTTCTATATTTATCCTTACTACTACTATTAGAATTTTGTTAATATATATATATTTTAAATATGTTTTTCTTACAATGACAAACCCCTTTTTGAACTAAGCCTTTAAACCTTTTGTTTATGAGCTTCTAATTTTCATAAAACTCAACATATTCAATTATTTAATTATTGAGAATGTATTAGCATTTATATAGGTCTTAGTTTTTGTTTCCAAACAATTTTAAAACTTTTTGGTCATTTCACTGATGTTTTCAAAACATTTCTGTTTACAAGCTGACAAAAACAACATACTTCAACAAAATTTTGATCCTTTGGGCAGATCTAGTTTGAGCTTTATAAGGCTTAAAAGTGCAAGAGAAGAAGAAGAAAAAGGAAGGAGGAAAGCTCTAGGAATCACTCCTTGAACTAGGCATCACATCTAAGATTAAAATGGCATCACTTAATCTCAAGAGAAGCTTCAAAATCTCTTGAGGTTCCTTGAGGCATATTTTACATCGAATTAGAAGCCTTAATAAGTTTTTGACTTATAAAAAAGACTTCAGCATGATCTATAAATAAAATCCCAATTACACAACTTGGCTCGAATGATGATCAAGATCAACCAACCTACAATTCATGTCCCAAAAAAAAAATGAAATTACTGAAATACCCTTGACCTATGAAATACTATGAAAACATATAAGAAAACAACTACATTAACTGAATAGTATTGGCTTAATTGCTAGACAACTGGCATCCTTTTGGGCCTCTTTATAGCAGGTATGGCAATAGTATTGGCTTGAAAATGATCAGGTCTCTAAATGCTATAGTATCTGCTGTGATTTAACAAGGGTAGTGGAAGTGGCCTACTAGGAGTAGAGTGCTTCAGGAAATCATTGAGAATATTCCCCAAACTTTGTTCCCACTTATTGAAAGGAAGGATGGTGTAAAGTGGCTTCCTAATTCTAGTGGTGCATTCGCAATTAAATCTGATTGGAATACTCTCAGATCTACCAAACCAAAGATTCCATGGTTTAAAGTTGTCTGGTTTGACCTTAATGTTTTAAAATGGGCCTTCATACAGTGGTTAAGTGGTCTAGGGTGGTTATCTACAAAGATTGAATTAGAAGATGGGGTATTGTTGATGATTTCTAGTGTGTTATGTGATAGAGATGAGGAGAGCCACTATCATCTATTTTTTGAATGTATGTTTTCCCAGCAAATTTAGAGGCAAATGTTGGTTAAGAATCTGATTATGAGGAGCCCCCTGAAGATTGATGAAGAGTTTTCTTGGATTGTTCAACATAGGAGTGGACATTCTTTTTCTATTACAAACTTTCATTTGCTGCCTCTATATATCGTATTTGGATTGAAAGGAACTCCAGAATTCCCCCCCACATTTCTTCAGAGCCCGAGGCTATTCTGGGTAAAATTGTTACTGACATTAGGAGTAGATTGTGTTCTTGGAGGAATGTTGAAGATACACTGATGAATAGGCACCTTTGTAGCTTATGGGGAATTTCTACTAAGATTCGTAAGTCTTGATTGTTTGTAATAGGTGTTTTCAGTTCAGTTTTTGGTTTGGTACAGTTTCGTAAGCCTGTAGTTTTCATTGTTTGATCTGGGGTATTCTCAGGTTGTTTGTTTGTTAAAAAAAAAGAAAAGAAGTTATATTAGCTAAATAACTACAAAGTAAAGATTATACCAATACTTTAAAAAGTTGATTAAATGTGATTTCTATTGCTCGCCTTAAAATCATGACAATTTCCAATTTTTGTTGCTTGCTTGAATTTACTGTTTCTTGTTCTTGTGACTGCATCATAAAAAAATTACGATTTCTAAAAACCATGTGGCAGCTAGGCAACATGCCTTTGCTTACAAGTTTCCTGGTTTAATTTAAATTTATTTATTTATTTATTTTTTTGTTGTGTTTTTTTTAGTTATTTATCAGGGAGAAATGTGTGCAATGGGTTTTGGCTTGCTGCTTTCCAGTCATTCTTGTTTCAGTATTTTATGCCTTCTTGCGTGACTAGATTTAAGCATATAGAACAAACACTATGACTTAAGTATGATTTGTCTTTATGAAGAGTCCATTATTATATGTTATCATGGTCTCTAGGTCTTATGCTTTCAAATTCTTCTTCTATCTTTGGAGAAGCCTGAAAGAAGTAGTGAATCTCTAAATTCATATCACAAAACTAATGATCATAATTTTATACGTCTTTGGTGATTATTTTTCTCAACTAATCATTGTCTTCATCTTTGTAGCTATTGCAGTTGCAAATTCAAATTATCATTGTCCTCCACTTTTCAAATTAAAAATTTTAGTTCTTTGCTCATCTTATCTTTTTAAAATCCTAAAACTATAAAAGAGGCTTTCTGTGGGCATTACATGCTAGGCAATACTAATCATATATCAGTGGTGATTCTTTCTGTGCTTTTTTGTTAACCGAAAATCTCTCCACTCTCCGTTCCTGTAGCAGAACATTGGGTTGGAAATTCTAATTGGTTTTTCAAACTTGTGGTCACATTATCATGATCGAGTCTTATTTCTTCTTTCTTCTTCTTTCATTTGAAATTCTGAATATAATCCTTAATAGGCTGCAGATTTTCTCATTTACCATGACCATTTCTTGCTGCAGTTGTGATTTCTGGATTACAATTCAGCTATTGAAATGTTATGTTTAAATTAAGATGATGCAGGCAACAATTCTTATGCAAGACAAATTTACATTTCTGCTTTGTAATAGTAAGGAATGGATATCCATGCTGCAATGGGAATGAAAGTAAATGCAGATGCTAATTTACACTATTTTTTTCTCATTATGTAATGCTTGCTTGCTAGAATTTTATTTTATTTTTATTGATGATGTAGAGTAAGTTACGTGTCCTATTCATCTTAATTTGTCACTTTGTTGTGGTTTTAGAAGTTGTACACTCAAAACAGCTTTGATGACCTATTCGATGTTATTCGGTTTTGTCTTTCACGTGGATCGTCGGTTGCAAGTACAATTGACGATGATGTCTCTAAAATATCGGCACAAGTCAACATGATTTTATTCTATTGACACTCAAATCGTGCCACAATTGCTGATTTATGCCTTTTGAGTTTCCTAAGTAATCACAAGACTAGTGACTGAATGATTTCTGTAATTCAAAAATGAAGGTAGACAATATTTACTAGTTTATTGAACTATCTGATGCTCAATAGCCCTTCATCTGTGTAGTCTTCATTTGGTTTTTGGTGAAAATGATATTTGTCTCTTCTTACATGTTTCAAGCACATGTTTGATTTAGTAATTACTTAGTTCCTTATAATCCATGTGCTATTGCAGGCATTCAGTTAATGAGAGTAGTGATGACTGGGGAGTCCAATTCTATTAGATATGGACTTTTTACTTCTCTACTCCTAAGTAGCACATGCACTTCTAGGAAGCTGCATTTGTGTCAAACATGGGCATATTTTGGACAATTATTGAACATTTCCTATTTTAAATATTAAATTTGATGATCCCAGAAACTTCATGTGAAACTTGTTGGGCGCTTGGATGAGTCTTCTCAGACACTCCCCAACATGAAACATTTCTAGATATACCTGATCAGCATAAAATATGCAATGGACAACTTCCTAACATAGTAAAAGAATATAATAATAACAATAAAAAAATATATAGGAAGAAACAGTAATAGGAGTATGCACTATTACATATATGATATTTGTGGAGTTTGATCTTTTACATTTGTACTTGGATAATAGATTAAACTAATGTTTATTTTATTTTATTTTGTTTATTTATATCTGATGTGGTTAACAAATCCATAAAGGCTTAATAAGTGAACATATCTTTGTGTCCATCTTCTTATTTTTTTATTTTTATTTTTTATTTTTTATTTTTATTTTTTTTGTGTATGAAAGATTTGCCATGTCAGCATGTTCATAATATGTTGTGTCCATGTCTGTGGTACATAGCACCCCCCCTTTTCTACCATGCGGAAGCCTTATGAATCATGAATCAAAAGATACATTTGCTAGTGATGATACTTGTAACATGCATGCTATTTTCATTTTCATTTGCTGGTTGCAACAAGATAGTGATTGGATTTTGAACAACCACTTGTAGAAGTAGTTCCTTATTAAATTTGTCATGAGAATTTCTAAATGAATTTTGAACAGATTGTAGCATTCCTAGGTGTTCTGGTTTACAAGTTCTACGGAGAGGAACTAAGAGAGATGTTTGGTTATGAGGAACACCCATATGGGTTCTACACAATGGCCGGTAAGCTCATTGTACGATTTTCCCCTATTGTGAGAAGCTTATAATTCATTTCTTTCTTTTGTTTTAACTTTCTTAGTGTAAACTTTACACATTTTTAGTTATTAATATTTGAGTAATGCTATACAAACAAAAAATTCATTCATAATGATGTAACTCATTGTGGATCTTTCACTTCAAAACAAAACACCATTGAAGATGTATGTATTTACAATAATGGTATTGCCACATCATTCTTGTTAAGTTTTTTGTATGAATAGAATTTTCCTTGATATTTTTGTCTAACTATGCAGTTTTAGCAATCGTTCTGGTGGGATTGCTGTATGGTTTCTTTATAGCAATAATTTGTGGACAAAGGATCAACGAGCGTCACTACCATGTTTTGGCGAAACAAGAATTGACAAAGGTTTAGTACCTCAACCTTTGAGCATTTCAATAATTTGTAGATGAATCCATTCTTGTTGACTGGAAAGCGCACTTCAACTAAAAAGCTCTTGATTAGATTATAAAAATATGGAAATTGAGATTGTTGGTATAAAAATCCTAGAACATTCGATGGAAATATTTTCATTTCATTATATTATATATTATCTTAGCTTTCAAGTTCCAAGTGTTCTTTCCTAATGCTAGGACAATATTTTACGTTTACCACTTACATAAAGTAGCTATAGGGTGATGTTGGTTAGTGTTAAACATAACGTATAAAGATTGGGAGGAGAGTGGTGACATTTTGTAGCATTCTTGTACGCACCAAAATTTGCTTACAAGGATGGAAAATTGTTTTGTATCGAATTAGTGGGGGAGGATGTCGTGCATATTTTTGGATGGCTGGGTTATGGACATAGGGTCACAGGCTGACTCTTTTTAGTGCACAGCAGAATAAGTTTATTTATTTATTTTTTTGAGTGAGGCTCTTGAACTCCACCTTAGCCAGGCCTACCTAACTCTTCTGACTATCCAAGTGTTGAATCTTCATCCGTCTCGAATATGTAGGGCCAATGCTTTGTCAAGCAATAACAGTTCCATGAAAGAAGACTCGCACTTCAAATGCAGCCTGAAGACATGCTTATCTCCAAGTGAACATTCATACGACCAACCAATTACTTCATTGCTTGCCCATGAGAGCAAGGCACTTGTGTCACGCATTGGATTCACAAGATCTGAACCTGTGATAGAGAAATAGAATAAACCGGAAAGTCTAGGGAAATAAATGGAACAAAGGAAAATAGAAGGAAGAAAAGGTTCATTAGATTGAAATGGAATCCCATAACCTCACTTGTTCTAATTAGGGGTGTTCGCGGACCGGGTTGGGTTATCTGACCTCTCATCTGCCATTCATCCGAACTTAGGTGGATTGGAAAAAACAATTCGCATCCGTTAGTTTAATTAGTGGATACGGTTTGAGCGGGCTGTGTAGGTTGACGGGGTGGATGCAGATTGATTTGGCGGTCTAGGCTTTACTTTTTTAAGCCTTTTTTTGAACTATTTTCAAGCGATTCTTTACTATTTTGCGCCCAAAATTTTTGATTGTTTATTTTTTATAATAAAAATAAAGACTCAATTTTCATATTTCATAAATAGCAAATATAATTACTAAATAAAAGATCATTTTTTTAACATACAAAGCATAAAAGCATAACTTCATTTTTGTAGTAGTGTTGGCGGATCGGGTCGGGTTGGGTTGGGTGGGGTAGCCTTCCATCTGCTATCCGTCCGAATTTAGGTGGATTGAGAAAAACGCATCTGCATCTGTCCGCTTGCACCATTGAAACTGTCCATTTTGTGACGCATAGGTTTGGGTCATTCGATTTTGGCAAATCGGATGGATGTTTGCCCACCCCTAGTTCTAATACATATATATTCCAGGATCCCGATAACTAACATGCATTCTACATTCAAAGCTATATGAGTTTTCAAAATGTACTTGTCACAAAATGATCATTCACTGTATTTAAATGCCCCAAGGGCTTACATCAACCAAATAGGGATATACCCTTACAAAACAAGGCTCATGGCCTTACAAAATCAAGGCCCTAGGCCACAACGAAGGAACTTGAGGGCTCACATCCACATTCCTTGCCAACTCATGGCTATGGTCCATGATCAACACCTTAAAAAAATTAAACCAGGGTTGAACATATAATCCAGTAGAGAATGCTTCTACTCTAACAATATGAATCAACAATGTATGTGATCGTAAGGCGATACATAATACGTAACAAGATTTAAAACCAGATTTCATTTCAAAACAACTGTTTCTGTTTTGCAGGGTTCATCTGAAATACAAGTTTTATTCCATTACATAATATATATCCAATTAGTTAAGGTGAATTCCCAATTTTGATCATTTCCATGAATACAATCGCAATTCCAATTCTCATTTCAAACCAACCTACTTTCATGATTATCAACATTTCCAAAACAATATCCACATTTTTATTTCAAATAATGTACTAGGGTTTTGAAACATTTGGGCTTTTCTATTTAACACAATGCTCGATGATATATTTCTCAAGATAATGCAATGGGAGAGGGAATTTCATCTATTTATAATTATCATTTAGAAACTACTTGTTACAATGAATGCATGAGAAAATGCGTATCGTCTTGTATAAATAAGCTACCACGCATATACCATAAAACCCACATTGACAAGAGAGAAGTAAACCCTACCTCAAATGAAGAACCCAAAAACTCTAGCTTGAGAAGTGATTGAAAACCAATCGGGTGAGTAGAGAGAGCTTGAGAAGTAAAGCAACTTTAGGCCTTACCAAATCAAGTGAGAGTGAAGAGAGTAAATGGAGAGAGAGAGAGAGAGAGAGAGAGAGAGAGAGAGGGGGGGGGGTTCGGTAAATGAATGAACAAGATATCTGTCTGAGTGATGTAAGTGAATACACCCAGGTCAGTGGCATTAGTTTCGCTTAGTCAACCGGGTCCAAGTCAAAAACTCCCAAAAACCAGAGATTAGAGTAGGTTGCATATGCTGTTAATCTGACACCCACCAATTGATCAACCTACCCAGGACAACTTAGTTTGTTGCTCCTCCAATCCAAAAATCCAAACTCAACTTAATCTAACAGTTTGAAGTGTAAAACCAACACTAAACGAGGATCCAAACAATCCGAATACGACACAATGGATAAAAAATAGGATAAACTACCAATAGGTTCTAATAGTTGGACTTGATTTTCATCAAGTTCTATTGAAAATAAGTCTTAGTAAAATCGTCGCTAAAAATAATTTTATGTGACGATTTTTTGCACGTTGCTAAAAATTGACAATTAGCGATTTTTTTTTGTCATGATTTTTATAAATTGTCGCTAAAATTTACAATTAGTGACATTTTTCTGTGATGAATTTTTCAAACTGTCGCTGAAAGTTAAAAATTAGTTTTTTTTTTGTGACGATTTTTTTAAATTGTCGCTAAAATTTATAATAAGTGATATTTTTGCGGTGGTGCTACATATACTAATTAGTGTACAACACTAGTTATGATATTATTATTGACCCCACTGATTAATCACATCACAAATACTAAAAACCTCTTAAATTATGCCACATCATCAATTAGTACACTAGTTAGTACACTAATCGGTGTATATAGCATTATTCTATTTTTTGTGACAATTTTCAAACTGTCGCTGAAAATTAACAATTAATGACGTTTATTAATAATGTTTGATGAAAAATGTCATTAATTCTCACAGGACTTATTGTAAAATAAGTTCATTATTAGGACCTACACGTAAGTTTCCCTAAAAAATAACATAATCAGGTCGGTTTTAAGACCTGAGTCGCTACAATCTCTTCACCTTAGGGAATTTTGCCTATGAATCACAAGTACACAAGAACAAAGGGAAATTAAGGCCAACTAACTTTTAGAAAGGTCCGGGTACTTAATAACAAGCTTCTACTTGATGCTCCCAAGTTGTTTCCTCGACCCCGTGATGTCTCTACAACACTTAAACAAAAGGAATAGTCTTTCCACGCATGACTTGTTCTCGCAATTCCATAATTTGTACTAGTCATTCCTCATATGATGCATCCTTGTCAACTTCTTAAATTGATTTAATCTAGCACGTGTGAAGGATTGGACTTGTACTTTCATAGCATCAAAATGTGAAAAATGTCGTGAACTCCAATTAGCTTTGGTTGCAAGGCAAGACAATATGCCGCCTCACCAACCTTCTCAATGATGTCAAAATGCCCAATGTATCAAGGAGAATTTTTTTCACTATGCCCAAATCATATTAGAAACCTTCCGTAAGAAGACATGATCCCCAACCTTGAATGCCAATGGTCATCTCTTTTGATCCACATAACTCTTCTAATGACTTTGGGTGGTAATCAACCGTTGTCGGATGAAAGCAATCTTCTTCATTGTTTCCTGCACCAAGTCTGGTTAACATTGGTGTCTCCAACTTAGGTACAACAAAGTGGTAATCAACACGGTACACCATATAATGCCTTGAATGGTGCCATGCCAATGTAGGTTTAATAACTGCTATTGTAGGCAAATTCTACTAATAATATTAAGTGTCTCTCCCATGAATCCTGGAAATCAAGAACACATGTTTGAAGCATATCTAAGGTTTGAATGGCATGCTCGAATTGTCCGTCTATACGAGGATCAAATGTCGTACTAAAATGTCTTTTTTAGGTGAATAACTGTACTAAATGTCAACCAATGTTTTCAAAGGCAAAAGTGCAAGGCAAGGTGTTTTACCCCTGATGAGGCGAGTCGTTAGCCTTGAGGCGTTGAGGTGTAAGCCTTTCAAGTATCGAACTTTTTATTTTTATAAAATATAAAATTAATTAAATATATCATAAACAAATATTTAAAAAGAATAGAATAACATGTGAAACTCATAAAAATTATTTTAGACATAAAAACAAAATAAATTAATAGTTTCAAGCATTGTAAGAGCATGCATACATATTAATGAAGAGAAAGACCATTAACTTTAATAAAATAATATTAAAGTAAATAATAAAGGCCATTCTCTTGTAATAAATGATTGAAGGTTCCATGGTCAACAAAGAGGGAGTTAGAAAGACCCAACAAAATATAGACAACTTCAAATAAAAAATAAATAAAAATTCGCCGAATGCTCTCTTTCGTCTCTGCAACTCTCAGCCTCTCAAGCTTCGAGCTTCATCTCTCAACAGTTGAGCTGGTTGGTTTACTAATTTTCGCTGGATTTCTACGATTTTGTGGGTTGGGATCGAAGATTGAGAGGCGAAAATTAGACGACCCAGCGGTTTCAACTGGGTGGGCTTCAGCAATTCACAATCAAGAGCTTCTCTTTTGGGCAGCTGGTGCAGTGAGTGGTGCCCTGGCAATTAAGTATAAAAGCATAAAAGAATTAAGTATAAAAGTATTTAAATATAAGAGAATATGAAGAGGTACAATGATCGTGCGCTGGATTTGAAGATTGAGCAAAAGATCATTATTGTTCAGATTGATGAGAGATCTTACGGAGAGGTTGTGGAAATTATTGAAAGGAATAGGTATAGAAGTTTTTCAATGAAGATTGATCTGGGAGGGTTTATTGGGCATCGCAGGTCCTTCAAGATGTTGGAGCTACAAAGGTGGAGGGGATATCTCGTTTCATAGAGCTTTTCCTCTTCTATACCGGTTGGTCCGTTCTTCAAATGTTTCGATAGCGTCGGTGGCGTGCTCTCCTTTGGCACCCATCTCTTGGAATTTTGATTTTGTTAGAAATTTGAATGATAGGGAGGCGGGGGAGTTGGCATCCTTGTTGGTAGTGCTTGAGGGGGTTTCTCTTTCTTCATCTTGTGATTATAGGGTGTGGAATCTGGGTTCTTCAGGTGTCTTTTCATGTAAATCTTTCTTCGATAAGCTCATTGATAATCCTTCTATTTCCTTGTTTCCTTACTATAAGAAAATTTGGAAGGTGGATGTCCCTCATAAAGTGAAGTTCTTCATGTGGTCTTTGACTCAAAAGGGTGTAACAACTAATGATATTCTCCAGAGGAGAAGGCCTAATTACTCTCTTTGTCCTCAATGGTGTGTGATGTGCAAGAGGAACTTGGAGGAAGCGGATCATCTATTTCTTCATTGCCCGGTGGCTAGGGTATTATGGCAGCGGTTATTCAGCTTATGTGATGAGCAGTGGGTTGCTCCGCGGGACTGTATTCAGATGCTTCTTACTCGGTTTATAGGGTTTGGGAGATCCAAGAGAGCCAAAACAATGTGGACATGTATTATTTTTGCTATTTTTTGGGCTACATGGTTGGAGAGAAATGCTAGAATCTTTGATGAGAAGGAAGCAAGTGTAGAGGCTTTGTGGGAGAGGGTGAATTTTTTGGCGTCTTTTTGGGCATTTGTATCCCCTCCTTTTAAAGGAGTTCCTTTGTTTTTGATTTCTAGGGATTGGGCCGGTGTTTGCCGTCCCTAGGGCTTGACTTTTTTGTTTTTGTTTCACTTTTGTTCTTTTTTTCCTTGTATGAGGACTTCTTGTCCTCTTTCTCCTTTTATTTTTAATATATTTTTGTTGTTGCTCTTTCAAAAAAAAAAAAAAATAAATAAAAATAAAAACCTATTAATAAATGCTTTTGGATAGATCCACCAAAACAGATAGAAATGTTCAAGTAAAAAGCCATTTAATTAATGCTTCTAGATTGACTCATCAAAACGAAGAGAGAAGTTCAAGTAAAAAAAGTAATAAAAGCCATTTAATAAATTCTTTTTGAGATACCACCACCAGCAAAAACAAAGAGGCAGTCAAAGAGACTCATAGAGAGATCCATCAATAGAGAGAGAAAACCGATAGAAACACGGAATCAGAGCAAAAACTAGAAATAGAGAGCTAGTCGATTGTTTCTCAGTCGAAGTCGACATCGGAGAACCTCAGTTGCAGTCAAAGGCAAAACAAAGAAGATTGGTCATCTCTTTCGAAGTCGTTTGGAGAGAGAAGCTCAATCGTCTCTGCCTTACAACGAGTTGCGTACAAGAGAGGTAAGATTCAATATATTTATTTATTTTTTTGAGTCTCATCACAAAAGCGTGCGCTTTTGATGATTATGCTAAGAAGCACAATATGTGCATGTGAGGCTAACACCTCATCGAGAGATGCTTACGCCTTGTTGGTGTTGCACTAAAAAAAAGCACGCCTCGATACGTTTTGGAACGCATTGCATTGATGTGCGCCTTGAAGTGTGCCCTAGGAATGTCTTTCAAGACCTTAATGTCAACTGAGTCCGGAGTGTTGAGTAAAGACTTTGACAAAGTCATGTGGTGTACAAGGATTTTTGTCTGAAACGATCGTTACTTAACTCTGTGAAGTTTAACAAAATATTGAACATAAAGAACACCAATCTTCTGTTTGCTTTGAGGGTAAATCGACATAGAGAGTGATAATGATATCACTCCCTTTATATTAATCAACCAATCGTTACAAAGAAAGCCCAAAGGCCCTGATCAAGGAATTGCACTGATTAAGGAATTAGAGAATAACCTAAGGAAACAAATAATAGGAAGATATTTCTCCCTCAAGCTGGTGTGAAGATATCTCTCATGCCCAGTTTACTAAGAATATCATGAAATGGTTTACTCCCAACTCCCTTGGTGAGGATATCTGTAAGTTGCTCACCAGACTGCACAAATGGAGTACATATTGTGCCACTAGTGAGCTTCTCTTTGATGAAGTGACAATCAACCTCAAAATGCTTTGTTCTGTTATGTTGAACCAAATTGTGAGCTATGTTGATAGCAACTTTATTATCACAATATAGTCGTATGGAGTCTTTTTATGATGCAACAACTACTTGATCCACAAGTGCTCACACACACCTTGTGTCATAGCTCTAAACTCGGCTTCTGCACTAGACCAGGCAACCACATTTTGTTTCTTACTTCTCCAAGTAACCAAATTTCCTCCAACAAAGATACAATACCTTGAAGTGGACCTCCTATCAATGACTGATCCTACCCAATCAACATCCGTTTAAGTTTCCATACTAAGATGATCATGTTTAGAAAAATAAAGACCCTTTCCAAGAGAAGATTTCAAGTATCTTAAAATTCTCGTAACTGCCGCCAAGTGTGCTTTATGAGGAGCGTGCATAAATTGGTTAACCACACTCACGGCAATGACAATATCAGGACGAGAATGTGATAAGTAAATGAGCTTAGCCACTAATCTCTGATAACTCCTCCTGTAAACGATTGCTTCCCCCTTATCGTCACAAAGTTTCTGATTAGGCTCTAGTAGTGTGTCATAGGCTTTACTTCCAAGCATTCCGGTTTCCTTTAATAGGTCAAGGACATATTTTCTCTGACAGATGAAAATTCCATCTTTGGACCTCGCCACTTCAATCCCAGAAAGTATTTCAGGTTCTCCAAGTCTTTGATTTCAAACTCACTTGCCAAATACTTTTTCAACAAAGGGATTTCCTCAACATCATCTCCTGTAAGAACTATATCATCTACATACACAATGAGAGCTAAAGTCTTACCATGAGAGGAATGTTTAACAAACAGAGTATGATCAGCCTGACGTTGTTTGAAACCATATTTCAGCATCGCCTGAGTAAACCTCTCAAACCAAGCCTTAGGGATTGTTTGAGGCCATATAAAGACTTCTGAAGTCGACACACCTTACCCTTAGTTTGAAGAGTTTCAAAGCTAGGAGGAATATCCATATGCACCTCCTCTTTTAGGTCCCCATCTAGGAAAGCATTCTTTACATCAAACTGATAAAGTGGCCAATTCAGATTGGTTGTTAGAGAGAGAAGTACTCTGATTGAATTCATTTTCACAACTAGAGCAAATGTCTCTTGGTAGTTCACCCCATAGGTCTGAGTAAAACCCTTTGTCACAAGCCGAGCTTTATACTGCTCAATTGAACCATTTGCCTTATGCTTCACAGTATACATCCATTTGCATCCAACAGTTCGTTTTCCCCTAGGTAACTCAGTCAAATCCTAAGTGTCATTCTTATGAAGTGCTTTCATTTCCTCTACCATGGCTAGTTTCCACTTAGGAGTAGTAAGAGCATTCTGAAAATGATTAGGTATACTAACATAGGAAATTTTTGACACAAAGGCTTTATATGAAGAGGACAAACGAGAATAAGACACAAAGATAGAAATAGGATGATGAGTGCAAGATCTCACACCCTTTCTCTTGGCAATGGGTATATCAAGATCAATAGGCTCAGGCTCCGAGGTAGGCAATATCAGGAGTTTCAGGATTACCTGGACCTTCATCAAGAGAAGGAGATGGTAGTGATTGATCAGAAATGGTCTCTTGTAGCCAAGTAACTTGCTGCCTTTCCTTATCCCTGACATAGACTTGCCCTTTTTTGTTCTTGCAACATCGGATTCTGTATTGCTAGTAATAGATACCACTGGAGGTGGTATTGGACCAGGAATAACAGGTTCCTCTGATGGCAATACTGAGCTAGGAATAATAAAAGTAGCAGGGCTCTTTTCACTCCAAGACTATCCTTGAAGAGAGGACTGGGATGCGAGATTGGAGAAGTAGGAGTGAGACTCAAAAAGACATCCATGGACACAAACCATTTACAAAGAGTAGGGGAGTAACCCAAGAACACACATTTGAGAGAACGAGGATTCATCTTATCCTAAGAAGGAGAATGATTGTGAACAAAGCAGATATAACCAAAGGGTTTTGGAGAAATGGAAAACAGAGACTCAGAACCTAAGAGAACTTGAAGAGGTGCCCTTTTTTGTAGACTTGGGTAGGAAGACGGTTAATGAGATAAGCAGTAGTGAGAACAACCTCGGCTCAATAGGCTTGAGGGACACCCATAGAATAACACATACAACGAGCCATATCAAGGAGATGCCGATTCTTGTACTTGGCAACCCCATTCTGTTGAGGGGTGTCAATGCAAGATGTTTGATGGATAATGCCATGAGTGGAAAAATATTGAGCCAACCCCGAATCAAGATACTCACCCCTATTATCAGAACGTAGGACTTTGACAATCGCCCCAAACTAAGTGATAACCATCTTGTGGAAGTTCTGAAACACAGAAAAAATCTCACTTTTTTCTTTCATGAGATACACCCAAGTAACACGAGAGCAATCATTTATAAAACTAACAAACCATCAATGACCCTTCATAGACATTACACGAGAGGGATCCCAAACATCCGAATGAATTAAAAATAAAAGAGCGGAACTTTTATTATTATTAGAAGCAAAAGAAGCTCGGTGTTGTTTGCCAAGTTGGCATGACTCACAAAGAAATTCAGAAACTTTATTTTTAATAAAAATAGAAGGAAATAAATGTCTAAGTAACAAAAAAGATAGATGCCCTGGACGCCGATCTTCTGTGGTGGATGGAGATTGGATGGAATGATGAGTCTGCTAGTCAATTTGATCTAAGATATAGAGGCCATTTTCTGTTCTACCATTGTCAATTGTCTTCTTCGTGATAAGGTCTTGAAAAAGACAAGAATCAGGAAAAAGTTACACTAGAATTCAAATCTCGAGTAAGACGACTCAAAGACAATAATAGGTTAACAGAAAAATTAGGAACATGTAAAACAGAAGACAAAAGTAGGGAAGGGATGGCATGGATTAAACCTTTCCCAGAGAGAGGAAATAGTACCATCTGCAATCCTAACTTTATCCTGACCGGAGGCTGGGGTATAGTTTGAGAAAAGATCAGAAGACCTAGACATATGATCTAAGGCACCAGAATCAATAATTCCCAAGGTAAGGCCTTATGGGATAAGAAAACACTTGAAGATGAAGGATAAGTTTCTTGAAGGAGCAAAAGAAAAAGTAGAAGATGCACCTGGAAAAACAGGAGACTAGCGATCAAGTAGAGTGCGTAGAGCATCCTCAAACTCAGAGGATGACATACCAGAGAGTCCCTCAGACGTCTGCATAACCGGAACTGAATCATGTATCTCTACAGTACTGGACTGATGAACACGAGAGTGGGACCCACGTCCTCTCGACTGACTAGCACGACTGCCTCTATGACTAGAGCAGTCTCCTCGGTGCCTTGATGGAGTCCCATGAAGCTTCCAACAATCTCATGGGTATGCCTCGGCCAGCGACAGTAATCACATAACAAACTATCCTTCCCGGAAGGATGAGAAGAAGAAAGTGGCAAACTAGCCCTATCTCGAGAAGGTGCAGCAAGTAATGTTGAACGGTCTGTAAAAGTCAGAGGTAACATAGCAGAACGACGATGATCTTCATTCTGGACATAAGCAAAGGCCTCTTGAAGAGATGGAAGAATATTCATACCAAGGACACAACTTTGGACCGGATCAAACTCCACATTAAGGCCTTCTAAGAACTTGAAGATCCTCTCCTGTGCAAAAAACTTTCGGTAACCAACTGAATCAATGGTGCATACATGCTTATAATCTAGGAGATGATCTTGGCGTTTCCAACCATTAGTCATAAAGGTGTAATATTGAAGAACTGTCTGCGCCCCTTGAACTGAGCACTCAATAGACTTGCGCAACTCAAATGATTGAGAAAAATTTCCCTTTCGAGAATATGTAACAGCTACTGCCTCCCAAACATCCTGGGCAGTCTTTAGTACCATGGAATGAATGAGCCATCCCATGATCAAAGAGTTGGTAATCTCCCATTGATCATAGCCAGGATCAGTAATACCTGGTGCTTGAACTCTTCCATCTACATATCCCATCTTCCCCTTATTCTTCAGGAAAAGTGTCAGACATTGAGACCATACAAGGTAATTCTGACCATTAAATAGAGAGGTGGTGATTTTTAGGCTAGGGTTGAGGTTCTCAGAAGTAGTAGTCATAACTGGACTGGGATTCTCCCCTGTAGCTGGGTGAGAAGTAGTGGATTCACTAGATGGGTCAACAATGTCTATGCCACTAACTTAACCAAAAAATCACAGCACTAATCACAATAATGGAAAGAGGGAATGGAATAAGCAAGCAATCTCAACACAGATCACAATGGGAGCATAACATTCAGATTAATGGGGCCATTTATAAGCTCAAAAATTAAATAAAATAATAAAAGGTAAAGCTTCAATAAAAATAGCAGTCCTGGTGACCTAATTATAAGTTTAAAATGTTGTATTGAAGAGAATGAGAATAAAAACAAATTCCAAGTAGACCATAGGTTGTCTATATTAGCCTATCGAAGCTGTATGAAGATGAGAGAGTGACCAGACAAGCTAGTCGATGTCGCACAAGGAATAGCCTGATCTGGGTCGAAGCACGAAGCAGAGTCAGACGACCAAGTGTGAATCATGAACTAGACAGAGGCCCGGGAGACAAGCGACGAAGATCAGAAGGGCTCTGGCAAGTGTCGCGATCCCTCCTAGGGCATGAGCAGCATCTGAAAACCAGGTACAATGAGTTGTAGGAGATAGTTAGGTGTCGAAATTGATTAGGTTGTAGTTGGTGCTCTTTGATTGGTGTTGGTTGATGATAAGACAATGATGGGTGCTAGGTTTAGAACCCTAAAGCTTCGATACCATGTTTGCTTTTGAGGGTAAATCGACATAGAGAGTGATAATGATATCACTCCCTTTATATTAATCAACCAATTGTTACAAAGAAAGCCCAAAGGCCCTGATGAAGGAATTACCTGATTAAGGAATTACAGAATAATCTAAGGAAACAAATAATAGGAAGATTCTAACACATATTCTAACATCTTCTACAGTGTCGTTGGGTTGCATTGAAATAAAGTGTGCGGTCTTTGCCAAACGGTACACCACTATCCAAATAACATCATTCCCTTGTATGGTCCTCAAAAGTCCTAAGTCTATCGTGATATGCTCCCATTTCCATTCAGCTACTAGTAATGATTGTAATAATCTAGCAGGTTTTTGATGTTTGACCTTTACTTGTTGACAAGTCAAACATCTCGAAATGACAAGAAGGATGCACTATTAGATGTGAATGATGAAACACTCTAAAAGTGTCATCATGACAAGACTCTAATACAAACATCCTATCCATGTGCCTCACTATCAAAGTCAAAGTCTGAATTGAAGGTCAATCCCCATTCCTCCTCACCCTTGGAAATGCGGTCTCGAATGGTCTTAGTCTCTACGATGTGTTGTTGGGCCTCTAAAACTTTACTAACAAGAGTTGGCAGAGTAATCATGGTAAATAACATTGCAATCTCTTAGAATTTGCCAAGTGTAAATCAAACTCGCTGATATTTCCAAACATCTCCCGTTCTCGAATGGCTACGCCACCTAGATGACTAATGGATTTCATACTCAAAGCGTCAACAACTACATTCGCCTTTCCCCGGTGATAATGCAAGTGAAAATTGTAATCAGCCATGAATTCGATCCATCTTTGACATAGATTAAGGTTCTTTTGTGAAAACATGTATTTCAAGCTCTTGTGGTTGAAAAACACTTCAAATTTCTAGCCATAAAGGTAGTGTCTCTCAAAATCTTCAAGCGAAGCCACAAGCTCCAAGTCGTAAGTTAGGTAATTCTTCTTGTGCCTTCAATTGATGTCAACACACAACCCAACTCATCCCGTGACAAATCACAATAAATTGTATAGCCCAATCCTTGCTCTGGAATAATCAAGATTGGTGCAGTTGGGAATTCATCGGGTCGGGTTGGGTTTTTTTTGTGTTTCGTGCGTGAATTGTTTGATTTTAAACTCAACTGTTTTGGGTGATACTTCATACTTTACTTTAACCCTGACAGTTTCATACTTTAGTAGTTTGGATAGAGAAACATTGTTTCAGTTTTTATCCAACTTTGTTCTTTCAGTTACTGAGATATTGGTACAATTAATGTCCCAGTTAATCATCAAGCATTAATCCTTTTATTGATTCTTGAGTTCTAATTGATTGATTTCTAATTTTTTATGTTCAGGAGTATGTGGTAGAAGACAGAGAAGCTAATAAGGATTTCCAAGAACTTGATCCCAGCCACGTCACGGAGCTAAGAATGTTGGGCCTCTATTAAGCTGAAATTTGGTGTCTTCCCTGATGTTGGTTAAGTGCCATATTTTTTTTTTTTTTTTATTCCTCTTCCATTTATCTTTTCTTTTGCTTTCTTTTTCTAGGAAAAAAAAATTGTGGCTCAGAAAGTAAAATTCTAGTTCCACCATATTGTAGTTATTAGCCCTTAATTTCTACTCGCACTTGCCTTATACACTTTACAGTAGACGATTTTATGGTAGTTTGGAACTTTTTTGGTGTATAAATGCTTCATGAATCTGTCACCACCAGAGCTGGGCTCTAAAACTAATATAATATTGCAGGGTCTGCCTTTCCTTGTGGTGAGCAGGTTATATGTTTATAGGTTTGACAATGAGAAACTCTACGTGTAAGCTGCAAAATTGGTGTTCCTGTCAGCAAAGTTGTTTGAACCCGATCTGGTCCGAGTTGCACTTTTTGTCAAGCACACGCCAATAGTATGTGTATTTTGATTCTTTGTCACGTGCTTATTTGTCAGTGTGGACAGACAATATTTGCCACTTTCTTTGTTTTGTTTTCATTTTCGTTGTTTTTCCTGCGACAAATGTGGGGTAGACAGTTGGTCTGTGATTTTTGTAATATAGTCTATATAGATAAAGGTTGTCTTTTTTGTTTTTCCATGCAATAGACTACAGAAATACATGAATTGCTTGAATTTTACAGTGGCCATAGTGTTTTTCACTTGCAGGAATGTGATTCAAATTTGTTAACTTTGCAATTTTTGTTTGTTTGTTTGTTTGTTTTGTGTGTTATATAAACCCTTAAGGAACAGAAAACATGCTTTAGAAAATGGAGCCAACCCCAAAGCACATTAGCAATGAATCACAGATTTTGGGCCTGTTTTGTGTTGTGCAGCATTTCGCGAGTTAAAAGTTGACAATATGAAGCTAAAAGATAGAAAACATCTGTTCCCTTGCTTCTCAGGGGAGTTTTTAGGGGTGTGAGCGGTTCGAGCAGGATAGCGGATTGATGGATTGGTAAATTATGATTTGAGCGGTTTTGGGCGGATTGAAGAATATTCTAACCAATTATAAAACTTCTGTATAATATATGATACTAATTTGCATAATATTTTTTATATATACAATACAAATTAATTTTACATAATGTTTTTCATATATATAACTATTAATTTGTAATCAATTTTACATCTTAAATTTTTATCACATTCATTTTTATTTTGATATTTTATTATAAGTTAAAAAATATATATGTATTAATTAGAGCGTAGTGGAACGGTTTCGAAGACGAATTATAAATTTTAAAATTTAAACCGCGGTGTGGATTGATGCGGATAGATGCGGCTTTAGCAGATTAGACGGTATTTTGTACAAAAGTTGCATTATTTTTTTTCAATTCTTTTGCCTCTAGTGATTTTATCCCCCAAAATTACATCAAAAGATTTTACTTTTTAGGCTTGCCCTGTGTAAATAAATTCAAGTAAAAAAAAAAAAATTTAACCAAAAAAATACTAATTATTTTTGCCTATTTTTTGGGGGTTCAAAAAAACAATCGTTTTTTTATTTTTTATGTTTCTAATTGATCTAGTGATGTAAAATTCAAGTGTAGTTTTTTAAATTTTTTTTTTTAAAATTCATTTTATAGACCCCCCCCCCAAAAAAAAAAAATCAATAGAAAGGTACTATAGAATTTAATTTTAAACACCCACTCAATAATTAGTTTTTTTTATTTTTATGACATGACTCGTAAATCTTAAAATTAAAACTTGTGCAACAACTAGTCTCACAATTATTTTAATGAATACGCAATTTCTTATTTATGTAAATTGACACATTTATTACTGTTTTTATGACAGGATCAATTTGAAGATTTTCTCCTTATTTTTATTTATTTATGTAACATTTCAAAAAAGAACACTAATGCTGTGTTTAGTTGAGGGATTTGAGGAAGGATTTGGAAAGGGAAATAGAACATGTAGGTGAAATGTGAAAAAAAATATACTTACATTTCACATAGTTTCACAGTTTCACACACTTTTTCTCTTTCCTTTCCAAATCCTTCCTCAAATCCCCCAACCAAACACAGTATAAAGGATTTTTGTAGTCACACTGTTAGTCTGGACAAATCACATTCTACATTCCACATTCAATTAACCCTTAGGTCACATTTCAAAAATCACATTAAAAAATTAAAAAAGGAATAGAAGATTCCCTCTTATTTTTAGTTGTTTATGCATTTCAAAAAAGTATACTAATAACTATCATGCTAACATGTATATATATATTATTTTATAGTTTAATTATGCGGATTTATAAGAACCTGTCAGTTAAAATGAGGAAATAGGGGCGTCACATTTGGCTTAAAGGTTCTGTTTTGTTACAATTTATTGAGCTATTTATAATTTTTTTATTTTAAAAACTTAATATTTAGTTTTATGGTCTAAAAAATAATTGAAAAAAAAAAAAAAAATTTACTTGAGGATCTCACTTCAGAAATCTATATACGTCTTTTTTTTTTTTCAAAAACTTTTTTAGATTGGTAGGTCAGGTTCATTTGGAAATATTTTTATGAAATCATTTTTAATATATTATTGTGTCACGTTACGACGTTTTTGCCCTTATTGAGTGTTGGGGTCATTTTTTTTTTCTTGGAATGCGGTTTTTGAAATGTGGCATAAGGATTGATTGAATCTGAAATGTGAAATTTGATTTGATTTCCATAAAGGGCATGCTACATTTTGAATGGATTGAATGTAGAATGTGATTTGTCAAAACCAGCAATATTACTACACAAATCCTTTAGTATACTTTTTTGAAATGTGACATAAGCAATTAAAAATGAGGGAATTTTCTCATTCTTTTTAATGTGAATTTTGAAATGTGGTATAAGGGTTGATTGAATGTGCAATGTGGCATGCTATATTTTGGGTGGATTGAATGTGAAATGTGAAATGTGATTTGATTTCCATAATATGGCATGCTACATTTCAGATGGATTGAATGTAGAATGTGATTTGTCTAAACTAGCAATGTGACTACAAAAATCCTTTAGTAGGGAGTGGCTATGGTGTGCACCTTTTTTTGGGTTCATACCATATGCACCCCAACCATAAAATGAGTAACTTGATTACAAAATTTTGTAACATTAATCACAAAATGCGTACCCTTGCCATAAATTGGCGTAACAAAAAATGTCGTAACCAAGTTACAAACTTTTGTAACAATCAATCACAAAATTGTGGACATTTTGTTACGTCAATTTGTAGCGATATTACACATGTTGTGGTTGATATTATGAAATTTTGTAGTAAAGTTACACATTTCGTAGTGAGGTGCATATAGTATGCCCTTCTAAAAGGGTGCGCACCATAGAATTTTCCTAGAATCCATTAGGGATATCTTCATGGAAAAATTATCATTTAGTGGTATTTTCAAAAAAATATTATAGAATCATGAAAAAGTTTAAAATTTGGATTATTAATATTGATAAAGTTTACCATTTATTTGTATTTTTTTTTTTTTTACATGGAGAGCACCTAATCTATTGAAAAATACACTCGCACTCTTTAAATTGTAAAAGTATACAAATGAACCCTCTAAATTATTGAGAAGTATTACTTTACCTCATAAACTATAAAAGTATACAAATGGATCTCCTAAACTATTGACGTGTTTCACTTTGACCCCTTCCATTAGGGGGTCCAATTGATACGTTTTTATAGTTTTGGGGGTCTATTTTTATACTTTCATAGTTTAGAGGGCCTATTTGTACTCTTATAATTTGAGGGCCAAGTTGATATTTTTCAGTAGTTCAAAGAGAGTCCATATAAATAACCCTTTTTTGAAAACATACCAAATTGTTAGAGCTTCTCTAATGGCGAATAGGTAAAATAAAAGCTAAAGTTATAATTTAATAATGAACAATGTAAAATAACAATAGGATAGCAATGTTGCTCCAATAGTCAAATTATTATTGTTTAACTTAACCAACTTTGAAGTGGTCATCCAAATTGGCAACTTTTACAAACATTGGGTGGGTCATTCGGGTGGTTGTCCCGACGGTTGTCCAAAATTTGTTGTGTTGACAACTTCAGCTATAGAAAAAACATGTGCCAAATTTGACACAAAATATAGTAATTACTATTTTTAATAATTCCAATAACAAATTGTTGAAGTACTAGTATGTTTGATTTGGCTTTGTACAGTGATTTTGGAAAAAAATTTCTAAAAAACTTGTTTGGTTTGTAATTTTTACAAAACAATTTCCACAATCACTCTCTCTTTGTTACACCTTAATCAATCACTTTTTCTCTCTCCTCTCTCCTTTTCAATTACTTTTTTTCTCACACACATCTACTCAATTATAACAAAATATCAAATTATTCCAAACTCCAAAACTACTTTCAAAATACACAATCAAACAAACCAAAAAAAATTTTAAACTCTCTCCCCAAAACAATTTTTAAAAACTACTCTCTCAAAATCAAATCAAACATACAATTTTTCCACACCAGTTATATTTTGCCTTTAACAATCCATTTAACAGATCATTGGAAATGCTCTTATTTCCCCAATCCTCATTTCGTTGAGGTTTCCTGATTTCTCATTATTCTGATTAGAGGTTGGGTCCGGTGTGTTGATATGTTTATTTATTTATTTATTTATTTTTTGGTGGTTTAATTATGTGACGTAAGTTTATTCTTTAACTAGCCGTTGACCATGACCATGCACGGGACAAAATATATAAAATAAATAAAATAAAAAAATTAAAATATTTTTCTAAAATTTAAGTTAAATTATTTATGTGTAAGTTTATGTTTACATCCATAATAAAATTATTTAAAAGAATGTTGCAATGCACACAATGCAAAATAATAAACTTAGTCATATTTTGAACTATCAATTAATCTATTAAGTTATTAAAATATATTAGTCACTATAAAAATAAAATATATACATATAAGTATTATAAATTAACAAAAGATCATATTTAAATTTCTATTTTATATTTAAAAAATATTTTGTTTCATTGTGTGTTTAAATTGATATCAAAATCCGATTTCTCAGTTTTAACAATAAAATTATATGAGTATTGCATATACTAAAGAAGTATAATTAGATAATTTAAATAATAGCATTTCTTTACAAATAATAATAGAACATAATTATACATTAATGTGGGGTTTATTGTCTTCTTTTGTGCATGTGTTGGGCTCTTTTATTTGTCCGTGTGCTCTATGGATAAGTTCTTTAGATCTCGGCTATGAGATCTAGTTTGGTTATGAGGTCAAAAATTAAAACCTACAATTTGGCGTTGTATGTAAGAACTTAGTAGGAATAGATGGCCAATATCGGACAAGGAGATCAAGTCGGAGACGATGTGCGTAGCGGGGAAGAGGAGCACGCCAGTCTTAACAACAGAGGAAAGGAGAAAGACTGTGAAGAAGTACATGAGGCGAACCCAGAAGCGAATAATGTCGCCAAGGGCCATAACAGCCCAAGGAGGAGGAACAAGGACAGGCAGGATCAGGCCCCAAAAGAGTACTACAACGAGAGTGATTTCCTGATTTGAAAGGATAAGTGCATACGGAGGGATAAAGAGGTGAAAGATTTGGCAGCCAAATTGGCGGATTTACAGACGATGGTAAACTTTATAATGTCAATCAAGGTAATGTACCTAGCATTGCCATTGTCAACAACATCGTTGATTGCTGCAGACGTCGGCACCCAGCCGGTAGGATTGACCATGGCGCATATCAATGGGAGGAAGACTTGGAACTCACCACGGCGATCTCAACATGTTGGAAGAGTAGAGCCTCAAAGAGTGGGAGTGTCCTAAATCAGAGGATCGCCAAGTGAATGGGCAGGATCACCGTGTGGAAAAGACGTTGGATCTTAACAGGTCGAAGAGGATGCATGCAAGTACAGGAAATAGTGTGCTGAAGTCGGTGAATAGCAGAGCAGTAAGGCGATCAAAGAAAGACTTGTGCAACTTCCTTTAGAGAAAAAGGAATGCCCCCGAGGTGACATCCATCGCATAGTCGAAGTCACCGTTTTCGATGGAGTTGGATGCCTTTGAAGTGCCAAAGAGGTTTACGATGCCGAGGTTCTAGGTATATGATGGTAAGTCCGATCTTAATTTTCATATCAACTTGTATTTAAATGCTATGTCTTTGTGAAGCGGGAATGACTCGCTGTTGTGTAAGGTGTTCCTATTGATGTTAGGAGAAATAACACCAGATTGGTTCCTGAAGTTGCCTAAGTGGTTAGTCAAAAACTAGGAAGGCTTGGCCGTGAACTTCGTGGCTCGATTTGTCACTAACAACATACAGCCACTGAGGGTGGACTCACTACTGGCTTCAAAGATAGACAATGGTGAAAGCCTTACGGCCTATGCCAAGAGATATTACGAGGTTTACAACCGGATTCTAAGATGTAACCAGGAGTTAGCCGTTGTTTATTTTAAGAACGACTTGGAAGATGATTGCCCAGTTCGGTAATCTTTGGCAAAGATCTTGCTAAAAACCATGGAGGATCTAATGGCGAGGATTGAGAAGTGTGCCAGGGCATAGGAGGATAATAGATCAAAGTGAGGAAGTACAATTAAGTAAGAGAAGAGGAACGACTCGCCCAAACGAAACCGAAATGGAACTGGCAATGACAATGGGGAGTCAAAATTGAAGGAGTGTAAGCTGTTAGCACCATTTTCAAGATCCTGATCTATAGGATCTTGGAGAGGATTAGGGACCAACCCTATGAATCTGAGTTTAGATTTAGTTTCGTTCTCATCATAAATCTTCTTCAAAAACTTATCATTCATTTGCTTCTGTTTGATCTCTTCGATAATTGCCAGTTGTACGGTTATTGTAGCTATCAAGCCATTTTGCTCATAAGGCACCACTTCCAATTCAAACTTTTCAAATTCTTGCAGAAGTTCTTTCTGATCTGTAAGCATACAAGCTGAACCTCCCACATTCTTTCTGCTAAGTGCATCAACCACAGTATTGGCCTTGCCTGCGTGATAATGGATCTGTAAAATCATAGTCCTTAATTAATTCAAGCCATCGCTTCTGTCGCATGTTCAATTTCTTCTGCGTAAAAAAGTACTTTAGGCTTTTATGATCCATGTACACCTCACATTTGGCCCTGTATAAGTAATGTTGCCATATTTTCAATGCAAACACCACTACAGCAAGTTCTATATCGTGTGTTGGGTAATTCTTTTCATGTGGTCTTAGCTATTGAGAGACATATGCAATCACCTTGCCATTCTGTGTTAAAACACAACCCAAACCCTTATAAGATACATCACTACAAATTACAAATCCTTCAATACTTGAGGGTATAGTAAGGATTGGAGTTGTGGTCAATCTTGTTTTTAGTTCTGGAAACGCTGATTCCCTTTGTTCTGGAGGATCATTCTTAAGTGATGTTCATGATAATCTCTAATTTTCGAATAAATCAAAAGTCATCAATAAACACAACAATGAATTCATTCAAAATTTTTTTAAAAACTCTATTAATTAAATCCATGAATACTGCAAATGCATTTTTGACTTCGAAAGGCATGACTAAAAACTCATAGTGTCCATACCTGGTTCGGAAAGCAATGTTTTCAGTATCTTTAGCCCTTACCTTCAACTGATGATATCCCGATCTCAAGTCAATTTTTGAAAACATCTGAGCCCCTTGCAATTGATCAAATAAATTGTCAGTACGAGGAAACATATATTTGTTTTTCACGGTTACCTTATTAAGTTCTCGATAATCAATAAATAGGCGGAGAGTACTATCTTTCTTTTTTCACAAAAAGGACTGGCGCAAACCCCTTGTCAAGCAATTCCTGCAACTGAATTTTTAACTCCTTCATTTCAGTAATGGAAATGCAGTAGGGAGTTTTGGAGATTGGTTGTGTATACGGTATTACATCAATTGTAAGTTCAATTTCTCTATCAACTAATTGTCCAGGCAATTCATCTGGAAACACATCAGGAAAGTCACTCACCATTGGTATACTGTCTAGGGTAATGTCCATGGTCTCTTCAATCATTACACTACACAAATACCCTTGACAACGCTTACTCATTAGTTTTCGAGCTTTTATAGCAGATATAAGATATGGTGGTGGAACTACACGCTTTCCCTAAAAAAAATTAATCTTGTCCAGGAGGTCGGAATACCACTCATTTTAAATCACAATCAATGGTTGCATGGTATTTAGATAGCCAATCCATACCCAAAATAACATCAAAATGTCTCATGTCTAAAGGTTTTAAATCAGCATACAAAACAACATTTCCAAGTAACAATTCACATGCAGCATATACAAATGAAAATAGCGTAGATGCCCCCATAGGTGATGCAACACACAATATATACACACAATTTCACATATTTAAATTGCACAAGTTATCTCACCCTACTATTCAAAAATGCATGCATGCAATCTAGAAGTCTTTCTAGACTCTCTATAGCTTAATGAACGGGTGAGTGAGATATAACTCGTGCTCTGATACCACTCTGTCACGACCCAAACTTGCCCCTACAAGTTTAGCATCTTGATCGACTGGTAATCTTGAGATTACCTACGGCCTCAATAACAAATCAATCTCAATATAATTTACGGGGCTTAGCGAAAGCAATATTAAACATAAAGATAATTCATTAAGTTGTGTGTATATGAAAACATCCTCATAGTATAATTATACATCCATTCTTTATATATATATATAGAAGCATTCATTCAATAGACTTTTAACATTTAATACACATTTCAAATATCCATAGCTTTAAAACATAAAACAACCCCCAGCAGTAATAACAAAAGCATAAAACAAAAGATCATAACAAAAATGGGTTTTGACTTCGCTTGGCTTCACTTGAGCCTAAGTTTGCTCCTTCTTGGAAACTCTTCAAAAGGCTAACAATGGGGTAGACTCCGGGGTTTTCTTTCTAACCTTGATGCTCAGTTTGCTCACCTACATATGCATATAAATAGTGAGCTAGGTCTCAGTGAGTAATGACAGAACAAAGGAGTTAAATGAATGAAGTTCGATAATATTGCAATACAGTTTTCATTTTAATTCAATTCACAATGGTGCAATAATAGCACAATAGCAATAATCATTTCAATCAATTTACGTGGTACATCCTTTAGAGTAACAACATTTCACTAACAATGGGACCAAAAGGGTCGATCAATGGGATCACAAGGTCATTCAATGTTCCATATTCAATGTGATCATGAAGGTCTAACATCAAAGATCTCTGTGTTTTAATTAATCCAATGGGTCACGGTATTGTTTCCCCCGGGCCAGGGCCAGGGCCAGGGCCAGGGCCAATGGGCCATGGTATTATTTCCCCCAAGCAAGGGCCTATTAAACAATAGGTCATGGTATTGTTTCCTCCAGGCATGGACCCCACTAGAAGATGCCACGATTACAATTTCAAAACAGAACTTCATTCATTATGAGTAAGTAACGTTTCAATAAACCATTTAATCAAGCATATATTGATTTCGAGAACAATAACAATTTCCAAAATAAAGCTAACTTGAACATATCTTTATAAAGTTACTACTCACAGTGGGTTAAATCGTCACTAGGCCTCGGACATTCACCTATACAAAATACATAACAAAAACACATTGAGGTTCCATTTCATTTTAACGTATAATCTCGATTCAATTCTCTTCTTGAATGTCTCTACATCAATTCCTTATGATTGATGTCTTAATCGATGTCTAAGAATGCCTTAGTAAGCATGAGGATGCAATGATGCCCTTATGAAAGAATTTTTAAAGTTGCTGAAAACAGGGTCTTCGCTCGAGCGCACACTTTGTCACTTGAGCGGTCCATCAATTAACAAAGGAGAAGCTCGAGTGCACACTTGGTCGCTTGAGTTGTTTGTAAAGACTGTAAAAGTACTGGCTGCTCGATTTTTACGCTCGACGGTCACCCGACAGTCGCTCGAACCAAGCACTGAGTAAACGTGGGTTCGCTCAAGCGTACACTTTGTCACTCGAGCCATCATTTAATTGTTTGCAAAACTTTTGGGAGCTTGAAATCTATGCTCGAGCAACACTTTCTTCGCTCAAGCGAACTGGTCGAATTCTGGAATTTCCATAATTGTGTTTGAAGCTCAAAACATGAATTCAAACGTTCAAAGCTTGCATGTTTGGTAGAAAACATGGAAACACGTTATAGAATATGAAAACATAGTCAATTTGAAACCAATTTCTCAAAATCATGCTCCAAGTTTCAAGTTCAAGTTTAAACCATGAAGTTGAAATCATGCAAGAGATGAACTCTTTAATCTCTTTGTAAAACTTGATCAAATGATATGAAAAGTGTAAAAACCTGAAGAACTCTTCAAATAAATGTGTGAGGGTTCCATGCATGTAGAGAATTTCGTGGAATTCAAACTCAATTTGGTGGTTCATGCATGCATGTATACAATCATGCTCAATTCTTCCATAACCAAGATGATCCTAGCATATACCTTGTAAATTCAAGAAAGTGGTCTCATAGCTTGGTGAATTCATTTCTTATATGGATTATCTACAAGAATTGAGCGTGGTTTCCATACCTTGAGTTGAATTCAAGTGCAATCCTAGCTCAAATCTTCAAGTCTTCCACAAATTCTCTAAAAATTCTCTTTTATTTCCCTAAGGTGTTGAGTTCTTGCTCTCCTTTTCTCAAAATCTTAGCCAAATCATGTATTTGAGTCTGTTTGAGCTTATGCATCATATATATATATATAGGTAATTAGCTTAAGTTAATTAAGCTTAGTTAGGGCTAATTAATCCTATTTAATTCTAATGAATTCTAATCAATTATTCTAATTATTTTTATCCGAATCAAATTTCAATTAAAGTTTCTATAAAATTCTAAATATTCTAATTAGCCTATTAGGCTAATCAATTTTGATTTCTGAAGCTGTTAAGGCTCTCAATTTCTGTCTCTAAGTTGGCAATTCTAACAGGTATTTCATAAACAAACAGATATTCACACTAAGCATATAATTAAGCAAGTAAACTCACACAAATAAATGTACAAAAATAATGTATGTGTTAGGGTCGTCACAGAAGGCATGGGTGAAGGTCTCTCAAGTATGCTTTACTTTATGTTTATGGACTTCCACCATTGGCCGACCTCCCCTTTTAACTAATAAGTCGCTAGTGCCACCCAAAGTTCTTCGTCATAGATGTCTAGGATCTCCAATGACTTAATAATCTGTTCTAACTATTCATCTGCTTTCTTTGGATAAGGTCCACCGCTGAAGTCGGCAGGGTTAGAATGGAAAAATTCCTTCTTCAAGAAGGAGACTTGAGTTTTCCCCTCAATTGTCCTCGCCGCTTGCTTGGCTCGAAGTATTTCCATGGACTCACGAAGAACCCCTGCCATCTGTCGGGCTAAAGACCCCATTGCATCTTGGGTCGAAGGAACGGCCACATCATTTTGTCCTACCCTTTCTTCTTGGGGAGGTAAATCTTGCTAAGCCGGCATATCTCGGCTACCTCTACGTGGCCTGCCATGACCTCTACCGCGTCCAGACATCCTATATAAAGGTAAGAAGGAAAGATTTAACTCGCAATCCATACACTACATGTCGACTCACACGTCGCACACGAGTTAAACACACACCTATATAGATACCTAGGTCACATAAAGCACACCACATAATCATAGAAACACATAGAGCACACACGAGTTACTCCCACAAGATCCCGACTAGTCCCATGGCACTAAAGGACCTCTTAGTGGAAAAAGCATTGATCAGGTAGCTTTCCAAAAGGATTTCGATGACTGTAATAGACACAAGTCATATCCCAAGAGATTAACTGCATACCCACATAGTCACACAAACAGGTAAAACACGCAAAACAACTAACGTCCCTTGTTAACATGATAGCCCTATGTGGTAAAGCCACTTCCCACGAGCTCCTGATGTTCAAACCTAGTTTGCTTTGATACTAATTTGTAACGCCCTGACAAATGAACCTCCCTGTTTCCCTTTTTATCTGGGCATTACCAATACAAGATCAACAACAAAAAGAAAAAAAATAGTAAGTGATATAACATTAACCACAGTCCTTCCCTTTTGAACTATTTCCACACTTTACAACATTATTTCAATACTTTTACAAACAAAATAAAATAGTTCAACAAGTAAGGAATGATACAACAAAATCAGCTGTTGTTCATCTTTTCCTCAAAATTTGATCCTTGTTACATCAAAATACATGTCTACACATAGTCACCCAAAAACTGTCCCTGGCATATGTATAATATGATTTCAAACACAAGCTTTCACATTCAACTCAAAACATTCATTTAGGAGGCACTTTGTCTTCATTCCCTATAATTGGTTAGTTTTGGGGTGAGCAAAAGTTTAGTAGGTAATGCACTTAACAGTTTATAACATTAATTGAAAAACACATGATCATGCAATGCGACATTTGATAAATTTTATTATGTATATGTATGAATGCCTTTATGCATGAGTATGAGATGAGCAATATGTAGGAAGTTAACATTTCCTAAGTTCAGACGGGGCGGTAAATATACTATGACATTCATAGTAAGAGTTGAAAGTCAAAATACATACAGAGATATAGGTTTGTATACTTAAAATAGTCCTACATTTGCTGACGCCAGAAATGGCGAGGTAATGGGCACCCAAAAATATTTTTCCATTCCACATTTGCCAACTCTAGAAACGACGGGGACGCAGACACCCAAAACCATGTTTTTCCACATTTGCCGACTCCAGAAATAGCGGCTGCGTGGATATCCAAAAATATTTTCTCATATTCTTCCGGCGGTCTATGTAGACAGGGCAATTGGGTACATTGACTCCCCGCACAGGTACCAAATACAATACACAACTCAAAAACATTCGACTTACTACCCGAACTCATAGACTATTTACCCATTTTTAGCTTTCCACTGTTTGCACCATCCATTGAATCACAAAAGAAATTTAATAATGCATATGATGCATGAATTTGTAAAGACTCGTTTCCCCGCAAAATGATTCCAATGTACACAATTCATTATTTCACCTTTCAATAATAACAATAGTTCATTTAAAAATCATCACCAATACAAGGCGTATGTCGAAAAACATTTCAACCTCAAAGTTAAGCAATTACCTTCAATTTTCATGTTTTTGAAATCAATTAAGAGAAATCCATTTTTATTGAACAATTTGCAAAACTAGGGTTTATAATTAAATAATGAAATTAAATAAAATATCTATTAAAATTTAAATGATGAAATTAAATAAAATATAAACAAAATTTTATAAAAAAACATCACTAAAATATCTATAAAAAAATTAAATAAATAAAACATCAATAAAAATTAAATAAAATTATTTTATTTTTAAATTGAGACATTTAAATTTTATTGAATTTTACTAAATATAATACATAATTAAATAGTAAAGGGTCAAAATGGTCATTTCACCACATAATCTCATATCGTCCCATTTGTGTCCCATCCCCCCCCCCCCATGGGACATAATAGTCCAATATATTTGGGACTAATAGTCTGAAGGGACTAATAGTCCAGAGCAACAATTTTGAACCAAACAATAGACTATTAGTCCAGAGGGACTATTAGTCCAATCCCATGTCTCAATCCCTCAAAACAAACACCACCTTAGGGATTTTCCTCCATCTCATGAAATTCAAGCTATTATTCATCACAAACAAAATTAGTCATCAATATTAGCACAAATCCTTCAAAAACGTTGAAACATTTCTTACTTTTGTCCAACAATTCCTTCACTAACACAAATTAGTCTCTATATGTATATATCCACCTATATATATATACACATATATAATGAGTATCTGATTACATTACCACATATGAGTTCCAAATTAAAGGTATTACAAGTTAAAGACACCCCTATCTGAAGAGTGGAAGCTAAAGATGAGAATCCATGTGAAACTCTGACGAAAAAGTGAAACAATCGGTAGATAACTTGGACTCGACTTACTCTTCATTTTCTTGGAGAATCTAAGGTGGATTTAAGGAAAAAATTGAAGAAATCAAGTGTTTGGCGTGTTAGGGTTTCAAAATGGGTGAGAGAGAGAGAGAGAGAGAGAGAGAGAGAGAGAGAGAGAGAGAGAGCAATTGAAAAAAGTGAGGAAAGAATGAGTTAGACCGATTTTTTAAGTGAGCTGCCCCGAATAGACTGCTCGAGCGAACTTTTCTTCGCTTGAGCGACCAACAAAAATTCAAAGAGACTGCTCAAGTGATACTTCCATCGCTCGAGCGGTAAATGCGAGGTCCCATAAGTTTTGCAGAGTTATAGTTAAAATATTGGGAGCATGAAATCTATGCTCAAGCCATCACTTTTCACCACTTGAGTGGTCTCACTTGCAAAATGGCAAACTATTGAGAGCCAAGAATCTTCGCTCGAGTGACAATGACCACTCGAGCGGTCCGGCAAAAGCAACTGTCACAATAACCACCCCCAAAATTTTTAAACTATCTGTAATAAATAAATAGACTTTAGTTAACATAGAAAAATTGATTTTAAAGTTCGTATGTGTGGTAAATTTTAAAATGAGACATGATTAAAACACAATTTTAAAAACTAGTATGGGTCAAAGTGTAAAATGTAAAATCTTTATAAAATGTTGGGCGAATTATACTAACGGTCCCTATAGTTTGGGGCTTGTGTCACTTTGGTCCCGAACTTTTCAATTGTGATACATTTGACCCTGAATTTTGAATTTTATTCCAAATATGGACAATTGAAGATACTATTGCTCAATTTTAAGGGCAAAATCGTCAAATTGATAAAATATAATCTAGTTTGACAAAAATAAATATAAAAAAAAATATTTTTGAATTTTCAAAAATTATTTCTATCCACTAAAGATAAAATTATGTAAATTTGATAAATCTTTTAAACATTTATTTATTTATTTTACCAAATTGATTTTTATTATGTGTTTGGATAATGATCATGTAATAGGTGGTTGTTTTCATTTTCATTAAATTAGTTTATATTTTTTCGAAAGTTAAAAATGGCGACGACGTTGATATCATTATTAAATCAATCCATTAAATCAAAAAAATCTAAAACTAAAAACATTTCATATATTAAATATAACGATTACACATTAAAAGTCTAACAACCATCTATTACATAATCATCATCCAAACATATAATAAAAATTAATTTGGCAAAAAAAAAAAAAAAAGTAAATATCTAAAAGATTTATTAATTTTGCATAATTTTATCTTTGGTGGGTAGAAATAATTTTCAAAAATTCAAAAAAAAAATTTTTGACATATATTTTTGTCAAATTAATTTATATTTTATCAAATTGACAATTTTGTCATTGAAATTAAGTAATGATATTTTCAATTGTCCTTGTTTGAAACAAGATTTAAAATTCAAGATCAAATATGTCACAATTAAAAAGTCATGGATCAAAGTAACACGAGTTTCAAACTATAAGAACTGTTAATGTAATTAACCCTAAAATGTTTTGGCCTTATTCACCCAAAAAAAAAAATGTTTTGGCCTTATTCACCCACAAAAAAAAAAATGTTTTGGCCTTGTTTGGTTTGCTTTTAAGAGAGTAGTTTTAGAGAAATTTTTTTAACATTTTGTTTGGTTTAGTGATTTTGAAAATTTTCAAAATTACTTTCTCTTTCCTACACATTAATCAATATATTTTTTTCTCTCATCTCTTCTTCATTTTTTCGCTCGCGCACATTCACTTTATTATAACAAAATATCAAATCATCCCCGCCTTTCATACTCTAAAATTATTTTCAAAATATACAACTAAAATAAAAAAAATTTCTAAAATCCCTGCGCAATTTTTTTTAAAAAATTTATGTCCTAAAACAAAACCAAACACTCTTTACATTCTCAGATTCAAAAAATCCCTAACCAAGAGAGAGAGAGAGAGGAGAGAGAGAAGGAGGAGGAGAAGAAGGAGCTGAAAGAGCCGTGGGTGGAGTTTTTGGAGACTTCGTCGGAGCGTCAGTGGTGGGAACTATGGATATTACGTTACAGGTTCACCATCAAATTCGATTTCATCAAGCTTTGTAACACCATGTGTTCTTCAATTTCTCTCTAATTGGTTTGTGACTTTCCTTTGAAAGCGAGGAGGTATAGATCAGTCCAACTTTTCTGAAACTATTGGTTCGATTTCTACACTTCACCATAACTATTAAATTGAGTTTGATTTAATTTCACTTTGTTGTGTTTCTTGGTTCGATTTTTGTTGTTAATATTGATTGCAATTTCTGCACCTGTTGGTTTTCCTGATCATCCACACACAGGTTTGATTCTTGACTTTTATTTTATTTTATTTATTTTTCCCTCCAAAATACTATGTATATTTCTTGAGAAAAGATTGTCTGCTTGTTAAGAGATTGACATTGGATTGAATCTGTGTTTCTGTTTCGTATTTGACAAGGTTTATAGTCACCTACATGTTGCAGGTATATATATATACGTAAATTACTCTTTTCAAACCTAACAGAAACTAGGATTTGTCCTTCTTATGGCTGGTGAGTTTGTCAACCAAGTGGATTGACCTTGCCTCCCCCCTTGCTATAATATATATTTTGTTTAGTATTTTGGATAAATCATCGTTATGGACTAAATCTTTAGACTTTTGGGTCCTATTGATTGTCAAACATATTTTCAGTTTGAATCAAGCTTGCATTTTGAAATTGCTTAAAGGATTTCCTATGGCCTATGCTTTTGCTTGAATATAAGTGAAAAGGGAAGGGGAATTCATGTCCTGTTTTTTCTTTCCTATGTTTGTTTATTTATGGTACATTGAGTTGCCAAAGAGTTTTTGGTCTTTATATTTCAACCTTGTCGTTTTAACCTCTAGCATAGCAACTAAAATTGGCATGAACCAATTTTATAATGGATACCACATGCATGCTATCTACTTTTACCTTGTTCTGTTCTAAGTATATATTATTAGGACTCAAAAAAAAAAAAAAAAAAAAAAAAAAAATAATAATAATAATAATAAACTTGATAATAGCATCAATAATTTTCTATGAATCATATATACACTTAACTATTGTTTTATTTTTTTATTTTTGTTAATGAGATTTGGAGAACTTGTCAGTCCTTTAAATTTATTGTTCTTTTATTTTTAGTTATTGTTTAGTTGGTACTTGATACTCATAATTGTAATTTATGGTCTTTTATTTGAATTGCTTATTTATTTATTTATTTATTTTTATGAGTAAATTGTAGAAAATAGGATGATTGATAATATATATATATATGTTTTTCCACTGTTTGTATTGCAGAGATCTCACTTTAAACTTTGTTTGAGGTATAATGATTCAATCTCCCTTGACAGTGTTTTAGTTATGATATTTTATCTTACTTTTTCATCATGACTTGCAATATTGTTTTGTCCTTTGACGTTGTTGGGGGGTAATACAACACTGAATAGTTTGTCCTGCCTTTGACTGTTGTTTTGTGTTAAATATAGTCTGAATGACATCACATAGTCTGAATCAGATTTTTCAGCACCAGATGTTAGTATGTTCGGATTCATGTAAAGACTGTGTAGTATGACTTGTTTCCACCAACACCCAACAAACAAACACACACGCACACACACACACCAAAAAAAGAGAGTATAACTTAATTTATTTTTTAAGCTTTTAATATAATAATTGCATATTAAATTAAACAAAGAAAAGAAGATTCATAACTTGACTTATTTTTTAAGCTTATATAATATGATAAATGTAGATTAAATTAAACAAAGAAAAGAAGATCCTATCCATTCATGACAGAGGTATACTGTCTCATTGGGTTCATGAGTGCCCAGTGAGGTTCTTGGACATAATTCTTAGAGTTTCTTTTGATTTCAAGTTAGCTGCAATTGTAAAGAAATATGGCTTTTAATTTGCAGGCGGTTGTTGATGAATGGTCATCAAGTCTATTTCGGTTATGTATTGATCTTCACTGATGTCTCAATGTTCACAAGTATGTCCCATGACCTAGTCCATTAAATACTTCTTCTTCAAATGAGTATTACTTTGGACACAACAATTTACTTATTAATGTTGCGTCTAATAATACTACTAGCCAATGAAAGTCTTAAATCCAGCCATCTTGGGGTTGACTATATAAATCCATCAAGCCATATAGCTCAATATAGAACCATAAACTCGATTAACTTAAGAGTCTTAGCTGCAATTATGTACTTCTGCCTGCCTTTATCTCTACCCATGTTTGCTTTGCCTTCCTATTGTCTTCCACTTGGCACATTTATTGGTGTTTAATGCACATGTTTGACCATTTTAGATGATCTAATCCTAAGATCTTACCTTCAATAAATTCTTGCAACCACATTTCTTCTTTTATTGCTTTGATCCATTTCCACACTCTGATTTTTACTGCACTAATCTTAAACTAATGCTACTCCGAATAATAATTCTATTCTAAATTATATTAATCTTTTGATCCTCTACAAACTTGTTTTGCTCAACATATCTTGCTGACATGCCATAGACTTGGGCTTAAAATCTACCAATCCAATAATCCAAACTCGAGTGCTTCCCCACTTAAAGGAGGTAGACTGCTCCTGGCTACTGAGTTGAGAAATTGTGATGCCAAGTGCAATTTTTTGTTTTCTTTCTTCGTTCATCATCTGCATGATAATTTGTTTCCTTTCTGTCTAGAAATTGCATCTCACTAGAAGATTTAAATGGTGTACACTTAGTTGTAGAGCACACTAAAAATCTTCTCTCTCCCCCTTCAAAAGGAATTTTCTTAGTGCTCTATATTGAATACAGGTAATCACATTGAATATAGGAGATGGACTACAAGAAAGAAGCATTGAATCGACTCAAGTTTAGGTAAAAGCCAACTGTATTATATGTAGAGCATAATACACTAAAATTTGTCCTTTAGAAACTCTTTATAGGTAAAAGCTTCCGGTTTTGAATCTAGAGCATAATTCTTGTTTGTAAAAACTTGTCCTTTAAAAACCCTTTTTTTGAACCTATTGACAGATTAAAATGCTAAAACGGTGCCGGATGTCAACGAAACTTCACACGCTCGACTAACTAGGAAAAGATGAGACTCGAAACCGATTCCTGATTTTAAATCTAGAGCCTGATTTCTATTTATGAAGACTTGTCCTTAAGAAACTCTTTTCTGAACCGAATGACACTAAAATAGTCAAACGGCATCGGATGTCAACGAAACTTGACCCACACGACTAACTAGGCACAAATGACTTGTCAGAAAAGATGAGACTCAACCTCTTGACATTGATTATGTGTTCTTTGTTTTGTGTCACCTATATTGCCTTTTTGTTGTTAATCTCACATATGTTTCGCGTCTACTAGGATGACCTACTAGGGGTTGTTGTGTCTGTGTTTAAGCACAATTATTTGGCAAGATATTTTGTTTTTGTTATTCGATTATTGTTAGATTGTAGCGGAATGTGTTCAATCAATACCTGATTTTAATAGTATTATCATCATTGTAGGATGTAATTAAGTTTCTTTGGATAGTTCATGTATACCAATAGTCCAATTGGCAAAGGGACTTCTTATTAGTGACGATCCGTTGTGTGAAATTGATGGAGTTCTAATTGGGCTTGAATATTGCAAAGTCTTTGTCTTAAAAGTGAAAAAGCCAAATGCTCATTTTGAAACACCATCCTGAGATCTAAGAATAGTTGAAGAAGCTATTGGAAGATATATTGTGTCGCGCTCGATTCATGTGTATGTTACAATCTTATTTATTTTTTGAAATAAATATCAAATGTTTAACATTTTTTTTGTAAGTTTGAAATTAATTATATTGCATATAATTAGTATTATTTTTTTGTTTATTGTCTTCTGCTACAAGTCATTTGTGCCTAATTAGTCAAGTGTGTCAAGTTTCATTGACATTCGATGTCGTTTGTGCATTTTAGTGTCAACCTGTTCGAAAACAAGTTTGTAAAGGACAAGTTTTTACAAATAAAAATTTGGTTCTAGATTCAAAACCAAGAATCGGTTTCAAATCCCGTCGTTTCCTATTAGTCATTTGTGTCTAGTTAGTCATGTGTGCCAAGCTTCGTTGACATCCGATGCCGTTTGAACATTTTAGTATGTCACAAGGTTCGGAAAAAGAGTTTTTAAAGAACAAGTTTTCATAAATAGAAATTAGGCTCTAGATTCAAAACCGCAAATCGGTTTCGAGTTTTGTCTTCTCCTACAAGTCATTTCTGCCTAGATAGTCGTGTGTCGAGTTTCGTTGACATCCGACACCGTTTGAACATTTTAGTAAGTCAACCGATTCGAAAAAAGAGTTTGTAAAGAACAAGTTTTCATAAATGGAAATTAGGCTCTAGATTCGAAACCCGGAATCGGTTCTGAGTTCCTTCTACTCCTACAAGTCATTTGTGCCTAATTAATCATGTGTGTCAAGTTTCATTCACATCTGACACCGTTTGACCATTTTAGTAAGTCAACCGGTTAGGGGAAAAAGTTTCCAAAGAACAATTTTCCTTAATGGCAATTAGGCTCTAGATTCAAAACCGGGAATCGGTTTCATGTTCCGTCTTCTTCTACAAGTTATTTGTGCCTAGTTTGTCGTGTGTGTCAAGTTTCATTGACATCTGATGCAATTTGACCATTTTAGTTAGTCAACCGGTTCAGGAAAGAAGTTTCTAAAGAACAAGTTTTTATAGACGGAAATTAGGCTCTACATTAAAAAACGGGAATCTGTTTCAAGTTATGTCTTCTCCTACAAGTCATTTGTGCCTGGTTAGTCGTATGTGTCAAGTTTCGTTGACATCCGACGCCGTTTGACCATTTTAGTGAGTCAATCGATTCGGAAAAAGAGTTTTCAAAGAACAAGTTTGTATAAACAGAAATTAGGCTCTAGATTCAAAACCGGGAATCGGTTTTGAGTTTCGTCTTCTTCTAGAAGTCATTTGTGCCTAGTTAGTCATGTGTGTCAAGTTTCGTTGATATTAGACGCCGTTTGACCATTTTAGTGAGGCAACTGGTTTGGGAAAAAAATTTCTAAAGGACAATTTTCTTAAATGAAAATTAGGCTCTAGATTCAAAACCGGAAATCGGTTTCGAGTTCCGTCTTCTCGTACAAGTCATTTGTGCCAAGTTAGTCGTGTGTGTCAAGTTTCATTGATATCTGACGCTGTTTGATCACTTTAGTGAGTCAACCGGTTCGGGAAGAAAGTTTCTAAAGAACAATTTTCTTAAACGAAAATTAGTCTCTAGATTCAAAACCGGGAATTGGTTTCGAGTTCCGTCTTCTCCTACAAGTCATTTGAGCCTAGTTGGTCGTGTGTGTCAAGTTTTGTTGATATCTGACGCCGTTTGACCATTTTAGTGAGTCAACCGGTTCAGGAAAAATGTTTCTAAAGAACAATTTTCATAAACGGAAATTACGTTCTAGATTCAAAACCGAAAATCGGTTTTGAGTTCCGTCTTCTCTTACAAGTCATTTGTGCCTAGTTCGTTGTGTATGTCAAGTTTCTTTGACATCCAATGTCGTTTGACCATTTTAGTAAGTCGACCAGTTCGGAAAAAATAAACGACATGTTTTTACAAATGACAAGTTTTCAACGTGTTTGAAGGTTTTACCTCATCATCTGGTGGTGGTGTATGGGGGTTCTCATCGGCCTCATAATTCATAGGTTCACGATGGCCACTCAATGCATCTGGTACCTATGATATTCATGGTATTCTTTGTTAATCGTATTTATATTCAGTAATAGAATTTTGCTGAAATTAGATATTTATAAAACATAATTTATACCAAACCTGTTTGTTGTGATTTCTGCTCCCTTCTTGGGACACAATAGCCAACATTTCATCTTTCATTTGTCGTATCTGTGTCGAAAGCTCAACTCGCATCTCCTCCCTCAATTCATCTCTAATCTCATCCCTCAGCTCGTCTCACCTCCGTATGAACTTGCTTGGTGATCTCAACAACAATCGATGAATGAGCTCTTGATTGTGATGACTTATATGCATCTCCATACACCGTGCTCCAAGGCACATCCTTGCCGTATGTACGACAATATCCATGGCCGTATTCACTGACCATGTCGTGGAAAACACTGTCTCAAGCATCTTCAGTAGTGCGGTAATCTTCAGGCAACATAGAGAGTTGGCGCTCAAACTCATCCTGTAAATTAAAATAACAAGTATATATGTAAATAATTAGATAGTTCAAACAAAATCAAATATAAATACAAATTTAAGGATTTGAAAATACCGTGGTCTGCCTAACATTAGGGTTAGCTTGATTGCGTGCATATTTCCAAACACTCATTTTATCCATGGGCAACTCTTCAGCAATCATCTAAAAATTTAAAAATTAATTATTATCCAAGTAATTTACATGCATATTGATAGTTACCTAAATAATATATACCTTCCTTCGAATCTGAGTGAATGAAGTACATCCCATCATATGATTAATATAATGAAAGGAACGATTTCCAGCATTGTGGACTGCAATGTCCTGTAAAGTTTCCATAAATGTAAGTCGAAAGTATACAAAGTTATTAATTTTTCTAAAGCTACGTGCTTCGTAATTCACTTATTTTATATACCTCTACTTTCTTAGTTTTCCAATAATCAACAAGATCATACCACTATTCTGGAACAATTTGCAGAGGCACCATGTCTTTTATGTTAGGATGAGACTTAAAAGGCTTATAATACTTATTTTTGATCTTGCTTTTGTGATCCTTCCACTAGTCATTGCACTTTTTCAAGCAACGTGGTTTGTACCCCTCTAGACAAATTTCTAAATTATCTTATAGTACAATTTAAATCATTAGTTCAATTAATAATATAATTAAACAATTTACTAAATATGCTTTTACCTTAACGTCTGCCCGTATTGACTCAAGAACATCAATAGCCACTTGGGTCCAATCAACGTACGTAAGAGAAACAGTGTTCCCATTACGTACCATGAACCCAAGTTGGCTAGTTAACTTAGACATATTATCTCCCATAGGATTGAAGTCGACATCAAAATCAATGGGCAACTTCTTGCCCGTACTCCAATCTTTAATACCTTTTGCGAATCCTCGAACTCGGGTGGAAGATATAGAAATTGTAGGGCATGTGAGGAACAAAGAAAAAAAAAACACAAATTAAAAATTGATAATAAATAACTTGTAGTTGAATTAATGTAATTAAATACATAACCATTTGTTATACCTGAGGCGGCTTGTGAATTAGTCGCTGGATTTAGAACACATTATAAGAATAAACAAATTATATAAGAATATAATAAATGACATATAAATTAAAGCATAAATTAAATACATAACATACTCTTGTACCTAAGGTGGGATGTGAAGAAGTCGTCGGTCCCTAGTATATGAAATTACCCAAATTATGTATAGTGAAAATGAAATAATTTAAATACATAACAAATTTGAATACCTATGGTAGCCTGTGAAGACGACATTGGTCGAGACAATTGTGATGATGGTGGTGGATGTACCGGTGGCTGTGACGGTGGTGATTGTGTCTCCATACACAAAACAACAGCCATAGTGCGAGAGGGATGATTAAGCTTCCTCTTCCGTGCCATAACAATCTGTAAGAAACACAATTGAAAATATAGAGAATGTTTGGAGTTAATAATGTAAATACAATACAAACATAATGAATAAATTAGAAACACATAAAATTGTTAAATAATGTAAAATGCTCAAATATGTAGTTCATTAAAGCATGACAATTTACCGTCTCATTATAGAATCTCAAAAATTATTACAAAATATCATAATTCTCTCACATTTCAACATCAACAGTTTCTCCTTCTGCGATTTCTCTCACCCAGCCAACTTCTTCATTACGAACCATTATATTTTCTTCTAATTGTTGACTCATATATGGCTCAGTTTCTGGATTAGTAGAATACATATAAAATAAACCCGTTTGGGACATCTTCACAACCTCAATCTGGTTCTATAGGGTTTGCAACATACCAAACTTGCTCAGTTTGGGATGCCAAGATGAAAGGTTCATTGGTGATTTGATCATCTCAATACAACAAATGGTTGAAGTTAATCAACGTGATTGTCAATCCAGTCACACTTGAACAATACATACTTCATTGCATTGGTGTACTGGATTTCAATGATTTTTATCACTTGTCCATAATAGTACACAGCCCCCACACGAGTATTTTTGTCCTTCCGGCTACCATAACTGATAGTATCTGCTTTTAAAGTTACACCACAATTTTGACTGACTCGACGATCATCCATAGCCTTGACTCGAAAAGGGAACCCATTAGTTATGTAACCAGTGAACCTTCTTGCTCTATTATGAGGACCATTTGCTAAAGTATTAATCTCTTCAGAAAATGTGGCATTATCAGTCCTTTGCAAAGTGTGAACCTATTTAAAACATGAAAGCAAATTCAAAATGCAAATCGACCTAAGTTATATAGCTAGATTTGTCCATACATTCGTGTTCTTTAAACCAAGTGTGAAAAGTTTTGAAATGTTCACTTCGGAGTTCATGATCATCAGCCCGTGTTTTCATCTTAAGTACTTCAAGGTGTTTCCTATATAAGTTGAAAAATTATCAATTAAAAATTAATATTTGAAATGTAATTAAAACAAGCTTGGTAAATATTGAGTAAGAGGTACCTACTTTAGGAATGGTTCAACTACTTTCATATTGAACAAGATATATAGATGACACTGTACATAAGAAGTATGACCATGGTTGAAAGTTGTGGTTTCACTAACAGCACGACCCATATTATCTGCACCATTGTAGTTCCTCACGAGCCGATTAGATATAATTTCCACATCATTCAGATATTGAGCGCAAAAATTCATGCATTCTTTCATAAGATAACCTTTAGCCATTGAACCTTCCGGATGAGTCCGATTACGCACATATTGCTTCAAAGTAAGAAGATATCTCTCAATTGGATATATCCATCAAAATTGAATCGCTCCAACCATTAATGCTTCATCAGCTAGATGTATAGGCATAAGCTCCATTATATAAAAAAAAGCTGGTGGAAATATTTTCTCCAAATGACATAGTGTTAGTGCTATACGACCTTGGAAATATTCTAGATCTGTTTGATGATTTACTTTGGAACACAACTGTCTAAAGAAATTACTTAATTCAATCAAGGCTTGAACAACATTCTTAGGTAACAATCCTCGTACATCCAAAGGAATAAGAAGTTGCATCAAAATATGACTATCGTGACTCTTTAGACCCGAAATGCTTATATCCTGTAACCGTAAACGACGAGAGATATTGGGTGAATATCGGTAAGGAACTCTAACTTCCTTAAGCATTTGCAAGAACAAATATTTCTCATCGTTGGTCATTGTGAATTGTGCTGGTGGAAAATAAGCTTTATTCCACCCTCTTGACTACAAGTGTAGGGGTTTTCTAATATTCATTTCTTGCAGATCGCGCCGAGCATTGACATTATCCTTAGATTTTCCTATAACCCCCAGTATTGTCCACAATACACTGTCACACACATTCTTCTCTATATGCATCACATCAAGGTTATGTCATATTTGATTGTGCTTCCAATATGGCAGTTCAAAAAATATACTCGCTCTTTTTTTTTTTTTTTCCAACTATGAGCGAGGTCTAGCTTTCTCCCTTTTTGTCTCCTTTGCCTCTCTTTGAGGTCATCCATCTTGTATTGGATTAAGATACTCTCAGATTCTAGTTGTAGGAAAATCTCTGATCCATACAATAATCTCGGTTTGAGACTCAATTCCCAAGTACCATCAAATGATACTTTAACCTTTTGAAATTTATGACCACTAGGTAGGAATCTACGATGACCTATATATGTTTGTTTCCTACCATGTTTCAACCAACACGATCTAGTTTCCTTATTGCAGCATGGACATGCAAGTTCGAATATGCTGACAAGTTTGCATATGCTAGAAAATCACTAATTGTCCATGTCAAAGTTGCATGCATTTAAAACATTTGATTTGTTAATGCATCAAATGTAGAGACACCATCAGTCCATAATTCCTTCAACTCCCAAATCAATGGTTGTATATACACATCAATTTTGTCACGAGGTCCTTTTGGGCTATCGATAAGTGTAGACAAAATAAAAAATGGTTGTTTAATGTACATCCATAGCGGCAAGTTGTATGGAATGAGAACAACAGGCCAGGTGCTATGAGCTATGTTCATCGATCTAAATAGGTTAAAACCATCATATGCTAACCCAAGCCTTACACTTTGACAATCATCTGCAAAGTCAATATTTCGACGATCAAAATCTTTCCGTGCAAGGGTCAACAAGATGTCTTAAGACACCATCATGTTGTTGTTCCTCTGTATGCCATGTCATGAGCTTGGCCGTTTTTGGACGACATAAACAACCTCTGCAATCTTTGCTTCAAAGAGAAATACCTCATCTATTCAGAGGGTATCTATTTACTGCCTCCATGAGGAACATTGGAACTATCAGCTCTATTTTGTTTCCACTTAGAACTTTTTTGCATGTGACACATTCATCAAGATTGATGTACTCATTTCGGAACAACATACAACTATTGGGGCATGCATCCCATGTCTCATATGTGAAGTCCAAATCTGTAATGATCTTTTGAGCTTTGTAGAAAGAATCAGGAAGTTTCGCACCATGAGAGAAAGCTTTATTCAACAACTTGAGTAACATGGTAACAGAAGTATCACTCCACTAATTTAGCACCTTTATATGTAGAAATCGAACAATGAACGACAAAGATGTGAACTTCTGAATTTTAAAATTTCTTCAATGAATTTCAGATTGACACTATATTGTTGCTTGAGAATTATAACTCCATATGTTTGCAAGTTTTTCTCATAATTGTAAGAGTGATATTGCCACATCATTTCTGTTCAATTCTACATGAAAATTATATATGAATATTATTTTTTTTTATTCTTTTCATTTTTAAAATTTACTCTAAATTGATTTTTTATTAAGATTTTTGTTGTAGAAATATTTTTAGTATTGAACAAACATTGGAAAAGGAAAACAAAAACAAAAACAAAAATTTGGTTTTGGACAAAATCTTTTCCATGAAAAATATTTTATGACGAAACAAACGTAGCCTTAATCAATTTTGATTTGGCAATTTGCCAACCAACATTATTTTACAATATAACCAAACAACATGATAAGACGTAATCAAATTTTAAGTAATATTACTCTAACTAAAAAATTAGACCTGCAACTTTCTTTATCATGGATTTTTTAATTATTAATCAATCATCTCATTTATCTATAATTGAATCTAGAAAGTAAATTTATCTATTATTTTTCATTTTGATTTAACAATTCACTCGTCATTGTCACCCCATCAAAATGGTGCATAGCCATGACTTGAATGTATTTTAGCATAATATTTTTAAAGATGCAAATCAAATACTTCTCAAAATAAATCAAAACAAAATTGCAAACCTCCAATTCAAATATATTAATAATAAATCTCAATAATGAAAAACACTATATAGAATAATTAAGTATCAGTAATACTTAATAATAAGCACTAGAATAATTAAGTATCAGTAATACTAGTCCAAATCAACTCAAATAAAAGCAAAACACTCAATATCACAACAACACTTGCCTAACAAGTATTCTTCCTGGAAGATCTCACAGATAGCAAACTCTCCAAGCTCTGAATCCAACCAAAACCTTTGCCACTCCCTTTTTAACCTGTAAAAATTTATAAATATCCCAACAAACAAATCAAACACAATTTGTAAGAATGTATATAATATAAATCAAAATTAATTTAATTTAAGGTTAACAACATTATATAGAATGGTCAAAATTAACATTTAAAAAATAATACTAACCAACCAAAAGTTTATCTTATCTCAGGGCCTTTGGGATATGAAACGAGGTAAACCAAATCTCATCAAACTTTACCATATCCATCCACACCCCAATTGGTTCTCCACGAATTGTTGACCCAGTAGTATTATATTCCATCTTCTACCCCATAACCCGTCAACAACATTGCATGTCTACCTAACATTTCTGTTCTATCATCCTCCTGCTCCTCCTCCTCCTCCTCCTGATCATCATCATCATCATCATCATCCTCACCGACATCATCATGACCATTCTCCTCCTCCTCCTGATCATCATCATTATCCTCCTCCTCCTCGCCATTAGCATCATCATCCTCGCCATCATCATCATCAGCACCTTGATAAATTTCCTACACAAAAATATAAAATGGATAAAAATTATGATAATTTTAAATAATAATAATAATTATTATTTATAATCATATGTTACTTACATGTCCGAGAGTGATGAGAGGTTGGTAGACATCCATCGTACCAACAATCAGATGGTTGCTAATGAGTTGTACAAATTGATTAGAGAATTCTTCAAAAAAGATGATTTCATAATCTTCAATATATAACTTTTGTGTTTGAAAAACAAGAATAAAAAAAAAAAAATTTGATACTTCATGATTGATTTGAAAAGTTAATTTATAAAAAATATATATAACTACTTTACATGTGGCTTTGGCATGTATTCTCCTCTCATTCCATAATATGGATAATCTTCCTCCATAGATACCCCATAGTCTTGTATAAAAGTCAAAACCATAATGATAGTACAATTATAACATCCCATTGCATCCTCTTAGGGATCAGTTGGCGGATAGCTAACCAAACACAGTCTATAATCTCCTGTATTGACAATTGAATAATGTCTCCAGTTTGTAACATGTAAAGTGACTCACATGCATACAAAACTGTGGGGTATCTATGGAGGAAGATTGTCCATATTATGGAATGAGATGAAAGTGCATGCCAAAGCCACATGTAAAGTAGTTATATATATTTTTTATAAATTAACTTTTCAAATCAATCATGAAGTATCAAATTTTTATTTTTTTTATTTTTTGTATTCTTGTTTTTTAGACACAAAAGTTATATATTGAAGATTATGAAATCATCTTTTTTGAAGAATTCTCTAATCAATTTGTATAACTCATTAACAACCATCCGATTGTTGGTACGGTGGATGTCTATCAACCCCTCGTTACTCTCGGACATGTAAGTAATATATGATTATAAATAATAATAATAATTATTATTATTTATAATTATCATAATTTTTATCCATTTTATATTTTTGTGTAGGAAATTTATCAAGGTGATGATGATGATGGTGGCGAGGATGATCATGATGATGATGATGAGGAGGGGGAGGATAATGATGATTATGAGGAGGAGAAGGATGGTGATGATGATGTCGATGATGATGATGATGATGAGGAGGAGGAGGATGATGATGATAGAACATGAATGTTAGGTAGACATGCAATGTTGTGATGGGTAGCGTAGAAGATGGAATAGAATACTACTGGGTCAAGAATTCGTGGGGAACCAATTGGGGTGTGGATGGATATGGTAAAGTTCAACGAGATTTGGTTTATCTCATTTCATATCCCAAAGGCCCTGAGATAAGACAAAGTTTTGGTTTGTTAGTATTATTTTTTAAATGTTAATTTTGACCATTCTATATAATGTTGTTAATCTTAAATTAAATTAATTTTGATTTATAATATATACATTCTTATAAATTGTGTTTGATTTGTTTGTTGGGATATTTATAAATTTTTACAGGTTAAAAAGGTAGTGGCAAAGGTTTTGGTTGGATTCAGAGCTTAGAGAGTCTGCTATCTATGAGATCTTCCAGGAAGAATACTTGTTGGGCGAGTGTTGGTGTGATATTGAAGTGTTTTGCTTTTATTTGAGTTGATTTGGACTAGTATAATTGATATTTTAGTTGATTTGGACAGGTATTACTGATACTTAATTATTTTATGTAGTGTTTTTCATTACTGAGATTTATTATTAATATATTTGAAATGGAGGTTTGCAATTTTGTTTTGATTTATTTTGAGAAGTATTTGATTTGCATCTTTAAAAATATTATGCTAAAATACATTCAGTCTTGGCTATGGACCATTATGATGCGGTGACGATGATGAGTGAATTGTTAAATTAAAATGAAAAATAATAAATAAATTTACTTTCTAGATTCAATTATAGATAAATGAGATGATTGATTAATAATTAGAAAATCCATGATAGAGAAAGTTGCCTTAAATATGTAGGTCTAATTTTTTAGTTAGAGTAATATTACTTAAAAATTGATTACGTCTTACCATGTTGTTTGGTTATATTGTAAAATAATGTTGGTTGGCAAATTGCCAAATCAAAATTGATTAAGGCTGCGTTTGTTTCATCGTAAAATATTTTTCATGTAAAAGATTTTGTCCAAAACCAAAATTTTCTTTTTGTTTTTGTTTTCCTTTTCCAATGTTTGATCAATACTAAAAATATTTCTAAAACAAAATTCTTGCTAAAAAATCAATTATAGAGTAAATTTTAAAAATGAAAAGAATTAAAAAAAAAAAAAAATTCATACATAATTTTCATGTAGAATTGAACAAAATTGATGTGTCAATATCACTCTTAAAATTATGAGAAAAACTTGCATGTATATGGAGTTATAATTCTCAAGAAACAATATATTGTCAATTTGAAATTCATTTAAGAAATTTTAAAATTGTAAGTCGAAAAAAATTGGGTTCTCCATTATTTTTTATTTTAATTTTTGTTTTTATAAATATTCTGATAATCCATAATGAAGCCAGATGGATAAGTTGATTAAAATTGTTCAGGAAAAGACATCTCAAATGCGAAATTTTAGATTTTAAATGGCTTTACAGTAGATTTTAAAGAATTTTGGGAGTTAAAGTCGAAAACGCCTTAAACTTAACTGAAAAAGGGCGATAAGGGGGCAAAAATGGGAAATAGCCCCCGAACCACTGTACGGATGTCACGGACACCTTCCCCGTGACAAATAGGACCTGTCACAACAGACGGAATGTCATTAGCACATGTAGTTTGGGAGTTAGAACCGAAAACACATTAAACTTAACCGAAAAAGGGCGATAAGGGGGTGAAAATGGGAAACAGCCCCCGAACCAACGTACGGATGTCACGGCCACCTTCCCCGTGGCAAATAAGACCTGTGACAACAAATGGAATGTAATTAACACATGTAGGTTGGGAGTTAGAACCAAAAACGCCTTAAACTTAACCGAAAAAGGGCGATAAGGGGGCGAAAATGGGAAATAGCCCCCGAACCACTGTACGGGTGTCACGGCCACCTGCCCTGTGACAAATAGGATCTGTCACAACAGACGGAATGCCATTAGCATATGTAGTTCGGGAGTTAGAGCTGAAAATGCCTTAAATTTAATCGAAAAAGGGCGTTAAGGGGGTGAAAATGCGAAACAGCCCTCGAACCACCGTACGGATGTCACGGCCACCTTCTCCATGACAAATAGGACCTGTGACAACAAATGGAATATAATTAGCACGTGTAGGTTGGGAGCTAGAGCTGAAAACGCCTTAAACTTAATCGAAAAATGGCAATAAGGGGGCGAAAATGGGAAATTGCCCCCGAACCACCGTACGGATGTCACGGCCACCTTCCCCGTGACAAATAGGACCTGTCACAACAGATGGAATGTCATTGGCACATGTAGTCTGGGAGTTAGAGCCCAAAACGCATTAAACTTAACCGAAAAAAGGGTGTTAAGGGAGCGAAAGTGCGAAATAGCCCCCGAACCACCGTACGGATATCACGGTCACCTTCCCCGTGACAAATAGGACCTGTCACAATAGATGGAATGTCATTAGCACACGTAGTTTGGGAGTTAGAGCTGAAAACTCGTTAAACTTAACCGAAAAAGGGCGTTAAGGGGGCGAAAATGCGAAACGTCCCCCAACCACCGTACGAATGTCACGGCCACCTTTCCTGTGACAAATAGGACCTGTGACAACAGACATAATGTAATTTGCACGTGTAGGTTGGGAGTTAGAGCCGAAACTGCCTTAAACTTAACCGAAAAAGGGCGATAAGGGCAAAAATGGGAAACAGCCCCCAAACCACTGTACGGATGTCATGGCCACCTTTCCTGTGACAAATAGGACCTGTGACAACAGACAGAATGTAATTTGCACGTGTAGGTTGGGAGTTAGAGCCGAAATCGCCTTAAACTTAATCGAAAAAGGGCGATAAGGGCGAAAATGGGAAACAACCCCCAAACCACGGTACGGATGTCACGGCCACCTTCCCTATGAGAAATAGGACCTGTCACAACAAATGGAATGTCATTAGCACACGTAGTTTGGGAGTTAGAGTTGAAAACGCATTAAAGTTAACCAAAAAAGGGCATTAAGGGGGCAAAAATACGAAACAGTCCCCGAACCATCGTACGGATGTCACAGCCACCTTTCCTTTGACAAATAGGACCTGTGACAACAGACGGAATGTAATTTTCACGTGTAGGTTGGGAGTTGGAGCCGAAAACGCCTTAAACTTAATCGAAAAATGGTGTTAAGGGGGCGAAAACATAGAACAGCCCCTGAACCACCGTACAGATGTCATAGCCACCTTCCCCATGACAAATAGGACTTGTCACAACAAACGGAATGTAATTAGCACATGTAGGTTGGGAGTTAGAGCCGAAAACGTCTTAAACTTAATCAAAAAATGGCGATAAGGGGGCGAAAATGCAATACAACCCCAGAACCACTGTACGAATGTCATAGCCAGCTTCCCCATGACAAATAGGACTTGTGACAATAGACGAAATGTAACTAGCACGCGTAGGTTAGAAGTTACTGCCGGAAGCGCCTTAAACTTATTCGGAAAAAGGGAGAGTTTGACATCCAATAAATGTTCAACATTTTCATTGTAAATGATGCTATTGTTTCATCATACACGGTGGTCATTTAGGTGGTATACGTATTAAGATAGCATGATATGGTTATAGGGATAACCCCGTAGATTACTCATTCATTTTACTTTGACTAGGAAAATGAGAATGAAGAAGAGTTAAAATAAATTTGCGACCAAAACATTCTACTCATAAAAATTTATTTTATGAAGAGTTATGTTCTTAAAAATTGTATTATTTGTAAATTGAAATCAAGTTTGGAATAAAACTTTCATGATACATACATATGATTGTATTTTGAAAAAAGGTTGTTATAGATTGTTTTACCTTAAATGCATGTTATTACAACCTTTTTCCTGTGTCTGAATCAATTGATATTTTATAATGGGTGCAATTTTTTTTTTTTTTTGTAGATGGCTTTTGGCGTGGACTTGTGGATAGTCTACATTTTTGTTTATGGAGGACACTTGACACTTTGTATAATCCTGCTAACTATGTCTTCCTCTACTTTTATAAATATTAGCATTACTGATACATATAACTTTTGTAATTCAACTGATAGTTGCTAGCGTGGCCTATAGATCACCTTTTGTCGTGATATAGATTACGATGGTAATTTGTACCATGCCAAATGGCCATATCACATGGTAGTAAATATATTTTGTATATGGCGGGTTGGATTTTTGTATGGAAATATAATTTTAGTTTGGACAATAGTTGGTTTGTATAGAATATATACATTTAAAGTTATTTAGTTTTGGATGGTTGGAAGTAATATGGACTGTGGCATGATTGATAATTTTACATTGTGGAATGATTGATAAAATATGTATTGTTTTGTTTATGTACATACTAAAGGTTGCACAAAATACAGACAGGTTGTGGAGAAATTAGAATTTTGCGATAAAACATAAGAGCATTTTTTTGGCGACTAAACAATTTGTAATAAAAAAGAAAGTACATATTTTAGTAACTAAAATGTTAGTAGATAAAACCAAATAAAAAATTTTGGAAGACAATTATGGTGACTATAAAGCTTTGTGCTAACAAAAAGCAGACATTAGGCGACTAGAAAAAAAAAAAAAAAAAAAAAAAAAAAAAAAAAAACCATTTAGCGACTAAAATATTTTGTAGCTAAAAAACAAAAAACATTTGCTTGAGTAAAAGTCTAGTAGCGAAAAATCCGAGACTTTTGCCAACTAAATATTTAGTAGGAAAAACACAAAATATTTGTCTACCAAAAGCTTAGTAGTAAAAAAAGTCAGACTTTTAGGGTCTATTTGGTAACATTTATGTTTTCAATTTATATTTACAAAAATTTTATAAGTTGGTTTTTGTTTATTTTTAGAAAAACATAAACTACAAACGCGTTTGGTAATTGACAAAATGTATAAAAAAAATTAGAAATATAAAAAAGAGTGAGAAATGGCAAGTGGTGGCAAGTGGCGGCGGAAGACGGTGGTGGAAAGTGGTGACGGTGGGTGGTGGGTAGCGGGTGGCGGATGGGTGGTGGTGGTGGGTGGGTGGGTGGGTGGCGGGTGGTGGGTGGTAGCGAGTGGGTGGTGGTGGTGGTGGTGGCGGCGGGTGGTGGGTGGCGGATGGCGGGTGGTGGTGGCGGGTGGTGGTGGTGCGTGGGTGGGTGACGGTGGCGGGTGGTGGGTGGTAGCGAGTGGGTGGTGGTGGTGGTGGTGGTGGCGGCGGCGGTGGCAGGTGGCAGGTGGTGGTGGCAGGGTAGCGGATGGCAGGTGGTGGGTGGTAGCGAGTGGGTGGTGGTGGTGGCGGCAGGTGGGTGGCGGATAGCGGGTAGTGGTAGGTGGGTGGCGGATGGCGGGTAGTGGCAGGTGTTGGGTGGGTGGTGGTGGTGGTGGGTGGGTGGATGACGGTGACGGGTGGTGGGTGGCAGCGAGTGAGTGGTGGTGGCAGGTGGGTGGCGGGTGGGGATGGTGGTGGTGGTGGGTAGGTGGCGGGTGAGTGGTGGTGGCAGGTGGGTGGTGAGTGGTGGTGGCAGGTAAGTGGCGAGTGGTGATGGCGGGCGGTGGATGGTAGTGGCGAGTGGATGGCAGGTGGGTGGTGGTGGTGGTGGTGGCGGCGAGTGGGTGGGTGGTGGGTGGTGGTGGGTGGTAGGTGGGTGGTGGTGGCGAGTGGTGGGTGGTGGTGGCAGGTGGTGGTGGCGGAAGATGGTGGTGGAAAATGGTGGCGGGTGATGGCTAGTGTTGGGTGGTAAAAAAAAAAAAAAAAAAAAAAACTAAAAACTAAAAACTCAAAACAGAAACACATTTTTTGAGTTTACATTTTTTGGCCAAATTTATAAACTGAGACCACTGATTTATAAATCAAAAATTTACCAAACAAGTTTTTATTTGAGTTTTTAAAATTTTTGTAAATATAAATAGAAAACTGAAAACGTAAGTGTTATCAAACGGCACCTTAGTGACTAAAAAATCAGTTGCCAAAAAGAAAAAAACACACTTTAGGTGACCAAAATCTTAGTAGCCAAAAATAATCTGACATTTGGCGGCTAAAATATTTTGTAGCAAAAACTTTTTTGATGAACAACAACACTACTTTTGCTGACTACAAGTTTAGTGGCAAAAAATGTAAGCCTTTAGGCGACTAAACTTTTAGTAGCTAAAACACAACAACATTTTAGGCGACTAATATATTTAGTAGCTAAAAACCATAATAGGAGGAACCACAAAAATTTCAGCGACTAAATATTTCGTAGCTAGATATAGTTAAGGTTTTTCGTGACAAAATATTTTTAGTCGCTGAAAAGGTGAAATTTAATTTTTTTTTAAAAATACTATTGGTGACTAAAAAATTAGTCGGCATTTCTGTACATTTGGCGACTAAGATAATTTCAGTCGCCAAATACCTTTCCCGACAATCCGTCAGCAACTACTCTTGCGACCAAAAAATTTAGTCGCTAAAAATTTTTTGGCGACTAAAAGATGACTTTTGGCGACAAAAGTGTAAATTCTTGTAGTGGTTGCGGCCATTGTTGTACAACAAGCTTTAAAAAAAAAAAAATTATTATTATTATTATTATTATTATTATTATTATTATTATTATGTTAGCAATTGAATAATTAAAATAAGGGATTGTTATCCATAAATTTTATTTCATGCACACATATTTCATTAAGTCCCATGATTTTTTTCTTAATCAATAAAGTCTCATCATAGAAGTTGTTTGAAAAATTAAATCATTTTTTTTTAATTTCTGACATTTTTACCCTTATTTATACGCAAGCACAAATCTAGAGAAGTAGTCAGTACACTTATGGTAGCTATTATTTTTTTACATTTCAAAATTTAAAATTTTATAAAAAGAAATATATACACATGTTTTTGATAAAGTTTATATTTTTGAAAACTTGTCGATGATATCTATCAAACAAGTTCTCAATTGAATATAAAATTATAAAAAATAATATATATATATAAACTTCAAAAAAAAAATTCAATTTAAAAATGTAACTTTTGAAATTTCACTTTTTTTAGAAATTTGTTTTTAAAATTTCACATAGTTTATGAATTGAAAAAAAAAATTAAATTCAAATTTCTAGTAATGTGAAATTTCACATATTTGAAATGTAAAAAAATAAAAATAGATTTCACAATACCATATTAAGTTTTAAAGATATTTTTTCAATTTTATAGAATAACATATGTGAATGTTAACACCTGTTAAAAAAAAAAAATTTTGTTTTTTTTAAAAAGTGCTAATATTCACAGTTTCAATGAATAAAAAAATATACTAGCCAAAAAAAAAAAAATATATATATATTAATATTCACACCAACTTTTACATCTAAAAATACACAATATTTTATTTATTAAAGGAATGAATATTAACATTTATATTTATTACATTTCTTTGAAAAATCATACTAGTAAAAAGTTTCCCATTCTAACTATGGTAATTTTTTTACAAAAACATAGATTTTGATTATATATAAAATCATATTGTAGAAGATAAATTACGTTAGATACTTTAATGAAATCTTGTCTTATAATTAAGTTACCCATTGTGTAACGTCCTCAAAATGAACCCAACAATCATACAATCTTAACATGCTCAGACATAGGAGAATAAAGCATAAGTACATTTCATCAGAGTATTTCTTACAAATGTATTACATGTTAACAACAAAAGCAAATGCCCTATGGGCTTACAGCTTTCCAAGTCAACATTTGGTTACAAAAAGAAGAGTTCTAATTCTATACAAAATAAACCCTTGGCTTGATTTACATGTAATACAAATAAAGTAATCACAACAGATGACCCAGCCACTAATCCTCTCAAGTTACGTCCTTGGGGGTGGCATGCTACATGTATCTGAAAATGATGTCCCATATAGGGTGAGCCAACGCCTAGTAGAGATATGCTAAACATTGTATGAGCAATAACTAAAATATCAGCATCTGATAAATGTTTAATTCACTTAAATCAATTCTTATTGCATTTCAAATACATGACCAATGTGTCCATGTTTTTATTCCATCTCTTAACCAATTTCTCAATTCACAACCCTGGCTCAGAACCTGGCCATTTAATTTAAGTGAGATTTCATCCCATATCAACAACGTTTCTATTTCAATTGAAATAATAACTCAAATTAATCATTTCATGCTTCATAATGGATACACATTTTAGTACTGTATCCATCTCAGACAAAACACTTCCATATTCCACATATGATACACATTTTAGTGTTGTATTAATGCCAAACAAAACACTTCCATATTCCACATATGATACACATTTTAGTGCTGTATCAATGTCAAACGATATCCGGTTTAGAGGTTCATCCCCTATCTTCCCCTAAACCGTGGAGTACATCCCCTATCTCCTCCCACACAACACAATGTATACAACCACATATCATATACATAATCAAACCAATACATAAAATTCATGTATTATATCAACCGCCATATTCAATGGCATACTCAATTGATTAGTTTTAGTTTGCCTAATCATCATGCATTGTCTACAACAATCAAGACTATCCTCCACCGATAGCCCAAAGCAATTATTTCTAAACAGATAATAATTACGTTCAACAAATAAATATCAACAATTTCAAAAGTGAGCGATTAATAAATCCAACTTCACTATTTCATCCCATAATGAGCCAATCTCAATATATTCAACTCAATTTCATATTCTCATAATTTTCCCAAGTTAATTATACCAATTAATTTATGCACAAATTAGGGCTTTCTTCCATGTTTCTCAATATTAACCCAAAGGTTCAAATATCAACAACTCTTCAACAATACCATCATTTTGAGACCCAAATACATATTCAAGAGTCAAAATAACAAAACCCCCTTTATTCATTTTGAAACCCTAAGTCCCAAAATATCCCAACTCAAACCATCTATACAAATAGCTCCATATTTATGTTAAAACACATAGGAATGAGTAGGAATCCCTACCTTAAATTCGGAGCTCAAAGGGAGAAGAAGACCAAACTCAAAGTGCTCCAAACTTCAAACTTTTCGGATCAAAATGTAGCCCTCAACGATCAACACACTTTTTTTGTAAAGGCTCAAGGGTAGGAGATCACCCTAACTAGATCAAATCTAAGAGAGAAGGTGAGGTTTTAGAGAGAGGTGGTCTCCAATGGTGTTTTTCGAAAAGTAAGAGAGAGAAAGGAAATCAAAAAGTGATCCAAAAAGTGAATTCTCGGACTGATATAAAAATCGCCCCGCTCGAGCGTGGAAACTCCCGCTCGAGCGTCAGACACAGACTCACGCTCGAGCGTATATTACGCACTTCCAGAAGTTTTGCAGACATGGTCCCCGCTTGAGCGTCAAACTCCCCGCTCGAGCGGAGGAACAAAAACAAAGGGTCACGCTCGAGCGTAAGAACTCCCGCTCGAGCGTCTGAAGACCTGCAGACCAAAGTACTGAGAGATGGAAAATCATGCTCGAGCGTTAAAACTCCCGCTCGAGCGGAGAGGCAACAACGAAGGGCCCGCTCGAGCGTCAAAAGCCTCGCTCGAGCGTGAAGGCCAAAATCTGGGCATCAACTCTAGGTTTCAAAACACAGCCAACCTGTTTCAAACTTGCCCAACACAACCCAAGACTCAATCACAAAGAGTAAGGGAAGGAAATGAGAATGAAACAACAACACAACCACGGAACCAAGTCCGGAATACGATATACAAAGGAAAGGAAAACCGGGATCGCTATATATTGAATTAGGATTCCATTGTCAAATTTGGAGATATAATAAAACGGAGTTTTTATTTTATTTTATTATTATTTTGAAAGTTATGAGATTAAATGAAATTGTAAATTATGAAATACAACTTTTTAAATCTAAGAATAATATATTAAATATTAAATCCTAAATTTACTTACTACATGACTCCTGATCTCTAACTGGTGATAAAATATCTGGTCTAGATAAGCGTCAACTGAACTCCTGTGATAAGAAAATTTTATATAATTATCATTTATGACTTGCCAAATAGCAAAATAATTTATGAAACATTTCAAATTTGCTAATTTCAATTAATGAAATTAAATTTAAAATAGAATAAAGGAATTTTTTTTTAGATCCTCAATAATATTGCTTTAAAAGAATAAGGATAAACAATTTTATAATAGTAGTTCAGGTCGTCCAATAGATATGGTTAACTATTTTGTACAAAAATAGCTCCTACAGTTTGTTGCTTTTTACATATTTTAAGTGATTTCAAAACTTTAAAATTTAATAATTTTTTATTTATGTCTCCATTTTTTGTAAAATTTATATTTTTAGAATTCTATTAAAATGATCTTTCAAACAAAATCTATGAGCAATATGAAATTCCAAAGAAATTTTTTTATGAAGTTTTATTGTATCCGTTTTTACGTCATATTGATATTTCTCTGGCTTTGTACAGAGTGAAATTTCACCTAGTAAAAGAGAAAAACACAGCAACATAGAAAAAAATATGTATTTTAACAAAAGGAAAAACACAAATACATTCTCAACTGGGGACTAAATTAGATCACTTACCCACTCATATACATTCTCAACTGATAGGTGAAAGTTCAATCATTGACATAGGCAAAGATAGGTGATTTACTAAAAGATCATGGTTAAAATGTTTGTATCTTTCCTATTATATGGACTTGTAATGGTTATTTATTTCTTTTCTATTATAGACTTTAATGATGGTTGGTGTTGGCTTGAAGTTTGTTTTGGTGACTTTCTTATATATGATTTATTGATCATTTTAATGTAACATATACTATTGCTAGTTATGACTCGTGCCTAAAGGCATTTGTCATATTGACATGTTGAAAAATACGGCAAATCATATTAAAATATTATTTGGTACAATTTCTATGTAAAAATGAGTTAGGTGAAATTTTAAAAGAATTTCTTACTTCCTAAAGAATAAAACACAAATACATTATATTAGAATTATGAAAAAATTAAATAAATAATAATAATTAAAAAAAATCAATAATCTAATCATATATTATTGAACCATAGTCAATCCTAGAAGGCACCATTAAACTAAAAATCAATAATTTGTCAATTATTATTTTTTAAATGTTGCATAAGCAAAAACACTAAAACCAACTATGAAAATGGAAGTAATAGAGTTCAACGGCCATTTAGTAACCACTTATAGCTATTAAGATCTATATGAACAAAATGCGAGACAAATTGATTAAAGATGGAAAAAAAAATGCATGCTCAATATTTTGGAAGACTTACGTATAAGTTCTAATAAAGGAACTTATTATCCAATTAATGATATTTTTCATCAGACACTATTAAAAAATGTCACTAATTGTTAATTTTCAGTGTTAGTTTGAAAAATTTGTCACAAAAAAGTCACTAATTATAATTTTTAGCGACAGTTTAAAAAACTCACAAAGTCACTAATTTTTAACTTTCAGCTACAATTTGAAAAATTTGTCACATAAAAACGTCACAATTATAAGTTTTAATAACAATTAAAAATAATCGTGACAAAAAAAGTCATTAATTGTCAAATTTTAGTGACATGTGCAAAAAAGCGTCACAAAAATTTATTTTTAGCGACAATTTTACTAGGATTAACTTTCAATAGGACTTAATGGGTATCAAGTCCAACTATTAGCAATATGTTCATTTTTCTATTAAGTCCAACTTAAAATTTTATCCAAGTTTAAAAATTAAAATAAACAATATGTTCATATTTCTAATTTTTATTACAAAAAGTACTAATAGATATGTAATTACCAATTTAGTAAGTAAATAGGTCGAGTGGTTTATGAGTTGGTTATTGAAGAGTTTTTTTTTTTAGTGATTAATTTAATGTCAAGTTGGCATAAAAGTCAAATTAACCAACTTCTAGATCACTTTTAATGCCTACCCTAACTCTAACTAGAGAAATTAACCATTATCCATTTTAATATGAGAGTTGCAACATAAGGATAAATTACAATTTTTAAACATGAGTAGGCAGATTTTTAGACAAAATAGACAAAAGATAATTAGTACATTAACAAATGTGATGTACCATATCATCACATAAATTTGGACATAGAATAACCTAAAATTACAGAGCTCATAAGGTGAAATGTATTAATTTTTATCATAAATGTAGTTTTTGTAATTTATAATTTTGCCAATTAAACTATGATATGTATTGTTTATTTTTAAGAACTTAGAACACACAATCAAATTTATAAAATAATTTTAAAAAGGTTAAAACTTAATTGATTTTAAATTATTTTTCTTATAAATTTTACATAAATTTTATGTTACTATTTAATTTTTTATTATTTATTTATACCTGTGCATAGCACGCTTATTATGATAGTTATCTTGATATTTATAAATTTTCTCCTACCTATGGACACATATGGAGAAAAATAAATAAATAAATAAAAATATCGGGCAAGTTGGACAAAATATCATAATCGCTATAATAGACAAAGCAAACATCTTACTTATCACATTATGGTAGAGTAAAAATAGAACTACATTTTGTAATACACCAAGTACACATGGTTTAATAATTTTATCACAAGCTAAAGTATAAAGTAAAAGTTACTCACCATGGGTTTGGAAGAAAATACAAGAAGAGTCTAGAGAAACGGCTGCCCAAAAAAGTAAAAAAAAAAAAAAGAAAAGAAAAAATGCTTTGTTAACTTTAAAAACAGTTAGCACTACAAAGGAGCATTTTAGTAAGAGAGTGTTATTAAAGAATGTTTAAAATGATATAAATGGGAGAAATTATTTGTGTACCTAATTTTTTACTTACTATTTTGTACACATATATTTGTGTCCTATAAATAGAAGATACCAATTTCCAACAATGTAAGCTTCCAAAATAAATAAATAAAGGATAGCAACATCGCTATTGAACTTCCTTGTGAAACTTTCTCTATTTCTATTTTGTTTTGTTTTTTTTTGGTGAATAAGTCATAAAATAAAACAAAAGATTTACAAAATTACAAGGGGCACACCCTAGGACCTACAACAACTATACACAACCAAAACAAAACAAACACACAAACGGAACAGCCAAAAACAAAAGGAAAGAAAACCATAAAAAAAAACTGTTCAGAAGCCATATACCAAACAAGGAATATGGGAGCTGAACAGAATCAAAACCAAAATGAACCACCTAATGAAGTCTCAGGAAAGAAGAAAGCCCAACCAGCAGGGACCCAGCCAAAAGAATAAGGTCCACCTACACAACCCGTAGGGGTAGGGAAACAAAACCCAACTACTACAAGTTATATTTAAACAACCAAATCTAAACACACCACAGTCAATGTAGAGATCAACTGTTACAAAAAAATAAAAGAAAGACAAGTATTTCCTATGTGAAGAAGTTCCAATAAGACTGGCGCAGCAGTGCAGCCTAGTCCTGGTGAACAGCTTCCGAGCTAATGCTTCAATAGGGACAACATCGTGCTCACTCCACCACTGACTATCGCAACCTAGGAAAACCAACAGCACAAATATCAAACAACATATACAACAATACCTATAACACTGTGTATCACAAAGCTCACAAAATATAGGGTCTAAGTCACTCAACACACAAAGATCACACATCTCAACAAAAAATAACAGTGATAGGTAATTGGGAACAATCAAAATAAGATAAAATAGTGAAAGACTACTGCAAAAATTTATAGCTCACTACACTATTTCTATTTTGTTTAATTTGTATAGACTATTTAAGAAATAATTTGCACCACTCTTATAACAGTATTGCTAACAAGTGCTCTAGCATTTTTGTCAAACAGTAATTAATTTTGTATAATTAGTTGCATTACATTTTGAATTAATTATACTAGTGGTAACCCGTTCTATGCACGGTATGTAAAAAAATTAATAATATTTTTTTTATACAAAATAATATAAATAGTTAAATTTTTATATGCAAATTATGAAAATAAAAAAGATTGAAATTTATAATTTAAGTCCCACAGTTTTGTCATAATTTATTTATTATTTTTTAGTTTGTCACAAATTTAATCATGTAACTTTCAACCCCCCTTGTTAGAATTGCAAACTCAAGTGAGCTCAATTCAAGCAACTTGAGCCAAGCGTAAAATTTTTTAAAGATTGAACAACATAGTTTTTAACTAAGTGAGGACTTATGCAAAAATTCAAAAATTCAAATTAAATTTGAGTAGACTTGGACTGAAATACCAAATAACTTGAGAAACCAAAACAAAATTATATATAAATATATAAATTATTTGCTAATTTAATTTTTAAAATAATAAATTAAATTAATTAAAAATGTAATATTAATGAACAAAAGAAAAAACAATATACTTAAGATTGCCAATAGAATTTTTCTTGAAAATATTTTAAAAATACACCTTTTAGAAAGAAATCATCAAAAAAAATATTGTTTGGGAAGTGCAATGTTAGCTCACTTTTTTCTCTTTTTATCTTTTTTGAGTCACATCGCATCTCTAATTTTCTACACATCTTTTCGTAAAAAGTAAAAAAGTATACTTAATTATCTTTTTTGAGTCATTTCACATCTTTACTTTTCCGTACATATTTTCGTAAAAAGTAAAAAAAGTATACTTATTTAGCACTTCCCAAACTACCACTAAGTTGATATTAAAAAAAATTACTTTTATAATGGCATAAATAATTTAAATATGATTTTTTAGAAATTCTTTTTAATTTAAAAATTACAATAAAATATTAAATCGAATAAAAACAATTTTCTTACAAAATAAAAGTATTTGAATAAAAAAAGGTAAGAAGAAAATTTAATATGGCATTTTCATTTAATCTAAAAATAATTTTAAATGAATAATAAATTATCACCTATAATTCTCTTTTTTTAAAATAAAAAAAGTTTAACGGACTACCACTTTTAATAAAAAAAAAATAACGTTTCTTTCTTATTTATTTTAGCAAAAGTAACTTTTTAACAATTTGAGCTAAAGATATCTTTATTCTTTATTTTAATTTCTTTAATTGACAATTGAGATTAAAAAAGAAAAAATCTAACAAAATCCACCATGTTTGGTAAGTACTAAAAAAGTTATGTTTTGTTCTTTTGTCAATATATATATATATATATATTAAAAAATATTATTATTTCAGTCCTTATAGTTTAGAAGGATATAATTTTTTTTATAAAAGTTAAAACAAAAAAAAAAGAAAAAAAATTAATAACGATTAATAATTTGAACACATGTATTTAAAACAAATTATATTTAGACTAATAATATTATGACACATGTGAATATTGATCTCATTCTAATTGAAGCAATATAATTTGAAGAAGAATTTAAATTTAAAATTTTATTTTATAATTTAATAAAAGATGCAAAATGTAAGGAATGGATATTGATCTCATTTATAGTAACATAATTTAAGTAAGAATCCAAATTTGAAATTTTATTTTAAGAATATAAAATTAATTTATAGACCAATCATATTGTAACACGTATTAACAAAATATTAAACAAAATAAAAAAAAATGAGAAAAAGGAATTACAACTTTTAACTTTAATGAAATGACAATATTTTGCAATTATAATAGTATATAGATATATAGATAAATCATAGAATATATCATTATTTAAAACTTATATATTATGTGATAAATCATTATAATTTTAAATTTAAATTAATGGAATGCTTTCTATATTTAGCGGCCCTCAAATTTGAATTTTGAAATGGATTAGTATACTTTCTATTTTTTATTTTATATATTGATATACTTTCCATTTGAAAGTCATAAATCTAGAGATATTAAATATATATATTTTTTTGTTTGAATGAGAGCTATAGAGATTTTTTTAATTATTTAAAATAAAAAAATTAGAAATTTTAGTTTGAGATATTAGAGTTTCCACAAGACTTATTGTTAGAAACCTCCTTTTACTTATATAATATATAGATAAATAGATAGATTTAATAAGAATTTATATTTGTTTTAGATAATTTTTTACTATGAAATTATTTTTTTTTAGATTTTCTAAAAAAATAATTTAACAATAGTGTATGGGAGAAGTTGAAAAGAGTGTAACAGTAGGTATCAAAGAAATCAAAAAGACTTGTGTGTTGAGAGAAATCAATAAATGCTGAGAAATTTTTTTTTTTAAATCAAAAAATTAGAAAATTAAGATTGAAATATTGAAGCTTTCACAAGGCTTGTGGGTTAGAAACCCCATTTTTTTTTTATATAACTAGCCTATCACCCGTGCTATGCACGAGATAATTATAGATATTTATATTTGTTTTAGATTTTTTTTAATATATAAATTATGTTTTTTAAGATTTTTTTCTTATCACTAACCATAGTGTATGGGGGAAGTTGAAAAGAGTATTGCAGTAACTATACACGAATTGTATCTATAATTATTTGTATGAGGGAATTTTAAATGCTGATCAGGGGATTTTGACCAAATCAATAATTGCAGGCATGTGGAAAGATATGTAGATTGAAAAAAGTTAATAAATGCTGATCAGGGAATTTTGACCAAATCAATAAATGCTGAGGTTTTTTTTTTTAAATCAAAAAATTAGAAAATTAGGATTAGGAGATTGGAGCTCCCACAGGCCTTGGGGTTAAAAATCCCCTTTTGCTTAATATATAGTATAGATAGATAGATAGATAGATATAGATAGATAGATAGATATATCTTTTTATTTTTATTTTTATTTTTGTGTGGTTTCTATTCGGGTATTTTTTCAAAAATTTAGAAAATTAAGATTGAGGTATTAGAGCTCTCATAAGACTTGTGAGTTAGAAACCTCATTTTCCTTATATAATATACTAGTCTATCACCCGTGCTATGCACGGGATAATTATAGATATTTATATTTGTTTTAGATTTTTTTAATATGTAAATTATGTTTTTTAAGATTTTTTATAAAAATAATTTAACAATCTTATCACTAACCATAGTGTATGAGAGAAGTTGAAAAGCGTACTGCAGTAACTATACACGGATTGTATCTATAATTATTTGTATGAAGGGATTTTAAATGCTGAGCAGGGGATTTTGACCAAATCAATAAATGCAGGCATGTGGAAAGACATGTGGATTGAAAAAATTTAATAAATGCTGATCAGGAGATTTTGACCAAATCAATAAATGCAGAGATTTTTTTAAAAAATAAAAAATAAAAAAATTTAGAAAATTCAGATTGGGATGTTGAAACTCCCACAGGCCTTGGGAATTAAAAACCCCATTTTGCTTAATATATAGTATAGATATAGATAGATGGATAGATAGATATTATATTAAAGTTTAATATTTTGATAATAATCATATGTGTTGGAATTTTTAAGGAATTTTGTTTATGCTGGTCTTTAATGCATTAAAGTTTAATTATGAGAAGGTTTTGACCAAATCTCCCAAAAGGCATAGGAGTTGGGAGAAATTAATAAATGCTGAGGTTTTTTTTTTTTTTTTTAAAATCAAAAAATTAGAAAATTAGGATTGGGATATTAGAGCTCTTACAAGACTTGTGGGTTAAAAACCCCATTTTCCTTATGTAATATTAGCATATCACCCGTGCTATGCACGGATTGTATTTACAATTATCTATATATGTGAATTGTGATTTTTAAATTTTTTTTTATAAATGTCTTCTGTTTTCCCTTTTTTATATTATACTAAAGTTTAATATTTTGATAATAATCATATGTGTTAGACTTTTCAAGGAATTAAATGTCTTTTTTTTATTATATTATATTAAAGTTTAATATTTTGATAATAATCATATGTGTTGAACTTTTCAAGAAATTTTTTTTGTGTTTGTTCTTAATGCATTAAAGTGTTATTATGAGGGATAATAATCATATGTGTTGGGACTTTTCAAGGAATTCATATGTGTTGGATTTCAAAGAATTTTTTTTATGCTTGTTCTTAATGCATTAAAGTGTTATTATGAGGGTAAGACTTGGGAGTTGGGAGAAGTTAATAAATGCTAAGATTTTTTATTTTTTTAAATCAAAAAATCAGGAAATTTAGATTGGGAGATTGGAGCTTCCACAAGACTTGGGGTTAAAAACCCCCTTTTGCTTAATATATAGTATAGATAGATAGATAGATAGATAGATAGATATAGATAGATAGATAGATAGATATATCTTTTTATTTTTATTTTTATTTTTGTGTGGTTTCTATTCGGGTATTTTTTTTTCAATTTATTTAAGATGGAGTTGTGGTAACTTTTTTTTTAAAATTTAATTTATCTGTAGTTTCCATTTGTTTTTAATTATTATTATTTAGGTAAGTTATGATGTGAGTTAGATATGTGATAGACATGTGAGTTTTATTGATTTAAAGTTTATTTAGATAAACTTTAAAGATCTTTTTTTTTAGTTCTTTAGTTTTTTTTGTTATGTTATAATATAATATATAAAATATAGGTAGATATCTACAATTTTAATGGAAAATATTATCTGATTTTTTTGGGAAGAGAAAATTTGTGAGAGAGATTAGGAGGGAGAGATTATGAAATATTTTGTTATTAAATAAATAAATCAGTCAATAGTTTTTTTTAATCTATTTTGTAAATTAAAAATCAATAATTTTGGAAAATTGATTAATTTGTCCCATTAAGTGATTTAAAATTTTGATAGATATACATAAAAAAAATACATAATTATATTATTAAATCATAATTCAAATTTAGATGTTATATCTTTTTGAGATCTATAGCTAAATTCTTATCTTTTTTATTTTTATTTTTGTGTGTAACCATAGTGTATGGGAGAAATTGAAAAGGGTGTTGCAATAATTATGAGAGAAGTCAAAAGGGATTGTGGGTTGAGAGAAGTCAATAAATGCTTATTATTAGTTAGGTAAGTTATGATGTGAGTTAGATATGTGATAGACATGTGAGTTTTATTGATTTAAAGTTTATTTGGATAAACTTTAAAAAAAAAATTTTAGTTTTTTAGTTTTTTTTGTTATGTTATAATATAATATATAAAATATAGGTAGATATTTACAACTTTAATAGAAAATATTATCTGATTTTTTGGGGAAGAGAAAATTTGTGAGAGAGATTAGGAGGGAGAGATTATGAAATATTTTTGTTATTAAATAAATAAATCAGTCAATAATTTTTTTAATCTATTTTGTGAATTAAAAATCAATAATTTTGGAAAATTGATTAATTTGTCCCATTAAGTGATTTAAAATTTTGATAGATATACATAAAAAAAATACATAATTATATTATTAAATCATAATTCAAATTTAGATGTTATATCTTTTTGAGATCTATAGCTAAATTCTTATCTTTTTTTATTTTTATTTTCGTGTGTAACCATAGTATATGGGAGAAATTGAAAAGGGTGTTGCAATAACAATAATGCTATGGCTACTTACATTCCTACTCACAACTCTACCGAAAGCTTACATGGCATCCATATCACTTTATTGGGCCCACTCTCATAAACAAAAGAATTAAAAAAAGAAAAAAGAAAAGAAAAGAAATAAGAATTTGCAGAGTCGTCTAAAACGTTGCCGAATCTTCGACTTCTTTTCTTTCACGTCGTTTTGGTGAACCAAAGAATTCATTCATTCTGATCCAAAAAAAAAAAAAGTATCCATTCATCTCTCTTTACAAGTTCTCTTTCTTTGTGGGTTTGACTATGTCTCTTTCACATCTCCAATAATCGACTGAATCAATGATAAACTAAACCCAGGAGAAGAATCGAACGAAGACTCTTTCCCTGGCCTCTCTCTTGCTTACGGATTTCGGTAAATCACTCATTGTTGTTTCCTATTTTATTTAAACTATGAAGGCTATTAGTGCTCAATTTTTGTTCAACTAGATGTGTCAGTATGGCTGGTCCTCTTGTTTATTATTTTTGTCTTGATGGTTTCAATTCAAAGTGTATGTGGGAGTGATCTTCAAAAAATATATATACGAGATGCCCATATGCTTTTATTGCTTTAAATTGGGATTGAGCATAATTCTGTTGTATACATAATTTGTAAACAAGAAGTTTAAAATATGGGTAATACTATATAATATATATATCCCTCAAAAAGAGTGTATCATATTATGATCAAATAACTTTCTGTCGTAATTTAATGGACCAAAACCAAACACCTTTAAAACATAATTAAAGACCTCTCATAACTCAATTATAACCAATACCACTAGGGGCGGAACGATGGATTTTGTTCGGAAGGGGCTAATGTATATGCATAAAAAATATTGAACTGGTTTTGATACATTAGTTTGAATATAATTTTTTATACAAGTGTTGCTAAAGAAGTATTTCACAAGAAAACTAAATAAATCTTATATATATACATATGTATATATATATATATTAGTTTTGAACTATTAGATTTCAATATATAATTGGTTAAAACACTATTTTAAGTGATTTTATTGATTGATATAATCTATTAAATAAAAATTAAAAATGCTTAAGATCCCCGAAAAATTCTTTAATTTACACTCAATGCCTTTGAAAGTTACATATCAGTTGATTTGTTTAGAAATAAATCAAGTAAGATCTAACCCTGCCATGTCATTGTGAATAAATTTAACGGTAAAGTTTTAGGTTCTCTAAGATCATCTTATTATACATTTGACAAATATTTATAAATATAGAATTAATAATAATAATAATAATAATAATAATAATAATAATAATAATAAAATTGTTAAAAATCGGTAGAGGCCGGGGCCCCTCCCAGCGCCTACACAGTGTTGCCCGTTAACACCATAATGTGTCATAAACCAAGGGTCATAACCAAACACTACTTGAGACATAACCAAATACAATAAAACCATCTTTAACCTTCAAATCTATAAAACTCTTAACTAATACGAATTTGAAAAGAGGCAATAGAATGTAAATAGTACAAAGAAAGGCTTTTATAGATTTATTTGTAAATTAAAGAAAGAATATGTATATTTCCATATTCTAGTTGACAGTTACATGTATGAATATGTTACTTTATAATTGAAAAAGATTGGTTTAACAAAGTAGACTTTCTAATTTATGTTGTCTTTGTTTTTGTTCATTGATTATTCTATATATTATAATACAGACACATGGAGGAAGTATCAAGTGGTTTTGAAAGTGTTGGCTTAAATGAAGGTCATAATGAGATTGAAATAGAGAAGGCAAAAAGTGTAGAAGATCCTAAAATAGGAATGTTGTTTGATTCCATTGATGACCTTGTTCGATTCTATCAAAGGTATGCGAAGGAAAAAGGTTTTGGCATGTGTATAAGAAGCTCTAAAAAAGTAGGAGGTGAGGTGAGGTATGTGACAGTTGCTTGTAATCATAGTGGAAAGCCAAAGATTAAATCAAGCAAACTCCATCAATTGCATCCACAATCAAAAACGGATTGCAAAGCTAAGATTTGTGCAAATCTATTAGGTGATGGAAAGTGGACTTTGAGATCTATGGTTCTTGACCATAATCATGGGGTGAGTCCAGGAAAAGCTCGATTTTATACATGCCATAGGGTTCTCAATTCAGCTGTGAAAAGGAGGCTTGAATTACATGCTAAAGCCGGTATTAGAATGAACAAGAGTTTTAATTCATTAGTGGTTCAAGCAGGAGGGCATGAGAAATTGACATATTTGGAGAAGGATTGCAGAAATCATATGGATAGGGTCAGACGCATAGAGCTTGGAGAAGGAGATGCTACAGCAATGCATAATTACTTTTTGAAAATGCAAGCTGACAATTCTGAATTCTTTCACATGATGGATTTAGATGAAGAAGGCCGATTAAGGAATGTATTTTGGGCAGATGCAAGGAGTAGAGCTGCATTTAAAGAATTTGGTGATGTAGTTACCTTTGACACAACATACTTAGTTAACAAATATGCAATGCCATTCGCTCCTTTCGTAGGAGTGAACCATCATGGCCAATCAACATTACTTGGGTGTGGATTGATCTCAGGTGAAGACACAGAGACCTTTACATGGCTATTTCAGTCATGGCTCACATGCATGTCTGGATGTCCTCCTTCGGCAATCATTACAGATCAAGATCAAGCAATGAAAAATGCTATAGAGGTTGTTTTTCCTAATGCACGACATCGGTGGTGTTTGTGGCATATCATGAAAAAGCTACCTGAGAAATTGAGAGGTTACAATCAATATGAAGGAATCAAGTTTTCAATGAAAAATGTGGTTTATGATTCTTTAACTATAGGAGAATTTGAAGAAAGTTAGGGCAAATTCATTGAGAAGTATAAACTTCAAAGCAATAAATGGTTATTTAGCTTGTATGATGAAAGGCATCGTTGGGTGCCTGCCTTTGTGAAAGATACTTTTTGGGCAGGAATGTCAACCACACAGCGCAGTGAAAGCATGCATGCATTTTTTGATGGGTATGTTAATTCCAAGACCACATTGAAACAATTTGTAGAACAATATGAAAATGCTTTGGCAAAAAAGGTAGAAAATGAGAACAATGAAGAGTTTAATTCTTTCAACTCTTGCATCCCATGTATGGTTGGTTATGAAATGGAGAAGCAATTTCAAAGTGCTTATACGACGGCAAAATTTAAAGAGTTCCAGCGAGAGCTAATGGGGAAGATTTCTTGTGATTTATCTTCATATAAGAAAGATGCTTACATTTCAGAATACGAAGTGGCTGAAGATATATTATTTGGAGAAAGTCGTCGTCGTGTATCTTTTAATGTGTGCTTTGATGAAGATACCAATGAGGTTTATTGTAATTGTCGATTATTTGAATATAGGGGAATATTGTGTAGGCATCAAATTGTGGTGTTTATTCATAGGAAGGTTGATCAAATACTGGATAAGTACATTTTGAAAAGATGGTCCAAAAATGTTAAAAGGAGCCATACAAAAGTGCGAATCAGTTATGACAACTGGGCTCTCAAACCCGAAGCACGCCGATTTGATAAAATGTGTAATGTCTTCTACGAGGTTGCAGATTTGGCTGCAGTGTCCGAAGATTGGAGTGAGAAGTTCATAGAAAGAATATGTGATTTTCGCGTATGTATGAAGCAAGATAGTTGCCGAAGCGATAAACAAATTTCTGTACGTACTCGAAATGGGTCTACGTCATGTGGAGATGGCATTGGAATTTCAAAAGAGAGCACAAACATACTTGATCCCTTGGTAGCTCATTCAAAAGGGCGCCCACCATTTAAAAGAAAGCAATCTATGGTTGAAAAAGTTACTAAGAAAAAAAAAGAAGGAAAAAAGAAGATTCATAGCCAAACTTGCACGGAAAATGTGCACAAACATACTATGACAAATTCGGAGAAGGTCGTGGTGTTAATGGATTTTATTGATTACTTATAATGGTTATACTATTGCTCATAATAATTGCTAACTTTGATTAATTTACATTTGTGTAGGAGCTACAGGACAATGGGAATATGCATGGTGCAAGAGTTGTTGAACTTGTGACTGAGGAAAATATTCACTTACATGTAAGTAAAACAAATTTAGTGAAAATGTTTGTATCATAAATAGTTGGCAGTAACTTTAAAATATGACTTTAACTATAAAGAAGAGTGAGTTATGGCTTTAAATTTTGGATTGTAGAATTCTGAAATGCAACAGTCACTGCATATCGGACAAGAAAGTTATGACTATAACAGGGGATTGGGCATGTGGCCAAACATGACTAGTCATCCAAGTATCATTGGGATGAGTCCATATTTTGGTCAGCCAAATCTACTACAAGGAGGAAGTTCGTCATTTCAAGCAAGTATGTTCAGACAAGGGGTTAGCATGTATCCATTTGAGGTATGCACTAATTTAATTCTATTATTAAATCATAGCTTAGTTTAGTGTATTCTTTAATAAGAGTAACACTTTTTATTTTATTTTATTTTATTTATTATTAGGGTCATCATCATTCATCTCCATCTTGGAGGGCAGACTTAGAGATGGGAGGAGTTATGCATCCCAGCAATTTCACTGGAATGTTAGAGATGGGAGGAGTTATGCATCCCAGCAATTTCACTAAAACTCCAACATTGCACAAAGATGACAAAAAAGAAGAGCATTGACATCGTAGTTGTATTTTTTCAATTTCATTACACATTGTGGCTACTATTTGAACTCAAGTGATACTGTTGAATCTCTATTTGAAGTTAATGAGGATTGTTTGTTTTGTTTTGTTTGATATAAATAGCACAAAAAAATGTGAACAAAAAAATAGCACATTTTGACAGCATTTCAATACCATTTCGACAGCATTCCAGTACCATTTCAGCAACATGTGAACAAAAAAATAGCACATTTTGACAGCATTTCGACAATATTCTAACAATATTGATCTATTCTGACAATATTTCGACAGCATTTTGACATGTTTTTTGTGAACAATAAACAACAAAATCACAACCACCATAGCACATTTCATTTATTCAAAACCACAACACACAACGAAACCATTTTAGCTAATAAGCACAATATTTATTACAATATGAAGCATTCATTACAATGTCATAGCTGTTTCATTACAATATAAGAAGGCAAAATAATTTCATTATAAAATATACAAAAAAATGCAGCCTTTATCTCACAAACAAAAATAGCTACTTCATTGAGAGTACAAACAAAAAAATTTACACCATTCTGCAAAAAAGAGCACCAAAAAAAAAAAAAAAAAAGCATTCCTTCATCTCAAAAGCAAAATCCAGCCTCCCTTAGCTTGGTTTCTCCAAATCTACAACTGTAATTGCTGCTCTCATATGAAAACAAGATTTCATTATTGATAGCTGATATCAAACTAGTCACCACCTTCACCCACACAACCTGTGAAAATAATGCAATTAGATAAAAGCAATATCCAAATTTGCATGCCTAAAAGAGGGAGATAAAAAAATAAAAAGATAAAACTTAGCTATGAACAATCTTAGAGCTACCACTGTATCAAAATAGCAAATTTGGAGCTTTACTTGAACAATTTTGCATTTTTTTTAATTTATAATTTGGATTGGCAAAAGATAAAATCTTATTCAAGAAAAATAATAAATGATAACATGTAAAAAGCTTGACTATGGAAATGGAGACAGGCTACCATCTAACAAATGTTAACAACAAAGCTTCCAAGTAATAAGCAAAACAGAGCCTGGGACATGGTAAAATTCATCTAAAAAGAAGAATAAAAAAAGAATTCAAAACCACAAACTGCCACCAAAATAATACTCCTCCACCAAACATAACAACATTTCCTATCCATCCAAAACTCAATCAGCAGTAAACACATTGATTTAATCGTGTGCTCCTATCTGTGGTGGTAAGCTCATGTTCTTGAACAAACCATTTGAACTACCCAACAAATAACATAGCAGACAAAGAGAAACTTTTGTCACTAGTATTCTTCTTGCCTCTTAACTTCATTGCATCAATACTAAAAGATAACCCTTGAATGTTGCAACTGAGTCTCAACAAAATACAGGGAATTCAAATTAGACAATACCAAAATGAATCAGAAATTTTAGTTGGATGAAGTATGGATTTCAACAAAATTTGAAATCTTAGCCAAAACCCAAATCAAAGGAAATTTTAGTTGGATTTCAAATCAAAAAATTTTGAAGTCCAATATTTGACGATTTTCAGTAATATAATGAATTAAATTTGTGAACTCCCAAATCAAAATTTTGAAATTTCAACTCCAAAAATTATTCAATCACAACAAGAAATCCCTAAAATTGTTAAATTACCTATCTTTTTTATTCTCCTCCCTCTACTCTTTGTCAGATATCAGTCGATTTCACCGGAATATCGGCGTTGATGGCCGGATCGTGTGTTGGCCGGATCGTCTTCAAAGAAGGGTGAAAGATTGTGTGTTGGCCGGATCGTCTTCTTCAGGCGAGAAAGAGGCGTGTAATGAAGAAAAGTTGCAGAACTCTCAATTTTGTTCTTCAATGTAATTGTAATGAAGGACTGTGGGGCCCACGAAGTTGAGGCAATGGATTTCTTGTGATTCGTATTTTTTTTTTTTTAATTCTTTTGTTTATGAGAGTGGGCACAGTAAAGTGATATGGATGCCATGTAAGCTTTCGGTAGAGTTGTGAGTAGGAATGTAAGTAACCATAGCATTATGGTTGCAATAATTATGAGAGAAGTCAAAAGGGATTGTGGGTTGAAAGAAGTCAATAAATGTTGAGGTTGGGTTGGGAGAAGTCAATAAATGCTGAGATTTTTTTTTTTAAATCAAAAAATTAGAAAATTAGGATTAGGAGATTGGAGCTCTCACAGGCCTTAGGGTTAAAAACCCCATTTTGCTTAATATATAGTATAGATATGAGTCTATCACCCGTGCTATGCACGGAATAATTATAGATATTTTATATTTTTTTAGATTTTTTTAATATATGAATTATGTTTTTTAAGATTTTTTATAAAAATAATTTAATAATCTTATCACTAACCATAGTGTATGAGAGAAGTTAAAAAGAGTACTGCAGTAACTATACATGGATTGTATCTATAATTATTTGTATGATGGGATTTTAAATGCTGATTAGGAAATTTTTACCAAATCAATAAATGCAGGCATGTGGAAAGACATGTGATTGAAAAAATTTAATAAATGCTGATCAGGGGATTTTGACCAAATCAATAAATGCTGAGATTTTTTTTTACATAAAAAATAAAAAATTTAGAAAATTCAGATTGGAATATTGAAGCTCTCACAGGCCTTGGGGGTTAAAAACCCCCTTTTGCTTAATATATAGATATAGATACAGTGAGTATTTTATGTGAATCTAATAAATACAATCTAATTTTTTTTTTCCTCAAAAAACATAGACTAAAAATACAACAACCTTGTGATTGTACTAAAAAAACATGAAAACAATCTCTCTGTTTTTTTTTTTTTTTTTTCTTTTTTCTTCTTCTTCAAAAAACACATTTTAAATGGAGTGTAAAAAAATACAATCATTTAAAAAAAATAAATTAAAAAACCCAATTACAAAAAAAATCTAATCATTAGCATTAATAGTGCGTACTTTATGTAAACCTAGATTAAAAATAAAATACAATCTAATTATCATCAATAATTAATATTTTATGTGAACCGAATAAATACAATTATTCTTAATCAATTTAAAAATATAATCACTAATTTAAAAAATATTTAAAAATAAATAATTTACTTACAAATTTCGAAATATTTTTCTTTTAAAATTCTGTCTCAAAGCTGTTGCCGCTCTTGTGGAAAGACTCCAACTTTATGTGCACTCTTTCTCCAGTGATAGGAAGGCTGCTGCTAGTGATAGGAACGATGCTGGGTTGCTGCGGTAAGGTCTGATGCGACTGTTGTGCTGTGGTAATCCGTAACAGGGTTGAAGGTTTTTTAAAATTAAAAAATTAAGAAATTAGGATTGAAATAATGGTGCTCCCACAAGGTTTGTGGGTCAAAGAGACCCTTTCCCTTATATTAGAAAAGTAGCCTATCACCCGTGTTATGCACGGGATAATTATAGATATTTATATTTGTTTTAGATTTTTTTTAATATATAAATTATGTTTTTTAAGATTTTTTTCTTATCACTAACCATAGTGTAGGGGGGAATTTGAAAAGGGTACTGCAGTAACTATACACGAATTGTATCTATAATTATTTGTATAAGGGAATTTTGACCAAATCAATAATTGCAGGTATGTCAAAAGATATGTAGATTGAAAAAAGTTAATAAATGCTATTCAGGTGATTTTGACCAAATCAATATATGCTGAGTTTTTTTTTTTTTAAAATAAAAAATTTAAAAAATTCAGATTGGGATATTGAAGCTTCCATAGGCCTTGGGGGTTAAAAACCCCCTTTTGCTTAATATATAGTATAGATATAGATAGATAGATAAATATATCTTTTTATTTTTAGTTTTATTTTTGTGTGGTTTTTATTCGGGTATTTTTTTTTCAATTTATTTAATATGGAGTTGTGGGTATCTTTTTTTTTTTAAATTTAATTTATCTGTGGTTTCCATTTGTTTTTAATTATTATTATTTAGGTAAGTTATGATGTGAGTTAGATATGTGATAGATATATGAGTTTTATTGATTTAAAGTTTATTTAGATAAACTTTAAAGATTTTTTTTTTAATTTTTTAGTTTTTTTTGTTATGTTATAATATAATATATATAATATAGGTAGATATCTACAACTTTAATAGAAAATATTATCTGATTTTTTGGGGAAGAGAAAATGAATGCAAGTTTTAATTTTTTTTTTGAAAATTTGTGAGAGAGATTAGGATGGAGAGATTATGAAATATTTTTGTGATTAAATAAATAAATCAGTCAATAGTTTTTTTAATCTATTTTGTAAATTAAAAATCAATAATTTTGGAAAATTGATTAATTTGTCCCATTAAGTGATTTAAAATTTTGATAGATATACATAAAAAAATACATAATTATATTATTAAATCACAATTCAAATTTAGATGTTATATCTTTTTGAGATCTATAGCTAAATTCTTATCTCTTTTTTTTTTTAAATTTTTGTGTGTAACCAAAGTGTATGGGAGAAATTGAAAAGGGTGTTGCAATAATTATGAGAGAAGTCAAAAGGGATTGTGGGCTGGGAGAAGTCAATAAATGCTGAGGTTTTTTTTTTTTTTAAATCAAAAAATTAGAAAATTAGGAGTAAGTGATTGGAGCTCCTATATGATTTTTTGGGGAAGAGAAAATGAATGCAAGTTTTAATATTTTTTTTTGAAAATTTGTGAGAGAGATTAGGAGAGAGAGATTATGAAATATTTTTGTTATTAAATAAATAAATCAGTCAATAGTTTTTTTTAATCTATTTTGTAAATTAAAAATCAATAATTTTGGAAAATTGATTAATTTGTTCCATTAAGTGATTTAAAATTTTGATAGATATACATAAAAAAAAATACATAATTATATTATTAAATCATAATTCAAATTTAGATGATATATCTTTTTGAGATCTATAACTAAATTCTTATCTTTTTTATTTTTTATTTTTGTGTGTAATCATAGTTTATGGGAGAAATTGAAAAGGATGTTGCAATAATTATGAGAGAAGTCAAAAGGGATTGTGGGTTGGGAAAAGTCAATAAATGCTGAGGTTGGGTTGTGAGAAGTCAATAAATGCTGAGGTTTTTTTTTTTTTTAAAATCAAAAAATTAGAAAATTAAGATTAAGAGATTAGAGCCCCCACAGGCCTTGGGGTTAAAAACCCCCTTTTGCTTAATATATAGTATAGATAATTAAGTACATATGTGAATTGCGATTTTTAAATGTCTTTTTTTTTTGAATAGTCTTCCTTTTTTTTTTTTTCCTTTTTTATATTATATTAAAGTTTAATATTTTGATAATAACTATATGTGTTGAACTTTTCAAGGAATTAAATGTCTTCTTTTTTTATTATATTATATTAAAATTTAATGTTTTGATAATAATCATATGTGTTGGACTTTTCAAGAAATTTTTTTTTATGCTTGTTCTTAATGCATTAATATTTTGATAATAATCATATGTGTTGAGATTTTTCAAGGAATTCATATGTGTTGAATTTCAAAGAATTTTTTTTCTATGCTTGTTTTTAATGCATTAAAATGTTATTATGAGGGTAAGACTTGGGGGTTGGGAGAAGTTAATAAATGCGAAGATTTTTTTTTTAAATAAAAAAAATCAGGAAATTTAGATTGGGAGATTGGAGCTCTCACAAGGCTTAGGGTTAAAAAACCCCTTTTGCTTAATATATAGTATAGATTATGAGAGATTGGAGATTTTGACCAAATCAATATATGTGAATTGCGATTTTTAAATGTCCTTTTTTTTATTTTATTTTAAATGTCTTCTTTTCTTCTTTTTTTATATTATATTAAAGTTTAATATTTTGATAATAATCATTTGTGTTGGACTTTTCAAGAAAATAAATGTCTTCTTTTTTTATTATATTATATTAAAATTTAATATTTTGATAATAGTCATATGTGTTAGACTTTTCAAGAATTTTTTTTTATACTTGCTCATAATGCATTAAAGTGTTATTATGAGGGATAATAATCATATGTGTTGGGACTTTTCAAGGAATTCATGTGTTGGATTTCAAAGAATTTTTTTTATGCTTGTTCTTAATGTATTAAAGTGTTATTATGAGGGTAAGACTTGGGGATTGGGAGAAGCTAATAAATGCTAAGTTTTTTTTTTTTTTTTTAAATCAAAAAATCAGAAAATTTAGATTAGGAGATTGGAGCTCCTACAAGGCTTGAGGTTAAAAACCCCCTTTTGCTTAACATATAGTATAGATAGATAGATATAGATAGATAGATAGATATATCTTTTTATTTTTGTGTGATTTCTATTCGGATATTTTTTTTTTCAATTTATTTAAGATGGAGTTGTGGGTATCTTTTTTTTTAAATTTAATTTATCTGTGGTTTCCATTTGTTTTTAATTATTATTATTTAGGTAAATTATGATGTGAGTTAGACATGTGATAGACATGTGAGTTTTATTTATTTAAAATTTATTTAGATAAACTTTAAAGATTTTCTTTTTAGTTTTTTAGTTTTTTTTGTTATGCTATAATATAATATATAAAATATAGGAAGATATCTACAACTTTAATAAAAAATATTATCTGATTTTTGGGGAAGAGAAAAAAAATGCAAGTTTTAATATTTTTTTTTTGAAAATTTGTGAGAGAGATTAGGAGGGAGAGATTATGAAATATTTTTGTGATTAAATAAATAAATCAGTCAATAGTATTTTTAATCTATTTTGTAAATTAAAAATCAATAATTTTGGAAAATTGTATTTTTTTTTCAATTTATTTAAGATGGAGTTGTGGGTATCTTTTTTTTTTTTAATTTAATTTATTTGTGGTTTCCATTTGTTTTAATTATTATTATTTAGGTAAATTATGATGTGTGTTAGATATGTGATAGACATGTGAGTTTTATTTATTTAAAGTTTATTTAGATAAACTTTAAAGATTTTTTTTTTTTAGTTTTTTAGTTTTTTTTTGTTATGTTTTAATATAATATATAAAATATAGGTAAATATCTACAACTTTAATAAAAAATATTATCTGATTTTTTGAGGGAGAGAAAAGTTATGCAAGTTTTAATATTTTTTTTTTGAAAATTTGTGAGAGAGATTAGGAGGGAGATATTATGAAATATTTTTGTGATTAAATAAATAAATCAGTCAAGGCTTGAGATTAAAAACCCCCTTTTGCTTAATATATAGTATAGATAGATATACATAATAAAAAATACATAATTATATTATTAACTCATAATTCAAATTTAGATATTATATCTTTTTGAGATCTCTAGCTAAATTCTTATCTTTTTTTTTTTTTTTTTTTTTTTTTTTTTTTTTTTTTTGCGTAACCATAGTGTATAGGAGAAATTGAAAAGGGTGTTGCAATAATTATGAGAGAAGTCAAAAGGGATTGTGGGTTGGGAGAAGTCAATAAATGCTAAGGTTGAGTTGGGAGAAGTTAATAAATGCTGAGGTTTTTTTTATTTTTTTAAATCAAAAATTTAGAAAATTAGGATTAGGAGATTGGAGCTTGTGGTTTCCATTTGTTTTTAATTATTATTATTTAGCTAAATTATGATGTGAGTTAGATATGTGAGTTTTATTTATTTAAAGTTTATTTAGATAAACTTTAAAGATTTTTTTTTTAGTTTTTTAGTTTTTTTTTTGTTATGTTGTAATATAATATATAAAATATAGGTAGATATCTACAATTTTAATAAAAAATATTATCTGATTTTTTGGGGGAGAGAAAAGGAATGCAAGTTTTAATATTTTTTTTTTGAAAATTTGTGAGAGAGATTAGGAGGGAGAGATTATGAAATATTTTTGTGATTAAATAAATAAATCAGTCAATAGTTTTTTTTAATCTATTTTGTAAATTAAAAATCAATAATTTTGGAAAATTGATTAATTTGTCCCATTAAGTGATTTAAAATTTGGATAGATATACATAATAAAAAATACATAATTATATTATTAACTCATAATTCAAATTTAGATGTTATATCTTTTTGAGATTTATAGCTAAATTCTTATCTTTTTTTTTATTTTTGTGTGTAACCATAGTGTATGGGAGAAATTGAAAAGGGTGTTGCAATAATTATGAGAGAAGTCAAAAGGGATTGTGGGTTAGGAGATGTCAATAAATGCTAAGGTTTGGTTGGGAGAAGTCAATAAATGCTGAGGTTTTTTTTTTTTTTTTTAAATAAAAAATTTAGAAAATTGGATTAGGAGATTGGAGCTCCCACAAGCCTTGGGGTTAAAAACCCCCTTTTGCTTAATATATAGTATAGATAGATAGATAGATAGATATAGACATAGATAGTATAGATATATATATAGATAGTGGTAACCTGTGCTATGCACGGAACTTTATAAATTAAAAAAAATTATCATTATAATTATTAGATAAGCTTTAAAGTTTTTTTTTTAGTTTTTTTGTTATGTTATAATATAATATATAAGATATAAATAGATATCTATAACTTTAATAAAAAAAATTATCTGATTTTTTGAACTTTAATAAAAAATATTATCTGATTTTTTTTATGCTTGTTTTTAATGCATTAAAATGTTATTATGAGGGTGGGACTTGGGGGTTAGGAGAAGTTAATAAATGCTAAGGTTTTTTTTTTTTTTGAATAAAAAAAATCAGGAAATTTAGATTGGGAGATTGGAGCTCTCACAAGGCTTAGGGTTAAAAAATCCTTTTTGCTTAATATATAGTATAGATTATGAGATATTGGAGATTTTGACCAAATCAATATATGTGAATTGCGATTTTTAAATGCCCCCTTTTTTTTTTTTTTTTTAAATGTCTTCTTTTCTTCCTTTTTTATATTATATTAAAGTTTAATATTTTGATAATAATCATTTGTGTTGGACTTTTCAAGAAATTAAATGTCTTCTTTTTTTTATTATATTATATTAAAGTTTAATATTTTGATAATAGTCATATGTGTTGGACTTTTCAAGAATTTTTTTTTTTATACTTGCTCATAATGCATTAAAGTGTTATTATGAGGGATAATAATCATATGTGTTGGGACTTTTCAAGGAATTCATGTGTTGGATTTCAAAGAATTTTTTTTATGCTTGTTCTTAATGCATTAAAGTGTTATTATGAGGGTAAGACTTGGGGATTGGGAGAAGTTAATAAATGCTAAGTTTTTTTTTTTTTTTTTTTTTTAAATCAAAAAATCAGAAAATTTAGATTAGGAGATTGGAGCTCCTATAAGGCTTGAGGTTAAAAACCCCCTTTTGCTTAATATATAGTACTAGCATATCACCCGTGCCATGCACGGATTGTGTTTACAATTATCTATATATGTGAATTGCGATTTTTAAATATATTTTTTTAAATGTTTTTTTTCCTTTTTTATATTATATTAAAGTTTAATATTTTGATAATAATCATATGTGTTGGACTTTTCAAAGAATTAAATGCCTTTTTTTATATTATATTATATTAAAGTTTAATATTATGATAATAATCATATGTGTTTGACTTTTCAAAAAATTTTTTTTATGCTTATTCTTAATGCATTAAAGTATTATTATGAGGGATAATAATCATATGTGTTGAGACTTTTCAAGGAATTTATGTGTTGGATTTCAAAGAATTTTTTTTATGCTTGTTCTTAATGCATTAAAGTGTTATTATGAGGGTAAGACTTGAGAGTTGGGAGAAGTTAATAAATGCTAAGATTTTTTTTTAAAATTAAAAAATCAAGAAATTTAGATTGGGAGATTGGAGCTCCTACAAGGTTTGGGGTTAAAAACACCCTTTTACTTAATATATAGCACTAGCCTATCACCCGTGTTATGCACGGGATAATTATAGGTATTTATATTTATTTTAATTTTTTTTAATATATAAATTATGTTTTTTAAGATTTTTTTCTTATCACTAACCATAGTGTATGAGGGAAGTTGAAAAGGATTCTGCAGTAACTATACACGAATTGTATCTATAATTATTTGTATAAGGGGATTTTAAATGTTGATCGGGGATTTTAAATGCTGATCAGGGAATTTTGACCAAATCAATAATTGCAGGCATGTGGAAAGATATTTGGACTGAAAAAAGTTAATAAATGCTAATCAGCGGATTTTGATCAAATTAATAAATATTGAGTTTTTTTTTTAAATAAAAAATTTTAAAAATTCAGATTGGGATATTGAAACTTCCATAGGCCTTGGGGGTTAAAAACCTTCTTTTGCTTAATATATAGTATAGATATAGATAGATAGATAGATAGATAGATATATCTTTTTATTTTTATTTTTATTTTTATTTTTATTTTTATTTTTGTGTGGTTTCTATTTGGGTATTTTTTTTTTTCAATTTATTTAAGATAGAGTTGTGGGTATCTTTTTTTTTTTTTAAATTTAATTTATCTGTGGTTTCCATTTGTTTTTAATTATTATTATTTAGGTAGGTTATGATGTGAGTTAAATATGTGATAAACATGTGAGTTTTATTGATTTAAAGTTTATTTAGATAAACTTTAAAGATTTTTTTTAGTTTTTTTTGTTATGTTATAATATAATATATAAAATATAAGTAGATATCTACAACTTTAATAGAAAATATTATTTGATTTTTTTGGGAAGAGAAAACGAATGCAAGGTTTAATATTTTTTTTGAAAATTTGTGAGAGAGATTAGGAGGGAGAGATTATGAAATATTTTTGTTATTAAATAAATAAATCAATCAATAGTTTTTTTTAATCTATTTTGTAAATTAAAAATCAATAATTTTGGAAAATTGATTAATTTGTCCCATTAAGTAATTTAAAATTTTGATAGATATACATAAAAAAATACATAATTATATTATTAAATCACAATTCAAATTTAGATATTATATCTTTTTGAGATCTATAGCTAAATTCTTATCTTTTTTTTTTTTTAAATTTTTGTGTGTAACCATAGTGTATGAGAGAAATTGAAAAGGGTGTTGCAATAATTACGAGAGAAGTCAAAAGGGATTGTGGGTTGGGAAAAGTCAATAAATGCTGAGGTTGGATTGGGAGAAGTCAATAAATGCTGAGGTTTTTTTTTTTTTTAAATCAAAAAATTAGAAAATTAGGATTAGGAGATTAGAGCTCCTATCTGATTTTTTGGGGAAGAGAAAATGAATGGAAGTTAAAATTTTTTTTTTTGAAAATTTGTGAGAGAGATTAGGAGAGAGAGATTACGAAATATTTTTGTTATTAAATAAATAAATCAGTCAATAGTTTTTTTTAATCTATTTTGTAAATTAAAAATCAATAATTTTGGAAAATTGATTAATTTGTCCCATTAAGTGATTTAAAATTTTGATAGATATACATAAAAAAAAAAAATACATAATTATATTATTAAATTATAATTCAAATTTAGATGTTATATCTTTTTGAGATCTATAGCTAAATTCTTATCTTTTTTATGTTTTATTTTTGTGTGTAACCATAGTTTATGGGAGAAATTAAAAAGGATGTTGTAATAATTATGAGAGAAGTCAAAAGGGATTGTGGGTTGGAAAAAGTCAATAAATGCTGAGGTTGGGTTGGGAGAAGTGAATAAATGCTGAGGTTGGGTTGGGAGAAGTCAATAAATGCTGTGGTTTTTTTTTATTTTTAAAATCAAAAAATTAGAAAATTAGAATTAGAAGATTGGAGCTCTCACAGATCTTGGGGTTAAAAACTCTCTTTTGCTTAATATATAGTATAGATAGATAGATAGATATAGATAGATAGATAGATATATCTTTTTATTTTTATTTTTATTTTTCTGTGGTTTCTATTCGGGTATTTTTTTTTTCAATTTATTTAAGATGGAGTTGTGGGTATCTTTTTTTATTTAATTTAATTTATCTGTGGTTTTCATTTGTTTTTAATTATTATTATTTAGGTAAATTATGATGTGAGTTTGACATGTGATAGACATGTGAGTTTTATTTATTTAAAATTTATTTAGATAAACTTTAAAGATTTTCTTTTTAGTTTTTTAGTTTTTTTTGTTATGCTATAATATAATATAATATATAAAATATAGGTAGATATCTACAACTGTAATAAAAAATATTATCTGATTTTTTGGGGAAGAGAAAAGGAATGCAAGTTTTAATATTTTTTTTTTGAAAATTTGTGAGAGAGATTAGGATGGAGAGATTATGAAATATTTTTGTGATTAAATAAATAAATCAGTCAATAGTTTTTTTAATCTATTTTGTAAATTAAAAATCAATAATTTTGGAAAATTGTATTTTTTTTTCAATTTATTTAAGATGGAGTTGTGGGTATCTTTTTTTTTTTTTTAATTTAATTTATCTGTGGTTTCCATTTGTTTTAATTATTATTATTTAGGTAAATTATGATGTGTGTTAGATATGTGATAGACATGTGAGTTTTATTTATTTAAAGTTTATTTAGATAAACTTTAAAGATTTTTTTTTTTTTAGTTTTTTAGTTTTTTTTTTGTTATGTTATAATATAATATATAAAGTATAGGTAAATATCTACAACTTTAATAAAAAATATTATCTGATTTTTTGAGGGAGAGAAAAGTTATGCAAGTTTTAATATTTTTTTTTGAAAATTTGTGAGAGAGATTAGGAGGGAGATATTATGAAATATTTTTGTGATTAAATAAATAAATCAGTCAATAGTTTTTTTAATCTATTTTGTAAATTAAAAATCAATAATTTTGGAAAATTAATTAATTTGTCCCATTAAGTGATTTAAAATTTTGATTGATATACATAATAAAAAATACATAATTATATTATTAACTCATAATTCAAATTTAGATATTATATCTTTTTGAGATCTCTAGCTAAATTCTTATCTTTTTTTTTTATTTATATTTTTGTGTGTAACCATAGTGTATAGGAGAAATTAAAAAGGGTGTTGCAATAATTATGAGAGAAGTCAAAAGGGATTGTGGGTTGGGAGAAGTCAATAAATGCTAAGGTTGAGTTGGGAGAAGTCAATAAATGCTGAGGTTTTTTTTATTTTTTTAAATAAAAAATTTAGAAAATTAGGATTAGGAGATTGGAGCTCCTACAAGCTTTGGGGTTAAAAATCCCCTTTTGCTTAATATATAGTATGGATTAAGAAATTAGGATTGAAATCACTAATCATAGTATATGAGAGAAATTGAAAAGGGTGCGACAGTAGGTATGTGAGAAGTCAAAAAGGTTTGAAAAATTTAGTCAAAACCCCTCCATTGAACCATTGTTTAATGAAAAGGATAACCCAATTTATTTTGCTCCATAAACCCTCAAAGGAGAAAATACATAATTGAGTAAGAACAAAATAAAATATCCTTTTTTTTCTTGGACAATATAGTCAGAGTAACATGTTACTGTCAGAGGTAATATATATATATTAAGAATTTAATAGTCAAAATTGATTTTATTTGATAGATCTTGATGAGAGAATTCTAAAAATATTAATTTTATCGCAAACTGACATCTACATCAAAAGTTACATTGTATTAAAGTTTAATATTTTGATAATAATCATATGTGTTGGACTTTTCAAGTAATTTTTTAATGCTTGTCCTTAATGCATTAAAATTTTATTATGAGGGAGTCTTGACCAAATCTTCCAAAAGGCTTGTGAGTCGGGAGAAGTTAATAAATGTTGATGCTTTTTTTTTTTTTTTTTAAAATCAAAAATTTAGAAAATTAAGATTGAGATACTAGAGCTCTCATAAGACTTGTGAGTTAGAAACGTCATTTTCCTTATATAATATACTAGTCTATCACCCGTGCTATGCACGGGATAATTATAGATATTTATATTTGTTTTAGATTTTTTTAATATGTAAATTATGTTTTTTAAGATTTTTTATAAAAATAATTTAACAATCTTATCACTAACCATAGTGTATGAGAGAAGTTGAAAAGCGTACTGCAGTAACTATACACGGATTGTATCTATAATTATTTGTATGAGGGGATTTTAAATGCTGAGCAGGAGATTTTGACCAAATCAATAAATGCAGGCATATGGAAGACATGTGGATTGAAAAAATTTAATAAATGCTGATCAGGAGATTTTGACCAAATCAATAAATGCAGAGATTTTTTTTTTAAATAAAAAATAAAAAATTTAGAAAATTCAGATTGGGATGTTGAAACTCCCACAGGCCTTGGGAATTAAAAACCCCATTTTGCTTAATATATAATATAGATATAGATAGATGGATAGATAGATATTATATTAAAGTTTAATATTTTGATAATAATCATATGTGTTGGAATTTTTAAGGAATTTTGTTTATGCTGGTCTTTAATGCATTAAAGTTTAATTATGAGAAGGTTTTGACCAAATCTCCCAAAAGGCATAGGAGTTGGGAGAAATTAATAAATGCTGAGGTTTTTTTTTTTTTTTTTTTTTTAAAAAATCAAAAAATTAGAAAATTAGGATTGAGATATTAGAGCTCTTACAAGACTTGTGGGTTAAAAACCCCATTTTCCTTATGTAACATTAGCATATCACCCGTGCTATGCACGGATTGTATTTACAATTATCTTTATATGTGAATTGTGATTTTTAAATGTTTTTTTTAAATGTCTTCTGTTTTCCCTTTTTTTATATTATACTAAAGTTTAATATTTTGATAATAATCATATGTGTTAGACTTTTCAAGGAATTAAATGTCTTTTTTTATTATATTATATTAAAGTTTAATATTTTGATAATAATCATATGTGTTGAACTTTTCAAGAAATTTTTTTTGTGTTTGTTCTTAATGCATTAAAGTGTTATTATGAGGGATAATAATCATATGTGTTGGGACTTTTCAAGGAATTCATATGTGTTGGATTTCAAAGAATTTTTTTTATGCTTGTTCTTAATGCATTAAAGTGTTATTATGAGGGTAAGACTTGGGAGTTGGGAGAAGTTAATAAATGCTAAGATTTTTTATTTTTTTAAATCAAAAAATCAGGAAATTTAGATTGGGAGATTGGAGCTTCCACAAGACTTGGGGTTAAAAACCCCCTTTTGCTTAATATATAGTATAGATAGATATAGATAAATATAAATATCACCCGTGCTATGCACCGGCTGTGTTTACAATTATTTGTATATATGCGAATTGCGATTTTTAAATGTCTTTTTTTTGTTTTTGTTTTTGCACACAGAAAAAGAAATATAACAAATGCACCATATCTTCAATCAATTACTTTATGTTTTCTTTTATTCAAAATTTAAAAATAATGTATGGGCAAAATTTATAACTAAATTAAGAACAAATTTATCCCTAACGACATTTTTTCACTTCTATGTAAATATTTAAAAAAATAAACCTGAAAAATGTAGTCAATATAATATTATATTTTAAGTAAAAAAAATGTGATTAGCAATTATGTTTACATAAATTTACTATAGTTTTAATTTCAAATTTTAAAAAATATATATATTTTAAAAGCATTTTATTTAGCTAGTACCAAATAGAATTTTCTTAGTAAAAAGAAAAGTTATAAAATTTTGTTGCAAATTTTCAAATGTCTATTGTTAAACATTTTATTCTACTTGCTTATTTGTTTACTTGCTTGCTTTGGGAGTTTTGATCTTTGATCTTTGTTCCACATTCATCATATTGTTTTACTTATTTTTCATTTTCTTACTTGATTTTCGCATGATACTTCTTTCATAGTGCATCTCCAAGTATATTAGTGAAAACATCATACACTTAAAATACAGAAAATTACAATATACAGAAAAAGAAAAAAAAGTAAGTAATTGCTCAAAACTAAAACTACTTTAGGAAAAAATAAAAAATAAAAACAAAAATGAAATTGTTTGAAATAGAAAATGATTTACTTATTTATTTATTAATTTTTAAAAATAAAATTTTAAAGAAAACAAAGAAAACTATAAAATAAAAAAAAGTACAAAAACTGAATTATAGGACTTTCAAGAAGTGAGACTCGCAAATAAATTTTGTAAAATGTTGTCTATTCATATACTTTTTGTGCATATTTCTTGTACTTTTAATCTTGAGAATGATATTGAAATAGTCTACACTTCTTGCATTAGGTCCATCTAATAGTTTTAGCAAACATAGATATAATAAATTTCATAACACAAAATACAAAAAATTGTGAGACAAAGTATTTTAAAAAAAATAAAGGTAACGTTTAATGATGATGTAGAAACATACCTGACGTTTTAATTAGAGGTAAATCAGATAAATCGCCATAGAAAAGGAAGACAACTTTTATTTTTCATCACAACAATTACATAACTCAATATATAATTTTAATGTCTCTCACTCTTCCACACGTCTAGTTCTTTATCAATATTAAAATAAGTGCATGAACCAAAAAAAGGAAACATTTGAGAAGATAAAGAGATGTGATTTGAGATCTTTCAATTGCTGAATTCTATTAATCAATAGTTATATGACTTCAATGGGCTTCTAATATTTGTTAGCCATTAAAGCTGAGTTATTTGATTTCATCTTTATTCACTTGATAATTTGAGAGTGGACACGTGTTAAGTCTTTAAACAAACACTTGGCAAAGGTGGTAGTTAAACGAAGATCGGTTCTGAACAGGTGGTCTCTGATAATAAGAGAATTGCTCCTGCGCTTGCCGTGGCTACTAAATCTGTAGCTGCGTCTGCTACTAATACTAAGGGCTCTGGGTTTCCAACTAAAATAGGATCTGTATATGGAACGTTTATAGAGACTGGAAAGGATGCTGTAACAACCCTCATTCTCGACTTAGCTATACTTGCATACATCTATGTATGATCTTGTCTTGATGTATTATGAATCTTATTGATCTTGTTTCGACTTGCCATGTTTAAGTATTGCTTGCTTGATTTTGATCCTTGCTCGGTTGTGGCCGAGATCACCTTGAGCATTAGTTCACTTTTGAACTTTTATACTTAGAATCGTTTTGGAACCTTGGTTGATCTTCACCTTCACCTCGGCATGCTTGCCGAGATGTCACCCTTTGGGCCGGAGTGCTTAGAGCCTAGGCCGAGATGTTTTGCATTAGTACTCCTTACCTGGGGCAGGTATGACCTAGGCCGAGATGTGGCACACCCAGGCCAAGGTGTGGTACAGCTTAGTCAAGTGTCGTCCTCCCTAGCCGACGTCTTTGTTATCCAGTTTGCCGAGGATTTGACCTTGGCCGATGTCCTTGTTTGCCGATGTGTTTTGCTAGCAAGCGTGCTGAATACGCTTTGTCAGAGACTTGTCTTATCAATCAGTCACCTTTTGGGCTGAGCCAACCCGGTGACGACACGTGTCCGAGCTGAAGCTTTAAGCAGCCGACAGCCTTAGAGACAAATCATTTTGTCTCAATCTTTGTTTTGTTTTAGAGAGAGAAGCTCTCAAGTTTGAAGGAAGAACTCTAGAGAGAGAAGTGGAGTTCGAGCTTGATCTTGGAAGATCAAACCGTTAGATTTGAGCCTTGAGGTGAGATCCTTGCTCTACTTGATTTGTTCTTATTGGTTATCAAGCTGCATTGCATGATTGAGTTTGTTTTGCATGCCATGCGACGATTTGAAGTTGGTTTTGAATGAAAAAGATGATATTCATGTGTTCTTGAATAAAGTCTTGTTTTGATCCGAAAGTTTGGAACAAGAACTGTGTTTTTGTGTTCGTTCTTGCATGCTTTTGTACGGGAACCCAGGTCCATGTTTTGAGCTCTTTGCATGGGACCTCAGATTTTGAATGCACATAAGTTATGATTCCAGCATGCATGTTCTTGATGTTCTTGATTAATTGTCCTTAGCATTCTTCAAAGGGAAACCCAGGTTTTTCCCGACTTCGTTTTGTACTTGGCCATCGGGTTCACACCTCGGCGAGGAGGTGTGGGACCTCGGCTAGGCTGGATTGTACCCAGTATGTTTCCATGAGATGGAAAACAGCATTTTGACTCTTGACATACTTTGCTTTGCTTTTGACTTGGATCCGGCGAGAGTGCCGAGATCCTTATGTGCATACGAAGCTCGTTTTAAGAATATGATTTGCCATGTGATTGTAGGACTTTGATCTTTGCTTGAGCCTACACCTGAAGACCGAGGTGAGTGGTGCTTTTAATAAAGCTATGTTATAAAGCTTTTGATAAATCTTGCTTGTTTCGCTTGATAAAAGTATTTGCTACGCATGAATGACTAGCCTGTTTTGATGTGATGAATATGAGCTTGTTTGATGGTATTCTTGAAAGTCCCTTGTGCTGGAGGACGTTAAACTTTCGCAGCACTAAGAGTTAAAAAGGGTAAGTATGAGCTTGTCTTGATGATGTCCTTGTAATGAGTTTGAGCCTTGTTTTGATATCCTTAGAAAGTCCCTTGTACTGGAGGACTCTAAACTTTCGCAGTACCATCTTGTTAAAAAGGATACGGTCCTTTCTTGAAAAGATAAGGGTTAAAGCGGGCTACGGGCCTAAGTAACACCAGTCCCTTGTGCTAGAGGACTTTAAACTTTCGTAGCACCGCTTGGTGAAAAAGGGCTGCGGGCCTGAGTCACATAAGATGGTCAAAAAGGGCTACGGGCCTAAGTGACATGAGATAGTGAAAAAGGGCTACGGGCCTAAGTCACATAAGCAACAGGTTTGGTGAGATTGTGCTTGAGGAATGTGGTTCACCCCCTTGATTTGATACAGCTTGTTATGATTTGCCTGGAGGAGGACCTCGGCTACTACTTGTATGATCTCGGAGATGCTTTGACTTGTAAGACTTGCTAGATGAATACGGTTCATCTCTTGATTTGATATAACTTACTATGTTTTGCTTTGGATGGAACCTCGGCTAACGCTTGAATGGTTTGGTATGCTTTGTTTTGAAAAGACTTCGGCTATTATTCATGCAAACCTTTATTTCTAGTACCATTCACTGAGTTCCCAAGCTCACCCCTCTTTATATATATGTAGGTGATGAGCAGGACGGCGGCGACGCCTAGAAGTACTTGTAAAGCTTGTTTTGGGATTTTTGCATATATTGGCCTTGTTTTGTGATTACCTCGGCATTGTGTATTTACGTCGGCAGATCTTGAAAATTATGCTTCTTTGCTTGTAATCGTTGTATTTTGTATATGTCGGCTGAGAAGCCTTTTGATCAGGATGTAACTTGAAGTTTGTTTTGTTAGCTGCCGAAGTGTAGTCATGTTTTGTATGTCATCACATTTGATCTATGCACTGCTCTCAAGGACCATGTGTATTTTGTTTTATCGCTTCCGCATGTGTGAGCCCCCTATCTATATATACTCTGTTGTGTGTGAACTTTTGTAAGAGGCCTTTGGTGAATCTCGGATTTACTGGCCATCTCGGCACCAAACTACTAGGGGCAGTTTGGGGTCGTGACAGAGTGGTATCAGAGCACAAGTTCCTCATAGTACGTTATTCACACACCTTGAGTCCTAAAGAGCTTAGGATTCCCCTTAGAAAGATGTTAAGACTGCATCATAGTGCTTGCTATTTGAACAAGGTGTGCATTGTCTTGACATGTTTGTTTGTTACTTGCCTATGTGATTATTTGCTTGTTTTGCTTAAAAGTCACACTTTGTAAACTCATAGCATCATGAGGAGAGGTAGACCTCCACTTGGCCGAGATAGGCCCGAAGACAGATTGGACCGACTGGAAAGGTTATTTGAAGGTTTGGCCCGCGAGATGAGACAAACCAGGCAGCCGTATGCTAGTGCTACTTCGACTCAGGCCGAGCAGACAAACGGCCGAAATGTAGTTCCGCCTCCACCTCCCCCAGTGCCACAAGTCGCCCCACAGCCAGCCTTATATGGGGATGGCACAATAGCTTTGATCAGGGAGTTTAAGAAGATGAGACCCCCGAGATTCTCTGGAGGTATAGAGCCGATGAAGGCTGAGGCATGGGCTTTGGAAATGGAAAAACTGTTTGAGATCTTCCCTAGCACTGACACTCAGAAGGTGACATTGGCAACCTTCACATTGGATGATGACGCTCGCAGATGGTGGTTGATGGTTCGAGAAAGGAATCCAGACTTAACCTGGACCAGATTTTTGGAGTTGTTCTACAAGAAACACTTTCCATTAAGTGTACGGAACCGTAAGGCTACGGAATTTCAGACCTTGTCTCAGGGCAACCGAACAGTAGCAGAATATGATCGTGCCTTTACTGAATTAGTGAGGTTTGTACCTCACATGGCTAACGATGAGTATATGAAGGCAAGGAAGTTTGAAAGTGGACTCCGAGTACCGATTCAAGATCGGGTTAACTTGCACGACCTACCGACCTACGCTGAAGTATTGGACAAAGCCATTTTGGCCGAGGCTAACTTGAACAGATACCAGGGCTCGGGAGAGAACCAGAGGAAGAGACAGAATTATGACAGTAGCCGAGCACAGTTGGGCGCCAAGAAGAGACCGAACATGGGCAGTACTAGTTATCGAAGGCAGGAAGGTAATACTAAGCCGATGTGCCCAGATTGTGGGAAGCAGCATTCCGGAGTTTGTCGTCGGACGTCTGGAGCCTGTTATGAATGTGGTGAAATGGGGCATTACGTGAGAGATTGTCCTAAGGGAAAGACTGACAACAGCAAGAAAGGTGAGAACACCTCGGGCACCGTCCAGAAGGGTAATGCTGAAAAAGGGCCGATGAGACAGGGCAGAGTGTTTGCACTAGTGCCAGGAGATACTCAGAATACTGAAACTGTGGTGTCAGGTATACTTCTAATTTGCTCCCGAGATGCTTATGTGTTAGTTGATTCGGGTTCTACGCACTCGTTTGTTTCTACTAAGTTTGCCGAGAAGATTAATAGGAAACTAGAACCTCTTGATTATGTGCTATCTGTGTCTACTCCGTCTGGGAGATCCGTAATTGTTGCATCCATTTATAGAGCATGTGTTGTTGTTATTGAGAATGTTGAACTGCTAGTTGATTTAATGCCTTTGGATATAGATCATTTTGATGTTATATTGGGAATGGATTGGTTAATAGCAAATCATGCATTCATTGATTGTGTTTCGAAGAGTGTTACATTGAAACCCCCAAACTTGGCCGAGGTTATTTTCCATGGTAAAGGGGTAGTGCCCCCACCTTATTTGATCTCATCCGTTAGAGCCTGTAAGTTAATTCAAAAAGGGTGCCGAGGTTATTTGTGTAGTATATTGAAGGATCAGGATGGAAATGTTAGTTTAGCCGACATCCCAGTTGTTAGTGAATTCGCCAATGTCTTTCCTAATGATTTACCTGGCCACCTGGTCGATAGAGAAATAGAGTTTACTGTTGATATCATGTCGGGAACACAGCCGATCTCTAAAACACCGTATAGAATGGATCCAGCTGAACTTAGAGAATTGAAACTGCAGTTACAGGAGCTATTAGATAAAGGGTTTATTAGGCCGAGCACTTCACCTTGGGGAGCACCCGTTTTATTTGTTAAGAAAAAGGATGGCTCACTTCGCCTTTGCATCGACTACAGAGAACTTAACAAGGTCACCATTAAGAACAAATACCCACTACCTAGGATTGATGATTTGCTTGATCAGCTACACGGAGCACGTGTCTTTTCTAAGATAGACCTTAGGTCGGGCTACCATCAGCTTAAAGTTAAAGCCGAGGATGTTGAGAAGACTGCTTTTCGGACAAGATATGGCCACTATGAATTTCTAGTGATGCCTTTTGGAGTAACCAATGCCCCTGCTGCATTTATGGATTTAATGAACAGAGTCTTCAAGCCACACTTAGATGAGTTTGTAGTTGTCTTCATTGATGATATATTAATCTATTCCAAGAGTGAAACTGAACATGAGAATCATTTGAGACTTGCTCTACAGATTTTGAGAGACCGGAAATTGTATGCTAAGTTTAGCAAGTGTGAGTTTTGGCTTTCTACTATCTCATTCTTGGGTCATGTGATTAATGAAGAGGGTATCTCAGTTGATCCTAGCAAAATTGAGGCCGTAGTGAATTGGCCGAGGCCGACTAATGTTTCCGAGGTTCGCAGTTTTCTGGGTTTGGCAGGTTACTACAGGAAGTTTGTGAAGGATTTCTCAAGGGTTGCAGTCCCATTGACACAACTAACCAAGAAGGGAGCACCGTACGAATGGACTGAAGATCGGGAGTCAGCTTTCCAGGAACTGAAGACGAGGTTGGTTACAGCACCAGTACTTGTACTTCCATCAGGTAATGAAGAGTTTCATGTCTATAGTGATGCATCACACAGGGGTTTGGGTTGTGTATTAATGCAAAAAGGTAAGGTCATAGCCTATGCATCCCGTCAGTTGAAGCCACATGAAAAGAATTATCCTACCCATGATTTGGAGTTAGCAGCTGTTGTATTTGCTTTAAAAATTTGGCGTCACTACTTGTATGGAGCTTCTTGTCAGGTTTTTACAGATCACAAGAGTTTGAAGTACCTGTTCACGCAGAAAGAATTGAACTTGAGGCAGAGAAGATGGCTCGAGTTGTTGAAAGACTACGATATGCAAATTCAATATCACCCAGGAAAAGCTAACAGCGTAGCCGACGCGTTGAGCAGAAAGTCAGTTGGGAATTTGGCGTGTCTAACCGTTGTTTCAGCGGAACCAACTATTATTGAGGAAGTAAAGGCGAGACAAATGGAGGATGAATTCTTCAGGAAGGTAGTCGAAGAGATTGATACAAGGCCGAGATCAGGGTACACTATTGAGAACCAAGTGCTTAAGTTTGAAGGAAGACTGTGTGTGGCCGACGTTCCAAAATTAAAGAGGAGAATTTTGCAGGAGGCTCATGGTTCTAAATTTGCTGTTCATCCAGGGAATACCAAGATGTATCAAGATGTGAAACAAACCTTTTGGTGGCCAAATATGAAAAGAGAGATAGCCGAGTTCGTGTCTCAGTGTTTACATTGTCAACGAGTAAAAGCAGAACATCAAAGACCAGCAGGACTTCTACAACCCTTGCCGATTCCTGAGTGGAAATGGGAGCACATCTCCATGGATTTTGTGGTTGCTTTGCCAAAAACACCGAAAGGAATGGATTCAATTTGGGTTATAGTTGATAGATTAACTAAATCAGCACACTTTTTGCCTGTTAAGACCACCTTCAGTGCCGATCAGCTTGCCTTGTTATATGTGAACGAGATAGTTAGACTTCATGGAGTGCCGATGTCAATTGTGTCGGACTGAGATCCGAAGTTTGTTTCCCGATTTTGGCAGAGTCTACAGAAGGCTTTTGGAGCCGAGTTGAGATTTAGTACTGCTTTTCATCCTCAAACAGATGGGCAAACAGAGAGAACAATTCAGACACTCGAAGATATGCTGAGACTTTGTGTATTGGACTTCCAAGGAAGTTGGGGAATGCATTTGCCTTTAGTAGAATTTGCTTACAACAACAGCTATCAAGCTAGCATTGGCATGGCGCCATATGAAGCTTTGTACGGAAGAAAGTGTAGATCGCCGATATGTTGGACCGAAGTTGGGGACAAAGCTCTGCTTGGTCCCGAGGTAATTCAAGTAACAACAGAGAAGATCAAACTTATTCAACAAAGGATTAGGACTGCACAGAGCAGACAGAAGAGCTACGCCGACCAGAGAAGGAACGAGTTAGAATTTGAAGTGGGAGATCATGTATTCCTAAAAGTTTCGCCAATGAAAGGAGTTTCCAGATTTGGCAAGAAAGGTAAATTAGCACCTCGTTATATTGGGCCATTTGAAATTCTTGACAAGGTTAACTTAGTTGCATACAGACTTGCTTTGCCACCAGAATTGAGCCAAGTTCATAATGTGTTTCATGTTTCGATGTTAAGGAAGTACATTCGAGATCCACAGCATGTGATTGATTATTCTGGGATTGAAGTTAATGAGAATTTGGGCTATGAAGGGAAGTCGATGTGTATTATTGACAGACGAGTTAGACAGTTGAGAAACAAGTCGATACCAATGGTGAAGATCGAATGGAAAGAACATTACGGCAAGGATGCCACATGGGAAATGGAAGAAGAAATGAGAATTCGACATCCAGAACTGTTCTTGGAACAAGGTAACTTAAGTTTGGGGACCAAACTTCTTTAAGGAGGGTAGGATGTAACAACCCTCATTCTCGACTTAGCTATACTTGCATACATCTATGTATGATCTTGTCTTGATGTATTATGAATCTTATTGATCTTGTTTCGACTTGCCATGTTTAAGTATTGCTTGCTTGATTTTGATCCTTGCTCGGTTGTGGCCGAGATCACCTTGAGCATTAGTTCACTTTTGAACTTTTATACTTAGAATCGTTTTGGAACCTTGGTTGATCTTCACCTTCACCTCGGCATGCTTGCCGAGATGTCACCCTTTGGGCCGGAGTGCTTAGAGCCTAGGCCGAGATGTTTTGCATTAGTACTCCTTACCTGGGGCAGGTATGACCTAGGCCGAGATGTGGCACACCCAGGCCAAGGTGTGGTACAGCTTAGTCAAGTGTCGTCCTCCCTAGCCGACGTCTTTGTTATCCAGTTTGCCGAGGATTTGACCTTGGCCGATGTCCTTGTTTGCCGATGTGTTTTGCTAGCAAGCGTGCTGAATACGCTTTGTCAGAGACTTGTCTTATCAATCAGTCACCTTTTGGGCTGAGCCAACCCGGTGACGACACGTGTCCGAGCTGAAGCTTTAAGCAGCCGACAGCCTTAGAGACAAATCATTTTGTCTCAATCTTTGTTTTGTTTTAGAGAGAGAAGCTCTCAAGTTTGAAGGAAGAACTCTAGAGAGAGAAGTGGAGTTCGAGCTTGATCTTGGAAGATCAAACCGTTAGATTTGAGCCTTGAGGTGAGATCCTTGCTCTACTTGATTTGTTCTTATTGGTTATCAAGCTGCATTGCATGATTGAGTTTGTTTTGCATGCCATGCGACGATTTGAAGTTGGTTTTGAATGAAAAAGATGATATTCATGTGTTCTTGAATAAAGTCTTGTTTTGATCCGAAAGTTTGGAACAAGAACTGTGTTTTTGTGTTCGTTCTTGCATGCTTTTGTACGGGAACCCAGGTCCATGTTTTGAGCTCTTTGCATGGGACCTCAGATTTTGAATGCACATAAGTTATGATTCCAGCATGCATGTTCTTGATGTTCTTGATTAATTGTCCTTAGCATTCTTCAAAGGGAAACCCAGGTTTTCCCCGACTTCGTTTTGTACTTGGCCATCGGGTTCACACCTCGGCGAGGAGGTGTGGGACCTCGGCTAGGCTGGATTGTACCCAGTATGTTTCCATGAGATGGAAAACAGCATTTTGACTCTTGACATACTTTGCTTTGCTTTTGACTTGGATCCGGCGAGAGTGCCGAGATCCTTATGTGCATACGAAGCTCGTTTTAAGAATATGATTTGCCATGTGATTGTAGGACTTTGATCTTTGCTTGAGCCTACACCTGAAGACCGAGGTGAGTGGTGCTTTTAATAAAGCTATGTTATAAAGCTTTTGATAAATCTTGCTTGTTTCGCTTGATAAAAGTATTTGCTACGCATGAATGACTAGCCTGTTTTGATGTGATGAATATGAGCTTGTTTGATGGTATTCTTGAAAGTCCCTTGTGCTGGAGGACGTTAAACTTTCGCAGCACTAAGAGTTAAAAAGGGTAAGTATGAGCTTGTCTTGATGATGTCCTTGTAATGAGTTTGAGCCTTGTTTTGATATCCTTAGAAAGTCCCTTGTACTGGAGGACTCTAAACTTTCGCAGTACCATCTTGTTAAAAAGGATACGGTCCTTTCTTGAAAAGATAAGGGTTAAAGCGGGCTACGGGCCTAAGTAACACCAGTCCCTTGTGCTAGAGGACTTTAAACTTTCGTAGCACCGCTTGGTGAAAAAGGGCTGCGGGCCTGAGTCACATAAGATGGTCAAAAAGGGCTACGGGCCTAAGTGACATGAGATAGTGAAAAAGGGCTACGGGCTTAAGTCACATAAGCAACAGGTTTGGTGAGATTGTGCTTGAGGAATGTGGTTCACCCCCTTGATTTGATACAGCTTGTTATGATTTGCCTAGAGGAGGACCTCGGCTACTACTTGTATGATATCGGAGATGCTTTGACTTGTAAGACTTGCTAGATGAATACGGTTCATCTCTTGATTTGATATAACTTGCTATGTTTTGCTTTGGATGGAACCTCGGCTAACGCTTGAATGGTTTGGTATGCTTTGTTTTGAAAAGACTTCGGCTATTATTCATGCAAACCTTTATTTCTAGTACCATTCACTGAGTTCCCAAGCTCACCCCTCTTTATATATATGTAGGTGATGAGCAGGACGGCGGCGACGCCTAGAAGTACTTGTAAAGCTTGTTTTGGGATTTTTGCATATATTGGCCTTGTTTTGTGATTACCTCGGCATTGTGTATTTACGTCGGCAGATCTTGAAAATTATGCTTCTTTGCTTGTAATCGTTGTATTTTGTATATGTCGGCTGAGAAGCCTTTTGATCAGGATGTAACTTGAAGTTTGTTTTGTTAGCTGCCGAAGTGTAGTCATGTTTTGTATGTCATCACATTTGATCTATGCACTGCTCTCAAGGACCATGTGTATTTTGTTTTATCGCTTCCGCATGTGTGAGCCCCCTATCTATATATACTCTGTTGTGTGTGAACTTTTGTAAGAGGCCTTTGGTGAATCTCGGATTTACTGGCCATCTCGGCACCAAACTACTAGGGGCGGTTTGGGGTCGTGACAGATGCTGTGTGCTATGGAATAGGATCCATGCTTGCCTAGGCCGAGATCCAAAATCACCTATAGGGGGCCCATTTCTTTTTTTTTTCTTTTTTGTTTGCACACAGAAAAAAAAAATATAACAAATGCAACATATTTTCAATCAATTATTTTATGTTTGCTTTTATTCAAAATTTAAAAATAATATATGGGAAAAATTTATAACTAAATTAAGGAAAAATTTATCCCTAGCGACATTTTTTTACTTCTATATATATACTTAAAAAAATAAACCTGAAAAATGTAGTCAATATAATATTATACATTATGTAAAAAAATGTCATTAGCAATTATGTTTATATAAATTTACTATAGTTTTAATTTCAAATTTTAAAAAATATATATATTTTAAAAGCATTTTATTTAGCTAGTACCAAATAGAATTTTCTTAGCAAAAAAGAAAGTCATAAAATTTTATTGCAAATTTTCAACTGTCTATAGTTAAACTTTTATTTTCAAATGTCTTTGGGAGTTTTGATCTTTAATCTTTGATCTTTGCTCCACATTCATCATATTGTTTTATTAATTTTTCTTCTTCTTACTTGATTTTCGCATAATGCTTCTTTCATAGTACATTTCTGAATGTATTAGTGAAAACATCATACACTTAAAATGCACAAAATTACAATATATAGAAAAAAAAAGAGTAAGTAATTGCTCAAAACTAAAACTACTTTAAGAAAAAATAAAAAATAAAAACAAAAATGAAATTTTTTGAAATAGAAAATTATTTACTTATTTATTTATTAATTTTTAAAAATAAACTTCTAAAGAAAACAAGGAAAACTATAAAATAAAATAAAATAAGCACAGAAGCCAAATATAAAATATAATACAAAAAATAAATGAATTATAGGATTTTCAAGAAGTGAGACTCACAAATAAATTTTGTAAAATTTTGACTATTCATATACTTTTTGTGTATATTTTTTTGTACTTCTAATCCCGAGAATGACATTGAAATAGTCTACCTTCTTGCATTATGTCCATCTAATAGTTTTAGCAAATATAGATATAATAAATTTTATAACACAAAACACAAAAAATTGTGAGACAAAGTATCAAAAAATAAAATAAAATAAAGGCAACGTTCAATGATGATGTAGAAGCACACCTGACGTTTTAATTGGAGGTATAACCAGATAAATCGCCATAGAAAAGGAAGACAACCTTTATTTTTCATCACAACAATTACATAACTCAATATATAATTTTAATGTCTCTTACACACGTCCAATTCTTTATCAATATTAAAATAAATGCATGAACCAAAAAAAGGAAACATTTGAGAAGATAAAGAAATGTGGTTTGAGACCTTTCAAATGTTGAATTCTATTAATCAATAGCTATATGGCTTCAATGGGCTTATAATATTTGTTAGCCATTAAAGCTGAGTTATTTGATTTCATCTATATTCACTTGATAATTTGAGAGTGGACACGTGTCAAGTCTTTACACAAATACTTAGCACATTTTTTAGCATTTTTAATGAAATGCACAGTGTAATTATTTCTCTCTCTCTCTCTCTCTTTTCTTCTTTTTTTTTTTTTTTTTGCAATTACAACCTGTTATTTTTTAATAGGAATTTATATTTGTTTTAGATATTTTTTTAATATACAAATTATTTTTTTTTAAATTTTTTATAAAAATAATTTAACAATCTCATCATTAACCATAATATATGAGAGAAATTGAAAAAGGTGCGGCAGTAGGTATGTGAGAAGTCAGAAAGGTTTGAAAATTTTAGTCAAAACCTCTCCATTGGACCCTTGTTTAGTGAAAAGGACAACCCAATTTATTTTGCATCATAAACCCCCCAAAGAGAAAATACATAATTGAGTAAGGACAAAATAAAATATCTTTTTTTTTTCTTGGACAATATTGCCAGAGTAACATGTTACTGTGAACTAAAGTAACATGTTACTGTCAGAGGTAATAATAATTTTTTTTTAAAGAATTTTATATTCAATATGAATCTTATTTGATAGATCTTGATGAGAGAATTCTAAAAATATTAATTTTATTACAAACTGACATGTACATCAAAAGTTATATTGTATTAAAGTTTAATATTTTGATAATAATCATATGTGTTGGACTTTTCAAGAATTTTTTTTATGCTTCTCCTTAATGCATTAAAGTTTTATTATGAGGGAGTTTTGACCAAATCTCCCAAAAAGCATGTGGGTTGGGAGAAGTTAATAAATGCTGTATAGCGATCCCGGTTTTGCCCCGACCTTCATTGTGTTCCGGACTTGGGTTCCGTGATTGAATATTGTATCCATGTCTTGTTTTTCCCCTTTGACCATTTGTATTTGAGTTTTAGAACTTGTTGGGTGAGTTTGGAGCAGGCTGGTTGTTAGTTGGGTTAGATTGTTGTTGCCCAGATTTTGGCCTCTTTGCTCGAGTGAGGCTTCTTGCGCTCGAGCGAGCTTTTTGTAATTTGCTCCTTCGCTCAAGCAAGTTTCTTGCGCTCGAGCGAGAATTGAGGGTCTTCAGGTTTCTTTCCCCAGACGCAGCTTTTCTAGGAAGATGCAAGTTCTTCGCTTGAGCGAGGCTTCTTGCGCTCGAGCGAGCCTTGTGGAATTGTTTCTTCGCTCGAGCGAGACTTCTTGTGCTCGAGCGTGCGTCTGCGTCTATGGCAGGCCTAAAGCTTTGCATTCTGTGCTCGAGCGATGCTTCTTGCGTTCGGGCGAGGTTACTTGTTGTGTCTGGTCACTCAAGCGACAACTCCTTCGCTCGAGCGAAGGTCGCGTATATCAGTTCGCAGTAGAGTGATTCTACTTCACTTTTTGATTTCTTTTCTCCTAAAAACCCTAGATCGGCTCTCTCTCTCTCTCTCTCTAAAAAACTCTCCCTCTCTCTACAAATAACCCTAGATCTAAGTATCTCTAAACTCTAGTCCCTTTGTTAATGTGTTGGAGCATCCCAAGGGCCTTTCTTTGATCCGAGAAAAATCAAATTTGGGGCATTCTTGAAGCTCTTCATCATCTCCTTTGGTCTCCTAGATTTGAGGTAGGGATATTCTACACTTTATTATGGTTTTAACCTAGCTATTTGTTGTTATGTATAAATGGTGGGATTTGGGAAGGGTTTGGATTCAAAAATTGAAAGAGGGGTTTTTATATTGGGCTCCATGAATATATATATATAGGGTATTGAATATGAGGTTATATAGGCTAAAATGGTGAAATTTGTCCTTCGGGTTAATATTTGGAAAATGGGGAAATTTGCCCTAATTTGAGTTAAATAAATTACTTGGTATAAATGATGAGATTGATATGGGAAATATGAAATCTGGAGGATGTATGAATAAATGGCGTAGTTGGATTTGTTAAATCACTCACCTATGGGAATTTGATATATTATCCGTTTAGAAGATTGTATATCTGTTTAGAAATATCTGTTTTGGGCTATCGTGGAGGATAGCTGTGATTGTTGTAGAAACTGCATGTGGATTAGGTGAATTGAAACCTATCTTTTAATTTACCTCATTGAATATGATGGTGTGATTGAGATATTGAAAGTGTGTTGTGGATAGTCATTGTACATGATAATGCTTTTAAATACATTGTATATGTATCATTGTTTGGGAGGAGATAGAGAATGGACTCCATTTATAATTAAGTTGGCTGGAGTATACAGGGTGAAAGACTCGAAATCTTATATATATATAGGTGCCGATTCCCTCCGATGAAAATTCCGTAAGATGGCAAAACTTGAAATCTTATATATATATGGGTGTTGATTCCCTCGGATGAAAATTCCGTAAAATGGAAAAATTGAAGTGTTTGAATAATAGTCGTATTGAATTGAATCACTGAGTTGTAGTCTCATTTGGATTATTTAGATAACAATGAACTTGTCTCATGAATTGACTCGGAATTAATTGAATCTATATGAACTGAATAGATGGAAATAGATTGAGTTATGGGTATCAGTATTGAATGATTATGGAAAGAATGTAAGTTGGTTATGAATGTGGAACGTTTATCTAGCACTTATATCTTAGTTATACCTCATATATTGTGTTAGTCTATCTCTACTGGGCTTTGGCTCACCCTACTTGGGAAACCATCTTTAGGTACTGGTGATATGTTTCCTTTAAGGACGTAGCTTGGGAGGACTTAGGAGTGTTGTAACCAAGTTATGCCTTGTAAAGATGTAAGCCCATAAGGCATTTACTTTGTTATTATTAACAAATGTTATATGTTGTAAATTCAGAACGAATATTTATGAATGTATAATGCATGTAACACCTGTTGTAATATAAACCCTGATGAATGAAGTATATCATTTCTATTATGTTCATAGATCTTATGGAATGGGTTATTTGTATTATATTGGTGGCGTGACAACTTGGTATCAGAGCGTACCGGGTTTGAATACCTTGGGTACGTGGGAAGTGGTTAGTACCATAATGGGTTTGTCTTGCTTGTTAGAGACTTAACTATGGATGTTATATGCTTATATGATAACATGCTTATGTGATTATATGGGTATGAGATTTAATTTCTAAGATGTTGATTGGGTCCATGGGTTTCTAGGAGTCTTGTTGGAAAGGCACTTGATCACTGTCATTTCTAACTGGAACTCTAGCAACGCCGCGAGACGGTCATTATCCGGAAATAAAATTTGTATGTGTTTATGTGAATACGTGCTTATGTGGAATGAGTTAGTGTTGTCCATTGTACTAAGACTTGAGTGAATTGACTTCGGTACATTTGTCTTTGTGCTAATCTTTGGGTTACCCTTACTAGGATGCCTAGACGAGGAAGTAACAATTTCCCTCCTTCCACATGGGAAGAGTTGCGGAAACAGTTTGTGGAGTTACGCCAAGGTACTACACCTTTGGTACAGTTTAAAGCATGGTTTGCTAACTTATCGAGGTTTGCTCCGGAGTTGGTGGAGACTGAGGAATTGCGTTGTTCGGAGTTTGAGAGCAGGCTGTGTGACGACATCCGAGAAAGGATTGTCGGGTCTTGGCATAGAAGTTATAGTGTGGTTGTTGAAGTTGCGGCTCATGTAGAGGCAGTGGTATTAGTCATGGGTCAGAGTAGGGAGGAGACCATCTTGGCGAGTCCAGTAACTCGGGGTGTTAGTAGACCTTTTACGAGGTAGAGGGGTTCCAACTCACAACAGTTTTAGGAAGAGCAGTCTAGATCTACCTTTTTAGTGCCGAGTTCGAGTTCGGGGAAGGGTAAGTAGGGGAATTTCACTTGTTTCATATGTGGTCAGTTGGGCCACAAGTCTCCAGCTTGCCCACAAAGGAAAAGGGCAGGGTTGGTAGTCCAACCAGTAGTTGCACCGTCGGGATCATCCAGTCAGTCAAGATTTGGAGTGATCGAGTGCTCGATGGGGAAGCAGTCATTGGAATCCTCACCAGTTCAGACTTTGAACCAATCACGTATTCAGGAACCACTTTCTTGCTGGGTGTGTAATCAGCTGGGTCATCTTAAACGTTTTTGTAACCAGCCAAGGGCTTCTTTGGGAGTTTTGCAACCTAGTCGGGTTCAACCTTATTTGTCTAGGTAGGGGCAATACTGTTATGAGAAACAAGCAGGCCAAATTTCGAGGGCCTCGGCAGAGTCAAATTCTCAGAACCCTAGTGGGGAATTATGCATTTGTTCCAGGTGTGGCCAGTCAGGACACATTAGCAGTTCCTGTCCGTGGCCTATGAGCTCATAGGGTACCTTGGGTTTGAAAATGACCGACTTTAGCAGTCCAGTGAGGGATGGTGACGGTGAGAGTATTAATGGGGTGGTGTTGTTTTAACTATTTTGTTTTGTAACTGGTGGGTTATCGTTGTAATCATTAGGTTCTGTTATGTAACCAATGTGTTTGGGGATGTTGAGACATCATAACTACCTATATATATATATGTGTGTGTGTGTGTGTGTGTGTGTCTTTGCTTGTTTATTTCCATGGATTAGGCAGATTAGAACATGTAGTGCCTCTAAAATTTTATGAATATGATAAATTATTGTGGAATCGGAAAATTTTCGTATTAATGCATATGTATGAGTGTGATCTGGTTTGGAAAGGCGATGGCTGGTGAGCCATATTTTGAAATTAAAAAGAGTTGTTGAGGGATGTGTGTCTTGGTCAGCATTACCATGGGGCGAGAACAGTTATACTTGCCGAGTGTGCGTAACTCCATGAGCGTTCCTTATTTGGTCTTATGTGTGTGGTAGGGACCTTGGTCCACCGTCGTAGGAATTCCTCGAGAGGATGTGAAGTGTGCGTTTGGCACTAGGTTTTGTGCATATAACACGATGTTTTCAAGGATGAATAGCGTATAGTTTCGTTAGGTATAGACTTGTACCTTCATGGTAGGTAATGTTATCAGATCTTCATATTTTCTAATTGGTTGTTTCTTTTGAAGGGATGTTAGTCCCTTATCAAAACTTTGGGTATTAGCATTAGTGAGTGGTGGGTTGTGAGCAGTTGGTAATCTATTTCAGACAGAAGTATAGTGGAAGTTTCCTAAGTTTTAGGACTCTTTTATTATGTTTGAATGTGGTGGGTATGTACCTTAATTCTGGTTATGTCAGGTGATGCTGTCGGAAGGGTTGGTTGGGTTTATAACCCTTGGTTGACCCGTGTGTAGGGTCACCGTGGAATAGTGTTTATGGGTAAAGGTTTAGGATAACGTCGAGGAGATTGAGGACTTCATTCATTCTTCTAGAGAGTTAGGACGGAAAGTCTTTGAAAGCCCTATTGGTGTCTTGCGTTTATGCCAGGGCTTGGTTCGGAGTAGTTGTTCAGCAATAGCAATGGCTAGTGGATTGACAAGGAGGCTTAGTATTTTGATTGTACTCTTGTGACGAGTAACAAATAGAATGTGGAAAAAAGAGTTAACCTCATTGGTCATTGAGGGATAGAGGTGTTATGTTTGCTTGTGTTCGGTTCAAACGGTTACGTAGTAATGATAGGTGTTGTGACGTGGTAAGCCCTTATTAGTTAACTTGGTGCGAGGGAACTAGTATGTGAATGTCGTTATTATGAATTCGGTCAAGGTTGTGAGTACATTCTTAGAATGAGGGATTCAGTGTGGGTGTAGGATATCATGCATTAAGTGAGGAGGTTGCTAGTATGGTTTGTGGTGGTGTGTGGTTCGTATGTTGTCATTAGATGATGTATAGAAGGGGATTGGTCATAGGGCAATCCAAGGAGAGTGACTTGGTAAGGCAATAGTGTGGTTAATGTTGAAATTGAGTAGTTTGATGTTTGTTAATGCTGGGTCACTTTGGTGTGGGTGTTTGTCGTCCAGTTTGGATAGTGGAACTCCGAGTGAGGTAGTAAGATTGAGTAGAGTGAGTGATGCACTCTGTCAGAGTTGTTTCGACTTATTCAGTCCTTGTGTGCAAGGTGTAAGGTATCGGTGTGTGCGTTGGTTTGGAATGGTGTATTGTGTTTGACTTGAAAAGTTCAGTTAGGACTCAAATGAGAAGCAAGGATGTGCGTGCCACTTAGGCATATGTGTGAGGGGTGAATGAAAAATCAAAGTACCATGTGGTAACTTTGAAGAATCCTGAGTGATTCATTGGACCGGAGAGGTTCTGTATGGAACTCCATTTAGAAGTTGATGAGGTTGGGCAAGATGTTGGTGTTTGAAGACTGGTATGAGTGAATAAAGTTGGATAGTTGATTGGGTTGGTTGGCATATAGTCACCTCGGGAATAGGTTGAAATTTTAGGTTGTATAATTAAAAGGTGTCTTGGTGTGGAATGTAAGTCCCACCTGGACAGTTGGAAGGTTGTTTGAGTGGCAGTAATCGGTTTGAGATTTCGGTTTAGAACTTGATCTTAAAAGCGCTTGCACCATTATGTGAACAGTGGGTGTGCATTTTCTTCCTTTGTGTTATTGCGTTATTGGCATTTCTAAAATTTACAGGGATTCTCATCATAGAAAATTTTGCTTTGAATATTGTAACACCACCGTGAGTGTGATGGGTTTTGTGGGATGACTATGTTATGATTTACTCGAGGAATGTGGAAGAATAATTTGGGGGAAAATCAAGTGTTTGAAACAAATGGGATAGATTAAGCATTCCCTTTACCTTGAACGGGATATCTTATGCCATGAGTTGAGAAGTCAGATTTGATCTAGTCTAAGTTGCTAGTTACATGTTGTATGTGTTTTGGCAGGGACTTGGAATTGTCTGGCATTAATGTGCCATAATATTATTGATTATTCGTGTTTAATTTTGCATTCACATTCTACGAGAGCTGACCGAAAGTCTTATGTGTGAGTAGTTTTCTTTTCCCCCTAGGATTGGAGTGTTAAGCGCTCAATGGTGATTTGAGTATTGTAAGTAGTCAAGTCATGGTGGATGTCTTGAAGTGCGGTTGTTATTGAAGTCGTTGTTACTATTATTATTATCGGGGGAATGTGTTCTTGTCTTATAAACCGCCGCGAGTTTGGCCGGTTGGGGAGGTAATCATGTTCGTTCCTTGTTGTTGAGTCGAGTCTTTGAAGCAAGATGATTCTATTAGTTACGGTATCATGGAAACATCTCGGGATTTAGGAAGCAACTTGAGAGCGTGAATTAGAAGTCCATGAAAAATATCCGGACTTATTCGTTGGTATTTGAACATATGTTGAGATTTTTGTTTGTTAATGAAATGTTAAAACAGTGCGTATATTGTGGGTGTCTTGAAAACATGGATTCAATATGAGCATTGTATATGTTCTGGGAGTATAGAATATTGTATGTATTGTCACGCCCCAAGTTTTATTACTCGAAAATATAACCAAAACCTTCTGTACAAGTCCATTTTATTAACTACAATTATAATTACAACTACTCATTACATGGAGTAACAATAATATTATTCCTTCTCGAATAAATACAACAATAATACAAGTCAAGGTTCCCATTGAATTACACAAGAATCCCTCATTACAACAAACATCTCTCATTTACGCTATGACAAATAAGAGAGAATAAACTCTTTAATCCTCAATTCGGCGTTCCAAACTTCGTTCCTGAAAAATGGTTAAAATAATTGGGATGAACACGAAGTCCAATAGGAATCTTCCCTAATTCTAAACAATAAGATCCCTAGATACATGTGATCATGAAATGCTAAAGAGTGATATAAACATAAATTCGTTGTGTTCTTTACATGCACAAATTGCAATACATATAGGTAATACCATTCTCATAAAGAAATTCATGAAAACTTTTCAAAGAAAAACCCCTTTCATTTGTTTCTGTATCAGTCAAATATATTTTTCAAAATAAAAGAGTCTTTTCAAGAATTCCTTGCTAACTTTATCTAGAATTATAAACATAGCAACGAGTCATTCTCCTACATGTCACAACACATTATAACCCATTATAATCCACACAAAAAGAACCCATACAATTCCATATATTCAACTTTACCCAATCAAAATTATTCACTTTCCATTATGTCAAAAACCCATTTACAAATCTTATTACAATCATTTCTCACAATCCAAATTGGACACCGACTCCATTACCAAGCCTTAACATCATACCACATGTTTTACCGGTCACAAGCTGGAAGGAATGCGGAACCTCACGCTTTACCGGTCACAAGCCGGAAGGAACGCGGAACCTCACGCTTTATCGGTCACAAGCCGGAAGGAACGCGGAACCTTTACACATTTCATCAACCCACTCGCTTTACCGGGGGCTACTCCAGAAGGAAAGCGGAGCCTTTATTAAGCGCCACACTTTGCCGGCTCAAATACGGCGGGAAACGGACCCCAAGGCAACATTACAATCTATCAATTTCTTAAGTCATTGCTCGTTATGAATTGTGGGCAAAGCCAACACATTTATTCATCATTTCCATTACTTATTAGCTCAAGAACACGTACTCATTATTTTCCGCCATTCTCTAGTATTCATCAAGTCATTCGTTGTTACAATCCCAACAAAGCTAATAATAACATTCATTATTTTTATCACAAAATTCATCCAATAACACATCCACTAAGAGCTTTTGGCGCATTTTTAGAAGCATTCTCAATTCTTATATTTCAATGGTCTTTTAACTTTTTCACAAAATTATCAAATCTTCATACTCAATTTCATAACACAATAATCATCATAAATTATCCCCAATTAATTGATTTAAATACTCATCTTAATTTCTTCAAAATAACCTTTCTATACAATCATTATTTTCTAACCATTATTCATTATTATCTATTCTCATCTCTACAAAACATAAACTTAATTTCATAAATCAAATGTCAATTGAAGCTTTCTTCATTCCCAATATAGATTTCATAACTAGGGTTAAACATAAATTAGGGCTTTTTACTATTTGACACAAAACCACATTCTCATAACCCAAACATTTTATATTTCACTTAAATCATCAATTCAACTTCCATAAATTAAAAACCCTAGCTTCCTTCACATGTCTTTTATAAAAATCTCCTCAAAATGAGGGTTTTATGCAGTAGAAATTATCACACATCTATCCACAAAATATTATTGAAGAGAAGCAAGGAAAATCCCTACCTTAAGCAAGGAGAGAGAGAAACCCGAAGTTTTGACTTCAACAAAAACGCGATCCACTTGGATGGATTGAAAGCCCTTGACGTGCTCTACAACCTTCGTCAAGGGACCTAGGTGAGATGATGCTTCTAGATCTATAGATCTAGCAATCTAAGTGGGAAAAAGTTGAGTTTAGAGAGAGATGAGAGAGGCTCACGGTTTGAGAGAGAGGAATGAGGAGAAAAGTGAAATGAAACCATGCTTGGAGCCTATTTATAGTAGTAGAGAAGTATCCCTAAGGTCAATAAAATAATAGGCCCAAAACCCCCCAAAGGTAGGGCCCATTTGAACCCCAAAATTTGAAAAAAAACACGTAGAGGTCGACCCTTCGGGCAAGGGGGTCGACCGTTTATGTAGAAAAGACAATTTGGCACAAGCAAGGGGGGGGGGGATCAACCCTTAGACAAGAGGGGGTTGAACCTAAAGGTAGGGCCCATTTGAACCCCAAAATCTGAAAAAAAACACGCAGGGGTTGACCCTTCGGGCAAGGGGGTCGACCCTTTATGTAGAAAAGACAATCTGGCACAAGCAAGGAAGAGGGGTCGACCCTTAGACAAGAGGGGGTTGACCCTATTTTCCAGCAACCAACACAAAAAATTCTGCAACATAAGAGGGTCGACCCTTCCTAGACTGGTGTCGATCCTATAGAAAACCAGCAGAGGCACTAAAAATTCAAACAGGTATAACTATCTCGTTAGGACTCCATTTTAGGTCGTTGTTTTGTCCAAATCAAAGCCCTGGATTCCAATGGTTCTAGCCTCACATCCAAATTCAAAGTTTTGGGAAAAGAAAAGGGCAAAAGAGTGAAGGCTAGTCAAAAATAAAAACTCAAATTTGGGGCTTTTGATCTAATCTTGCCTAAACACTTTGTTAAGGCTTCAATCAAGGTTCCAAACATCACCCAAGAATCCTCAATTATAAGATTTAAAGTTCACTTGCCAACCCATCAATACCAATCTGATATGAATTAGAATCTGAGTCATTACATGTATTGTATCAAATTTGGAAACATTGTATATGTTTTGGATTATGAAAGCGTTGTGAATGTTGAATATGTTCCGAAAATGCAAGTTTAATTTGAACATTGTATATGTTGTTTAAGTCTTGGAAATGCAAATTTATCACACACATTAAATATGTTTTGGAACTATGAGATGCACGTATTGAAATTGGTTAAATTTCGGGAGATGCATATTGATAATATATGTAGAGATATATCTATTGTGGAATTGTTCTTTTGTGGAAGGATTGAATGACCAGTTGGTGGGTCATGGTAATGAGAATCGAGTTGTAATCATTTTGGAAATTGGCTAAAACTAGGTTTTAAAACATGATTTTAAAATTTCGGGGACGAAATTCTTTAAGGGGGGGACGTTATAGCGATCCTGGTTTTGCCCCGACCTTCATTGTGTTCTGGACTTGGGTTCCGTGATTGAATATTGTATCCATGTCTTGTTTTTCCCCTTTGACCCTTTGTATTTGAGTTTTAGAACTTGTTGGGCAAGTTTGGAGTAGGCTGGTTGTTAGTTGGGTTAGATTGTTATTGCCCAGATTTTGGGCTCTTCGCTCGAGCGAGCTTTTTGTAATTTGCTCCTTTGCTTGAGCGAGGTATCTTGCGCTCGAGCGAAAATTGAGGGTCTTCAGGTTTTTTTCCCCAGATGCAACTTTTCTGGGAAGATGTAAGTTCTTCGCTCGAGCGAGGCTTCTTGCGCTCGAGTCTTGTGGAATTGTTTCTTCGCTCGAGCGAGACTTCTTGCGCTCGAGCATGCGTCTGCGTCTATGGCAGTCTTGAAGCTTTGCATTCTGCGCTCGAGTGACGCTTCTTGCGCTCAAGCGAGGTTACTTGTTGTGTCTAGTAGCTTGAGCGACAACTCCTTCGCTCGAGCGAAGGTTGCGTATATCAGTTCGCAGCGGAGTGATTCTACTTCACCTTTTGATTTCTTTTCTCCTAAAAACCCTAGATCAGTTGTCTCTCTCTCTAAAACACTCTCCCTCTTTGTTCAAATAACCCTAGATCTAAGTATCTCTCAACTCTAGTCCCTTTGTTAATGTGTTGGAGCATCTCAAGGGCCTTTATTTGATCTGAGCAAAACCGAATTTGGGGCATTCTTGAAGCTCTTCATCATCTCCTTTGGTCTCCTAGATTTGAGGTAGGGATATTCTACACTTTGTTATGGCTTTAACCTAGTTATTTGTTGTTATGTATAAATGGTGGAAATTGGGAAGGTTTTGGTGAAGCTAGGGTTTGGATTCAAAAATTGAAAGAGGGGTTTTTATATTGGGCTCCATGAATATATATATAGGGTATTGAATATAAGGTTATATAGGTTGAAATGGTGAAATTTGGTCTTGGGGTTAATATTTGGAAAATGGGAAAATTTGCCCTAATTTGAGTTGAATAAATTACTTGGTATAAATGATGACATTGATATAGGAAATATGAAATCTGGAGGATGTATGAATAAATGGTGTAGTTGGATTTGTTAAATCACTCACCTATGGGAATTTGATAAATTATCCGTTTAGAAGATTGTATATCTGTTTAGAAATATCTGTTTTAGGCTATCAGTGGAGGATAGCTGTGATTGTTGTAGAAACTACATGTGGATTAGGTGAATTGAAATCTATCTTTTAATCTACCTCACTGAATATGATGGTGTGATTGAGATATTGAAAGTGTGTTGTGGATAGTCATTGTACATGATAATGCTTTTAAATACATTGTATATGTATCATTGTTTGAGAGAAGATAGGTGATGGACTCCATTTATAATTAAGTTGGTTGGAGTATACAGGGTGAAAGACTCGAAATCTTATATATATATAGGTGCCGATTCCCTCCGATGAAAATTCCATAAAATGGCAAAACTTGAAATCTTATATATATATGGGTGTCGATTCCCTCAGATGAAAATTCCGTAAAATGGCAATACTTGAAATCTTGTGCACATATGGGTGCCGATTCCCTCAGATGAAAATTCCGTAAAATGGCAAAATTGAAGTGTTTGAATAATAGTTGTATTGAATTGCTTTGTTTCTGCTATTTTTGTATAGCTTTGGTTAGGTCCTGGGGTATGCCCCTTGTAGCTGTGTATTATTTGTTCTTTTATTTCATGTCTTATTCACCCAAAAAAAAAATTGACTCGGAATTAATTGAATCTATATGAACTGAATAGATGGAAATGGATTGAGTTATGGGTATCAATATTGAATGATTATGGAAAGAATGTAAGTTGGTTATGAATGTGGAATGTTTATCTAGCACTTATATCTTAGTTAAATCTCATATATTGTGTTGATCTATCTTTACTGGGCTTTGGCTCACCTTACTTGGGAAACCATCTTCAGGTACTGGTGATATGTTTCCTCTAAGGACGTAGCTTGGGAGGACTTAGGAGCTGGAGGTTCTACTTTGCTATTTTGTGTTTAAATATTTATTCAAGCCAAGGGCTTTATATGTATAGAGCTTATGACTCTCATTTGTTGTAACCAAGTTATGCCTTGGAAAGATGTAAGCCCATAAGGCATTTACTTTGTTATTATTAACAAATGTTATATGTTGTAAATTCAGAACGAATATTTATGAATGTATAATGCATGTAACACCTGTTGTAATATAAACCCTGATGAATGAAGTATATCATTTCTATTATGTTCATAGATCTTATGGAATGGGTTATTTGTATTATATTGGGGGCGTCACACACTGAGGCTTTTTTTTTTTTTTTTTTTTTTAAATCAAAAATTTAGAAAATTAAGATTGGGATATTGGAGCTCTCACAAGACTTGTGAGTTAGAAACCCCATTTTTCTTATATAATATATAGATAGATAGATAGATAGATAGATAATAGATTGTAATCAGTGACAATTAACTTTTTGAAATAAAATGAATAATAATGCAATATACTAGAATTTTTTTTTAGCTTCCAATATTTTCCTTATATGTAAGTATTTATCATCATTGGATAGGGCAGTTGATTCAGCGGTCTATGTAAGTGTGCTTGAGATAGTGAGAATATTAGAGGTTCAGGATTAAAGTCAATGGAGTGACTGAAAAGCCCTTTTGTTATAATCTAACTTACTTAACACATTAACATCCTATTGTTTGTAAAATATATATATATATATATTCATCCTCATTAAAAAAAGGAATATGCACTAGAGATGCAGGTGGGCCCACCACTGGCTTCACTTTGATAATCTAAATCATTTATTTTGTTTTACTAGACATGTAGATCACTTATAAAAAAATCATATTGATATGATAATCCTAACTCATGATTTGATGAGATTTGTCTTCCAAAAAAAAGAAAAAAGAAAAAAATAGACGGTCTATTTTTAAAATTAACTTTTTTTTCAAACAAATATCATCAAAACATGTAGATATGATTATCAGATTAATCTGTTTTTTTAAAATGATCTATAATCAAACAAAATAAACAGTTTAAATCGAACAAAATAAACAGTTTAAATCATCGATGTGGAACCCATAGAGGCCCATAAAACCCAACACTTGCGCACAAAGAGAACCCAAACCCTTAAAAATATACTAACAACTAATTTACTAACTTTTTGGTATGATGAATTATACTTTAAAAAATAACTGAGAACACCCATTAGCATTTACTTTGCAATGTTCAAGTTCAACAATACTTCATGCTAATGGTTTTAAGTATATAATGTAGGGTAATGCTATGGATATAAATTATTTGTACAAAAAATATATACATGGTGTGACTCTTTGTGGTCATTTTATCTAAAGACTTAAAAACTCATTATTGTGTACCAAAATTACAAAAATGTCACTCCTATTCATGCTTTTTTTTTTTTATAATATTTTTTATAAATCATTTTTCTATAAGGCAACTAATTTCATTTAGAAAAAACATCATGGCATATTTATTCAAACAAAAAAAAGGACATAAATAAAAGTAACAAGTTTCTAAAGTGAAATATATTGACAATTTACACTTTGTATACTCAAACTTTCCTTCAAATTTTCCTCCAAATTGTTATTTGGTCTCTTTACAATAATTTTAATCCTCTATGTTACCATGAATTCACATCGTTATTGTATAATAAATTATAATTAAGTATAAAAATATTGTAATGCTAATTCTAGTGCTAAAATATTAGTGTATTGAATTAAAAAATATATTTCTTTTTAAAAATAGTTGAAATGGAAACAATCTTAATGAAATAAAACGAGTTTATTGGTGATGAATTTATTTTTATGGGTGTATATAGCATTAGGTCCAATGAATGTTTTGTTTTGGATTTAAAGACATGATTAATGAAATATTTTGGTAAGAAGAAAAAATTACTATTTTTAAAACATTTTTCTCCATTTTTACATTTGTCTTGTAATGACCCCAAAGTGCGTATAGAAGGTTATCCTTATTTAATTAGGGGTTAATGTGGTTGCCATTGGAATTGAAGAACTATCCGTCAAGTTATGTCTTTGAAACTGGAGTTGGTGACCTTTACCAAACAATCTGAAAATTTTTCCCTCTGCTCGAGCGGAGTAGTTGGCGCTCGAGCGTACTTTCGGGGCTCCTAGCAAATTTTGCAGATAGCCTGAGATTCTGGGAGTTGTGATTTCCCGCTCGAGCGGTGGAGTTGACGCTCGAGCGGACATCTTTGTTGGTCTTCGCGCTCGAGCGCAAGGTTGGGCGCTCGAGTGGGTCTCCAGGTTGAGTTGTATTTCTGAGGCACGTGGGTTCGTTTTGGACATTTTATTAGTGTACTTAGAACCTTCTTATGTTATTTTGGAGTATGGGTTGAGGTGGTAAAATGAAGGTAAAGTAAGATGGAACCAAAAGCTTTAATTTGAATGATTCGTCTACGATCAGTCGCCACTCTTTTGCCCTTTTCTTTTTTCATACTTTGAATTTGGATGTGAGGTTAGAACCATTGGAAAGCTTATTTCTGGGGCTTCAATTTGGACACAAGAACGACCTAAAACGGAGTCCAGATGGGAGAGCTACACCTGTTCAAAGTTTCGAAATCTGTGCTGGGTGCAGGTCCGCTCGAGTGGGAACAGGGACGCTCGAGCGGAAATAGAGGGTACAGCAGCTTAAAATCGGGATTTTTAGATCATTTCTCATATTTTCTTTTTCCCTCTTCTTTCCTTTGTCTTAGGGCCGAAAAACCCTAAGTCCTTGATCTCCAATACTTCCATTTCCCTTGGGTTTGAGTAAGATCTTCCACCAAGGAGTGAAGAAGGCAAGAAGGTGAACATTTTCAACCGATTGGAATTTCAAGATTTTGGAGGATTCTTCTCAAAGCTTTGCTCCTTGCTTGATTCTTGAGGTAGGGGTTCTAGTTCTCTTCACTACCTACATCAATAGATAGATTTGGGGTATTTTCATTGTATAAATGTACAAGTTTCCATTTTTGAGCATATAGTGTCTAGTATGAGAATTGGGGGTTTTGGGGTTTGTGATGTTGGGAGTTAAATTGGTGGGTTTAAATGATGGATTGGGAATCCTAGATGTAGAATCATTGGGAAAATTGGAATTAAAAGTGATGATTTAAGAAGTTTGATTGTTTTGTTAAAAATCCTCATTTTCCTTGACACCCTAGGTTGATTAATGATGATAACCAATGAATTGGCCCAAATTGAAAGTAGAGTAATGAAATTGAAATATTGAATTAAATGTGTTCAAGTTTAATTGGAATTTGGAAATGTTTGGAAATTATGTTTAAAATTTGCGAATGAGCCTTGTTATAAATGTTGGAATTCATGCTATCATGTAAAGGAAAAATTAGGGAAATAATCTATTAAGGATATGAATGACATGAACTCGATTTTGGAATGTTAAAATGAGATTCAAGGGTTTATTTTGAATTATGTTGACTTGTAAATGGTGTTAATGAACTAAATGATGTCGTACTATGATGGATTATGTTTGAATTACGTGACTTGTGTAGGGTTAGCTACAAGGGCGGACTACGCACCTGAACACTGTGAGTAATAGTACTATAATTGTACTTTATTTATCGTTAATAATCATTGTTATTAATATGCTGTTCTTGTGGGCAATTATGCTAACGTATGTGGGGATTGAGGCTTATGTAAGCAGTGAAGGATTTAACATACCTCAGTTTGGCTCTGCAACTACTTTACATTTCAGGTGTGTTCAATGGTTAACGATAATGTATCGGTAATGTGTTACAACCTGTAAAGTACCCATGATTCTGCACAGAAACGATATGTAAACTATTGATGCTATGGAATTGGTAATAGAAGGACATCATGAATGTAAACTCCGTTTATCGGGGCATAATATTTTGAATGGGAACATGATATTCCGAATATCCTCTTGAGAACTTCGGTGCATGACTTACGACATATATATTTGTTTAGAATGGATTAACATGATTGGGCAGCTGGTTAGAACTATGGATAGTGCTATAGTTGTATGTTTTGTTACTGTTAATGAACATTATTAACGTGCTGTTATCTGTAAATTACCCTTATTGGATTATAGTGAATGAGAAGAACAATGATGCTTGTGCATTCCGAACCCATATACTTTGGCAATGATAACTCAGGACTGATGTGGGGTAAGTTATTCCGTTTCTATTAGTAATATTCTGATTTACATGAGACGATTATGGCCATTTGAAAGGAATCATGGGATGACTTATGTATCCTATTGTGTGACGTTATTTATATGAACTTGGGGCTATTCTATTCTGGATATTCATTCTGTTTACGTATCATGTTCTGTAATTGTTCCGCTTATGATATCTGTTTACGTATCATGTTCTGTAATTGTTCCGCTTATGATATGACATGGTATACACTGTTGTTTTAAAACTTATTGATTCTGGTATGGAACAAAGTGCTGTACGGAACTAAGTGCTACACTTCGGTGGGAGCCACCTCTAGAATCCGTACGAGCCACCTCTTGAGTCCATACTTATCTGTTAGTTCTGTTACCCCACGCTTATGCGTTCTGTTACCACGCTTATGCGTTCTGTTACCCCACGCTTATGCGTTCTGTTGTTTCTGGGCTGATAAGCCGTTCTGTTATTTCTGGCCGATGATAGTTTTGATATTTGTGGACCCATGGCAGTTTTGGAAATATTTACGGAATGTGGTTAATCATATGTATCTGCAGTTATATGTTTAATTATTCAGGTTAAACATTACATTATTTATGTACTATTATTCACTGAGTTTCGCTCATTCTGTATTTTGTCTGTTTCTGTAGGTAATCAACCGGGAGTCCAATCCTAACACTTAAGGCTCGTCTCTCTCTTTTGTCAACTTCGGTGTGTCCAAGCACTAACTGAAGCCCGTGCATTTTATATGTGTTGTGGGGTTATTGGTTTAGGCTGTGGTTGTCTTTTATTAATATTTTCATCATACGCCTAATTGTGAAGCTAAGTCAAGATGTATGCGTGCACATTTTCTGTATATTATTTATTTAGTGTAATGTTGTGATCCTGGCATGTTAGTAATAGCTCAATGGATGTTTTTCTATGTATTTTATATTATTGAATGCTTCCGTTCAGGCCCCGTATGATATGTATAACAGGTTTGGTGTCCATATTCGAATGGGTCATGCCCAAACTTTTAGGGGCGGGTTTGGGGCATGACATGTCTAGTTATACTCTCATACACTATTGCCGACTGTCAGAAAATTCGCCAGAAAGTCACTAGCATCAGCTATTGACAATGACCCACTATGCTTGTTGGCAGTGGTAATATGGACATATAAATGACACCAAGATAGATAAGTTCACAAATATGTGAAACACGGACAGATAAGTGGACACGTGAACAGATAGGTTGAACTAATGTGATCTTTCAATTTGTTGTTATTCTCATTGCTTTGAAAGAATAAAATTTGAACTTTGATGGGAGTACTCAATAAAAATAGCAACAAACTATATTGCTTTCAAATACCTTCTTACTAAAATAAAACCCTCTAACATATTTTCTTAATATAAAAAAGGATAATTTTTACTAGCTCTGCAGAATTTAATTTTCATATAATTTGATAAAAAGTATTGATTGGGGTTAACCTTATAATATGATTTAAAGTTAATAGATAATAGTGTTGTGTACAATATTTGGCTTGAAAGGAACAATAGAATTTTTAACAAAGAATGCAAACCTGTTGAGATCATTATTAAATCTATTGTGCTGATGGTGAGAAGTAGACTGCTGTCTATTGTCAACATTCCTATAACAACAGGTGATAATTGGTTCCTTTCGCATTGGAACCTTCCTCATTCCATTATGAAGCCCCACCTTCACAGTGGTGGGAGGGCTGCTGAGTGATGTGAGTTCAGTAAACTGAGAGTTGAGTGATTGTAAGCATGATATTGAGTGTCTATCTAATTATCTGCTACCTGTGTAGGTGTGCCCTTATGAAGCTTGTTATTATATGTGGGTTGAGTGTGGTGAGACAGATAGTACTATTTCATTGAACACCTGTGGGTTGAGTGAAATTAGTCTCTATATGTTTTACAAACTAACCATTATATATACTGTAAATTTTTATGTGCAGGTTAAGGAAGCATTTTCCGAGTGTGGTGAGGTCTTATATAGTGGGTTGAATGTTGTGAGATCATATAATGTGATTGTGGCATATCCTTTCTTGAATCTTCTGGACTTCCTTTTTAATAGTTTCAATGTATATTTGTTATCCTGGCAGGTCATTCTACTATGTCTAGGTCAAGCACATCATCAGTGCTTAGCCGTGGACTGTTATCTGCAGCTACAGTTGGATACTTTGAAGTTGGCAAATAGGAGAAAGGGTTCTATGGGAGTGGCTGCTGCATGCGCCGCCCATAAATCTCAGATTGTTCATAAGCTGTCTTTCAGTTCTTTTGCTTAAAACATACTGTAAATACATATGGTTTTTTGCCTACCCTAGTGGGGTGTACTAGGGATTATGTCTTGTTTAACTCTACTAGTTGTTTGGCGCATTCACTTGTTCGCTGGTACCTTTTCCAGTGCCTGCTAGAGTTCGTTGGTACCTTTTCCAGTGCATTCACCGTGTGGAGCATGCTCCAAGACAATGCTGGTTCGTGTAGTGGTTTTTTGGGTTGGGTCCTTTTGGTTGGCAGTGCTTTCGGTATTTTGGATGGCTGGACCGTTTCTATTATTTGTTCATTTTGGGTTTGAGTTTGTTATTTCGCTTTTGTTCAACTGCTATTTCTCATGGATATAGTGCTTGAACATCTTGCGTTTGCTTTAGAGTTAGTTTTGGCTTTGTTCTCTTGTATAGCTTTGTAGGGCCTGGGGCATGCCCCTTGTAATCTTGTTCATTCTTCTGTTTTATTTTATGTCTTATTCACCCAAAAAAAAAAAGAAAAGATAATAGTGTTACAATTTCAAATTTTAAGTATTAAATTGAAATTTAAGTAAAATTTGGAGGACAAAAAGTGGGGTTTGGAGTGGTTTTTGTGCATTATGCGCAACAATCACTGTGATGACCGGGTATGTTGTCCACCTCATCCTTTTGAGTTATGTTGGATTTACTTTCATTAGAATGTCGGGTTTTAATGTGCGGTCTTGTTAATTGTTGGGTTCGTTGTTTTGAAAACTTCCTTCTCAAAAATTTTCGTTCTTATTTATTTCTATCTTGAGTTTCACTTGTCTCAGATGGTGTGAGGTTGGATCCGAGGTACCTTGGGCCAAACTAGAATTTTTCCTGGCTGGAGGGCAGAGTCGCACGTGCGGGGGCTTGAGCAGCACGTACGGGAGATGGAGGCCGCACGTGCAAAAAATAGGGTTTTTTTTGAGGGGCTCTACTACATTATATGCAGGTGCGGTTGGAGGTGCGGGTTGAGAGTGCCACACGTGCGGGAGGTACGCTCGGCATGTGCGGGACTCCGCTGAATCCGAAAATTCTACTTTTCTCTCTTCTTGGGCTGTGTGTATATCACTTTTTGTATACCTCTCTCTCTAAGAACCCATTTCTCTACCTTCTCTCTACATTTACCTACACAAAACAAGATCAAAACCTTGATTTCTTTAAATCCATTGGATTTTTGAGCCAACATCTTTCATCAAAGTCGGATAACTTCTTAAGGGCTTCGTTGTGTGCGGTGAAGATTGGGTTTTGTGAGCGTTGGATTTGGGGCTTTCGTCTATTTTCTTCTCCAAAACTTGAGGTAGGGATTTTTCTTAGAGTTATATATATATTTTTGCAAGATTTAGTTGAATTTCGAAACACCCCTTTGATAGTGTTGAAACTTGATTTTTGGTTCAAGAATGTAAGTGATTTTGAAAGTGGGTTTACCCCTTGTTTCTTTGAAATAATCTCTTGAAGGTTTTGAACTACATTGATTGAGGAAAGATGATTTTTTTTTTTTTTTTTTTTGAAGAGAGTCTTTCAAATGATTTGTGTGTGTGTAGTTGTGGTGAGAAAACTTAGAAATTTGGGTTTGAAAGATGTTGAGAACCCATGGATGACATTGTTATTTTATTATTTATTATTTTTTTTGTGCCAAAATGAGTGATTGATTGGAAAATTTCTTATGTTTATATAAAAATGACGAATTTCATGGGATATGAGAATTGTTGATTTTGGGAGTTGTTGTTCAAAATGTTGATATAGTCTTGAAGTGACTAATTTGTTGAGAACACATGAAAATTGGAGTATTGTTACTTTTGTTGAACATGAATAGATATATGGTTATCTTGTGAAATCACATTGAAATAAGGAATTGAAGATTGTGATCACAATGGAAAAATTGTGTGAAAGAATTGAAAATGGAAGGGATGTTGCATTGCATTGATAATTGTTGCATTCGCATTTTAATTCATTTGGTTATGATAAATTTTGATTATTAGATTTGAAAACTTTGCATTGAGAAAAGAATGCTGTGAAATAAGTTTTCATGGAATTGTTTTGGAGTAAATACGTTGGTATGTCCAGATAGGAGGTGTAGATGAAATTGATTAAGTTGGCCTGAGTGTTTGGGGTGAAAGACCGAAAACACGCGCGAAGGAGGTACCACTTCCCTTCCGATTAGGTACCGGTAAAGTGGGGTTTTGGTAGTGCTAGTTATGTCTACCTGTAGACACCAACCTAGAGATTACCTGAGTCATATTTATCGCCCCTTGAACTAAATTGAAAATTTTTGGATTGTTGAGATTTCAAGATATCATTGAGCATAATGGTTTTCAAAAGATGAGGAAATGTGATTTTCTTTAAAAAAGGCATAGCATGGCATGTGCATTTCATTTCTTGAGACTTGTATAAAATGTATATACTTTGTTAAGAATTTCCTACTGGGCTTTATGCTCACCCTATGGGATTTTGGTGTAGGAAAAGATATGGTGATTCCGCCGAATTAGGGTGTGGATGTATATGTTGAGAGCACAAGGCTCTTGTTTTGTCATGGTATATTTTGCTAGGCAAGGGCTAAATTTGTATGGGTTCGAGAAACCATTTTTGTGTAATCGGGCTTAAGCCTTGGAATTTGTAAGCCTTTGAGGGTATTTATTTATTTTTGGATTGAATGTTCTATATACTATAGATTCATGTACTAGAAACCATTGAATGTATATTCGTATGTGGAATTATTTTATATGAACCCCATGATCATGTAATGCAAGTGTTGGGGAAATTATTCCGGATTATCATGAGGAGCCATGGTTGTTGTACTATCATTATGCATAAATTTTTGGGGCATTACAACTTGGTATCAGAGCTACCGGGTTTGAATACTTGGGGCTCATTGGGAGTGGTTGTTTTACCACTATGGGTTCATTTCGCGTGATTAGGAAGTGTTGTGTACTTTGTGACTATGTGATAACATGTTTATATGACTAGATGGGTATGGGATTGGACTTTTGGGATGTTGTTTACACCTATTAAATTCCCTGAGGTCTTATTAGAAGGGTGCTTGATCAATACTCGTTCTACTAAGAATTCTTGATTTTTCATGGGACAAATTTCATCGTAAAAGGATAATCCGTATGTGTTTACATAGCTAAGTGCTTATGTGGAGTGAAATTAAATTGTTTATATAGTAGAGAAATATATATAGAATTGTTGTGGTCGAGCGTGTGAGGCAAATTGCGAGCACATATTGGGTCGTGTGCTAAATTATTTCTCTTGTCCCTTATTAGGATGTTAGGAAGGGGTCAAGCCCGTGGTGGTAGAGGCGGGAGGCGTGGTAGGCCTCGCTGGGGTGTACATGAAGTACCGGTCCATAAGGTTCTGGTGCAAATGGAAGGGTTCAACCAAGCTAATGTGGCCGAGCAAGTGGGGCAGGCGGGAATTCCGGAATAAGCAGGTCAAACCGCAATGGGGGCCCTAGCCCGAGAAATGGCGGGGGCTTTGACGGAATCAATGAATATGTTGAGGGCAGAGAACCAAAACTAAGGGTGACTCTAGCGAGTTACTACCTTAAGGGAATGCGCTCCAATGGTAGAAGTACGCCAAGGGTAGAGTGGAGCCGACATGGGAAGCATTTGTGGTTGCTTTCCGAGACAAGTCCCTACCTCCGACCGCTAGAGAGAGGTTGAGGCAAGAGTTTCAAGACCTCAAACAACTTAACCTATCTGTGGCCGAGTTTGATACGGCCTTCACTAGTTTGTCTCGGTTTGTGCCGGAGTTGGTAGCAACGGAAGAGCGCCGTTGTATAGAGTTTGAGAAGAGGTTGAGAACAAAAATTCTATTTAAGGTTGTTGGAAATGTGATTCGGAACTATGACCGCCTTGTGGAGGCGGCGGCACGTGTGGAGATTACGGTGCATGCCGATGAGGAGAGACTTCGGGGTTCGAGGTCTAGGGGCTAGTAGTCATAGGGAGACTATAGACCTAACAAGAAGAGCAAGAGCACCTTTTCATCCCAGTCTCAACCACAGTAGTCTAGATCTACTTTTCCTTTGCCTAGTGCGGGCCCAGGAAAGAGTGCACCAGGTAGTTTTTCCTGTTTCAAGTGTGGCCAACCGGGTCACAAGGCCTTTTCATGCCCACAGAAAGGAGGAAGGCAGTAGATGTTACCACCACCACCTAATCGGTCTCAGAGTCAGTCCCAGAATAGAGGACAATGGCTTACTTATTTTCAGTGTGGTTAGCCGAGGCATATGAAGAGGACTTGCCCGTAGTTGGGAGGCGTATCTGGTGCATCTGGGTCGAGCCAGACTCAGAGCCACCAGCAGGCTCATTCAGTTCATACTTCACGAGCTAATTAGGGAGCCGCTTCGGCTCAGTCAATACAGCAGGCCTATGTTCCAAGGGATGAGCAAGTTGATCAGAGGCCACAGGGGTGCGTGTATGCTTTACCGCGCCAGAGCAGTTACCAAGATCCTCAGTTGTGAGAGGCATTTTTGTTGTGTATAATTCTTTGGCTAATGTGTTGATAGATACAGGTGCGTCTCATTTATTTATATCTACTGCATTTTCTTCTGCATTGGGGTTAGAGGTGGTACGATTAGCGTCTCCGCTCAGAGTAGAGTCACCAGTTGGGGGTACGGTTGATTTAGACCAGGGATGTCATGGTTGTGAGATAGAGGTTGCCGGGCATCGACTTCTATTTGTTTTTGTGTTGCTAGACATTTCGAGTTTTGATGTCATTTTAGGCATGGATTGGTTATCTTTGTACCGAGCCGTGATTGATTGTTACCGCCAGAGAGTTACAGTGTGCACCTCGAGTGGTGATTGTTTTTATTTTTTGGGGGACTGAGTTGATAAGGTCTTGTCACCAGTTTTTGACCCATGTAGTAGGAGCAAGCTTAGTGGCCTTCTTGTGACTCTCTTGGATAGTTAGAGTGATGGGGCCTGTGTTGAATTGCCAAGGGTAGTTTGTGAATACCCGGATGTCTTTCCCGAGGATCTTAATAGTTTGCCACCCCACTGGGAGATTGAGTTCTCCATTGACTTAGTGCCTGGTACGGCACTGATTTCCATGGCGCCGTATAGATTTGCACCTTCTAAATTACATGAGTTGAAGATTCAACTCCAAGAGCTTTTAGACAAGGGCTTTATTCGCCCTAGTACATCGTCTTGGGGAGCGTCGACACTCTTTGCGAAGAAGAAGGATGGGTCATTACGGTTATGTATTGATTATCGCAAGTTGAACCAGGTTACTGTTAAGAACAAGTATCCTCTACCCAGAATAGATGATTTATTTGACCAACTTAGAGGGTCTCGCTGCTTCTCGAAGATAGATTTGAGGTCGGGGTACCACTAGTTGAGAGTCCGGGAGGAGGACATCCAGAAAACAACCTTTTGTACGCGTTATGGCCACTATGAATTCCTTGTAATGCCTTTTGGGTTGACCAATGCACCTGATTCCTTTATGGATTTGATGAACCAAATTTTTTGAGAGTACTTGGATCATTTTGTGGTCGTCTTTGTGGACGACATCTTAATTTATTCAACCTCTGAGGAGGAGCATGAGGCTCACTTGCGAGTAGTGCTTGATTTGCTTAGGGAGCACCAATTGTATGCCAAATTTGAGAAATGCGAGTTTTGGCTAACCAAGGTGAAGTTTTTGGGGCATGTAGTGTTAAGAGAGGGAGTGACTGTAGACTCCTCGAAGATAGATGCTGTGCAAGATTGGGGACAACCCAAAATTTATTTTGAGATCTAGAGTTTCTTTGGATTGGCAGGGTATTATCGACATTTTGTAAGGGACTTCTCTAGACTAGCCGCGCCTTTGACTAGGTTGACTAGGAAGGGTGTCAAATTTGTGTGGAGTGAAGCTTGTGAAAAGTCATTCCAAGAACTTAAGACCAGATTGACTACCGCACCGGTCTTGATAATTCCGGAAAGAGGTTTGGGTTACACCATTATTGTGATGCGTCTCGGGATGGGCTTGGTTGTGTCGTGATGCAAGGGGGAAAGGTTGTGGCCCATGGTTCACAACAATTGAAAACTCATGAGAAAAACTACCCCACCCATGATTTGGAATTAGTGGCGGTAATTTTTGCCTTGAAAATTTGGAGACATTATTTGTATGGCGAGAGGTTTGAGGTTTTCTCGGATCATAAGAGCCTAAAGTATTTGTTTTCCCAAAAAGACTTAAATCTACGTCAACGAAGGTGGATGAAATTTATGGAAGATTATGATTTTGAATTGCACTATCATCTGAGGAAGGCCAATGTAGTGGCTGATGCCTTAAGTCGAAAATCGGTGAGTAGTTTTGCAAGTGTGGCCATTTGGGAATGGGTTATGCTAGGTGATATTGGCAAGTTTGATTTACACTTGGGTGAGTTTGGCAAGAGTGCTACCTTGTTTACTTTGAGTGCTCAACCTACTTTGGTTAGTAAGGTCATAAAGGCACAACAGGGTGACCGTGAGATGGAGTTGATCTGTGATAGGATCTCTAACGGGAATGAAGAGATGGGTTTGAACATTCACTCGGATCGGAGTGTACGTTATCTAGACCGTTTGTTTGTGCCAGAATCTTGTAGAGAGGAAGTACTTCGGGAGTTCCATCACTCAAGCCTTGTGGTACATAAGGGAGGCACCAAAATGTATCATGATCTTAGTCACCAGTTTTGGTGGAGGGGTATGAAGCGGATGTCGCTTGTCAACAAGTGAAGGCTAAACACCAAAGGCCAGCGGGCTTGCTATAACCCTTATCGATAGCTGAGTGGAAATGAGAACATATTATCATGGATTTTGTAGTTGGGCTTCCTAGAACACAACGAGGCAATGATGCCGTTTGGGTGATTTATGATAGGTTGACTAGGTCTACACATCTCATTCTGATGCATACCGATGACTCAGTTGAGTATTTGGCAGAGTTATACATTAGAGAGATAGTTCGACTTCATGGGGTTCCTGTAACCATTGTATCGGATAGAGATCCTCATTTCACTGCCTGGTTGTGGCAAAGCCTTCAAGAGGCATTAGGGACTAAGTTGACCTTTAGCATCGCTTACCACCCTCAGACCGATAGGCACTCAGAGCGAACCATTCAGATTTTGGAGGATATGCTTAGAGCATGCGTCCTTGATTTCAAGGGGTCTTGGGAAAGGCACATACCATTGATTGAGTTCTCTTATAACAATAGTTATCAAGCTAGTATTGAGATGGCACCATTTGAGACCTTGTATAGCCGACCTTGTAGATCACCAGTTTGTTGGGCCGAGGTGGGTGATGCACCGTTGTTGGGTCTAGAAATTGTTAGAGAGACAACCGAGAAGGTTGCCGTCATTCGGAAGAGGTTAGCTACGGGCTAAAGCTGACAGAAAAGTTATGCTGATAAGAGGAGACGACCTTTGTCTTTTGAGGTCGGTGGCCATGTGTTCCTTAAAATATCACCAAGGCGGGGTTTGATGAGATTTGGTAAGAGTGGTAAATTGTCTCCGAGGTTCATTGGGCCTTTCGAGATATTGGAGCGAATTGGGGAAGTGGCATACCAGTTAGCTTTACCGCCACAACTTTTGAGGGTTCACGATGTGTTTCATGTATCCATGCTTAGAAAGTATGAACCCGACCCTTCTCATGTGCTTGATTGGGTTGATTTGGAAGTGGATGAGGATGCCTCTTACGAAGAGCGACCGGTTCAAATATTAGATACCTGGGAGCAAGTACTACATGGCAAAACTATACCGTTGGTAAAGGTGTTGTGGAGACACCATGGGATGGAGGAAGCGACTTAGGAACAAGAGGCGGAGGTCCGCTCCAAGTATCCGGATTTGTTTGAAAATGCCTAAGTTATTATCCTTTGTAATATTCCCTAGTGTTTTGAGGGAAATGTAGTAAAATTGTTAATCACGTGTTGTAATGTATATTGTTATTTTAAGCATGAGGTTGTTGTGGGTTGTCATTACTTTTATTGGAAAGCTTCATGCTTATGCTTATCTGTAGACACCCCATTTTTGACCGCCCTTAAGACTTGGGCTCTATTGATTGTTTACTTGGTGATGAAAGGTGTGCAGTGCAAAGGTTCGGTTTCTTTGACATGGCGAGCGTCAAATCCTAACCTCACACCCCATTTTGGTCCAAAGCTATTTTTGAATGGTTTTTAGATCTTAAAACCCTCTCTTTCAAAATATTTTTGAAAAATGATTCTACGATGTTCCGAGGCTCGCATTTCGTTAAATATTGCGTTTTTCGGTAAACCGAGCAAGGACAAAGTGGAAATGAATGAAAGAGAGATGAATCTTTGAAAAATCTTCCAAAACATCTTTTTTAGAGGTTTGTAGTTGAAGAAAAGAGGAGAGGAGGGAAGAAAATTAGTTTGGTAGAAGTTCGGCATGAATCTGGGTAGAATCGAAACTGAGCGGCTTCACTAAAATGAGCATAACTTTTTTCACAATTCAAATTTTGATGTGAGGCTGCCACCATTGGAAAGCTTACTTCTGGGGCTTCAAGTTGGACACAAGAATGACCTGAAAAGGAGTCCAGATGAAGGAGATATGCCCATTTGAAGTTTGATCTGCAAAGCAGATTTTTGGTGTCAGCCAGAAAAGTGGCCGGTCGACCAGTTGAACTAGTTGACCGACCAGTTAAGTGGCCGGTCGGCCAGTTGAAGTAGCTGACAGGCCAGTTGTGTCCCAAACTCATTTTTTTTGTGATATTTCTCCTCCAGTTGTTTTCACAATGTGCCAGTTGTCTTTACATAAGATATTTCAACCAAGGCTCCATTTTTGCTATATATTGAAGCCATATCTCTTGTTTGAAAGGTTAACAAGTTTGGGGAGGCTCTCTCTCTAAAATATCTCTCTCTCTACAATTTTGGATCAAAAATCTCTGCCTCTCTCTCTTGCCTTTTGTGCATGCAAGTAGAGAAATACCTTTCTTTTGCCTAGATATCCTTGATGAAAGTGGTTCATCTATGGGTTAAGGTTGCTTGAAGCTTATTTGGAGCCTTGTTTGAGCTCTAAAACGAGGATTAAGCTTGGTTTGGTGCCTCTTTTGTGCCTAGTGTGTGCTTTGCTTCAAAGGTATACAACTTACTCAATTTAAGCTTGTCTTGCACACTTGTTTTGCCATCTTTGCAAACTGCTTTTGGCTTGGTTTTGAACTGAAAAAAACTCTGTTTTTCAGTCCTAAAATTGGTGGTTTAAGCCCCCTTTGAGTTTGGGGTGGTCCGCCCTTTTTGCTCTTGGCTTGTAAAGCCTTTTGAGCCATCTCTCAAAGCTTTTCAAACAACCTCCTTTTGGCCTTTTAACCATTGAAATCCAGGGGATTTTCAATGGCAAAAAGCTTGTTTTGAGGTCCCAAATAGGAGGGGGTGGCCTCCCTTCCTTGTCTCTCCATGCTATGCCCAGTTAGCCTTGCAAAGTAGCATGTTTTTGTGACTTGTCTTAGCTTAGTTCGAGCATGTTTTTGGTGTTATTTTGGCATGCTTTAACTCTGATTTTGGTTGGTTGGGTCACCTCTTGCTTGGATTTTGTACTTATAGTGCAATCATGCTCACTAGCTTTACATGCTTGATGTTTTGGCCTATCATTCTAGCTTATGTTAGCTTAACTCCAGCTTGTTTTAGCTACTATTTTGGCATGATTAAGTTCTGTTTTGAGCTGGTTTGACCATATGAGCTTTGCTTTGTATGCTTATAGTGCAATTGTGCTAAATTGCCTAACATGTGCTATTGTTTTGGCCTCTAAATCTAGCCATTCTTAGCTTATTTCAAGCATGTTTTACAACTCCATTTAGCCTGTTTTAGGACTGTTTTGGGCTGTCTTGGTCATATGGCTCATGTTTTGTATAGCTATAGTGCAAATGCCTTCACTAGCTCATTGTCTTAGGCCTCTAGCATGCTTTGCTTGTGATGTTTGCATGCCATAGCATCATTTCATATGTGATTTTAGACCATATACTTCTGTCATAGTCTCACATATATCACCCTTTAATTGTGTTTGAGAGTTGAGTCTTATGTCTTGCTTGTGAGCCAACATGTGCGCATGATTTTCTACTCTTTTGTGCCTTAATTTCAGCATGATTAGGCCACTATTTTGGCATGATGTAGCTCTGTTTTGGGCTAGTTTGGTTATTTGAGCATTGTATTGCATGCCTCTAGTGTTGTGTCCTTCACTAGTTTCAATGCTTTTGGTTTGGAGCATGTTGTGCTTGAGTTGCTTGCATGTTGTAGTCTTATTTTCCATGCCATTTCAACACTTAAAACATCTGCAGCCTCCCTCATTTCTTCATTTTTCCATTTCCTTTGAGGGTTGTTTGGCCTTAAGTTTGTGTTTAAGCATGAGTTAGAGTTTGTGCTTAAATGGCTTTAACCCTCTTTTGAGGGTTCCTCCTAGTCAAAGGCATGATTTCTACTCATGTCCTAAACCAGCTTTTGGTTGACCCCTCTCATTAGAGGACTTTCACAATTGGACTAACCGATTAAGGAATTAATTGGCAATCTAAAATGTGTAAACAAGAATTGAGCAATGTAAAACTTGCGCAAGATAAGCATATTGTTTGCATTGCATGTGTTTGGATCGGACGTTAATCCAAACACGAGAAATGTGGGACGTTTCATACTTAAAGTGATGAAATGTATCACATTTCTTGGTCGCCATCCCCCTTGATCGTGCATGATAGGGTGGAGGCCTCTTGAGTCTTGTGTGTTGTTTTGCATTCATCAACATGGTACGAGCTTGGTTCTTGGCCACCATGCATTGAAAATGCTTGGTTGGTGGCTTGAGAGCCAAGCGCCACACTCCTTTGAGCTTGAGACATGATGAGGAGGGTGGTAGTACGTACATTTTCTTGCAAATGCATTGTCTTGGCTCTGTTGTTCTCTGTTACAGCAAAACCAGAAGTTTGGAACAGAAACTGGCCGACCAGCTACTTTAACTGGCTGACCGGCCACTTCAACTAGCTGACCGGCCAGTTGAAGTGGCTGGCAATCCCCTTAAGTGGCTTGCAGCCCACTAGGAGGTCCCTGTGTTGAAGCAAAGGTAATCTAGAGATTGGCACAATTTTCAGAGATCAAGGGAAGTGCAAACAAAGACAACCAAAGGCAAGGCAATGGGTTTTTGGGATGACGCCAACCGAGCATGCATGTCTCCCTCGCCCACGAGGCCATCTTCTCTTTATTGCTTTATTAGTTACTTGCTTCTAGCTATTTCAATGTGTTGTAATTAATTAGCTTAGATAGTTAATTAATTTAATTACTTTAATTAGCTTAGATTAGCTAGTTATTCAATTCGGTTTGTAATAATTAATTAGCTAGAATAGTTAGTTAATTAGTTTTGTTGTTGTAATAATTAGCTTAGCTTAGTGTAGCTTAGCTTATTTATTCGGACCCCCCTTCGAGAGGGCGCATTGTTGTAATAAGGGTGCGTGTGTGTGTGCATGTCTTCTAACCCCACTTCTTTCTCCCTTTTACTTAATCGCTTTCGATGGTTAGTTTTAAGGCATATTTCAATTAGCATACCTTATGCTTTGTATGCGTGCATCATTCATTTGTCTTGTATGCACCGGGCTCGGTGCATCATACAAACTGCATCGTGTTTCAATATCTCTTTGAATACGTGTATCAAATGTTGCTTCATATGCCATCTTAGATAGCCGAGCCTATTTAGTTGCATTTTGCATGTGTTGCATTAGACATTTTAACGTAGTTAGGATCATGCATTGTTTTCTAACTAGTTTCTTGTTTTGGCTCGGAGTACACTGTAAGTGTTACGCTTTAGCATACTTGCATGAGTGTGAGTGCTGCCATGATAGCATGCTTGCCATGAGGCAATTTGCTTATATGCTTAACTGCATGAATGCCTGTGGGTGAAGGCTTGATTGCCTGAATTGGAACAACTCGAGGATTGTGAGTTTTAAGCCCATTTTGCGAAGTGGCAAAATCATATTTTAAAGCCCACTTGAGGGTGGCAAATCCGTGCTTTAGCCCACTTGAGGGTGGCATTTTCAAACCATTTCAAAAACAAACATGAATTGTTTTGTTCCAATTCTCGTGATTGAGTCTATACTTGTATGTGTGCGCCACATAGTAAAGTTAGCTAATAATCTGGAAAAGAACACATGAGGTTTATAAAACAACATATCATGCTTAGTAGAGGCCGATCCTTTGATCAGGCGAGCGGGGGGTGCTCATTTTAGGACCTTCCCCTCTCGTACCCAAGTTCCTGAGCCGAGGCAACTTTGGTGATGACGGACACGTGGCCTTTGGCACGAGTCAGGGTTTCCTAAATTTCCTAAAATAAAATATTTAGGTGGCGACTCTGTAATCTGGCAAAGTAGTCCATGTTTGGCACTTCTTGATTAAAATCGATTTTACAAAATGATTTGCCGGATTTGGACTCTTTGGTGATTTATCAGTGTTACATTGCACTTTGCGAGACTAGATACACAAACTGTGACAGGAGTCCGAACTGTAGTAGCTATGAACCCAAATTCGCACCCTCTCCAAAAGAGAGGCGCGTGGAGGAAGTTCGGGCGGTCTACATTATCTTGGACGGTTGTTGTTAATGGGGTAGTCAGGATGATGATGTTGACTTTTAGTTGAGAATTAATATTGTGATTTGAAAATGTAATAGCACGGCTTTGATAGCTTGAAACCCCTTTGTTTGGGTAGTTTGATTAATTTTAGGGACGAAATTTCCTATAATGGGGAGGTTGTGATGATCGGGTATGTTGTCCACCTCGTCCTTTTGAGTTATGTTGGATTTACTTTCGTTCGAATGTCGGGTTTTAATGTGTGGTCTTGTTAACTGTTGGATTCGTTGTTTTGAAAACTTCCTTCTCAAAAATTTTCATTCTTATTTATTTCTATCCCAAGTTTCACTTGTTTTAGATGGTGCGAGGTTGGATCTGGGGTACCTTGGGCCGAACTGGAATTTTTCTTGGTTGGAGGGCAGAGTCGCACCTACGGGGGCTTGAGCTGCATGTACTGGAGAGGGGCCGCACGTGCGGAAAACATGGTTTTCTCGAGGGGCTCTACTGCATTATATGCAGCTGCAGGGTGAGAGTGCCACACGTACAAGGGTGAGTGCCGCACGTGCGGGAGGTACACACCGCAAGTGCGGGAATGGGTGCCGCACGTGCGAAACTCCGCTGAATCCGAAAATTCTGCTTTTCTCTCTTCTTGGGCAGTGTATATATCACTTTTTGTATACCTCTCTCTCTCTAAAAACCCATTTCTCTACCTTCTCTCTACATTTACCTACGTAAAACAAGATCAAAATGCATGGAGCAGGAGGAGGCAGGCGGTGTGCAGACTGAGCTACCTGATTTGCAGTCAGGAAAGGGGGATAGTGGAAACAAGGGAGGGAGGCCAAATAAGCAAAAATCTTCTGGCAAAGCAACTGGAAGCCAGAAGAAGAAAAAGAGGTAATCTTTTTTTTGGGTTTTTTTGTGTGGTGATATAGTTGTGTTTTTGCTATTTTATTTATTATGTCTGTAAAAATTTCTTTTTGGAATGTTCGAGGGTTTAATAACCCTTCAAAGCATCAGGAAGTACTTGATTTTGTAAGGCAAGAAGATATTAAAATTCTTAGCATTTTGGAGACAAAAGTTAAAATGGAAAATGAAGCTCGAATTTTTGAAAATAGCTTTAACAATTGGAAATTTTTGTCTAATTCACAACCAGATTTGCCAGCCAGAATCTGGGTCTGCTGGGACCCAAATTTCTGTGATATTAATCTAGTTAAAAAATCATACCAGTTTATTTTTGTAAAAGTGACTGTTTTTGAGGGTGACATCTGTTTTTTCTCTACGTTCGTGTACGCGGATAATAAGCATGAGTTGAGGCTCCCTTTATTTTCGAAGCTCCAAAATTTAGCTGTCAACTATGCAAATTGTCCTTCTTTGTTCCTGGGTGACTTTAATGCTGCTCGTTACTCTTTTGAAAGACTGGGGGGAAAGGAGGTTTGGAGTAGAGCAAATGAAATCTTTAACAGTACTATTTTGGACGTTGATCTAGAAGATCTGTGCTCTAAGGGTTGTCAGTTTACTTGGTCAAATAAACGCGGGGGTGGTGATTATATTACGTCTAAGATTGATAGAGTTCTGGTTAATGAGAGGTGGCTAACTGTTAATCCTAACTCATATGCTCACTTCTTGCCACCTGGGATTTCTGACCATTCCCCAGTGGTTGTGCATCTTGGATCTGAGGTGACAAATTTCAGAAAACCTTTCAAGTTTTTTGATTTTTGGGCTGACCACACTGAATTCCTTCCTAAAGTGTTTGGTGTCTGGAGAAAATATGTTAGGGGTTCTCCTATGTTTCGAGTTTGTCAAAAGCTCAAAACACTTAAACCCATTTTAAAAGAGCTTAATAAGAAGGAGTTTAGCGATATCTCTAAAAGAGTTGTTATTGCTAAGGATCTTCTTCTTAGTTCCCAGATCAAGCTTGATAAAGATCCGCTAAATTTAACTCTTCAGGAGAAGGAAAGGGAGGCCTATGCGAAATATGTGGATCTCAACAAAGCTGAGGAGAGTCTTGCTCACCAGAAATCCCGCGTCCAATGGTTAGGTTTGGGGGATAGGAATTCCAAATTCTTTTTCAAAACTGTTAAGGGTAATGTGAATAGGGGCAGGATTCATAGTGTTGAGCTCCCAAATGGTGATAGGGTTACCAAGAGTGTAGAAGTCAATAATACCTTTGTTGACTACTTCACGGATTTGTTTGGAAAGCCATTTGATGATCAGTATAATGGTTGTAGTAGGATTAGTAGCCTCATCTCAAAGAGAGTGTCTGCTGATCAGTACCATAATCTTGCTAGAGAGGTTATTGAAAAGGAGATCATTGATGCGTTCAGATCTCTGAAAGCTAACAAGGCCCCTGGCCCTGATGGTTATTCGGCGGGCTTTTTCCTTAAGGCCTGGGATATTGTGGGAAGGGAAGTTGTTGAAGCGGTAAAATCATTTTTTACTTCGGGGGAATTGCTTCAGGAGATAAATAGCACAACCATTGCGCTTATTCCTAAGACCCCGAATGCTGAAAAAGTGGGGGATTTTAGACCTATTTCGTGCTGCAATACTGTGTATAAATGCATATCTAAGATTATTGCTAACAGGATTAAACTTGTTCTACATGAGATTATTGACCCTGTTCAATCAGCTTTTGTTCCTGGGAGGAGAATTGCTGACAATATTTTCCTCTCTCAAGAGCTTATGCGGGGCTATCATAAATTTACACCTTCTCCCAGGTGTACTATGAAAATGGATATTATGAAAGCATATGATAATGTTAGGTGGGATTTTGTTCTAGATGTTATGGTTGAGATGGGGTTTCCCCCTAACATTGTTCGATGGGTCAAAGCTTGCATGACTAGCCCTTCTTTTTCTATTTGCATAAATGGGAGTCTACATGGCTACTTTAGCGGTGCGAGAGGTTTGAGGCAGGGTGATCCTATGTCCCCTTACCTCTTTGTCATTGTTATGGAAGTGTTAGCTAGAATTCTGGCTGAAAAGGCATCTCATCCTAACTTCAAATTCCATTGGAGATGTGATAAAACAAAGTTGGTCAATTTATGCTTCGCAGATGATTTGATGATCTTCTGTAGGGGTGATGTGTTCACTGTTCAGTCCATAAAAGATGGATTGGAAGAATTTAAAAATTTATCTGGGCTGTCTCCTAGCCCTAACAAAAGTCACATTTTCTTCTCCGGTTGTGATAGACATCTGAGAGATGAGATTCTTCGTGTTTGTGGTTTTAATGAGGGTACTTTGCCCGTGAGATACTTAGGGGTTCCCTTGGTGTCCACTAAGCTTAAGGCCACTGATTGTGATAAGCTTGCTGAGCGAATAACTAAGAGAATCAAGAGTTGGACTAATAAATGTCTGACTTATGCTGGTAGAGCCCAATTGATTCAATCTGTGTTATTCTCTATGCAAGTGTACTGGACCTCTCTTTTTATTCTTCCCAAGAAAGTTATCAAGTCCATTGAGAGTCTTTTTAGAGCTTTTCTTTGGTCTGGCTGCGAGTTGAAGAAATCTGGGGCTAAGGTCTCTTGGGATAGGATTTGTTCTCCTAAAAGTGAAGGTGGTTTGGGGTTTAAAGCACTCACTGTGTGGAATAAGGATGCTATTGCTAAGCATGTCTGGTTCCTCCTTTCGGGTAGTGATCAATCTATGTGGTGTCTTTGGGTTGAGGCATATATTCTTAAAGGTCAAAGTTTTTGGAGAGTTAAGATTCCAAATGACCCCTCTTGGGTTTGGAGGAAAATACTCTCTCTTAGACCTATCATCTATCCTTTTCTTAGACACCGTGTGGGTGATGGCTCTAGGATTTTCCTTTCGTTTGACAATTGGCACCCTATGGGGTCTTTGTGGGACAAATTTGGGGATAGAATTGTGTATGACTCTGCACTGGGTTTTAGGGCTAAGGTTAGTGAGATTGTTGAGGGCAATTCTTGGAGATGGCCTTTCCCCTCCTCATGGGAGATTATGGATCTCATAAATAGTACCCCCTCACATTTTCTCCCTACTGGTGGGTCTGATGTTGTTGATTGGTGCCCTGCTGCAAATGGACAATTTACCATTCAATCCACTTGGCATTCTTTAAGGCACCATTTTGACAAAGTTGAGTGGTCTAGCATTATTTGGGGGCCTTATAATATCCCTAAAGTTAGCTTTGTGGTTTGGATGGCCATTCTAGGCAGATTGAATACTGGTGATAGGTTGCAAACTTTTGGTGTGTCTCAATCTGCGGAATGTGTCTTTTGCCACCATTCTTGTGAAGATCACAATCACCTCTTTTTTGAATGTCCGTTCTCTGCCAAAGTATGGACTGCAATTAAGGGCAAAATGAATGTTGACTGGCCACCCACTTGTTGGAATGATCTGATCCAGATTATTGCCAAATCTGTGAAAGGGAAATCTTTAGGCACTATTATTACCAAGCTTTCCTTTGCCTGTACTGTGTACCAGCTATGGATTGCTAGGAATAATAGGGTGTTTAAGAAGGCTATGGTTCCTGAAGAGGTGGTTATAAAGTGTGTTGTGGATGTGGTAAGATTCAGGGTAATGCATATTACCAATTTGAAATCTCACCCTACTGATAGATGGTACCTCAGATCATGGAGACTACCAAATACTATTTTGAAGCTGGCGGCCGCTGATGTGAGATATGAGAGTATTTAAATTGAGAGTTGAGCGATGGTTAGCATACACATTGTGGGGTTTACTAATGTTTGTTATTGTTATAGCTGCGTGGATCACTGGAATGCTGAATGTTGAGTGTGTGCTTTACAATCTGAGGGCCGAGAATAGTGTGAGAAATAAACAATCACCTTCCCCCAAATCACTAGCCACATTGAGAGGAATTAACATGTTATTATATATTCTCTGTATTCTTTTCTTTTGCAGGTATATGGAGCATTGTTTTCCGAGTGATGTGAGCATACATAACTGTGGGTTGAGTGTAGTGAGCTTCTATAAGTGTGCTGTAACATGTAATCTGTTGTTGATTCTTGAATGTCACGATGTTAAGGAGCTTTTAATCCTGTGGGGTTTTGCTGGTTTGACAGGGTCTATTACTATGTCTAGAATCTGTGCTGGATGTATTGGATGGCAGCACATTATTTCCTTGGATGGATGCTGTCTGGTGTGGTTTTACAAGCCAGGTCTACTTGAAGATTGCAGCTGGATATCTTGTGTTGATGGCTGCTATATGCGCCCCTTGTGTGAAGAATGTCTTTTTATTCTGTTTGTCATGTTTAGTGTTTGTTGGTGTTTGGCCTACCCGTGTGGGGTGTACACGGGGTATATGTTTTATATGCATTTTGGTTACTTTGCTACTTAGTTATTTGGGTGTGTTCATGCTCCCCATTAATCTTGTATGTGGCCCATGAACATATTCGTGCTTGCTGCTACTATACTTTGCTTTCTAGGTTAGTTTTAGTGGTCTTGTTTTAGTTGTTGCCCGGTGTTTTGGCGTGTTTTATTCCTGTTCTAGTCTGGGTTGGTTTGCTCTCGGTTTTTTTGTGGTTTATGTGTTTCTTGTATAGTTCTCTGGTTAGGGCCTGGGGTATGCCCCTTGTAATTGTGTAAGTTTTCTGTCTTTTATTTTATGACTTATCCACCCAAAAAAAAAAACAAGATCAAAACCTTGATTTCTTTAAATCCATTGGATTTTTGACCCAACATCTTTCATTAAAGTTGGATAACTTCTCAAGGGCTTCGTTGTGTGCGGTGAAGATCGAGTTTCGTCACCATTGGATTTGGGGCATTCGTCTCTTTTCTTCTCCAAAACTTGAGGTAGGGATTTTTCTTAGAGTTATATATATATTTTTGCAAGATTTAGTTGAATTTCGAAACACCCCTTTGATAGTGTTGAAACTTGATTTTTTGTTCAAGAATTTGAGTGATTTTGAAAGTGGGTTGACCCCTTGTTTCTTTGAAATAATCTCTTGAAGGTTTTGAACTACATTGATTGAGAAAAGATCATTTTTTTTTTTTTTTTTGGAGAGAGTCTTTCAAATGATTTGTGTGTGTAGTTGTGGTGAGAAAACCTAGAAATTTGGGTTTGAAAGATGTTGAGAACCCATGGATGACATTGTTATTTTATTATTTATTTATTTTTTGGTGCCAAAATGAATGATTGATTGGAAAATTTCTTATGTTTATATAAAAATGACGAATTTCATGGGATATGAGAATTGTTGATTTTGGGAGTTGTTGTTCAAAATGTTGATATAGTCTTGAAGTGGCTAATTTGTTGAGAACACATGAAAAGTGGATTATAGTTACTTTTGTTGAACTTGAATAGATATATTGCATGAATTGTGTGAAAGAATTGAAAGGATGCTGCATTGCATTGATAATTGTTGCATTCGCATTTCAATTCATTTGGTTATAATAAATTTTGATTATTAGATTTGAAAACTTTGCATTGAGAAAAGAATGTTGTGAAATAAGTTTTCATTGAATTGTTTTGGGGTAAATACGTTGGTAAGTTTGGATAAGAAGTGTAGATGAAATTGATTAAGTTGGTCTGAGTGTCTGGGGTGAAAGACTGAAAACATGCGCGGAGGAGGTACCACTTCGTTTCCGGTTAGCTAACGGTAAAGTGGGGTTTTGGTAGTGCTATTTATGCCTACTTGTAGACACCAACCTAGGGATTACCTGAGTCGTATTTACCGCCCCTTGAACTAAATTGAAAAATTTTGGATTGTTGAGATTTTAAGATATTATTGAGCACGATGGTTTTCAAAAGATGAGGAAATGTGATTTTCTTTCAAAAATGCATAGTATGGCATGTGCATTTTCATTTTTTGATACTTGTATAAAATGTATATATTTTGTTAAGAATTTCCTACTAGGGTTTATGCTCACCCAATGAGATTTTGGTGCAGGAAAAGATGTGGTGATTCCGCCGAATTAGGGCGTGGATGTATATGTTGAGAGTACAAGGCTCTTGTTTTGTTGTGGTATATTTTACTAGCCAAAGGCTAAAATTGTATGGGTTCGAGAAATCATTTTTGTGTAATCGGGCTTAAGCCTTAGAATTTGTAAGCCTTTGAGGGTATTTATTTATTTTTGGATTGAATGTTCTACATGCTATACATTCATGTACTAGAAACCATTGAATGTATATTCGCATGTGGAGTTATTTTGTATGAATCCCATGATCATGTAATGGAAGAGTTGGGGAAATTATTTCGGATTATCATGAGGAGCCATGGTTGTTGTACTATGTGATGCATAAATTTTTGGGGCGTTACAATCACTATTGTACAGCCTATTGGGCCCATTTTAGAGCTCATTTTAATGATCAGAATAGTTCACTTTATACAGTATATTGAATAAAACATACTTGTAAAAAAAAAAATCAATTGATTGGGCATCGGTAACTTTTTCATCAAATAACATTTTGTTTTATATTTCAAATTAAACTTACAATTCATTTTTTTGCATATAAATGTGATTTGATTAAATAGTTACTAATATCTGATCAAATTAATTTTTTACAAATATATTAAATTTGATATACTTTGAAAGTAAATAATTTAAATCATCGAAATTAAATTTTTTTTTTTTACAAATATATTAAATTTGATATAATCTGAAAAAGAAATGATTTAAATTATCAAAAAAAAAAGTCTTAAAATGTGCCTAAAGCATAACAGAGTCTGTGAGCATAGTTCACAACAACCCAAATCCCAAAAAAGTGTCATCTACATAGAGTGATTAATGCATTAGTTAGTAGGTCAGGGTGATTAGACTAATTTCTATCTGATTTAACAATATTTATTAATGAAATGATTACATTGAAAATTTTCTAAAAGTATAAAATTAAAATATATAAGAATGAAATTAAAATTAGAAAATAAAAGTGTAATTTACCATATACAAAATTACACTAACAACAATTGAAGGCTTTACCCAAGACGCATTACATTCTTAATGCGCCTCTATTCCTTTATATAGTCATACGATTTTCTCATTGAATGCTCAAGATTAAACCAAGTGAAAACATAAGATTGACCTTAAGCAATTTCAGTAACATTCTACAACATTCTATAAATATCTAAGATATTTTTGCATTTTGAACGTTATAGAGTATTTTAGAATTGCGCAAGTCTTCTAGAGAAAATATAACAAGGATAAATTATACTTTATATCTTTGCTCTTTGCACCAAATCTCAATTTAGTTTCTACACATAAAATTATGACAGTCCACCTCTTACACTAGTGGTCAAATCTTACTTTAGTTCTACATATGAAATTATAACAGTCAACCCATTGCACTTATGAAATCGTGACAGTCAACCCCTTACACTTCTGGTCAAATATTAATGTCTCCCTTGTTACTCTACCGTATAAGTTTTTAACAGAAGCCAGTAATGTGACGAGTATATGACTACAAAATAAGGGTAAAAAAGAAAAATCACCTAAATTTTCTGTCTATACACATTTCTCCCAAAATTTACATTAAATTTTGATTGTGTTCGGTTAAAACAAAATGTAGATTGTGAATGATTAAGGAGATGAATTAGGATTTTGCAAAAATTGGAATCAAGAAATTCTGTTTTCCATAGTAACACAGTCTTCTGTCTATTCCTCTTCATTTCTCTACTACATTTTTTCTTTTAATTTCAATAGATCTATTTTCTAACATCTTCATCCCAATTTTCAGAATATGAACATATATATATAGTATTATATAACTTTCACATGCTTATCATATGGGACAAAGTGTATATTGGTGAAAAATGAGGATAATTCTTTTCTTTTACCCTTATTTTGTGGTCCCATGTTTATCACATGACTACATTCTATTAAAATTTTTTAATGAAGTAATAGAAGGACAAAATTGACACTTGACCTGTAACGCCCTAGATTTTATTACTCGAATACCATTATCCAATCCCTGATTATAGTCCATTTCCATAATAATAAAAGCGGAAGCAAGAATAAATAGCCAAGCAATAAATATTCTCTCTCGTATGCACGATGATGAACTGTTCAATTACAATAAGACGGCATTCTGTCTACAAGTAATAGACCCCGTGGTCAACAAATAAGGAGACTCTATGGTCTTGAACAATATTTCAAACTTCTCACCTGAAAAATGGTTAGCAACGTGGGATGAACACTAACGTCCAGTAGAGATCCCAGTGATTCTAAACAATAGTATAATATAGATATATATGATCATGAATGCACTAGCTCAATAAATATACATAGATAGTGTTGTTTTGCATATCCAAAATATACATACATACGTATACTTTTCTCAAAAGAATCATTCTTTATCATTTCAAGGAAAATCCATTTTTCAGACCTTCGTAACTTATTATTTTCAATTCAAAAGATTTCCAAACCGAAGTCACATCTCGAATATCACACACAATAACCATTTCGGCAACTCTACGACTCATCTTTTATAATCCAAATGATTTCATCACATTGTTTATTTTCAAAATCAAATCCACAATTCCTTTATACTCCCGTGCTACTCATTTACATCAAACAACACTAATAAACATAACAATTATATTCTCAATAGAATCAATCCACCTCATTACACAACTTCAACTATATTCTCAATACAAATTTTCGTCAACAATAATCTCTACAAATATACATACATTAGTAATAAAATCTCGTAATAAAATAAACAACTTGTGGTCTCACCAAGACCCACGTCTGCCTGCTTTACCGGTTGGTAGCTGGAAGGAATGCATTATCTCTATATAGCACAACCTGCTTTATCAGGTGCTAACCGAAAGGAACGCATTACTTCTATATAGCACATCAACCCGCTTTACTAGTTGCTAGCCGGAAGGATTGTGTTACCTCTATATAGCACAACCACATTCCATAACTCGTGTATCTCAATTTCCTTCCATTCATTCACATATAATTACGTAATTATTCAGTTAATCAACAACACATAAAGTTTCATATCAACCTATTTCACATCAATTCTACAACAAGTAATATCATTCTCCACTGATGGACAAGGACAAAACCTCTAAGTATTTAATAGTAATAATATAAATTCTTATAAACAAGATAGTGTGATTCTCATAACATTTCCATACCTCAATATTACCAATATTGTCTAGAGTTAGATTAACAATTATACCATCTCGTAATGTCCACAATTGATTCCACTATTTTTGATCACCAACATTTACAACATAGGCCAATTTCATGATAATCATTTACTTCATTCTCTCTCTATTTTCCATTTCTAGTTCACAATACTTATTGCAATAATCTATTAATTACTTTTTAACTATCACATTTTTCATTTACCAATGACAATACCTAGCTCAACCATTTATAAACATTAACCCTTTTTTTGATACTACATAACCATCAAATAAAAATTAGGGTTTTTCATTTTAAACTTCACAACTAACTTTTAATAGCATCCATTCATCATATTAACGGAGACATAACAAGATCAACCATTTAAATTTCCTTATCTTCCCATTTCACATTTCTTATTCACAAAAAAAAAAAAAAAAAAAAAATCAAAAATCAATATTTATATAAAAAAAAAAATCATTTTTTCTTTGCATTCTCATAAACATTAAATTAAAAATTAGGGCTTCTTATTTCAACCATCATAAACCTGTTCTATTAGCTTAAAATTTTCATAATCAACAACAAAATATAAGATTAAAATATTTGATTCAAAACCCTAAATCTCATCTACATGTATTTCAAAAGAATCACTTATAAACTCATATTTTTCATGCAATAAAAAGTACCTCATATCCATCTATGGTGATATATTGAAAAAAATCAAAGAAATCCCTACCACAAAATATGAAGAAAAGCAAATCCGAAAACGCAAGCTTGCCAGATCAAGAATTTGAGACTACCGATGCGAAGAGTGCAACGAGCTCTCCTACTTCCTTTTACAAAGATTGTGCAAAATCTCACTCTAAGGACTCCCACTCTAAGCTCAAAGCTTGAGCAACAATGGTGGAAATTGGAGAGAGAGAGAGAGAGAGAGACGAAACCAACTCTCTGGGAAAGGAAAAGAAAATGAAGTAGATGAAAGAAAAGGTAAAAAGGAAAGGGGCTGGGGGCAGCCTCACGTGGGTTGCCTTTTTTTTTTTTTTTTTTTTTCTATTTATACATACATATATATACATCAATTAAAATCATTTTAACAACACTTTAATATTTTGTAACATAAAATAATATAATTTGTTTCATCATAAAAAATATTTTTCGTTTTATAAAACACACTATAAATTCACATTTCAAACATTTATTATAATACAATATAATAAATAATAACTCCTCTCGAAGTGGTACCTTCCATTCACATAATTAAAAGGACCAAACAATTAAACATGTGTTACATGAACCCAAATTAAATTGATTCTAAATTATGGCTCTTGAATTAAATTTCCACCCATGAACTAAACATGCCCAAATATATACAAAACTAAACCCAATAAGTTTTACCTCAAGTCATGATTTTAATATCAAATCTCAACACAAAAATTCTACTATAAATTAAACTGAACACTGTTCACTTCGTAAATTTTTAGAAAATAAATACTCATGCATAAACACTTCATAAATTTTTTTGAAGTGTTTTGAGCTGTAACGCCCCAAAAATAATACAATGAATCCAACCCACAAGCGAAAAGATAATAGAAATAATATACTTTCATTCATCAGAGTTCGTGTACAAAAGCTAACACATGCGAAATACATTCACAAAATATTCATCCTGAATCTACAGCATGTGTTGTATTGATATAAGAACTAAAAAAAAAATAAACAGATAACCATATGCCCTATGGGCTTACATCTTTCCAAGTCCTTACTTGGTTACAACAAAAGAAAGAACTCTTGCTCCCAAAAGCCCCTTCAAGCTATTGCCTTGGCGAAGACATATCACCAACACTTGAAAATGGTTTTTCCAAATAGGGTGAGCCAAAGCCCAGTACGAACAATTTAACACAATATATGAGATTTAACAAAGATATAAGTACAATATGCATATACAATGCCTGTGACAAGATATTCACATTTTATAAAATCATAAAATACCAAATCCATATCTTAATCAATTTTCCTTTGATTCATTTCAATTCATGAGCCCATTTCATTATCTTTCAACAACCCAACTGAGACTACTACTCAGTGGTTTTCCAACTAACACAATTACAACACAAACACTTCAATTTGCCATTTTATGGAAATTTCATCCACGAGATCGGCACCTATGTATACGCACGGTTTCGGGACTTTCACTCGAGACTTTCACCCGGGACACTCCCGCCAACTTAATTTCAATAGAGTCCATCCCCTATCTCCTCCCAAAACATGGAGTACATCCCCCCTTTCTCCTTCCAAACATCATACATATACAATGTATTTAAAGCATAGTCATATTCAATGACAACCAATAAGAAATTAGTTTTAATTCATCTAATCCTCATGCAATTTCTACAACAATCATAGCTATCCTCCACCGATAGCCCAATACAAATATTTCTAAACAAATATTCAATCTCAAGACAAATAATTTATTCAATTTTCCATGGGTGTGAGGTGATATATGTATCCAACTCCACCGTTTATTTCAATATTCACCCAATTTCATCTTTACAACACCAATTCCATTTATTTATACAAAATAAATATTTAAAACATTTTAGGGCAAACTCCCTTTTACCAAATATCAACCCAAAGTCCAAAATCAACTATTTTGTAACCATACAACCTTATATTTAACCTCACAACCATTTCCACAACATATACTTAGAAGCCCCTCTTTTGATTTTTACAACCCAAACCCTAGGTTTGTCCATAATACACCCAAAGCCCACCATTGTTACACAATCAACAAATATCTAAGTTAAAAACCATATGAAGGTGTAGAAAATCCTTACCTCAAAGAGAGAAGATGAGCAAGGGAAGGATGAAACTCCAAAGATGCTCAAACCCTACTTCATTCGGATAAAAAAGAAGATCTTGAGACGCTCTATCCTTTTCTCAAAGTCACTAGGGTGGAGAACTCAATGGATCTAGGTGAAAATCTAGAGAGAAGATAAGGTTTAGAGAGAGAAACTCAAGATCTAGGGTTTTAGAGAGTTTTAGAGAGAGAAAAGAATGAAAAAAGTGAACCAAAAAGTCGTCTTCACAGACTGATATACACGCAGTCCGCTCGAGCGTGCAAAGTGACACTCAAGCGTCAGAGGTATTGTTTCGCTCGAGCGTGAAAAGTGATGCTCGAGCATGGAATACACACTTTTAGAAGTTTTGTAGATTAAGGACATTGCTCGAGCTCAAGCTTGGCTGCTCGAGGGTCCATCCACTCGAGCGGAGGAAACGCCTCTCAAGCGTAGAATACACTCTTCCAGTATTTGTAGGTCTGCAAAAATACTGAGAGTTTGTAAAGCCCGCTCGAGTGCAAGAATGGCCGCTCGAGCGGAGGGGCAAAAATCTAGGTAGCAAAGGTTTGGAAAATCAAGCAACCAACCTGTTCCAAACACACAACTACAATCCAAATGATTAATCCAAGGAACAACAAGGGGAATAAGAGATGAACAACATTGAACCATGAAACCCGAGTCCGAAACATAATAAAATGTCGGGTCAAAACTGAGGTTGCTATAACCTCCCGCCCTTAAGGAATTTCGTCCCCGAAATTACAATTCAAGTTTCAAAACTATGTTTTAAGCCATTACCACAATGATTACAATTCAATTCCAACACCATGACCCATCTACCGGTCATTCAATCCCATCACATTATGAATATACATTTCATATTTCCAACATATTCAATGTTTATAATTAACTCGTATTTCCAAAACTTAAACATATATAATGTTTTCAAAGGTGATACAACACATACAATACGTCATATTCTCAAAGCATATGCAATGCTTATATTGAATCCATGCTTCCAAAACATCCACAACATGTACAATGTCCTTGTATTCCTAAAATATATACAATGCTTTTACACTTCATTAACATAATCAAAATCTCAATATATATTCAAACACCAACAAATAAGTCCGGATAATTCTCATGGACTTCCAATTCACGCTCCCAAGTTGCTTTCTCAACCCCGTGATGTTTCCACAATACTATGACCAAGGGGATTGTCTTGCTTTGCAAGACTTGGTCCCGTGTGTCCAAGACTCTCACTGGTCTCTCCTCATACGAGGTATCCTCATCTACCTCTAAGTTGGTCCAATCCAACACGTGCGATGGATCCAGCTCATATTTCTGAAGCATACTAATATGAAACACATTATGAATCTCAGAAAGCTATGGCGGTAATGCCAAATGGTAAGTGTAGACACCTCATTTTTGACGGCCATTACAACTTGGACGCCATTGCATGCACACCTGATGATGAGTTTATATGCTTGCCAAGTGCTCGAAGTCCTCAGCGGGATGCTATAGCTTTGAGCCTTTAAAACCCTATACCCTTGTTGCTTCAGTTTTGGACCAACCTTGAACTTTTCAAGCCTGCAGCCTCTGGTGGCCTGCCAGCCACCCTTTTGGGCTATTGGCCATCACTTTTTGGTTTCCGGCCACTAATGTGGCCTACCGGCCACCAGTGATGGCCAGCCGGCTATCACTGATGGCCGATCGGCCACTAGTGCCTTTTGCAGATATTTTCTGACAGCTGTGCCAGCTATTTGGAAAAATACATGCATCTACCCTCACGTGCAGGGCTGGATGCTCTCGGGGAGAATTCATGTTTTCTATATATATGAGGCTCCTCTCTCATGTTTTAAGGTTAGAAAATTTTAAGATCAAAAATTTTCCTCTCTCTACAATTCTCTGTCTCTAGCAAATTCCTACACTTTTGCCTACAAATCCTTAACCTTTGCCTATACACACTTAACCAAATCTTCTCATCTTTGAGTTGAGATACTTTTGAGGCTTGTTTGAGCCCTTGAAGGTGTTGTTTTCTTGGTTTTGATGCTTGGACTTCATTTCCTCTTCAAGAGGTATAAGGCTTTGCCTATTTGCTTGCTTTCACTACTATTATTCTTGCTGCTTTCCAACTATTTTTGGGATATAAAAACTCTGTGTTTTTGGGCTGAAGCTTGGGTCTAAGGGCCATTAAAGGTTGAGGGGTTGATAGCCTTTCTTTATACCTTGTTTTGGAGGCCTTTACCCTTGTGTTTCCCACCCTTTTACTATTTTTTTCTGAGCTTTTAAACACTAATTTTCAGAGTGTTTTTAGTAGCCTAAATCATGTTTTGAAGTCCAAATTTGGAGGGGTTAGCCTCCCCTCCTTGTGTCTTGCTCACTAGCCTAATTTATGCCATGTTTTAGCATGTTAATCTAGCTATTTTTAGCTCAATTCCAGCATATTTTAGGACAGTATTAGACCTATTTTAGCACTATTTTGGGTTGATAGTTGCATTTGAGCTTTGTTTTGCATGCTTATAGTATAATTGTCTTCATGAGATTGGTGTTTTAGGCCTTAGACACCATTTTGTTTGAGTTGATAGCTTTTATTTATGTTTTTCTCATTCATTTTTAGCACTAATAATCTCTGCAACCTCCCTCCTTTCTTGGCTTTTGTTTTTCTTTGAGAGTTGTTTCAAGCCTCTTGTTCTTTTAAGCATGAGATTGAGGTCGTCATGCTTAATGGTTTAATCCCTTTTAGGGGTTCATTATCAACAGCATGACACCTCTTTCATGTCTTAAGTTAACTCTTGGTTTGGTACTTCACTCCATTAGAGGACTCTAAACTCACTATTGAACTAAATTAAACTAAAAAATGGATGGTAATCTAAAATGGAGTAATTAAAATTGAGACTAAAAATGGTGAAAGATAATAACTTGTTTGTGTTCAATTGGATGTTAATTGAACACATGGAAACTTGGGCCATTTCATATCATTAGTGATGAAATGATTCAAGTCTCCAAGGTTAACCACTTCCCTTGATCTTTTATGAAAGAGAGGAGGTTAGAGTCTTATTTTGGTGCGTTTATTGAACTTGCACACTTTGGTTCACAAGCCATCATGCAATGAAATTGTTTAAGTTGGTGGTTCGTGGCTTAAATTCATCACTCCTTTGATTTGTTCATGAAAATGAGAAGTGAGTTGTGCAGACAAACCCTTGAGGATTTCCTGTGTATGCTCTATTTGTCCTCTGTTGTAGCAAGAAGAACTGGGTAGCAATGGCCGGCAGATGGCCGGCCAGTCGGCCATCACTTGTGGTTGGTAGGCCTCATCAGTGGCCGACCGGCCACTGATGTAAAATTCAGCAGTGTGTTTGTAAGGCAAAGCAGAGTTGTTCTGGAAGTAGGCAACAGTGTATGTGTTCTCTGTGCAACAGAGGCTCTCCGAAAGCAAAACAGTGGCTTTTTCGGGTGGAAATTGAGCATGCGCATGAACATCCCTCGCTTCCCAAGGCGGAGTAGCTTAGCTTAATTATTTAGCTTACTTCTTTTAGTTGCACTTGTGCTGTAATTGTTTAATTAGTTAAAGTAGTTAACTAGTTGTGATGTTGTAATCATTAATTAACTATAATAGTTAGTTGATTCATTTGTTGTAATAATTGGTTAAGTAGTTTAGCTAATTTCATTTGTTTTGTAAAAATTAGCTTAGCTTTAATTAGTTAGTTAATTAGCTTAGTTCATTCGGACTCTTCTTAGTTTAGTGCTTCTTTGAATACGTGCTTAGACCGCATGCTATCAAAATTGATTCATATGCCATATTAGTAGCCGAGCCTAGTAGTTGCATTTTCGCATGTGTTGCATTAGTCATATTGCATAGTTAGGAATCATGCATTTTTCTAACTCGTTTCTTTTTGGGCTTGGAGTACTAGGTGAGCCTTTACTCGCTTTAGCATAATCACATGTGTGTGATTGTTAACATGTCTAGTATGCTTGCCATGAGGCTAAATGCTTAAATGATAAATTGCTTGAATGCCTGTGGATGAAGGCTAATTACTTGAATCTGAATAATTTGAGTGATGTTCATATGCGATTACTTTTTCAAGTGGTACATATTTCGAAGCGATTTTCAAAACAAACATGAATCGAAATGTTCCAATTCTTGCAAGTTAGTCTGTACTTGTGTATGCACGCATCATATAGTAATGCTAAGCCTAATAAACGAAACAAGAGCATATAATGCACATAAGATTCATATCATGATTAATAGAGGTTGATCTTTGATCGGGCGAGCGGGGGTGCTCAATTCATTCATGACCTTCCCCTCTCGTACCTAAGTTCCCGAGCTGAGACAATCTTGGTGATGACGGCCACGTGGCCTTTGGCACGAGTCATGGGTTTCCTAAATTTTCCCAAAATAAAATATTTAGGTGGCAACTTTGTATCTGGCAAAGCAGTCTATTTTTGGCAATTTGATTCAAAATCGATTTTCTAAGAGATTTGCTGGATTTGGACTTTTTGGTGTTTATTTGTTTCACATTGCACTTGTGAGATTAGATTGAGAACCGTGGGAGTCCGAACTGTAGGACTTATTTCGCCTTCTGAAAGGGGGCACGAAAAAGTCGACTACA
>CM069906.1:35051993-35468322 GCA_036172215.1 Camellia granthamiana | reverse complement strand
GTCACCACCACAACCAATACTGCCAATCCCTTTGCCAATACAACTCCATAAACATCAAACAACCATCCACAATCCCAGAGGACCTTTACGCAACTCTACATGCCCTTATCTCAAGCCATGAGGGTGTTGATTAAAAAAGGGCACCTCAAACCATTAGAGCCTCGCCATTACCTGATCCTCTTCCATCGAAACACAACCTAGCAAAGTACTGTGCGTTTCACCAGCAGCACGGTCACGGCACCGACCAATGCTTCAGACTGCATCATGAGATTCAAGACTTCATTGACAATAAGGTGATCGCACCACCCCAGAAAGCAAATGTAACTACAAACCCTCTCCCTGCCCACAATCAAGTTCCCCTACCTCAAAATCTAAACCTAATTTATACACTGGTCATCTCCTACAACCCCAGCGCATATATTACCCTTTCCTACCTACCCAAACCGACAGTGTTAATTCCTAAAAGCATAGATTTGTGCATGATGGATACGTCCGCACTTCAACATAAACCTGTGGTGGTAACAGTTGTAGTAGAAGGGAGGCTGGCCTTAGAGGAGAGTACGAGTTCGTTGCCTGAGTGCTCTGAGGACTTGTCTGAGGGAGAGTATGATCCAAGTTGCTACATTGTGCCAATCGATCAAAACAAGCTGGAAGTAGTGTTGCCAACTGCAGTGGAGGTCAATGTGGTTAGAAAGGATGGCCTGAGCCAAGGTTTGGATGATTTGGTAGAACTTGAGGAGGACTTAGACAACCTGCAATTCTTCGACAAACAAGATCAAGGAGATATGCAGATTGACTGGTTCGATTTGAATGGATCAGCAGACAACTCTGGGTGGTTGAGTAATGAACTGACATGGAGGAAGGAACTGAAACAAAACCGGAAGAAAAGGGAGCAAGAATTGCTGTTGTGGCCAGAATGGCCGATGAAAAGGGAAAACTGCCAGAGAACACTGGCCTGGAAAATTCAACTCAAGAACTGGGCACTGTGAGTACTGTGGACATAGAACATGAAGCCGTGCTGAAGCAGTTTGCACAACAGAGGGTTGAAGACAACCAGAAAGCTGTAATGGCCCAACACCTTGCGGGGGATACCTATGAGGTGAAAGTAATTCGAATGGAGTCGGACAATTGTTTGTCAGCTATTGGAGGTGTATGGTGGGAGGATGACGATCTACTTCTAGCTCACACCGACGAAGACTGGGGTGAGTGCCTTTCAAACAACACATGGTACACTGAAGAGATAGACCACATGACAAGAAGTGGGCAGTATTTCAAACCACCGCACTTGGACCAAGTTGAGGCCTCTGGGAAAGACAGAGAGGTTAAGAAATAGAAAGAGAAGCAGTTGGAGGAAGAGGCAGTGTTGAAGCAACTAAAGAAAATCCAAGCCGACATCTTAATCTGGGGTCTTCTTATGGCCTCCCGGGTGCATGCCTGTATTATCAGCAATGGACAAAGCTAAGTTGTCCATTGACACTACCCCTAAACAGCTTGTGGGATTGGTTTTTCTAGGTGGTGCCTGGCCAACCCTAACCTTTTCCGATAAAGAACTGCTGTCGGAAGGCTCAACTCATAACAAACCTCTGTACATATCTGTTGAGTGTAGAGAAAAATGGGTATCGGTGGTGTTGGTCGACACCAGTTTAGCTATCAATGTATGTCCTTCCCGTATAGCTTATGCCATCGACCTTAAACCAGCAAATTTTGTGCCCACAGTTCAAGTAATTCGGGTATATGATAATACAAGCTGGGAGGTTATGGGCACAGTACAAATCCGAGTTCAAGTGGCCCCAGCTCAATAGGATGTCGAGTTCCATGTCCTAGATGTGTCGGCCACCTTTAACTTACTACTAGGGAGGCCTTGGTTGCACCTTGTGAAAGCTGTCTCCTCCACCCTCCACCAAATGTTGAAATACCCTCATGGGAAGGGAGTGGCAATTGTTTTCGGGAATTCATCTATACACCAGCACTGGAGATCATTCATGGCGAGGAGGATGTATTCCTCTTAGGGTTTACTCTGGCTAAGGCCCGGGTAGTACAAAACATTTTGGCCGTTGATGAGGGCATGCATGTCAGCGCCCAATCAATCTATTTCATGAACAAGCTGCAACATGTGCCAGGAATGGGACTGGGAAAAAGTGGCCGAAAAGGTGTCACAGCATTGGCCGATGTGCCGTATAATCCGTATGCCTTTGGTCTGGGATATGTACCCACCAAAGAGGATTGGGTCAGGAAAAGAGAAGAGATTGCAGGCAGAGCTAGAGCCAAGCAGGCCGAAAAATGCTATAAGCTTGTTAAAAGGCCAATCTAGGGAACGCTGAATGGCCACTTTGTTCGGGAGGGAGAAGATTTCCCCTTTTGCGGCTTTCCCGAGCCCTGGATGAATTCTACAAAGCAACGTGTTCCCGGCTTCAAAATCTTCTTTGACTTGCAGTTGCAAGATAATGACGCCGAGGAAAAGGCTAAACCAAGTGCTGAAGCTGAAAAGAGCATGGAAAGTGACTCAGACAACAACGAGCTTGGAGTAGGGACAGCACTGGCATGTCTCCATACAGATCCTCCGGCTGATTTAGAGAACTTGGGAGATAACCTTACCATCTCCATGATCGGGACCAGCCGGGTGTGAACCAGTCCAGCAGCATTTTGGATGCATCTGAGGCACCATATCTTGTCTGGCAGTTGGAGGAGGGTTACTTGTCTAGTTCTGAGTCGGGTAATGAGCCAGAATCTGATTGCACAGAGTTTATGGAGTTGGAACCAGATTCTGGTTCTTCTAAGTATGAGTCCGATATTCTTAGGGGTGATAACCTAGATGCCAAGGTCTTGTCCAGGTCCTCCTTTTCTTTTGCTTTTAAGTCGATTGTAACTAAAGAGTTGGATGAGCTGGATCTTATGAATGAGAGCGGTGATAATTTCGAGTATTTCTCTATGCTGCTTGTTTATTGCATTGACCTAGATTTGTAGAATTTTAATGAAAACGATGAGGAAGGAATTCCTCTGGTTTTGAAAAACTCGATTAATCGAGAGAAGGAGAGGTTTGCAAAACCCTTTGCTAATGAAACCATTGCTATTAACGTGGGTACTGAGAAGAAGGATATGCGTCTAGTCCAGATCGGGTCCATGTTGTCTTCGAATGAGCGTGAGCACTTAGTCACTTTATTAAAAGATTTTAAAGATTTTTTCACGTGATCTTATGAAGACATGCCTGGAATTGATCCTGAGAATGTACAGCATCGGATCCCTTTTGACCCTGAGGCCCGACCCGTCAAGTAGAAGTTGCGAAAAATCCATCTGGATTGGGCATTGAAAGTTAAGGAAGAGGTCACCAAGCAGATCGAGGAAAGGTTCTTGTTAGTATCTGAATATCCGACTTGATTGGCCAACATTGTCCCAGTGTCGAAAAAGGATAGAAGAATCCGAGTGTGTGTGGACTTTCGGGATTTGGACAGAGCCAGTCTGAAGGACGAATTTTCCTGGCCGCACACTGATGAGTTAGTGGACTTCGCCACGGGCCATGCATTGCTCTCCTTCATGGATGAATTTTCTGGGTATAACCAGATTCTGATGGCGCCTGAGGACAGAGCGAAAACTGCATTTATTATGCCATGGGGTACGTACTGCTATGGGTTATGCTGTTTGGGCTGAAGAATGCTGGGGCTACCTATTAGAGGGTTGTGACCACTATTCTGCATGATATGATCCACAAAGAGGTCGAGGTGTATGTGGATGACATGATTGTCAAGACCAGAGAAAGAGAGGGCTGCTACACCGCCTTGAAGAAATTCTTTCAACGGATCAGAGAATACCGGTTGAGGTTGAACCCGCAGAGATGTACTTTCAATGTAACAGCAGGGAAAATGATGGGCTTCTTGATCACATAGAGGGGCATCAAAGTAGATCCTTCTAAAATCAAGGCCATCCTAGAAATGCCACCACCAAGGACTGAAAAGGAGGTGCGAGGCTTTCTGGGTAAAGTGCAATTCATAAGATAGTTTATTTCCAAATTAACCTTGACTTGTGAACCAGTTTTTGGTCTCCTGAAGAAAGGAAAGAAATTTCGATGGGATGATCGATATCAATTCACTTTTGAGCAGATTAAGCAGTAGCTTTAGAATTCGCCTGTGTTGTCGCCGCCAGAGCTGAGGAAGCCTTTGATTCTGTATCTGTCAGTAACAGACACAACAATGGGAGGCATGCTTGCTTAGGAATCTGAAGATATGGTGGAGAAAGCCATCTATTACTTGAGCAAGAAAATGCTGGATTATGAGACTCGCTATACTCCGTTGGAGAAAGATTGTCTAGCCTTGGTATGGTCTACCAAGGAGTTGAGGCACTACTTGTTAGCTCACTCTGTAATCCTGGTTTCGAGATTAGATCCTATCAAATATCTCTTTGAGAAACCAATGCTTACGGGTAGGCTAGCCTGTTGGTTGCTTCTTCTCTCCAAATTCGATTTTAAGTATGTAACCCGCAAGTCGGTCAATGGGAGAGTTATAGCGGAGTTCCTTGTAGATCACTCAGTAGAAGGAGATGAAGTTGTGGAATACCTGTTCCCAGATGAAGCCGTTCTGCAAGTCAAGGAGGAGACTTGGACAATGTACCTTGATGGAGCGTCCAATCAGTATGGTTATGGGATAGGTGTGTTGCTGATAGCACCCGACAATTCCCATATACCTTTAGCCTTCAAACTCCGATTCAAGGTGTCCAACAACGAAGCAGAATATGAAGAGTGTATTGCTGGTCTAGAAGCCGCCCTAGAACTAGAGGCAAAAGGATTGGATGTTATCGGGGACTCGAACCTAGTTGTTTCTCAAGCGAATGGAGACTAGAAAGTCAAAGAATAAAAGATGAAGGCTTATCACCAGACCCTGGATGTTCTGATTCCTAGGTTTGAAAAGTTGACATTCACACACCTACTGAGAGAGAACAATAGGTTCGCTGATGCTTTAGCAACTTTATCTTCTATGGTAGACATCCCTCTTGGAGTTCGGATGCGTCCGATTATCATTGAGCAGAGATACATGCCGCCCTATGAAACTATCACCGCAATAGATGAAACGCAAAACAAAAACCCTTGGTACTACGATATTTGGAACTTCTTGGAAAAGGAGATTTATCCACTAGGGGCAAATGCCAAGGACAAAAGTGTAATACGGCAAACGGCCGTTTAACTTATCATCTGCGGAGGTAAACTGTACAAAAGGGGTCATTTGAGAATGCACAAGTTGTGTGTCGAAGAAGAGGAATCAAAGCGCCTAATGGAGGCCATCCATGGAGGGGGGTGCGGAGTCCACATGAATGGAGTAATGTTAGACCAAAAGATTCTTAGGCAAGGTTGCTACTGGTCTACCATGAAGGAGGATTGTATTGGTTTTGTTCGGCGATGCCACAAATGCCAAATTCATGCCAATCGCATGAACATCCCACTGTCAAAACTGTACAACATGACTTCGCCATGGACTTTCTTGATCTGGGGAATCAACGTCATTAACGTAGTCACACCAAAAGGGTCGAAGGGGCATGAATACATTCTGGTGGCAATTGATTACTTCACAAAATGGGTGGAAGCTTAGTCCTATGCAGTGTTGAAAGTAGCACATGTGGCTAAGTTCATTAGAAACAACCTCATTTGCCAATACGGAGTCCCAAACGAGATCATATCAGATAATGGCTTCCACTTCAAGAAGGAGGTGATAGACTTGTTGGAGAAATACAATGTAGCTTTTCATAGGTCATCTATATATAGGCTGCAAACCAACGGAGCTATTGAGGCCGCCAATAAGAACATCAAGAATATTTTGCAGAAGATGGTTGAGACCTACAGAGACTAACCAGATAAATTGCCGTTCGCACTCTGGGGTTATAAAACTTCAATTCGGACGTCTACAGGGGCAACTCCTTATTCTCTTGTCTATGGGATGGAAGTTGTTCTGCCAATTGAAATAGAAATCCTGTCACTGCGAGTTATGGCTGAGTGTCAAATAGGAGAGGCAGATTGGCAACAGAGCAGATTCGAAGAGTTGATGTTGTTCGATGAGAGAAGGCTGAAAGCATTGTATCACATTCAGGTCTACCAGCGCAGGATTGCTAGGGCTTTTAACAAGAGAGTTAAGTCCCGAAATCTGAAAGAGGGGGATATGGTGTTAAAAGACAACCGAGCTCCCATCCACGACCTTAGCGGCATGTTCAGACCCAATTGGACCAGTCCTTATATCATCAAAACTATCTGGTCGGGTGGAGCTGTTATTCTCATGGACTTAGATGGCCTAGAATCTTCCGAACCGATCAACATGGACAAGTTGAAGAAATACTATCCCTGAGAAGCTCGTTAGGCTGAAAACCCAGAAGGGTGACCTAGGCAAAAGTTAGAGCATGAAAAATTAGAAATAAAGAAAAACTAAGCTCGCAAGGTTGAAAACCCTAAAGGGCGGCCTTGGAAAAAGTTAGAGTGGAAAATGAGAGAGTTAATACTCGAGTGAACCTGAACCGAACTACGTAAGGCCTGATTCCCAATTTTCGGGATACGTAGGCAACTTCATCCTGAAGTTTGACCATAAACACCTCCAACTCAACTGTCCTGTCCATGTGTCTGATCGGGTCATCTTTGTCTGTCATTTACCTAAGAGTTCGGTTGTGATCTTCACTCTGAAAGAAGAGCTGGTTGCAATGCTGAACAGTGGTGTTCAATCAAGGGGCAATTCTGATCTGTTGATTCGGGGTTGTACATCTCGACGATTGATTCCGTGTGTGTCAAGTGGTGATCCTTTTCGAAAATGGTTTTGGAAAGTTTTAATAAAAGTTGATTTTTGTTCAAATTTTACCTTTTACAACTTAGACCATTTTTGGACCAAAAGGAAAATTTTCAGTGCTCACAATTTTAATTTCATTGATTTCAATACAAAGTTCTCCAACTCTTCGATACAAATCAAATTTTCTTTTATTACATTGAAAAACTTGAAAAGAAAGGTCAAAGCAATAAACTAAGGGCATAGATGAGTCAGGTGCTACTGTGTCCCCCGCTCGTGCTTGTGGAAGCTTCTGAAGCCAAAATGGGCCCGGTTTGTGCCTCATCCTTGAGCCAAGCCAAGTACTCGCTAGAAAGAGCGTAACTGAAAATAGGGGCAGGGGCCAGAAGCTCTCTCGTCCTCCAAGCAGTGAGGTACCTAGCCAAATGTGAACCATGGATAGGGAATGAAATCGGGTACTCTACCTCCCCCTCTGGGCAGGTCTAATCATGCCCAAACTGACGTCTGAACCGGAATGGGAAGTAGAGCACACAATGCGTGAGGCCAATCAACTGTATGCCAGGTTGCCGAGCCATGCTGTAACTCATCTTGGTCAGATTAAGCCAGGGGCAACGCTAAGCTATGTCAACAGCAGACCTGTGGCACATCCAGTTGCACCACCATCCCTCATTCGGGAAATCCATTAGTCGGTGGCCAAAAAAATAACCTCGAGCTGAGTATTCAAGGCAAGAGTCCACTACCTTCAGCTTATCCATAAGCCATACCTGGGGAGGGATGAAAGAAAAGAGCGATTAAAGAATAGAGAGATGTATGTTGAGAAAAAAGTGAGAAAAGAGTTTTGAGAGAAAAACAGAGCATGAATGCCGAGTGATATGAGAAACACATATGAGAAAGGATGGGAAACATTACCTGAAGAAGTAGTGGACTCCCTACGAATCTGGTAGTCTTCCGTCGATGAAAGGTGTCCAAGCCCATCAAGGTCTCAGTAAATGCCAAGCCAATACAACTCTTGCCTTCTTTCAAACCTTGGGCCACTTCGATCAAACGAATGCTAGACCCGTCAAAAGTAGGGACAAGAAGGAAATAAGCCAGTATACATAAGTAGAGGGCATGTTGCCGTAAACCTTGCCAGAGAAGGTTGCTTCGGTCATCGATGTCGAAAAATCGATGAATCAAGCCGGGTATGTCCAGCTCTCCATTGTGGGTTATGGGCGAGAGATCGAGTTTTGTGTAAAGTGAGCCCAGACATCTATCTCAAAGCTTGGGCGTGGCCAAAACGGGGCTGAGGTATGATTTCCTCATTGCGCTGGGATTCTATTAGTGCCTGAAATTCTTCAATTGTTGGGCATATTTCTTGTCCCTTGAAGCTAAAGACATGTCTAATCGGGTCCCAGCATCGAGACGCGACATGGAGGAACGGAAAACAAAGTGGAGTTCGGCTCAATGTAAAAAGTGCATTTATGCCGAAATCTTAGAAATTTACCTTTTCTGAGCCATCTAAAGTCGCAATCCAATCCGAGAGCTTTTCGACGAAAAATGGCTCCATTAGTGAAGAAATTATAGCTAAAATGAAGTTCTGGAGAAGAATTCATGAAGCTCAACCTTTTGTAGAAGATAAGGCAGTGAGTGGAAGCCAACTGTCAGCAATCTGGTGACTCTCACATTTTGTGGCCGGCAGGTGGCCGGCAAGCTACCTCTTGTGGCCGGTAAATGGCCGGCAGGCTTTATCTCTGGCCAACAACATTCTTTTCAGGCTTGCTGTCCACCTTTGTGCTAAGTTATGCTGGAAGCATGTGTTTTGTATTTAATCTTTGAGTATTTTAAGGTCTTATTTTGAGTCTTTTTTGGTTGTAGCAAGTTTGTTTACTTGTATTTGAGTTGTTTTGTTTTTGTTTATCGAGTTGTATGTTGAACTTTGTATTTTGGTTGGTGGTTGGCTCATTACCCGATTAAGAATAGTGTTTCAATCAAGTGCTCTATTAGCCAATTCAATTCCATGTCCATTTTATGCAAATATGGTGCTCATGATACAAAAATTACAACACTTTTTATAAAAATTGCGAGGTTTTATTCCGATCATGGTTTTTTACAAAAGCAGAGTGCAAGTTTTAAAGCAAATAAAACCTATCTGAGGCTATACATCTGCTAATGCTACCAAACAAAAAGAAACTAAGAAAAAGTACAAAAAAATCAGCGCTAGTCACCTCAGGCCCGAGAGACCCTCTTTGTCCTCTTCCTCAGAGGAGAGGAGTCTGGGGCACTATCTTCATCAGCGCCGCTGTCTGAATCAGTCTCTGAGCCAGAACTAGAGCCAGCATCATCTCCGCTCTCTGCCCCAGAATCCTCCTCGGTATCATCACCTTCGCTCTTGGAACCCGAGTCGACATCATCATCTCCACTCTCGGACGACTCAGAATGCTGACTCACTGCCTCTTCGGAGTCACTGGTCTCAGCATCATCATCGCGTAAGATGGGCTCTGGAGGACTACTCAGGCCTTGAGTGCCCCTATCTCTGCCTTTCCTTCTTGCTACTGGAGGAGGTATTACCTTTGCTGGTGCCGGTGCTGCTGCCAGGTGCCAACGGTATAGGTGGAATCTGAAACAGACAATTGTCAACATATCAGCTACAGTGTGTGTATCAGACGCAAGCATGGTATGCAGAATGAGTGTATGCAGAAATCAGATATAGTGTGTGTAACAACGCCCGCGAGGGACCTCGCTACAGTTCGGACTCGATTTTGTTGCGGTTCCAAATCTCGAACCAAAGAGTCCAAATCCGGCAAATCGTTTTGAGAAAAAACAGATTTTTTTGAAAGAAGTGCCAAACATGGACTGCTTTGCCAGATAACAGAGTCGCCACCTAAATATTTTAAAATGGGAAATTTAGGAAACCCTGACTCGGTGCCAAAAGGCCACGTGTCCGTTATCACCAAAGTTGGCTCGGGAACTTGGGTACGATTAGGGAAGGTCACATCGTGAGCACCCCCTCTCGCCCGGTCAAAGACCGGCCTCTACTAATCATGATATCTGTTTTTGAAAACATTGTGCGTCCTTATTCCGATTATTAGCCTAGGTTACTATGTGATGCTCGCAGCATACAAGTATAGATTGAGCCGTCTGAATTGGAACAAAAACATTTCATGTTTGTTTGTTTGGAAAATGGGTGTGATGGTGCTACCCGTAGGTAGGCTAAAATGCGGATTTGCCACCTTCAGGTGGGCTTAGAAAACATGATTTTGCCACTATCTAGTGGGCCTTAACAAACAGTCAGTGCATTGTCCCAATTCAAATAACTCAACCTCCACCCACAGGCATTCAAGGCAGTTATATCACATAAGCACATAGCCTCATGGTAAGCATGCTATCATGGCAGTCACTCACACGCATGCAAGGATGCTAAAGCATAAAACTTACCGAGTATTCCAAGCCAAAACAGGAACCGGTTAGAAATCATGCATGAATCCTAAATATGCTAAAATGCCTAATGCAACACATGCAAAATGCAACTATAGCAGGCTCGGCTATTCTAAACATGGTATGTGAAATGCTACAACTAACATGTATTCAACTTGGAATTGAAATACGATGCAGTTTGTATGATGCGCCGAGCCCGGTGCATGCAAAACAGATGAATGAATGCAAACATGCTGTCATACTATATGCTAATTGAAATATGCCCTAATCTACCATCATAAGCAGATAAATAAAAGGGAGAAAGAAATGGGGTTGGAAGACATACATCACACACACCCACACTTATTACAGCATTGCCCCTCGCGCAGAGGGTCCGAATAAATAATACAGTCCGAATAAAAGAATAATACAGTCCGAATAAAAGAATAATACAGATTCCTAATTAATTGACAAATTAACTAAGAAAAACTGTAAACTGGCATGCAAGCCAGGGACTGCCTTGATTCTGATGAATGATGCATGTTTGGACTGCCTTGTGCGGAAATCCATTGGGATGCCCCAATTAGCCTCTGTTTGCAATGTTTCTCGAAATGCGTGCCAGTCCCGGAAAGTTGCTGATTCTTCATTTTGCTGCAACAGAGAGCAGGAAAGGGGCATAGCAATGTATTTCACAAATATATGCATGCCTCGATCCTCGTGCCACCAATCACGCACATCGATGCATGATGGCCGAGGAGCCGAATTGCACAACTCAATATAGGATGAATGCATATGAATGCGACAACAAAACCTAACTCCATCATGGGGTAATCCGGAGCGTCGGTGACTTGGGAATTGAGACCCGTTCCGTTACTCGGAGTACAAAACGCGCCTCGTTTCCCGTGCAATATGCATGATATGCATGAAATGCAACTAATATACAACCTAGCATGCGCAATGCTATGAAAATGAGATGTCTCAAAATGCGTGCCCACAGGCACGCAAACCGAGGCCATGATGTGAGATGCAAATCGGATAAAACCGAAGTGCCTCGAAATGCGTGCACACGGGCACGCAAACCGAGGCGATGATGAAATAGAAATCGGATAAAACTGAAGTGCCTCGAAATGCGTGCACACGGGCACGCATACCGAGGCGGAGATGCTAAAATGTAAATCGGATAAAACCAAAGTGCCTCGAAATGCAGTGCACACCGGCACGCAAACCGAAGGTGATGATATGAAATGCAAATCGGATAAAATCGAAGTGCCTCGAAATGCGTGCACACGGGCACGCAAACCGAGGCGCGATGATGAAATGCAATGAAATGGCATATGGGAATGCCACGATGGGCTTACACCAACATGGGAGAGCCTCAGCCCACTCACATAGGGAGGCCGTCGGATAAAAAGAGCTGCCTCGAAATGCGTGCCCACGGGCACGCAAACCGAGGCGGTGATACACGGAATGAAATGACATACGGAATGCAAATTGGGCTTACGCCAACATGAGAGGACCTCAGCCGCACTCACATAAGCTGCCGTCGGTAAAAACAAAGTTACCTCGAAATGCGTGCCCGCGGACACGCAAACCGAGGAATGCATAAAATGGCATACGAAATGCAGTGATGGGCTTACGCCAACATGAGAGAGCCTCGGCCGCACTCACATAGGCTGCCAGCGGATAAAAATAAAGTGCCTCGAAATGCATGCACACGGGCACACAAACCGGGGGTAATGGCATACAAGCATGAAAATGCAAATTGGGCTTACGCCAACATGAGAGGGCCTCAACCATACTCACATAGGCTGCCGGGAGATGAAAATGAGGCGCCTCGAAATGCGTGCACACGGGCACGCAAACCGAGGCAATGGCATACAAGCATGAAAATGCAAATTGGGCTTACGCCAACATGAGAGGGCCCTCAACCACACTCACATAGGCTGCCGGCGAATAAAAAATAAAGTGCCTCGAAATGCGTGCACACGGGGCACGCAAACCGAGGCGATGACAAAAGGCACAAAATGGCATGGGAAATGATATGCAAGCATGCAAACTAAATTTCAGCAGCTAAATAAAGGGGGAAAACAGCCCCGAAATGATACGAAATGACAATCAATGCATGAAATCATCCCGAAATGCGATAATAACCCCCCGAAATGGCCTACAGCTATGCTATACATGCAAAATCGACTCATGAAAGCAAAAGCAGTAGCAAGGCAGTCCCAATATGGCATTTTTCAGTAACAAACATGGCCAAATTGCTAGCATAGATATGGCAACATTAGCATGCAAAACTAGTGGAAAATAGGGGAATTACAAAGCAAGTGGTATCTACAATGCTCAAACCCAAAAAATCAGTTCTAGAACATTAAAGAGGGGCCAAAAATATTGCACATTTACAAGAGATGACAACCCCTAATTCAGTGTGTAGGTATACTAAACATAGCATGCAATTTAATGAATTAACAAGGCTATAACTTGAGGTATCATAAGCACTGACCAAACCACTTAAGACCCTTAATAAAACTTGAAGAATAGACCAAAATAAGACATTTTCTAAGCCTGATGGAGGCTCAAATCAGAGGCTAAGCAAAGCCTAACAAAACATGCAATTTTATGGAAAAATTGATGGATTACAAAACAAGTACCAAAAATATTCACCAAATGGCTTAAGGCCCTCAACAAAACATGACAAGGAGACAAAAATAAGGCTCTTTCTAAGCCTGATGAAGGCTGAAATCCGGAGCCAAATAAGTCTAACAAAGCATGCAAAATAATGAACCAAAGAGAGGTATTGAGACAAGTAGTATATAGAAAATTCAAACAGCAAAAATTTCCTTCTAAAACATTGAAGAGGAGCCCAAAATATGTATATTTACAGTAAATGACAACTCCAAAATCAGAATAAAATCATGCTAGAAATGCCATGCAAAATAGGGCCACCAAAGGGGCTACAATGAAAAGTATGTAAAGCATTCACCAAATAGCCAAACATTCTTGATGAAACATGTAAAGGGGGTCAAAATAAGACCCCTTTCAGTTCTGACCAAGGGCCAAAACCAAAAACACAAAGGGCTACAAAACCATGCAAAAATCAAGGCCTAAAGAGGATTATAAAGGGAGATGGTACAAGCTTTCACCAAACATGGTTGAGCCCTTCTTCAATGTTGAAGAGGGGCTCAAAATAAGAACTTTATCAGTTCATGGAAGCCACGAAATCAGATCATACATAGGCTAGAACTTTGATGCAAGAAAAGAGCTAGAAAGAGGGAAATGAACACTCACCCTTGTAGACAAGTCTTGGCTGCCTCTTTGCTTGAGAAGTGGTGCCTCCTAGCTGCTACAAAGCTCCCTTAGCTGCTGGAAATGGATTGGTGGTGGTTGTGCTTGAAGATGATGAAGAAATGGCTTAGAACCTTGAAGCTTTTTAGGGTTTTGGCTATGGAAATGGAAGCTTTGGGAGAGGAAGTCTTGAGGCAAAATTTTTCTAACCCCCCCACCAACTGGAATCTGCTGGTTTTTATAGCCAAAAAGGTGGAAATATCTTTCCCCAAATATCTAGATATTTTGAGGGCAAAATATCTAGATATTTTGAGGGCAAAAAAAGAAGATTTTGTTCGGCCACGAAGTGGGCATGCATCTGAGACCGCAGTGTTCCTCGGAATGATGAAACAGAGGTACCTGCCCAAATTGAACAAAAACTAATGCAAAACGAAAGCTCGGGGGACCAAAACCGCGCGGGGTCCCAAAAATGGGCTGCAGGCACCGAAAGTGGCGTTCGGCCACGAAGTGGGTCTCGGAGACCCCAGTGTTCCTCAGTGTGACAAAATAGAGGTACCTGCCAAGAATGAACAAAAACCGATGCAAAATGAATGCTCGGGGCCAAAACCGCGTGGTTCGGGATCCCGAAAATGGGCTGCCGGGCACCGGAAGTGGTGTTTGGCTGCGAAGTGGGTCTCAGAGACCCCAGTGTCCCTCGGAAGGACCAAACAGAGGTGTTTGCCAAAAATGAACAGACACATCGATGCAAAATGAATGCTCGGGGCCAAAACCGCGCGGTTCGGGATCCCGAAAATGGGCTGCCGGGCACCGGAAGTGGTGTTCGGCTGGCGAAGTGGGTTTCAGAGACCCCCAGTGTCCCTCGGAAGGACCAAACAGAGGTGTCTGCCAAAAATGAACAGACATCGATGCAAAATGAATGCCCGGGGCCAAAACCGCGCGGTTCGGGATCCCGAAAATGGGCTGCCGGGCACCGGAAGTGGTGTTCGGCTGCGAAGTGGGTTTTAGAGACCCCAGTGTCCCTTGGGATGCTAAAACAGAGGTCTCCGCAAAAAAATCGGGAGAAAACCGATGCAAAATGAATGCTCGGGGACCAAAACCGCGCAGTTCGGGGCCCCGAAAACAGGCTGCCGGACACCGGAAGTGGTGTTACGGCTGTGAAGTGGGTTTTTGAGCCCCCAGTGTCCCTCGGAAGGGACCAAACAGAGGTGTCTGCCAAAAATGAACAGACATCGATGCAAAATGAATGCTCGGGGCCAAAACCGCGTGGTTCGGGCTCCCGAAAATGGGCTGCCGGGCACCGGAAGTGGTGTTCGGCTGCGAAGTGGGTTTCTGAGCCCCCCAGTGTCCCTCGGAAGGACCAAACAGAGGTGTCTGCCAAAAATGAACAGACATCGATGCAAAATGAATGCTCGGGGCCAAAACCGCGCGGTTCGGGGTCCCGAAAATAGGCTGCCGGGCACCGGAAGTGGTGTTCGGCTGCGAAGTGGGTTTCTGAGCCCCCAGTGTCCCCTTAAATGGGAGTAAATGAGATGCATGCCAAAAAACCGGAGAAATCGGAGATGGTTGGGGCGGTCTCGAACCGAGGCACACGGCCTAACGGCTCCGAAAACCGGAACCGGGCTCCGAAATGGGAAAAATGGCCTACGGCCACGAAAAGTATCCCACGGCCACTGAGAGATAGTCTACGGGACCACTCCCTCCCCTCAGGAAAGAAAACAGAGAAAAAAAAAAACGAGCCTGGTTCGCAAACCGAGACAAGGCACAGAAGAGAGTTCGGTAGTCCGGAGGCAGGGCGCACGGCCGCGACTCTGAGACTTCTGAACGAGCGCAATATGCAACATCACCGAGCGTTCAATCGGTGACGTCTGAGTCTTAAGGTCGGTCAAAAAATGGGGTGTCTACAGTGTGTGAATGCAGTGCGCCAATGTAGTGTATCAACGCAGTTTGGAAAGACTACAGTTGAAATGCTAGTGTATCAGTGGAAATTTGATAGCATGAACTGCAAATTGAAGGAAATTACTGGGATGCCGTGGAGACTGAGCAGCGTCTCCCTCCTCTGTACCATTCCCGTCAAAGAGGCTATCAGCTTAAGATAGCTCCCTGTGTACTCTATGGATGCCTGCAAATGCATTTGAATGATTAGTGTTTGCAATAAGCATATTTGAAATGAAATGTGGGATGCAAATGGTAAGGTGTAGTCTATGCTTGAGTCGGGCCTCGAACCCCCAACAAGCTCATGCTCAGCCGTTGCAAGCTCAATCAAGACCTGGTAAGCAGCCCTTGTGTGTCACCAGAATGTGAGCGTGGTGGGAAGCTTTGGCCAACGGGTGCTTTGCTCTGCACGGGGAAACCCCTCTAGCACGGGCCCTGGTTACCTTGGTCGCCCTAGTTTCCCTAGTAGTCTTTCTCGCCGTAGGAGCCCTCACCCCCTCGCTTCTACTAGCGCCTATCAGAGGTGGCATGAGGTGTGTCTAAATGAAGGTCGCGTAGTCGCCCTCTGCTCTGAAGTAATCAGCATCCAAGCCCACCATAAACTAAGTGACTACATCAACGAATAGGCTGTCTGCTAATCTTATAGACTCTGGTGGTGCCATCGGGACAATCGGATCCGGTAAGCCTACGGTCTGTCGGATGAATCGTTTACTCAGGAACCAGGCCCGGCAGACTGGGCCCTCAAGTAGAATGCGGAAGTGAGAAGTGGCCCAAGCCCGGCATATTGGTCCTGTATCCCATCCGGCATCATAGCTTGCTGTTAATTGCTAAAATGTGAATCAGAATAGTTGTAAAGTGAAAATGACTGTGTTTTGGGTTACCTTGTGGGCAGCCACTGTGTCGAAGTAGTGTCGAAAGAATGCGTAGGTTTCTAGTCCTATGTTGACATCAGCCATCATATCGCCTCGAGTAAGGGACTGTAAGGGGAAGCTCCTCTATGGGCTCTGGGGCAAGAGTTGGGAAATAAGCATAAACCCATATCTGCAAGAAAAATGTAGTGATATATGATCAACAATGTATGAACAGATGCAGAAAGCGTGAAGCAGAAAGCACAATGTTGAACAAATATAAAACAGAAAATGTAAAGTAGAAAGTGTAAAGTGGAAAGAGAAAACTGAAATCTATACCTCCCAGGCTCGCCAATAGCCTCCGATCAGCTCTCCCCTCAAGTGGGAGGTAAAGCTCATGTAGCCATACAGGGTGGCGAGGCCAGCTCTGGCCCAGTCATAGAAGTGTACCCGAGGAAGGGTCACTAGGGCGCTCAATAGATATAGGCCCACGGTGTTCCACCTGTTCGAAAACAAGGTGGTACCAAAGACGAACATCAGGAAGCCTCTGGCATACTGCACCATCTCCTCTAATGTCTCGGGCTCGCTCTCTCTGAACTGCTCAGCAAACCAGCTATATCTGACCATGCCTGTCGAGTACAAGGGTGGATGCGCTCCTAATAGCTCAACTCATGCCACCTCCCACTCCCCCATGTCGGTGTCAAAAGGGATCGGATCGCCCCCTACTCCTAAGCCAGTGATCATGGTGAAGTTGTAGGGAGTCATCGTCATATGTCCAGTAGTAGAGAAGTGGAAGGAGTTGGTGGTGTCCCACCACCTCTCCACAAGCGCTCCTAGAAGAGAACGGCTCGCAATAACCCATGTTAGGCCAGAGTAGAATAGGCTGAAGCCGATCTCATCAATAATGTCACGAACCCCAGCAGCGAGGTCGTCGTACCAATCTCTCGCTGTCATGGCTCCTTACGCTTTGAAGGCTTGAGACTCTGCCTGTGGCAAAAGAATAGAGCAATCAAATGAAAGGCAGTAGTGAAAATACAGTCAGAAAAGGCAGCGTAAGAAATGCAGTAATGGAAAAGCAGGAATGCATAAGAACAAAGTTCATACCTCAGCGGCGCTGGCTGACAGGTTCCCTCAACAGGAGGTCCTCTGGTGCATCGTGAGTGAAGTCGCTAAAGCACCTAATGCCTTCGAGTGGCAAGATATGTGTGTGAGCATGATATCTCTCTAGATCAGAAGGCCCGTACCCTCAATGGTAGTGGCTCTGGCTTAACCTCAGGCTCACACTCCGCCTCGAGATTGGCCTCAATACCTCTAGCTACCTCACCAGCCGCGGCGATCACCGGCTCCTCTGTCTCGGGAACAGGTAGGACTATGGAAGAAACCTCGGGAGGGGCCCCGTCATGTGGAAAATATCTACCATCTGAAGAATGGGTGAAAAGTAGGTGAAAAGTGAAGAAAAATGGAGAAAATAGGGTAAACTTGGAAAAAGTCAACCTTAGAAGAGAGAAAATGGGAGAAAAAGTCAAAGCCGGGAAAAGTTCACCAAACTTGAGAGAAACTCGAGGGGAACAAGCCTAGAAGGGTGAAAATGAGGAAAAAAGTGCCAAAATCAAATTTTGATCGGTTCAAAAGGAAGAGAATCAAGAGGGTTTAGCGAATAAAGTTCGCGTGGGGCGTTAAAAAATACGTAAAAAGCTCAGATCTAGAGAGAGAAAGTGTCTAGAGAGAGAGAGAGAGAAGATTTTCGGATGTGGGGTTGTGAGGAAATGAAGCCTTAGGGCTTATACTTAAAGACCCGAGGCAAAAAGACCAAAAAACCCCCGAATTGCCATCGGTGGCCAGCAGGTGGCCGGTAGCCTCCTCCTGTGGCCGGTAGGTGGCCGGAGGCCTTCCTCTGTTTCTTGATGCTGTTTTATGTCTTCCTTTCCCAAGAAGTGTAAGGAAGGTTCACTGTTGGGTCCAGATTGTCTTTACGGAAGCTCAAAACTGTGTCTTAGCGCACGGTGTTCAACACTTGTCAACATGAACGAGGTGTATCCTTTTTAAACATATTGTAATTCCTCCGAGAGGTAAATCGGAAGGTCCCATCGAATGTCACTTTCATTTGTTTTATGCCTTCGTTCTCTTTTATTGAATAAAATATGCATTTCACATATATTGTTGCAGTATGCATTTCACGTATACGTATGATGAATGCGCGTCTTGTATCAATTATGATTCAAGCATAGAATATGCTCTTGTTCTTATGTCATGCATAGAATATGCTTTTGTTTCTTGCATAGAAGATGCTTTCAATTACCATGTTATGTCGGTTGTCTATTGCGCATGATTACTTTGTGCATCTATCGTGCATGTTCACTTTGTGCATCTATCGCACTCATTCACTTTGTGCATTTATCGCATTTGTTCACTTTGTGCATCTATCCCATTTGTCCATTTTAGCTATGCCCACTAAGTAAAGTTTTCACTAACAGGCAAACTATATTGTATGTAAGGTTCATTTAGAAGAATTCTAAGCATTCGTGTCCTGGTATGAGAACCTGCACGGCTTTCTAGGTGAGATTGTTCGTGCATCTATTGCACACCTCTCTTGATTCTCGGGACGCGTGAAACGTGAGCCCTAGCGATTTTCTTGTATATCAAGGCACGTGATCCGTAGCCTTAGGCGTGTTGTATCTGGGGACGTGCAAAGCACGAGCCCGAGTGGTTTTCTTGTATCTCAGGATGCGTGACGCGCAGCTCTGGGCGTGTTATATCTTGAGATGCGTGAAACATGAGCCCGAGCAATTTTCTAGTATCTCAGGACGCGTGACGTGCAATTCTGGGCGTGTTTTATCTCTGGACGTGTGAAACGCAAGCCCGAGCGATTTTTCTTGTTTCTCGAGATGCGTGAAATGCGACCCCGAGCGGGTTCTATTTTATCTCGGGATATGTGAAACGCGAGCCGGAGCAATTTTCTTATTTCTCAGGACGTGTGAAACGTGACCCTGAGCGGGTTCTCTTTTATCTCGGGATGCATGAAATGCGACCCCAAGCGAGTTCTCTTATTTCTCGGGGCACGTGAAATGCGAGCTCGAGCTGTTTTATTTTTATCTCGGGACGTGTGAAACGTGACCCTGAGCGGTTTTTGTTCTCAGTTTCTCAAGATACGTGAAACGCAACCCTGAGTAGTGGTTTCTGTCCTCGTCTCTTGCTTTGGCGTGGTTAGAGTGTGTCTTCTATTTGCATGAAGCCTGTTGGTTTTAAACTTGAAGCTGCTTATTCATTTGTTATTAGTTCGTTATCTTGCTTATCGTATCTCATTATTGCCTATTGCATCATCTCACATGATCATGAGTTTTCAAAATAGCTGGCTTCGCGTAGCGTGTGAGTTCAACTTTCAAAGTTGCATTGTGCATATCATTTGCATCTTGCCCCAGAACTACGCTGGTTTGATTCCTTGTAAAGGGATACGTAGGCAGCCTGTGAGTGCAACCATTTATTTTGGTCTTGATTGTTTGTCCAAGTCTTATGGCCTTGTCAAAATGGGTTGTCTTCGAGCTTTGACATTCACTCACGTCATTTCATGACTCCGAGTTTTATCAAAGAGGGGCTACTGTAGACACCCCATTTTTGACGGCCATTACGACTTGGATGCCATCACATGCACACCTGATTATGAGTTTATATGCTCGCCAAGTTCTCGAAGTCCTCAGCGGGATGTTACAGCTTTGAGCCTTTAAAACCCTATACCCTTGTTGCCGCAGTTTTGGGCCAACCCTGTGCTTTTCAAGCCTCAGCCTCTGGTGGCCTGCCAGCCACCCTTTTGGGTTGTCGGCCATCACTTTTTGGTTACCGACTGTTTACACAGATGCATGGATCTGCCCCCACGTGTAGGGCTGGATGTTCTTGGGGAGAATTCATGTTTTCTATATATAGGAGGCCTCTCTCTCATGTTTTAAGGTTACAAAATTTTGAGATCAAAATTTTTCCTCTCTCTACACGATTCTCTCTCTCTTTCTAGCAAATTCCTACACTTTTGCCTATAAATCCTTAACCTTTGCCTATACACCCTTAACCAAATCTTCTCATCTTTGAGTTGAGGTACTTTTGAGGCTTGTTTGAGCTCTTGAGGGTGTTGTTTGCCTGGTTTTGTTGCTTGGACTTCATTTCCTCTTCAAGAGGTAAAAGGCTTTGCCTATTTCTTGCTTTCTCTACTATTATTCTTGCTGTTTTCCAATTGTTTTTGGGCTATAAAAACTCTGTGTTTTTGGGCTGAAGCTTGGATCTAAGGGCCATTAAAGGTTGAGGGGTTGATAGCCTTTCTTTATACCTTGTTGTGGAGGCCTTTACCCTTGTGTTTTCCACTCTTTTACTATCTTTTTCTGAGCTTTTAAACACTGATTTTTAGAGCTTTTTCAGTGGCCAAAATCATGTTTTGAAGCCCAAATTTTGAAGGGTTAGCCTCCCCTCCTTGTGTCTTGCTTACTAGCCTAATTTGTGCCATGCTTTAGCCTGTTAATCTAGCTATTTTTAGCTCAATTCCAGCATGTTTTAGGACTGTATTAGACCTGTTTTAGCACTATTTTTTGGTTGATAGTTGCATTTGAGCTTTGTTTTGCATGCTTATAGTGTAATTGTCCTCATGAGATTGGTGTTTTAGGCCTTAGACATCATTTTGTTTGAGTTGATAGCATTTATTTATGCTTTTCTCACTCATTTTTAGCACTAATAATCTCTGCAACCTCCCTCCTTTCTTGGCTTTTATTTTTCTTTGAGAGTTGTTTCAAGGCTCTTGTTCTTTTAAGCATGAGATTGAGGTTGTCATGCTTAATGGTTTAATCCCTTTTAGGGGTTCATTATCAACGACATGACACCTCTTTCATGTCTTAAGTTAACTCTTGGTTTGGTACTTCACTCCATTAGAGGACTCTAAACTCACTATTGGACTCAATTAAACTAACGAATGGATGGTAATCTAAAATGGAGTAATTAAAATTGAGGCTAAAATGGTGAAAGATAATAACTTGTTTGTGTTCAATCGAATGTTAATTGAACACATGGAAACTTGGGCCATTTCATACTCATTAGTGATGAAATGATTCAAGTCTCCAAGGTCAACCACTGCCCTTGATCTTTCATGAAAGGGAGGAGGTTAGAGTCTTATTTTGGTGCATTTATTGAACATGCACACTTTGGTTCACAAGCCATCATGCAATGAAATTGCTTGAGTTGGTGGTTTCTGGCTTAAATTCACCACTCCTTTGATTTGTTCATGAAAAGGAGGGGTGAGTTGTGTAGACAAACCCTTGAGGATTCCTTGTGTATGCTCTGTTTGTCCTCTGTTGTAGCAAGAAGAACTGGGCAGCAGTGGCCGGTAGGTGGCTGGCCGACCATCACTAATGGCCGGTAGGCCTCATCACTAGCCGGTCGGCCGCTGATGCAAAATTCAGCGGTGTGATTGTAAGGCAAAGCAGAGTTGTTCTGGAAGTGGGCAACAGTGTTTGTGTTCTCTGTGCAACAAAGGCTCTCCGGAAGCAAAATAGTGGCTTTATTGGGTGGAAACCAAGCATGTGCATGAACATCTCTCGCTTCCCGAGGTGGAGTAGCTTAGCTTAATTGTTTAGCTTACTTACTTCTTTAGTTGCACTTGGGTTGGAATTATTTAATTAGTTAAAGTAGTTAACTAGTTGTGATGTTGTAATCATTAATTAAGGAGAATAGTTAGTTGATTAATTTGTTGTAATAATTAGTTAAGTAGCTTAACTAATTTCATCTGTTTTGTAATAATTAGCTTAGCTTTAATTAGTTAGTTAATTAGCTTAGTTTATTCGAACTCTCCTTCGTGAGAGCGAAATGTTGTAATAACGTGTATGTCTTCTAATCCCATGTCTTTCTCCATTTTATTTGCTAGCTTATGATGGTTAGTTTAAGGACATCATATTTTGTTTAGCATACTTCATGTTTGCATCCATTTGTATTGCATGCACCGAGGCTCGGTTCATCATTCTAACTTACATTGTTAGTTTAGTGCTTCTTTGAATACGTGCTTAGACCACATGCTATCAAAATTGATTCATATGCTATATTAGTAGCTGAGCCTATTAGTTGCATTTTCGCATGTGTTGCATTAGTCATATTGCATAGTTAGGAATCATACATTTTTCTAACTCATTTCTTTTTTGGTTTGGAGTAATAGGTGAGCCTTTACTCGCTTTTGCATAATCGCATGTGTGTGATTGTTAACATGTCTAGCATGCTTGCCATGGGGCTAAATGCTTAAATGATAAATTGCTTGAATGCTTGTGGATGAAGGCTAATTGCTTGAATTGGAATAATTTGAATGATGTTCATATGCTATCACTTTTTCAAGTGGTACATATTTCGAAACGATTTTCAAAACAAACATGAATCGAAATGTTCCAATTCTTGCAAGTTAGTCTATACTTGTGTGTGTGCGCATCACATAGTAATACTAAGCCTAATATACGGAACAAGAGCATATAATGTACATAAGATTCATATCATGATTAGTAGAGGCCGATCTTTGATTAGGCGAGCGAGGGTGCTCAATTCATTCATGACCTTCCGTTCTCGTACCTAAGTTCCCAAGTCAAGACAATCTTGGTGATGACGGACATGTGTCCTTTGGCACGAGTCATGGGTTTCCTAAATTTCTCCAAAATAAAATATTTAGGTGGCGACTCTGTATCTGGCAAAGCAATCCATTTTTGGCAATTTGATTCAAAATCGATTTTCTAAAAGATTTGCTAGATTTGGACTCTTTGGTGTTTATCTATTTCACACTACACTTGTGAGATTAGATTCAGAACCGCGAGAGTTTGAACTGTAGGGCTTATTTCGCCTTCCGAAAGGGGTGTTGAAAAAGTCGAGCTACAGTAAGCTACCTCCACAATCCACTCAAGGATCTCAAAAGGCCCAATAAACCGAGCGGATAACTTCCACTCTTCCCAAATCTCATTAAATACTGCCTAGGTGATATCTTCAAAAAGACATGATCTCCCACCTCAAAAGACAAGGGTCTCGTCCTACGGTTGGCGTAACTTTTTTGGCGACTCTGAGCCGTAACCAACCTCTTGTATAAGTGCCACTTTCTCCGTCATTTCCCAAACCAACTCTGGACCCAACTAAGGTGCATCACCCACCTCGGCCCAACACACTGGAGATCTACACAGCTGTCCATACAAGGCCTCAAATGGTGCCATACCAATACTCGATTGGAAACTATTATTATAGGTAAACTCCACTAACGGCAAATGCCTCTCCAATGATCCCTTGAAGTCAAAGACACAGCCTCGAAGCATATCCTCAAGGATCTGAATAATACGCTTAGACTGCCCGGCTGTCTGAGGGTGATACGCTGTGCTAAAAGTTAGTCTACTGCCCAAGGCACTCTGCAAGCTCTGCCGTAACCGAGCTGTGAAATGTGGATTTCTATCCGAAATAATCGTCACAGGGACCCCGTGCAACCTCACTATGTCCCTTATGTAAAGGTTGGCAAGATGATCTACTGAATCACTAATGCGTATAGGAATAAAGTGTGCCGACCTAGTCAGCCGGTTAACTACCACCTAAATGGCATTACTACTCCGTTGAGTCCTCAGAAGGCCCATAACAAAATCCATCGTGACATGTTCCCACTTCCACTCGGCTATAGGCAAGGGTTGCAACAAACCCGCTGGCCTTTGATGCTCGGCCTTCTCTTGCTGACAAGTAAGGCATTTCGACACAAACATAACTACATCCTTCTTCATGCCCCTCCACCAAAACTGGCGACTGAGGTCATGATACCTTTGTGCCTCCTAGATGCACCTCAAGGCGTGAATGGTGAAACTCTCGGAGTACTTCTTCTCGGCAAGTTTACGGCATGAGCAAATGGTCACGGTATCTCACACTCTGGCTGGGATACACAGTCAAGCCTCTTTCTACCTTCCCATTAGAAACGTTTTCTCGGAGGGATTCTATCTCAAGGTCACCCCTCTACGCTTCTAACACTCGGTTCATAAGTGTAGGTTGTGCAACCGTTGAAAATAAGGCTGCAAACTCAACAGACTCGCCTAGATGCAAGTCAAACTCACCAAGAGTACCCAACATCTCCCACTCTCGGATGGCGATACAAGCCACACTGCTAATTGATTTCCTACTCAAAGCATCGGCCACATCGTTGGCCTTCCTCGGATGATAATGCAACTCGAAATCATAATCCTCTATGAACTCCATCCACTTTCTCTACCTCAAGTTCAAGTCCTTCTGTGTAAATAGATATTTCAGACTCTTGTGATCAGAAAACACCTCAAATCTCTCACCATACAGATATTGCCTCCAAATCTTCAAGGCAAAAATCACCGCTGCTAACTCTAGGTCATGGGTAGGATAATTCCTCTCATGTGTCTTCAACTGCTATGAGCCATAGGCTACTACTTTCCCCTCTTGCATTAATACACAACCCAAACCTTCTCGTGAGGCATCACAATATACTGAATAGCCCAAATCCCTCTCCTGAATAATCAAGACTGGAGTAGTGGTAAGTCTAACCTTAAACTCTTGAAATGACTTCTCACAAGTCTCGCTCCATACAAATTTGATTCCTTTCCTCATCAACCTAGTCAAAGGTGAGGTTAGCCTAGAGAAATCTTTCACAAACCGACAGTAATACCTGGCCAACCCCAAGAAACTACGAATTTCAAAAGCATTCTTAGATTGTGTCCGATCTTGCACTGTCTCTATCTTGGATTAATGTACAGTCACCCCTTCCTTGGATACCACATGGCCTAAGAACTTAACTTCCTTCAGCCAGAACTTACACTTCCCAAACCTAGAGTACAATTTATGGGCACTTAGCAACTCAAGCACCGCTCACAAGTGTTCCACGTGCTCCTCCTTAGAGGGTGAGTAAATCAAGATGTCATCCACAAAGACGACCACAAAACGGTCTAGGAACTTATGAAAGATCCAGTTCATCAAATTCATAAACACAGCTGGAGCATTGGTTAGCCTAAATGGCATCACTAGAAACTCGTAACGGCTATACCGCGTACGGAATGCCATCTTCGAGATATCCTCCTCCCTTACCCTCAACTGATGATAACCCGATCTTAGGTCTATCTTGGAGAAGCTGCATGACCCCTTCAATTGATTAAACAAATCATCTATATGAGGCATTGAGTACTTGTTCTTAACAGTCACCTAATTCAATTTTCGGTAATCTATAGAAAGTCGCAACGCTTCATCTTTCTTTTTAGCAAAGAGAGCTGGTGCTTAGGGTACATACAGTAACCCTCTGATGGTAGCAATTTATAACAGCCCAGTATGATGATAACCAGTCCATACCCAAAATAACATGAAAACTAGACATATCGAGCAATACGAATGAAAAAGGTAATTGGCGACCGGCAACCTCAATGACACAACCCCGACACCCCTGCTTCAAAATAACCTCACCACCGATAAGTGACTCTACACAAATAGGAGATGCTAACTGAGCCAACTCTAACCCCAAAACCGATGCAAATATAGACGAGATAAAAGAATGGGACACACTCGTATCAATCAACACATTAGCAACCGAATTGCAAAACAAGAAAGTACCTCTCACAACAGAAGGCGCTGGTACTAATTCTACGCGGTAACAGCATACACGCGCCCTGTAGATCTCTGCTCAACCTCCTCGTCTCTCAAAGCATAAACCTGATGCACTGACTGAACCGAAGAGGCTCCCTGATTGGCCCTTGAGGCCTGTACCGACTATGCTAGCCGGTCACTCTGTGTCTACCTCGAATCAGACGCACCAGATGGGCCACCCAACTGATGGCAAAATCTCTTCATGTGCCCCGTATGCCCACACTGATAACAAGTGAGTGACTGGCCTCTCCCTAAACTTTGGCCCTGAGAACGAGCCGAAGATGATGCTGCACATTTCCCTCCTCCTCTCTACGGGCAAGTTGGAGACTTATGGCCCAACTAACCACACTTAAAACAAGTAAAATCTCCTTGGCCACCCTTCCTAGAACCTGAACTCGGTAGTGGAAAAATGGACCTCGACTGAGCTCCCTGAAACAGTTGGGGATTAGGACCCATCTGCCTTTTACTGTCCCCCTGACCATCCTGGCTTCTCCTAAAGCCCCTCATTATTTCTTCATTTTCCTGCATAATGGTCTCAAGATTGGTCGTTGCCTCCACAAGGTGTCCACAATCCTTAATCATGGACTCGGCCACTCGAAACAGGAGCCTGGTCCTTAATCGTTTCTCAAACTCCAGACAACGGTGTTCCTCAGTTGCCACAAGCTCAGGAGCAAACCTAGAGAGGCTAGTGAATGTGGCCTCAAACTCAGCCACTGGTGTATTCTACTGCACCAGCTTGGAAAAATGGTCTCTCAACTTCTCCCTAATTGTGGGAGGCAAAAACTTGTCCTTGAAGGTGTTGAAGAATGCCTCCCAAGTCACCCCAATGCGCCTACGCGCATACTTCCACCACTGACCCGCATCCTCCTTCAGCTGGAAAGACGCCAAGGCCACCCTTAACTGGTCGTCCTCGATTGCAAGTATCTTGAATGTCTTCACTATTTGCTCTAGCTATTCATTTGCCTTCAGTGGCTCCTTGGGATCACCCTAAAACTCATTTGGACTTGACCAGAAAAACTCTCTCTTCAGAAAAGATGGCCCTACTTCAGCTACTTGGGCCTGGACTTGATTCTCAGCCCTGAGAATGTCCATGAATTCTCGCAATGCTCTGGCCATCTCGCGAGCTAAGCACCCATGGCCTGTTAGCCACATTGGCTTGGGCAGCCCCTTCTTCCTGTGTTGGAATTTCATCCGGTATAGGCACCTCATGCCTCCTAGGCCTACCACGCCTACCACCATGACCACATCCTGACATCCTAATGAAGGTAACACAAGAGATTACACATTCACAAGAGATTATTATTATTTTTGTTTGTTAGTGATAATTAATTAACTAAATGCATTACCAATTCTAGTCTAACTAAATTACTATATTCTTTGGTTTGGAACTTGTGTAAATTAAAATAAATCATTATAATTATTTTGCAATAGTTTGATAGTTTAAAATATATATGAAACGTTGTGCTAAGCTTTCATTTTTAATTAATTGAATTACAATTAACAAACAAACAAATACGTACTATGATAAGGCCTTTTGTTATAGATAGATATAAATGGAGTTGAAATTATTATAATTTTTAAAAACTATTTTATTATTTTTAATTTTGTGTGTAGCACAAGATTTTTACGATTTTTTTTTTGGCATGTGAGGAGAGAGAATAAGATATTTGAAAATTTATTCTAAAGAAAAATTAAATTTTAAATATTTAAAATTTGACATCTTTGTTTTTCTATTGTGGTGAATTGCTTCCTATATTAGTAGCAACATAAATATTCATTTTGAAAAGAATTAGTATATTTTCTTTTTAAAATCCATAAATCATAGAGTAATTAGAGTTTTATTTTTTTATATGATTCAATGAAGGCTAGTTAATGAAAATTTTTAAAATTATTTAAAATTAAAAAAAATAAGAAATTTAGCATGACATGTTGGAGCTTTCATAAGGATTGTCGTTAAAAATTCTTTTTTTACTTGTATAATATATAGATATGAAAGATTTTTTTAAAAAAAATTCAGTCGTAAATTTTGTAGGAGAAGATTCAAAAAAAATGAAAGATCCAAAAATAACTAACCGTGGTCTCATCTCACTCCATCACCTAATTCACACCCATAAGGAAATTTTTATTTTATTTTATCTTTTTTCTCAACCCACACGCTATCAACTCGTTTAGCAATTAACTATTCAGTATGTTTGGTTTCAATTTTCTAGATTTAATTTTAAAAGTTGAATGTTTTTAATTTTTTGTATTTTTTATTTTATTTTTAGTAAATATTTATAAAATTTTAAGCATTGTTTTTTATTTTTTAGATATTCCTTAGATATATTTAAAAAAGTAAAATATTTATAAAAAAAATATTTTAAAAAATTAATAAATACACAAAAATATAAAAAAATGTACTGAATTTTTATATATATTTTTTGTATTTTTAGTATTTAGTGAATTTTTTTTTTAAAAAAGAAATTTTAGCGATCTTGGTTTTGACCCGACTCTTGTGGTATCCCAGAGTTGGGTTTAATGCGTTCATATTGTTGTTTACCTCTTTCTTCCCTTGTACCTCCTTGAAATTTGGCTTGTGGGTTGTGGTGGTTGTATTTGGGTAGGTTGGTCGCTTGTTTTTCAAACCTTGTGTTGCCCAGAATTTTGGTCCTTCGTTCGAGCGGCACTTCCTGCGCTCGAGTGGGCTTTGCAAACAGTTAGTACTTTTGCAAGTTTGCAAAATTACTGGGAGAGTGATTTTTGTTCTCGAGCGACGTTTTCTACGCTCAAGCGAGTGGGAGCTCGAGTGGCCTTTCTTACGCTCGAGTGTTGGTATGTTGTCTGCAAAGCTACTAGATGTGTGTTTTTTATGCTCGAGCGCCACTTCTTGAGCCCGAGCGGTGAGTGTCTTGTCAATTGTGTCGTGGTGCTCAAGCGGCGTTTCTTGCGCTCGAGCGGAACAACTTATTGTGTCTGACGCTCGAGCGCCAACTTTTTTGCTTGAGCAGACTATACGTATATCAAATCGCGAAAATGACATTTTACGTCACTTTTTCAGATCTTTTCTCCCTAAAACTTAAAGTTGAGACCCTCTCTCTCTAAACTGCTCTCTCTCTACTTTTTTACCTAGTTCTAGTGATTTTCTCACCCTAATCCCTTTGATAAAAAGGTAGACCATCTTTAGATCTGCATTTTGATCCGATAAGAGTTGGATTTCGGCATCTTTGAAGTTTCATTCTTGCGTGGCTCATCTTCTCTCTTTGAGGTAGGGATTTTCTATACTTTCATATGGTTTTTAGCTTAGTTATTTGTCATTGTGTAACAATGGTGGGATTTGGGAGTTGTTTGAGCAAACCTAGGGTTTGGGGTGTGAAATAAAAAGAGGAATTTCTAAATGAATGTGAAATATATGGTTATGGGGTTGAATGTGAGGTTGTATTGTGACCAAATACTTGATTTGGGCCATTTGGGTTGATATATAAAAGAAATGAGAGGGGTGTTTTTGCCCTAATTAGGTTAAATTGTTATTTTGTACAAATAACTAAAATTGATAATGATAATGTGCAATTGGATGATTGTTGATGTAAATGGTAGAGTTGAACACGTGTTGTCTCTCACCTATGGAAATTTGAATGATTTATCTCTTGAGAAGATTGTATATCTGTTTAGAAATATCTATATTGGGCTATTGGTGGAGGATAGCTATGATTGTTGTAGCAATTGCATGATGATTAGGTAAATTGAAATTAATCTATTGTTGGTTGTCATTGAATATGGCTGTGATTTATATACATTATATATGTATGATTGTTTGGGATGAGAAATGGGATGTAATCCATTGTTTTGGAGGAGATAGGGGATGGACTCCATTGAAATTAAGTTGGCTGGAGTGTCCAGGGTGAAAGTCCTGAAATCTTGTGTATACATAGGTGTTGTTCCCGCGGACGGAATTTTATTAAAATGGTAGATTTGAAGTGTTTGTGTGGTAGTGTATTGAATTGGAAAACCACTTATTTATAGTCTCAGTTGGGTCATTGAAAATTAATGAAATTGACTTACGAATTTAGAATACTGAATGAACTTGAAAATGAATTGAAATATGGACCTTGGTGTCTTACGGTTATATAAAATGTGGAGATTTTGTCACTGGCATTATATATACACATTGTACTTATATCTTTGTTAAATCTCATATACTGTGTTAGATTATTTCTACTGGGCTTTGGCTCACCCTATTTGGGGAAAACCATTTTCGGGTGCTAGTGACCTACCTCCGCTAGGGCAATAGCTTGGAGGTGACTTTGGGAGCAAGAGCTTCTTTATTTTGTTATATTTTGTATAGCCAAAGGCTTTGAATTGTATTGAGCTAGGCTCATTTTTGTTTAACCAGACAATGACTTGGAAAGATGTAAGCCTATAGGGCATATTATTACTTGTTTAGTTTTCAATTCTCCTATCATTGTGACACATACTGTAGATTGAGGATGAATATTTTTGAATGTATATCGCATGTGTTAACTTTTGTAGACGAACTCTGATGAATGAAAGTATTTTATTTCTATTATTCTTCCGCTTATGAGTTGGATTTATTGTATTATTTTGGGGGCATTATAACTTGGTATCAGAGCATATCGGGTTTGAATACTTTGAGTACGTGGGAAGTGGTTAGTACCACAATGGGTTTGTTTCGCTTGGTTGAGACGTTAGTAAGTATTGTATGCTTATGTGATAACTTGCTTATATGATTATATGGGTATGGGATTTAGTTCCTAAGACATTGATTGGGTCTACGGGTTTCTAGAAGTCCTATTAGAAAAGCACTTGATCATTGTTGTTTCTAATTGGAACTCTTGCAACGCTGCGGGACGATCATTATCTAGGAAGGAAATTCGTATGTGTTTACGTGATTACATCCTTATGTGGAGTGATTTACTATTGTCCATTGCATTAGGACGTGAGTGAGTTAGCTTCGGCACATTTGTTAATGTGCTAATTTCTTTTGTTACCTTTATTAGGATGTCAGGATGTGGACGTGGTGGTGGTAGGTGTGGTAAGTCTAGAAGGCATGAGATGTCTCTACCGGGTGATATTCCGGCACAGGAACAGGGGGTTGGTCAGGCCATGGGCGCCTTAGCCCGCAAAATGGTCAGAGCTTTGCGGGAATCTATGGACATTCTCAGGGCTGAGAATCAAGTCCAAGCCCAAGTCCCTGAAGTAGGGCCATCTTTCTTGAAGAGAGTTTTTGGGTGATCCCAAGGAGCCACTGAAAGTGGATGAGTGGCTAGAGTAGATGGTGAAGACGTTTGAGATGCTCGGCATCGAAGACGGGGGTTTGAGAGTGACCTTAGTGTCCTTCCAGCTAAAAGGAGATGCGGGTCAATGGTGGAAGTATGAGTGAGAGTGCATTGGAGGGACTTGGGAGGCTTTTGTCGACACCTTCCAGGACAAGTTTTTGCCTCCCACTATTAGGGAGAGGTTGAGAGACCAGTTCTCTAAGTTGGTGAAGCTGAATACACCGGTGGCAAAGTTTGAGGCCACGTTCACTAGTTTGTTGAGGTTTGCACCAGAACTCGTGGCGACTGAGAAGCGTCATTGTCTGGAGTTCAAAAAGCGGTTAAGGACCGAGCTCATGGTTAGAGTGGCCAGATCCATGATTAGGGATTATGGGCGCCTTGTGGAGGCTGTAGCCCATCTTGATACTATCATGCAAATGAAGGAGGAGAGGATGAGGGGCTCCAAGAGGAGTCAGGATAATCAGGGGGACAGCAAGAGGTAGAGGGGTTTTAACCCTCAGCCGTCCTAGGGAGCTCAGTCGAGGTCCACTTTTCCAGTGCCAAGTTTGGGTTCTTGAAGGGCTGGTTAGGGAGATTTTACTTGTTTCAAATGTGGTCAGTTGGGCCACAAGTCTGCAGCTTGCCCGCAGAGAGGAGGAGGGTAGCGAGCATTATCGTCTTCGGCTTGTTCTCAGGGCTAGAGTCAGGGAAGAGGCCAGCCGCCCACTTGTTATCAGTGTGGGCAGGTGGGGCACATGAAGAGGTTTTGCTCATAGTTAGGTGGCACATCTGGTGCGTTTAGTTCGACGCAGACACAGAGTCACCAGCCAACACAGTCAGCACAGGTCTCGAGGGTCAATCAAAAAGCCTCTTCGGCTCAGTCAGTACACCAGGCATATGCTCCGAGGGGTGAGCAGGTTGAGCAGATACCTACTGGGTATGTGTATGCTGTTATCGCGCCAGATCTTATATCAGCTCCTTCTGTAGTGAGAGGTACCTTCTTGTTTTGCAATTCAGTTGCTAATGTATTGATTGATACAGGTGCATCCCATTCTTTTATCTCGTCTGCATTTGCATTGGTTTTGGGGTTAGAGTTGGTATAGTTAGCATCTCTTATCTGTGTAAAGTCACCTATTGGTGGTAAGATTATCTTGAAACAGGGGTGTTGGGGTTGTGACATCGAGGTTGCCGGTCGCTAATTACCTTTTGCATTTGTATTGCTTGATATGTCTAGTTTTGATGTCATCTTAGGTATGGATTGGTTATTGTCATACCCGGCTATTATAGACTGCTACCGTCAGAGGGTTACTGTATGTAACTTGAGCGGTGATTGCTTTTATTTCTTAGGGGACCTGGTGGATAGAGTTTTGTCACCGGTATTTGATCAGCGTAGGCGGGGTGAACTTAGTTGTCTCCTTGCTAGTTTCTTGAGTAGTGAATGTGATGAAGTCCGGGTTAAGTTGCCAAGGGTGGTTTGCGAATACCCCCGATGTCTTTCCTGAGGATCTTACTAGTTTACCACCCCATCGAGAGATCGAGTTATCTATTGACTTAGTGCTTGGTATGGCACCAATTTCTATGGCACCGTATCAGTTTGCACTTGTTGAATTGAGTGAGTTGAAGATTCAACTCCAATAATTGCTAGATAAGGGTTTCATCCACCCTAGTACATCACCTTGGGGAGCGCCGACTCTCTTTGCTAAGAAGAAAGATGGAACGTTGCGACTTTGTATAGATTACCGGAAGTTAAACCGGTAACTGTTAAGAACAAGTACCCTATGCCTCGTATAGATGATTTGTTTGGCTAGTTGAGGAGGTCTTGTTGCTTCTCTAAGATAGACCTGAGATCAGGTTATCACTAATTGAGGGTAAGGGAGGAAGATATTTTGAAGATGGCATTTTGTATGCAGTATGGCCATTATGAGTTCTGAGTGATGCCTTTTGGGGTAACCAATACGCCAGTTGTATTTATGGATTTCATGAACTGGATCTTTCGGGAGTTTCTAGACCGTTTTGTGGTTACCATCGTGGATGACATCTTGATTTACTCACCCTCTGAGGAGGAGCACAAGGAACACTTGTGCGTAGTGCTCGAGTTACTTAGACCCCATAAGTTGTACGCTAAGTTTGGGAAGTGTGAATTCTGGCTGAAAGAGGTTAAGTTCTTAGGCCATGTGGTATTTGGGAAATGGGTGACTATAGATTCATCCCAGATAGAGGCAGTACAAGATTGGACGCGACCTAAGAATGCTTTTGAGATTCGTAGTTTCCTAGGGTTGGCCGGGTATTATCGGAGATTTGTGAAGGATTTCTCTAGGCTAGCCTTACCATTGACTAAATTGATGAGGAAAATGATCAAGTTTGTGCGGAATGAGACCTGTGAAAAGCCATTTCAAGAGCTTAAGGTTAGACTTGCCATTGCGTCAGTCTTGATTATTTCGGAGAGGGGTTTGGGTTATTCAGTTTATTACGATGCTTCATGAGAAGGTTTGGGTTACGTTTTGATGCAAGAGGAAAAGGTAATGGCCTATGGCTCGTGGCAGTTAAAAACACATGAGAGAAACTACCCTACTCATGACCTAGAGTTAGCGGTGGTGATCTTTGCCTTGAAAATTTGGAGACACTATCTGTATGGTGAGAGGTTTGAGGTGTTTTTTGATCACAAGAGTCTAAAATATCTGTTTACACAGAAAGACCTGAATTTGAGGCAGAGGAGGTGGATGGAGTTTATAGAGGATTATGATTTTGAGTTGCATTATCACCTGGGAAGAGCAAATGTTATAGGTGATGCCTTGAGTAGAATATATGTTAGCAGTGTGGCTTGTATTGCCATCCGGGAGTGGGAGATGTTGGGTGCTCTTGGAGAGTTTGACATGCATCTTGACGAGTTTGTTGAATCTGCGACCTTGTTTACGGTAGTTTCCCAACTTGCACTTGTGAACCGAGTGTTAGAAGCACAGAAGAGTGACCTTGAAGTAGAAACCCTCCGGAGAAGATCTCCAGTGGGAAAGTGGAGAGGGGCTTGAATGTGTATCCGAACCAGAGTATGAGATACCATGACCGTTTGTTCGTGCTGGAGTCTTGCCGAGAGGAAGTACTCTGAGAGTTTCACCATTCTTGCCTTGCGGTGCATCCGGGAGGCACAAAGATGTATCACGATCTTAGTCGCCAGTTTTGGAGGAGAGGTATAAAGAAAGATAAAGCCCGTGTTTATGTCGAAGTGCCTTACTTGTCAGCAAGTGAAAGCCAAACATCAGAGGCCAGCGGATTTATTGCAACCCTTGCCTATAGCAGAGTGGAAGTGGGAGCATGTCATGATGGATTTTGTTGTGGGCCTTCCGAGGACTCAACAGGGTAGTGATGCCATTTGGTTGGTAGTGGACTGGTTAACTAAGTCTGCGTACTTTATACCTATGCGCGTGAGTGATTCAGTAGGCTATCTTGCTGACTTGTATATCAAGGACATGGTGAGATTGCACGGAGTCCTTGTGATGATTGTTTTCGAAGAGAGATCCACGTTTCACAGCTTGGCTATGGCAGAGTTTGCAGAGTGCCTTGGGCACTAGATTGACCTTTAGCACTGCATATCATCCTTAGACTGACGGGTAGTCCGAACATACTATTCAAATCCTTGAGGATATGCTTCAAGGTTGTGTCCTTCACTTCAAGGGTTCGTGGGAGAGGAACTTGCCCTTAGTGGAGTTTGCCTATAACAATATCTTCCAATTGAGTATTGGTATGGCACCGTTTGAGGCCTTGTATGGTCGACCATGTAGATCCCCTATGTGTTGGGCCGAGGTGGGTGATGCACCTTTGTTGGGTCCAGAGTTGGTTCGGGAAACGACGGAGAAGGTAGCACTTATCCGTAAGAGGTTGGTTACGGCTCAAAGTTGTCAGAAACGTTATGCCGACGGTAGGAGGAGACCCTTGTCTTTTGAGGTGGGAGACTATGTGTTCTTGAAAAAATCACCTAGGCGGGGTTTGATGAGATTTGGGAAGACTAGGAAGTTGTCCCCTCGATTTATTGGGCTTTTTGAGATCCTTGAGCGAATCGAAGAGGTTGCTTACCATTTGGTGTTGCCACCATAGCTTTTCGGGGTTCATGATTTGTTTCATATTAGCATACTTTGGAAGTATGAGCCGGATCTATCGCACATGTTGGATTGGACCGACTTAGAGGTAGACGAGGATGCCTCGTATGGAAAGAGACCAATGAAAGTCTTGGACACTTGGGACCAAGTCTTGCGAGGCAAGACGATTCCTTTGGTTAAAGTTTTGTGGAAACATCATGGGGTTGAGGAAGTAACTTGGGAGCATGAATTGGAAGTCTAGGAGAAATATCCGGACTTATTTGTTGGTGTTTGAACATATATTGAGAATTTGATTATGTTAATGAAATGTAAAAGCATTGTATATGTTTAAATGTGAGAACATTGTATATGTTGAATATGTTTTGGAGACGTAGGCTTAATATGAACATTGTATATGTTGTTTAAGTTTTAGAAATATGGAACATATATATTGAAATTGGTTAAAACTACGGGAAATATATGTTGAGATGTATATTGTGACTTGTTCATCATGTGATGGGTTTGAATGACCTATGGATGGGTCGTGGTATTGAAAATTTAATTGTAATCATCGTGGAAATTTTTTTAAAACATGGTTTTGAAATGTGATTTGAAATTTCGGGGACGAAATTCTTTAAGGGAGGAAGTTATAGCGATCCTGGTTTTGACCCGACTCTTGTGGTATCCCGGACTCGGGTTTAATGTGTTCATATTGTTGTTTACCTCTTTCTTTCCTTGTACCTCCTTGAAATTTGGCTTTTGGATTATGGTGGTTGTATTTGGGTAGGTTGGTCGCTTGTTTGTCAAACCTTATGTTGCCCAGAATTTTGGTCCTCCGCTCGAGCGGCACTTCCTGCACTTGAGCGGGCTTTGCAAACACTTAGTACTTTTGCGGGTCTACAAAATTACTGGGAGAGTGAATTCTGCACTCAAGCGGCGTTTCCTACGCTCGAGGGGGTGGGCGCTCGAGTGACCTTTCTTATGCTCGAGCGTTGATTTGTTGTCTGCAAAACTACTGGATGTGTGTTTCCCATGCTCGAGCGTCACTTATTGTGCTCGAGCAATGAGTGTCTTGTCAATTGTGTCTTGGTGCTCGAGCGGCCTTTCTTGCGCTCAAGCGAAACAACTTATTGTGTCTGACGCTCGAGTGTCAACTTTTCTGCTCGAGCGGACTGTGCGTATATCAGATTGCGAAAATGACTTTTTATGTCCCTTTTTCAGATCTTTTCTCCCTAAAACCTAAAGTTGAGACCCTCTCTCTCTAAACCACACTCTCTCTCTACTTTTTCACCTAGTTCTAGTGATTTCCTCACCCTAATCCCTGTGATAAAAAGGTAGACCATCCCTAGATCTCCATTTTCATTCGATTAGAGTTGAATTTCGACATCTTTGAAGTTTCATTCTTGCGTGGCTCATCTTCTCTCGTTGAGGTAAGGATTTTCTACACTTTCATATGATTCTTAGCTTAGTTATTTGTCCTTGTGTAACAATGGTGGGATTTGGGAGTAGTTTGAGCAAACCTAGGGTTTGGGGTGTGAAATAAAAAGAGGGACTATTTTATGTCAAATAGAACTAAAAATAGCCATCCTAAAAACTCAAAATCCTCAAATACCTCATCATCTTCATCTTTCTTTCACTAACCCTAATTCCAAAATCCATCAAAGCTATGTCTGCTACTCGTACCTCTGGATCCGAAACCTCTCCGGAACAAAAATAGCCATCACCGAAAACGCAAGAATTGGGTGATGATGATGACAACAAGGTTAAATTGTTTTGCTACAAGGGTTTTGAGATAGAAGAGGAAGATGAGATGACGCATGAGGATAGTTTGAGGTACAACAAACAGGTCGAGGAGAGTGAGGTAGGTGTGTGCATATATATATTACAACGTTTATAAATTAAAATTTGTGCAATTTTTCTTCTTAATCTCTTGATTTTATTTTGATAACCTGCTAATAAGAGTACTTGGAATTTGAATAAATTAATAATAAAAGTTGGAGATGTCTCATTGATTGTGTTGCTTTTGTGATTGATAATTGGAACTGTGTGGCTATGTGGTGTAAAGACAGGGAAAAAAAGAAGAAAAAACAAATGAAAAAAGGGGGTATTATTATTTCTTTGTTTGTTAGTGATAATTAATTAATTAAATGCATTTCTAGTCTGATTAAATTACTATATTCTTTGGTTTGGAACTTGTGTAATTAAATTAGAATAAGGACATACAATCAGAAATTTGTGCAGAATTTCTATGGCGAATGAGGAGGCTTCTTGTAGCCCTCTCGTTACCCATCAAAACACCAATAATGCTACACCCACAGAGAATCAAACTCAAAACTAAACACAAAAACTACAGGGCCGGATGTCCGTCCGGATGACCGGGTGGTTGACCGGATGACAAGATGATAGCCGCAGTTGACAAGATGATAGCCATAGTCGACAAGATGATAGCCACGGCCGACAAGCTTTGGCCGATCGACCACCAGGTTATTCGGCTAATCGTCTAGCCCTACAGTTTATGTGTTTGGTCCTTTATGTGCGCGACATTACTGATCAAAACACCTACCATTGTCTCTCATTATTTCACAAATGTTATTGGTATGTGTTATATTATGGCTTAGATGTGGTCTAAGAAGCATAGACACTAATAAAGATGGCATGTCCATGTCGGATACTGACACTCATCGAACATTTCCAGACACTCTTCCAAACGTGTCTTAATTTTTTTTTAAAAATTTAGATTTGGACACTCTTCGGACACTTGGAGGACACATATGTCCATTACTTAAACACACGTATCAATTGATTAGATGCACATGAAACTAATTATAAGTTTGAACAAATAACTTAGAATACGATGACAAAAGAAAAACAATGTCAATTTATTGAAATTATTGTTATATTGCATTTATTTATTATTTTGGAATGATATATTCATATATATGACACAAAAATCTATAAAATTATATATTCTGCTTGTGGTCCCTGCGTGTTGTGTCTTGCATTTTTTAAAAATACTACGTTGCCGTGTCTGTGTCGTGTCATGTGTCTGTGCTTCTTAGGACATGGTTTGTGTTGGCAAGGCTGGGTTATTGCCTTATTGGCAGGTTGTTGACACCTTGTTGGCGATCGATTTTGAGTTTCTCTATTTTTTTAGTTTACTCAATGTAAGTTAATTTAAGCAAAATAGACTTAATGAGATTAATTATCTGAATCCTAGAGTTGGCATTGCATTTGCATTATATATATATTGTATCACCGCATTCGCATATCTTTAAAGTAATAATATGATATTATTATGGTGATCTAGTCTATTGCTCACCCCCTACCATATAGGTACTGGTGGAAGTCCTCGGGCTTGAGGGTAGAACTCTTTGCTTCGTTGTAGTTTTTTTTGTTGTTGTAATGGTTGGATCGTAGTGTGTTTGGGGGGGGGGGGGGTCTGTGTGCTCTTATTTTGTTGTACTCCATTTGATGGAACTATGATCTGTAATATTATGTTGCATGTGTGTCATTTCATTCCATTGTGTCAAGTATTTGAGTGAATTTTATTTTTAGTTAAGTAAAATAAATAGTAAAATCGATTAACAAAGTCATTTTTTTAAAATTCAGGAATGATGTGGATTATGTTAAATATAAAATTGAATATCTTCAAAGATAATAAAATGATGAAGTTTCTCAGAACAAGTGAAGATTGGCTTCGGAGACCATTTATATACTTCATGATTTGAGTACTTTCACTCAAGTTATTTAACTAGCTTGTTTTGGGAGACAAATTGGAAATTTTTTTGTCTAATTTAGGAAATGAATACATTTTGGCACTAATGATGGACATTGGACCTTTTTTTGAGAAAACAATTACGCTAAGGTTTAATTAGTTTCTACCTAATTAAGTTCTTAAAATATGAGGTGTGACAGTTTTCTTTAAAAGTGGGTTTTGATTTGATATTACATTTTTGCCCCTTTATGTTAAAGAAAACAAATATAAGAATGAGTCATCTTGGCATGACTTTTTTGGGGGGAAATTAGCATGATGGAGCCACACCAAATAAGGTTTTCATATATGATAGTATTATGTATATACATTTTATTATATGTTATATATATAATAATCATTTTATTTTATTTTATTTTTTCTTAATTAACTGCCTCTCTCATCTCCTATATAATATTATAATTTTCTGCTATATCTTGTATATTTGTACAAGGGTTTGATGTTGAAACTTTCCCCCCTTGTTCTGATTGTATTATAAGACCTTTGGGAAAATTAGACAAGAGACTTCGTAAGAAGCTTGAACGCTATTCAAAGAGGGCAATTGCGGAATTCAACTTGAAAAATGTATGTGGAATTGTGTTTTTGTTTGTTTAGTCATTATCACTCTTATTTACTCCTATTGAACTTTTCTTCTTAAAATGCAGAGCACAAATTTCCAGTTTGTGAAGGTCCACAAGGCAAATGCACGGCTGGTCGATGGCCTAGAGTATTTTATTACATTTGCTGCCAAGGATGTTGCTGCTACTGAATCTGAGATCTTCCAAGTTTCTTTGTTTGCTCCTATAGGTGAAAACACAAAGATCTACTTTTGTCAGATTAAACCAAAGGCTTAGAGGTTTGATAATTTGTTCTTTCATTGCCTTGTAGTTTTAACGCTTAGTTATAGATTGTGATTGGATAGTTTTGTATTGTTGTTTTGCACTACCATTCATTTTTGTTCTAAGAATGTCTTTGATCTTTGGAATTGCATGCTTTGGTTCATTTGGTTGGATAGAGATTCAAGAATTTTCGAGGATAAATACAAACATCTAGGAGTTGTACAAGATACGATTTGTTGTTTATCTTCTGTTTTTGATAATATTATGCTCGCAAGAAGTCATTGGTCATCTAGAAAGATTTTTTTTTCTTATATATATTTGTTGTGTTTGATGGTACTTGCATGCAACACTATGGTGGTTGTTTGTTTGGTTGAGTAGCTAAGCTTTCTTTGTCCGTCATGTAGGTTTTGATTTGTTTAATTTTTTTTGTGTTATATATATATTGTGCAATATCAATGAAAATTCCAATGATTGAGCTACATCTAATTCTGTGTGGATGAATCTTTTTTGGGGACATGAATGTGTTGGCTTATTTGAATTTGAAGGTTCATTGGATGTTAAGTTTTAGACAATAGAGAGAACAGGGTGGGGCAGATGTGTTAGGGTTGTGGCCAAGATGACAATAAGTTCTGCAATGATAGTAATTATCAATGTTAATGGTTTTGAAGATCATAATAATAATAAAAAAAGGCTTAATGCTAGGAGTATTAAAATGGCCCACCGGCCTGAAGCCTGTCCGAGGCTAAACCCAACCTGAACCCCGGGCGTATACTGGCCCGTGTGCTTTCTGATCCGGCCTGAAATATTGGCCCGCTCAAGACTTGGCTCGCCCGACGTCATTTTCAAGCTATTTTGGTGGAAAAAATTAAAAAAAAATGTCTAGCCCAGTTTGGGCTGAGATTTTGAGCGAATAGGTCGGTCCGAGCCATTTTTACACCCTTACTTATTGCAAAGATGAATTCAGAGATGATATTAGGAAGGTGATTTGAAAAGAGTTGCTTAATTTTTAAATTTGATGTTGGTGATTGAAGCTACTGGTATGCAGCCATTGAGATGGGCATTGTTTTTGGTTTTGATGGGTGTTTTGGTTGACTGACACTTGATAGGTTATATTTAATATGTTTATTTTTTAATTGTTATGGTAATGGTTTGTACAAGGTGCCATTGAGGATTTTATGTATAATAATATGAGATTATGCATATTTCTATGGTAAACTCAAATTACTAAATAGTTTTCTAGGTGAATGTCCGATTAAACATGTATGACTTATATCCCCATACTCTTACCCACCGAAGTGTCTAGTGTTTGGTACGAATACATTATGCATTACAAAGTCCTTGTAAGTAACATAGATCGACTTTATATTATACAGTAAATAACACTATGCTTTAGGGATTTTTTTATGCATTAAAATTTGACATCAGATGTGTAGCTAACAAACTAAAGGACTTGAGGAAGAACTAACACCCTAGTAATGCCAAGGGGTTGGAAGAAAGAGTGGATTGGTGAGAACTTAGAGCGGGTGATATAGGGACAATTTAGTAGCAGTAAGAGTTTCAAAGAAGTAAAATAGTAGCTTTGTATATGAGAATTTTGCTGTTTGGGTTCTGCCACTTTTTATATGCAAGGCGACTTTGCAGTCTGGGACAGTTTCTTGTGCATGAGACAGTTGCCCAACACTATTTTCTCCGTAGCGTAGAGGCCTAGAATTCCCACACATCATTGTTGAACACATCATTAACTTGGCTATATCAGAAGAAGCCCACATTATACTTGCTATCTTTTTCTCTAGTGGAATGAAGGTAATCATAATTACATTAGTGTGAGCATACTAGTACGGCATTTAGCAAAGTCTCTGGGTCTAGCCACCAGTCCATGTAGCTCTATATATTTTGAGTAGGTTAAGTTACCTTGGAAGGACAGCAGTTTGGATTTTATTCAACGCGCTTATAGCCCATCGGATCATGAGCCCATTTAAATCTCATTGGAATGTACCCAATGCTAAAGTCAGTCTTTTCTTATTACTCAATACTATTATATGTAAGGGTTCTCGAGTGTACCTCTAAGTGCTTGAGGCTATGGATACCATTTGGAAGAGGTAATACCATGCCTTGTCGAATGTAGGTCTCCAATACATCTGTCCACTGATGATTATTTCTTGTTGCGTGATCACTTTTCCATTTGTACGGGTTTTTTTAGATATTTAGTGGTGGTCCACAAAATGAAACCAGATCTATACCTTTTTTTGTTTTGCTTACGAGGATGAATGGGTAGAACATTGTGATTATGCAATTCTTTCATTTAGCCCTGCTGCCTACACAATATTTAAGCAAAATGATATTGTAAATATGACCTGGTGACAAGTTTTTTTAGTTTGAAAGGAGCTGACATGATATATCAAAAGAAAGGTGAGTGATTGCTTCATGTGGTTAACAACTTCTAGATATGAGTAGGTTATATAAAGTAGATGACCTATCAAAAACATTCCTCGAAAATAGTTTTCCAAAAATTGTTCAACAAACAAGCTTTTTTGGTTTTCGGAAAATATACCCTTAGGGTTTTCATGTTAGGTAAAGGGACCGATTAGATGTTATCGCTTAGGATGAACCATATATGGAGCATTGATGAAAGGGAAAAATGATTCAATCAACTTTCTATTGAACAAGGGTAAATTTTGATTAGGAGACGCTCAACAATCCTCCGAATATCAGTTATCTTGTATTCGTCCATAAGTAAAAGTAGTCCCAAGATAATAAGTGGTCGATTGAATTTTTGAATGGCAACTATTTTGATCAATGCCTTTATTTTTGGATTCTTTGTCTACTCACCTTCATGGGCAATTTAGTCTACTACACTTCTTGGGCAGTGTGGTAAACTATATTGTAGGCCATTCAATAGGGTTCCATATAGTTATTCTTTTGGATCCATATAGTTAATTTTTTGGATAATTACACTGATTATCCTTGAGGTTTAGAAAAATACAATAAGCCCTTAAGTTTAGCATAATTACACGGACATTCTTTTAGTAAGACTAAAAAAACTAGAACTAATGTAGTGGATTATAGATATGAGAAGAAATAAGGTAAAACATACATATATATATATTGTTAAATGGTAAAATATACATTTCAGTGTAAAGGAAATGATAAAATTATTTTTTCATTTATACAACTAACGAATTACTAATGAAAATGGGCTAAGTGTTATCTGAATTAAAACATTAAACGAGCCTAATATAAGTATGCAAACTTTTGGGGCTTAATGTATTTTCTCTAACTCTTTACACACTTTTATTGGGTAATTCTACTTACACCATACTTCTAACTCTTTACACCCTTATATTTTATTTGGATAAATTATAGTTACCTCTCCTACGACTTAGCATAATTGCAAGAATCTCCCTTGTGGTTTGAAAAATTACTTTGACCTCCCCTACTTTTGAAACTAATACCAAGATTCCCCTTTATGTTGGATAAACGTTAAAAACGTAACAAAATATAGTGACATCATCAAATGCGAACACCTAAATGACCAAAATGCCTTTCCTCTTCCTTTTAAAACCACTCTAATACTTTCTAATTATTTGCCTTCAAATCTCGAACAAAACTTTCATTTCTCTCCACAAACTGTTTTTTACACTATTCATTAGTTCTCTTGCACACTTTCATTTTATGTCCATGCACAAAAAATTCTCAGTGATTGATAATTTGGAAGCACTCTATCTATGCACACGACTTGTTTGATAAAAAACAAAAAAGTGAATTATGAAGTGAACCATTATACAAGGTAGCTCTATATGCACTCCAAAAATTAAGTTCAGCACCCCACTTCTTTGTACACCCCAACCTTAAATTTGAATTATTGTGTTTTTCTGTTGAACACCCCAATCAATCCCACTTTTAGCCCTTTCATCCATCTGTTGTCGGGCTCACCTCCGTTGTCAGAGCCATCTCTGACACCTCACCAGAGCCGTCTCAAACACCCTCAGTTGTAGCTCCGGCAGCCCCCTCCCGAAATCCCCTTTTCTTTCCTTCGCTTCCCTCCCACCGCCACCCTTTTGTAACCTCGTCGCCACTCCACGCCAATTTGTTTTTTTCGTGCTAGAAACCTTAGCCTCCACCCTTTGCAAATTCGTCACCCCACTCCCTTTTTTTTGTTCTTTGCATCACAAACCCTAGCCTAGATTTCTTCCCTCTCCTCAACCTTCTCCCTGTCGTTGGTAAACCCTAGATCTAAAACCAAAGATCTAGGGGTTTTTAGATCTAGGGTTTAAGGAAAGAGGATGAAAAGAATGAGAGAAAGAAGAGAAGGAGAAGAAGAAATCGGCGGTAGTGATGGGTGGTAACTAGGGCTATTCATGGGTCAAGTTAGTATGAGTTTGTTGTCGAACCGTCAACCGAGCCAACCTCTTTAGTTGGAAAGAAATGGCATCCGATTTCGACTGAGTATTGTTCGTGTAATGATTCGGATTCTAGTTCGCATCGGATTGGTGTAAATTGGTGCTCGTCACCTTAAAACTTGCATGGTTGTTGGACTCTTGGCATTGATGGGATGGCAAGTGAACTTTAAATATTATAATTGAGGATCCTTGGGTGATGTTTAGAACCATGATTGAAGCCTTAACAAGGTATTTAGGCAAGATTAGATCAAAAGCCCCGAATTTGAGTTTTTTTTTTCGACCAACTTTCACGCTTTTGCCCTTTTCTCCTTACATACTTTGAATTTAAATATGAGGCTAGAACCATTGGAAATCTTATTTCTGGGGCTTCGATTTAGACACAAGAACAACCTAAAACGGAGTTCAAACGAGAGAGTTATACCTATTTGAATTTAAGTTTTTGTACTGGAAGCATTCTCGCTTGAGCGAGGTTTTCTTCACTAGAGCGAATTGCGCGATTTTCAGAGATTCTAGGAGCTTCTTGTCATGGCCCGAACCCGCCCCTAAAAGTTTGGGCATGACCACCTCAGAAACGGACGCTTAACCTGATATACAAAATATATAGGGCCTGAACGGAAGCATTAATAAATTAAAATAACATAAAACATCATCCATTGAGCTACCACTATTATGCCAGGACCGCAAACATTACATTAGGTAGATAATACACAGGAAGTATATACCTGAGCTTTAGTTGCAGTCATTCACATTCATACAAAAGTACTAAAGAAGAAAGGGGTTATTTAGATTCAACCATAGGCAGACAATCAAAGCATAAACCGAAGACCTAGTTAAAGCTTTACAAAATGCACGGGTTCCATCTTGAGTGCCTGGACACACTGAGGTTGATGATAGACGGACAAGTCTCAAGGGTTAGGACTGGCTTTCTAGTTGATTACTTACAGAAACAGACAAAATACAAAGTGAGTAAATCTCAGTGAATAATAGCACATAATTAATGTAGTGGTTAACTTAAATAACAAAGCATATAACTATGAAGGCATATGATTAACTGCATTCTGCAGTCATTTCTAGAACGGCCATGGCCCAATTTCCTTAACAGAGTGACTTTAAGTCCAGTAACACAGAACAGCCATCGGCCCAGAAATAACAGAACGGCCTAGTAGCCCAGAAGTAATAGAACGGCCTAGTGGCCCAGAAATAACAGAACGACCTAGTGGCCCAGAAATAACAGAACGGCCTAGTGGCCCAGAAATAACAGAACGGCCTAGTGGCCCAGAAATAACATGTGTATGGACTCAAGAGGTGGCTCGTACGGATTCTAGAGATGGCTCCCACCAAAGTGTAGCACTTAGTTCCGTACAGTACTTTGTTCCATACCAGAAATCATCAGAACAGATTAACTTCATAATCAAACAGAAAGTGCATATATTCTTCCCATTATTCACATGAATTACCATCGGTAATATAAGTTTAACAGAGTGTTACTGATAATTATTAGCAAAAGGTAACCACATTCCAGAGATACGTAGATACCATAGTTCCATAATGCACATACATCTCATTCACATATCATGAACCAATACCACTAATTTGCAGACAATGGAATGTCAACAGTAACTATCAACAATAGACAAAACGTATGATCTAACGATGTGCTTAGATTTCCTCATGGTTCTTTGCAGATCGACATACCTGTTTCCAAATTAACAGAACATTAATATTAACAATAGTCCAAAGGTAAAGGTGCAATTACATCAATGGGTCAGAACAGTTCATATCATAACTTGAGTCACGTAATAATGTTATTGATACTCAATTCCTTTCTATTAACCAACTTCCCAGTGTTAATAGTTTGTATGCAATTCTTATGCCGAATCATGAGTAATTCATAGGATGGTACATTCACGATAATCATTAGCCATAACTAGAATACAGCGTAAGTTCAGAGTCATACCAATGTTCACAGAAATTCTTTCAATGTCCTCACTGTTTCCCAATCATTATAATATTAACATAACTACATCTGAAGCGCAGAACGTGAATGAAAAGAATTATTAACGGTAATCAATCGTGCAATTACAGTACTATTACTTACAGTGCTATAACGGAGTGCTTGTCCTCCTGGATTATGCCCTACACATGTACACAACTTATACATTAATTCCCATTTTTCCTTAATTCGTTTCCTGCTTCATTTTACTTCGAATGAATTTACAGGCATCTTAAGGGCATCAAACACAAATTCCAAAAATACCAGAGGGTTAAACACGCAAAACAGAGCGACTAATTTTTTGCAGCTTGGGCCGCACGTGCGGCAAGAAGCCCTGCACGTGCGGCGATTCTAGCAGAATGCAGTTCGAAAATGCAGAAAAACCCAAATTTTGGCACTCTTTTTCAAGGCTCAAAATAAGATCTTTAATTGCTAACATATAGTTCAAACATCATATACATAAACATTACAACATATATCAATCTCAATTTGACTTGACTCTTCTTCTTACAACTCATACCATAACTTAATTTCACAATGTTTCCAATCAACCAAGTGATAAAACATTTCTTAATTCAACAATTAACACACACATAACTCCAATTACAACCCCAAATCTCACAAATAAAAGGGAATTTCTCACTCAAATCCAAGAAAAGACTTAATTAAAACAAAAATTCACATACCTTGAACCTTAAACCCTTCAACCCCTCTCAATTCTCCAATCTTTCTCCTTGGTGAGTTTCTTCCCTTCAAACCCTTTCTTCCTTCTCTAATTTTCTTCTCTTAAGAGATATTTAGAGTAATGCTAAGTTCCATGCACAAGAGGCACATATATATAATATAAAAGAAAAAGTTGAATAGGACAAAAAAAATAATCAATTTAATCGTTCCAAACCAAATTTCTACAAAAAAAATGCTTATTATGACTTAAAAATCATGCTGATCTTAAATGTGAAGTCAATTTCGGATTATTAAGCCTCCAAGGCTCTCAATTTCTAATTTAAACATCTTAAGTGTGACAGATAATTTTCTTATTAAGCAGATAGGAATCCATATTTCCAAGCTTCACTAAATTAAATGTAATTCTATCTAGACTTTCACAAATAGCATTCAAAAGCATAGAATAGAGGACTAAAAAAGATACCATAATCATATACGAGGGTCGGGTTATTACACTTCTTTTCTATGCTCGAGCCAAGCTTCCTTCTCTCGAGCAGCCAGGTCGCTAACAGACATTATAAAAGTGACTTTTTGACCTAAAAACCTTACTTTTTCTTCCTCTCTTCTTTTACTCTCCTCCCTGTTCGAAAACCTAGCCCTCAAAACTTTGATTTCATCCATTTTTACCAACAATCCACCATGGATCTTGCATCAAAGATGAAGAACAAGTGAAGATCAACATTTTCAACCCATTAGATTTTGGATTTTCGAAAAAATGCTCTTGATCTAGCTTTCTTGCTTCTAACCTTGAGGTATGGGTGTCTTTAACTCTTTATATATTCAATTTGAGTAGCTTATGTGATAATTGCATTAGCTTTTCATGTATATATATATATATATTATGTATTGATTTGAGTTTGTTGGCTAAAGATTGAGAACAATGATGGTGAAATTTTGTGATTGTTGAAGGAATTACACTTACTATGATAGAATATCATTGTTTATGATTGATGATTGCCTCAATTTCATAATGGAGAGAAAAACCCCAATTTTTCTCATTTTTCTCAAACCCTAATTTTCAAACTTAATTTATAAAAAGGGGTTTTACTCAATTAATTTCTAAAATATGAAATTGAGTGTAATTACTTGGTTTAGGGTTCGAAATGCAAGTTTGGAGGTTCCCTTTTGAAGTTGAACTTGAGATGAGATGATGAATGATAATGGGAATGCCTCGATTTATGAAATGGGAAGAAGTTGCACTATTTGGAATTGATATCGTCTTAGAAAAATTGTGCATTCTTTACAAATTCATGCATCACATGCACTGTGCATTTCTTTTGGTATTACCTTGGTGCCAATGGTTAAAAATTAAAAACGGTGGTAATTAGCCTATGAGTTCGGGTAGTGAGTTGGGTTGGATTTGAGTTGCAAATTGTAATTAGTACCCGTGCGGGGAGTCAAGGTGCCTAATTGCCCTGTCTGTGCATATCGCCGAACGAATGTGGGAAAATGTTTTGGGGTGTCCACAAGCCCACAATTTCTGGAGCTGGAAAATGTGGAAAAATGGATGGTTTTGGGTGTCCATATCCCCGCCGTTTATGGAGCTGACAAATGTGGAAGATTGTGATGTTTTGGGTGCCCATCGCCCCGTCGTTTCTGGAGTCGGCAAATGTGGGATTATTTTTTATATGTGACTATTTTATCTATTTATGTTTGATTTTGGACTCTTACCTGTGGATGTCAGTGGCTGAGTTACCGTCTGATGAGAATGTGGAAAAGATGAGATATGTTCAATGCATTTACATCCTATCAATAGCATACTCTAGCATTGTTTTACATTCCTTTCATACATTCCCATGAGCATAAGTTTTTCAAGTGATTATATAATTTGTTAAATACATCACATATTGAGCTTTCGCTCACCCCAAAGCTAACAAATTTTCAGAAAATGATGTTGAGACACCATCGCAAGTATGGATATATGAAACGAAGTTGGATGAGGGCATGGATGCTTCTCTATTGATGTTTTATGATTTGGCTTGGATTATCTTGTATGGACTATTTGTATGGAGGAATTGAAAATTTATCTTGTATATGAATGTAATTTAACTATGATGTATTTTTGAGATAGTTCAATTGGTAAGAGGAGTTAGTGGATTGTATTGTTGTTAATATTTCTAATCTGTATGCATGTGTTGTTATTGATTGTATTAAGGTATCAACGGAATTAGGAGGCAATTCTCCAAGGCGTTACAATTCGAAACCGCAAAGTACCAGGTCACGGTTTTCATAGTCAGAATCGGTTAGTGCACATACAAAAAACACAGACATGAGAGAGAGAGAGAGAGAGAGAGAGAGAGAGAGAGAGAGAGAGAGAGAGAGAGCCTGAGGGTTGATTGGTTAAATGGTTGGTGGTGTTGTGAATAACCCTTGTCCATAAATTCAAAGGAGATCTGAGAATGGTATGGGTCCATAGACTCAAAGGAGATTTCAGAGAGGTATGGGAGGTTTGGAGATCTGAGAGGTGAGGAGAGGTGAGGGGGAGATCTAAGGAGGGAGAGAAAGGGTGAGAGGAAGTACTAGAAAGAAAGAGGACTATGGAAACAACGAAGCAATCTTGCAACAACGATGACATGAATCTCGTAGTAGCGGTGAAGTAGTGATCAAAATGTATTCAATGAAGATTGATAAAGAGAAGAAAATAAAATGAAAGAGATGAGAGAGGATATACTTGCATCTCACAAAGGAGGGTTAGAAAGATGAAAATGAATTGAATGAGATCAGAGTAAGGAGAGAGAACAATATACAAAAATAATTAAAAAATGAACAGACTAGTCTCTAACTAAGAACAACTAGCTCTCTTGTCAAGAAAACATAAATCCTATACAAAATTAAATAAAAGTGAGAATAGGGGAAAAAAATATAAAAATAAAAATAAAATTGAAATGAAAGGACTGGGTAGCTAGCTCTTTGACAAAGAAGAACTAGCTCTCTTACCAACAAACACAAGTTCCATACAAAATTAAATAATAGTTCTTTAGTTTCATAAAAAAATGGTAAAAGTAAACTAGCTCTTTCACAAGGAAACACAGTCCTATATGAAGACAATAAAAACTAATAATGATAAAAAAGAACGGTGCATCTACCTATGGCATCTATAACGTTCTTATTAATAAAATTTGGTCGGTCAGTTTCAATGAATAAAATTACTTCAGGCCCAACAGTTGATCGAGAATCTGAACTTTTGTTATTCTCATACCCGCTCCCGATCGAATCAATGTTTGAAATTGACCGTAGGTGGGAGGGTCGAACTAGGTTGGGCAGGTTTTTCGGGGCGGACAAAATTTTGATCAATGAGGGGTGAAGCTGGGTTGAGACGGTGGAGATGGGAGAAGGGGTTGCAATGGCGGTTGGGTTGGGTTTCCGGTTGGGGGGCTACAGAAGAGGTGGTCATGGGGACAGCGAGACTGTGGAGGTTGTTGCTGGTGATGATTGTGGCGACAGTGAGAGCTTTTAGGGTGTTTGTTGCGGCAGCGGTAGCAATCGAATCACTTGGAGGTGAAGAAACTAGGGTTTGAAAGGTTTGGGAAGAGTGGATGATAGGGATGAGGGTAGGAATGGAATTATAGAAATTGTAAAAAAATAAAATGAAAATTTTTGAGGGTGCAAGGAGGTAGTTTTGTGGTGTGTTACCCCGATGTATTTCTCTAAACTTTAAGGGTGGTTAGTATAATTTACCTTTGTTTATGCAAAAATCAGATTTTTGGACTGATGCATGCAAAAATCAAATTACACTATTGTACATATCTATTATGTAACCATGGGAAACACTCCATACCTGTGTAATTGTATGTGTCAGACATGTCTGACTAGATACACCTCACAAAAGCATATCCAGAAATTCAAATTTTTTGCCTAAAATATTCTTAATGATTGTTGGGTCATGTAGGTTTGGCGTCTGACATGACATGCCTAAAATATTCTAAGAAGTGTCTGTGCTTTTCAAGTTTGGAACACCATTTTGTAGTAGGCAATAATTGAGGAATATTTGTGAAGTTTTGAATATATAACTGTGTTTTCTTGTCCTAGAATTTGGAGATTATATGAATTCAAAGTTACACACTTGGAGATTATATCTGTGTTTTCTTGTCCTTTGTCTCCATGAAATGTGCTATGGATACAAGGAATTCAATTATTCCGTTGGTTATATGGTTTCTACCTGTTCTTGATAATAAAAATTAGCAATCAAATTAAGCTATATTGAAAGGGATTAAGAAACATGCATCTTCATTCTTGCGGTTGGGTTCTTGTGTTTGATGATTAGTTACTGATCGGAATGGTTTTGATGTGATTTGTTTAACAAATGTCAAATAAGAATGTGTCCTTTATTGATTTGAGCACATGATGGGAGTAAATTTAGATTGGATAATATGCAACGATATGTAAATCAATGACTGCATTTAGTTAAATATTAGAGAGCTTAAATAAAATTGGAATTGCATAAAAGATGGATAATATATAAAATTGAGAGGCTGGAAGATCTTATAACCGTAGCAGCTTTTATGGAGGAGATGTAATTATAGTAGAATTCAGTCTGTGCTTGTAATTGACACTCTCTTGTGCTTATTTGCAGGTTATGAAAGATGTCATGAGAGCAATATGTTTAGGGAAGGTTTAATGCAGCAATATTTGGGTGAAAAGGGACCGGAACTATGTTTACGGATGGATTTATAAGGTTTTATTTATTTTGAGTTTAGAATTGTTGGTGCTTACAAACTAAAGATTAACTATGCATATTGATAGGTACAAATGATGATTGATTTTTTATCTTTTGAGATCTTCTATTTTCTCCTCCTGGTTGGGTTGTTATCCAATTTCTCAATGCTATACTTCACATGTTCTTGTGCTGTGTTTCTGTTTCTGTTGTGTTTTGTTGTGCTTTATAGTGCTCCTGATGGTGTTCTTTCTCTTGCTTTTGTTAAGTTGGATGTAGTGATCTTTGCTGAAGTTTGGTCCTTCTGTCGCTCTGCCCTAGTCTCATGTTTTTCATTGTGTTGCTTTTATGTCCTAGGTTATTATGCTCTCTGTGTCATGTGTGTTTGGGTTATGGATTTTGGATTGGTCCATATGTCCAAATATCAACTCTATGCGGTTTCTCTTATAGTCCAATAAAGTTCTTATTCTAGCAGGAAAAATAAAGGGGGGTGTGCAGCAGCAAAAACACAATTTAAGCAACAATTAATTCGATCCAAGGCCGGCCATGATATTTATGGGTCTTAGGCGGGACTTTGAAAGTGGGTCCTCTTATATATTTTTTTTATAAAAGAAAAAATTACGGATAAAATAATAAGTTACTAATAATTTTTTTTATTATTTAGTAGCTATAAAAAGTTTCCTTACACAGATAGATAATCATTAAAATTTATTAAAGATACGAAAAAATCATTACAAAGACCCAAAAAAGATAAAATAGGTCTTGTTGTTTTATAATTTAGCAATAATCGATATAACAACATAATTCGTTGCTATTTGATAATGAAATGATTATATTATTGTAATATGATATCTGATAACACAATCATAATCCACGCAAATCACAATCCATTAATTATTTGATAACAAAACAAAAATTATTGGGAAAAAAAATTGGAAGAAAAAACTAAGGCAAAATTATTCAATTAAATTATGATAAAGAGAGTGTCCAAAAAAATTAGGGCAAACAAAATTAAGGAAAATAAATTAGGATAAAATTATTTAATTAAAATGTGATAAAGAAAGAGGGAAAAAAAATTAAAATAAAGTTATTTATTTTTATTCTATTAATCTTGACATTAGACTCTATTTGGACTAATTATATAATATATATTTGTATGGACTAATTATATAAATGTTTAATTAGGCCTAACAATGATGATATATATATGTATATATATTTTTGATTTGGCCCAACAAATTTTTTTGAGTGGCCTTTTAGACTGGGTCTCAAACAATAAAAAAAGATTGAATTTTGAACTTTTAATATAATATAAAACTAATAAATTTGAAGTCATATTTTGGGCCAAAATTTGGGGGTCCTAGGTTGTCACGACCCGAACTCGCCCCCATGGGTTAAGGACATAATCGGCTAGTAATCACGAGATTACCTACGGCCTCAAACTAGATAAAATATAACTCATCAGAGTAAAGGGGCCAAACGGAAGCAATTTCAAACTTTTGTCCATAGAGCTGTGCTTATATGGCACATCATAACAAACCATACATACACATGTTAATAACTCACATCAAAATATGTACTAATACAAAGCTCTGTACATACAGGATCATTCAAGTCTAGGTCAGCCAATCAAAACTATATACAATCATAATCCAAAGTCCTCGCCAACACGACAAAATGTAATAAAATAGCAAAAGGGCGAAGATGAGTCTTGTGCGTGAGACGTATGGGCTGACTCTTCAAAACCTTGGTTGTTCCACACAAACTTCACTGAGCCTGGGTTTGGACCTCCCTTGGCGCACCTACAGACACATGAATGAGCGTGAGCGAAAGCCCAGTGAATAATATCAAATAAAAAGATACACTAGAACAATATACGACAAACGGCCTTGGGCCCAATTCATATTCTATCTAATATATATATATAGATATACATAGGGCAGGTGATTGCAGTTCCAAACACATCAGACGGCCTTGGGCCCAAACCATTCATGTCAAACGGCCCTTGGCCCATTTATTCTTTCACTCTTGCCAGACCGGCCTTTGACCCATTCATTCTATATTCATGTCGGACTGGCCTCTGGCCCATTCATTCTTTCATTCATGTCAGACTGGCCTCTGGCCCATTCATTCTTTCACTCTTGTCAAACTGGCCTTTGGCCTAATCATTATTTCATTCTTGTCAAACTGGCCTTTGGCCCAATCATTCTTTCATTCATCTCAAACTGGCCTTTGGCCCAATCATTCTCTCATTCATGTCAAACTGGCCTTTGGCCCAATCATTCTCTCATTCTTTGGGCATAGCAAACATTTGTCCTTAATTCAAATTAACAGACTTATAGGAAGATAAGCAATTGGACAAATAGCATATTTCAGATATCTTTATTAAGATATTACTCACAGTGATCGGCTGGATGATTTGCCCTGGAGCTCGACCTTACACATTCCATGAACACAATGGGTCACAAACAGTTCAATCTGTTCTTAATTCACATATTCCTCTTTAGGTTTCATTCTTATCTTTTTAATTCATTCATAATGCTCAATGCATGCCTAAGAGTACTTAGAAGTGAAAGAGAACGAAAAACGAAACACAGAACATCTTTACAAAATTTCAGAAATAGGGGTCCCCGCTCGAGCGTGGACTTTCCCGCTCGAGCGAACCCATGAGGTCTGCAAAAGTTCTGGTTGCCTCGTTTTTACACTCGAGCGTGAGGTTGGCCGCTCGAGTTGAAAATCATTCCACATAGCTCCCCACTCGAGCGTGAACTTCCCCGCTTAAGTGGACATCAATGACTGCAGAAATACTGGGAGCCCGAATTTCCCGCTCGAGCGGCGCTTTCCCCGCTCGAGTGGACACGCCAAATTCTGGAAATTCCAGAACTGATCTTGAGCTTCAAACTTGTATTCAAATCAACATATCTTGCATATTATGACTCAAACTTCACATATACATGTACTAACATGATCCAACACCAAATTCATTACATTATGGAGCTCAATTTCACAAATTAATCACATGCATGTCTCGATTTACACCAAACTTATTTCCAACATAACAAACTCATGCATTCAAAACTCATATTCTTATGAATTGTACATGCATGTGAGATATAACCCTCATTCTCAACTTAGATGATGAAAAGATGGTTAAAAACATGAACTTCAATCAAAGATTCAACATGGATCATGTATTTCAAGCTCAAACATGCAAATTCAAAACAATTTCTCACATGCATGTGCATATTGACTTCCAATTCAACAAAACCAACTCAATTCATGTTCTTTATCATCATTCAACTTTGAATTTACAAATTACAAACTGAAATCCATGAGTCAAGGGTTGATTACTCACCTAGGAGCCTTAATTCTCACAATTGTGGTCAAATCTTGCACCTAGCCTTCCCAATTCACAAATCTTGAGCCAAAATGCACAAAGATGTCTCCTCTCTCTCTCAAAGTCGGTTCTCTCTTTTACTAGAGAGTTGTTCTCAGCCAAAATGATTTAAAAGAGGAGGAATTAAATATAATAAGGCCCTTTTATAGCCCCACTCAATCAAATTTGATTATAGCCAATTAATGGCACTTAATTAATCGTTCTGAATCTAATTATTTTGATCCGACTCAATTTTCAATTAAATTTCACCGTAGGTTCTAAAAATTATGCCAATCACAATGGCATAATCAATTTCGGGTTCCGCGGCCGATGAGGCCTTCAATTTAAATTCCAAAGCTGATAATCAAACAGGTATTCCTACGGTGAACAGATAGAAATTCAAAACTACATATTTTCACATAAATGGCACACAAAATCATATCAACCACATAATCACATTCATAATAAGGACCAATTAGCATAATACGGAACAGGGTTATCACATAGGCACAGGCCTTAGTGACCTTAGCCTAGGGCCGGCAGTGATTCGATCTTTCAATGAGATATATAGTGCACTTGTTCGTGCATAGCAAGGGTTTTATGTTAATAATGTAGATATTTTGTTTTAAATCAATCATGTTTACACATTCTTGGACTACACGTAACATCTCTATCTATACTGCTAGTAACAATAATTAGTAGCCTGATATGGTTTGTTTAGTGCAATGTTATTAAAACGAGTCTGGATTGGCTGGTTCAACCAGTTGACCTGTCAACGATTTTATAGACTATCATATAATCCTAAATTATCTATAAATAGCTGAACACTTGATGTGTTCCAACCCAATAATCATAATCTATTTAAAAATAATTACCCAAGAAACTAATTGCATATGCATTAAGTTTAATTTAGACTTCATCATTCATTAAACACTCATAACATGTCAACAACATTTTATGAATACTTGGGATATTTGAGAATATGATTTAGCACCTGAAATTGTGTTAAATGATAATTAATTTAACTCGTTTGATAACCATAATTGATATCACTTAAAAATTTAAGTACCTTTTAAAATGTAAGCTAAAACTTATGAAAATTTTAAGTCTTATGAAACTTACTTAATTTTGACTGAATTTATAAATACTAAATATAAGTATCAACATACACTATTATAAACTCACTATCATCACCACCACCACCGCTACCACCACCATAATGCCATTGTCGCTGCCACCACCACCACTACTGCCATTTTGCCACCACCACCACCACTGCTACTAACACTTTCATCACCAATGTTATTGTTGCCATAAACACCATCATCATTTTACTACAACAACCATCACTACCATTACCGCTACTGCTACAGCTACCGCTACTGCTACAACCACCATGCCACTGATACCATCAATGATGTCACCACCACCACCATCACAGTATAAAAATTAAAATATATAATTTAAAAATAATAAATTTTAAATTTAATCTGATATGTATCAAACGTATTATTTCGTTCAACACTTAAATTTTTATTAAACAAGTTTTCAACTTAAAAAATTCAGTATTCAATTTTCAATATTCAATTTTCAGTTTTATCAAACACCACCTAAGTACTTAATTAGTCTTAGTTACATATAAGAGCAATGCAAGGCTTTGAATTAGGCACCAGCTTATCTCAAATCTAAAATCAGACTGAAGCATGTTGTTGGAATCTGTGGGCCCACTACAGAGCCCATATCGATGATCTGAACCGTTCAACATGTAGTGCTCATCGATTACTTCATGCTTACAAAAAAGGACATTGATCGGATATCGATAGTCACTTTATCATATCAAATTTGTGTCAATGGTAACTATGATTTTAAAAATAAATTGTTGACAAAAATATATTCTGATCAAGTGGTTATTAATATCCGATCAATTTTTTACAGGGATGAAGTACTCGATGAGCCTTATACATTGAATGGTTCGGATTGTTGATGTGAGCTTCATAGTAGGCCTACAGAGGCCCAACAACACGCTCTAGTTGGATCCCAATTGGAGAGAAACTTATCAAAAATACGGTCTAGTTATGTTCTTTAAGATAAATGAATAACCCTCTAAGTTTATCACTTAGTATGTCTCCATGCTAAATACATAAGATGTTTCACAAAAATCTTTTATATCAAAAATTTATTGCCAATGTTTACCTTCACATCAAGGACTAATTTGGAATCATTATTAACATGTAAAAATTTAAGAATATAAAGGATCAACAAAATAAATTTGCTCCCACTAATCTTGAGATATATGCACGCGTCAACTGTATCCTCAATGCAAACAAGTATCTACACTACTTTATGAAACTTTAGAAATTATTGCTCAAAAAATCATTTGAGATTATAGACAGATTTGTTTAATTTACAAATCAAATTACTTTATTTGGCGAAACAATAAATAAAAATATTATAATAATCTATAATCATTATAAAACTATTTTTATGATATTGGTGAAGACAATACATTCTTTCAAATCACAACCACCTTTTACAACTAAAGTAGTTTGTATTTATTAATTTATCTTTCAAAAAGTATGCATTAGACTTAAAATTTGAAAATTTTTAATATGATCTCATGTTATCTTAGTAACTTGTATCAATGCATACACTATATATTATAAATTATCAATGTTTCCATTAAACATGATTGGATCCTCTCAATCTCTTGACATTGCAAAAAGAACATAATTATTTAAAAAAAGCAGGTAATGGGTTAATTAGGTGCTTCATATTGTACTTGTGCTCCCACTTCCTCAGTATATGTGAGAATGAAAAGACAAGTCTATCACAAGAAAATGTACAGAGCTATATTCATACATTTAAGCTCTAAACTATCCACCCAAACTCATATAATCACCCACATCATTGCAAGAAATTTGACATTTACAACCTCAAAGATCCTTTCTATCCAAAAAAAAAAAAAAAAAACCCCTAAAACATCCTTGTGTCATAGCCTTTTGTTACTTCTATTAACCTCCAAAGTAATAATGAATCTGAGTAAGAATGGTTGGGTAGATTGTGATACAACTCAATTTTTTCAAAGTGTGACAAAGTTGAACAGAATGTAGTAATTTGGTAATTTATTGAGTTTTAGAAACTGTTTTTTGGTTTGTAAATTGAGAAGGGAACTAGATTTAATGTTTTATGGTCTCACCAAGAATTATCACCATCCGAATCCCAAAATTATTTATACCAAAATTATCTTTGAGTCCCTTCAAATATGAAAATTTTGGAAAAGCTTATGTACATACTTGTGCTTAGAGCTGTGCAAAATACCGCCAAATTTGCTAAAATCACACCGATCTGCATCAATCCGCACCACTCTTACCGTTAACCGCGTTTTAAACTTTAAAATTTATAATCCGCCAACTGAACCGCTCCGCTCCACTATAGTTAATACATATATATTTTTTAACCTTCAATGAAATGCCAATGTAAAAATGAGTGTGAGAGAGATCTAAGATGTGAAATTTATTATAGATTAGTGGTTATATATATGAAACATATTATGTAAAATTACTTTGTGTTATATATCTAAAAAATATTATACAAATTAGTATTATATATTATGCAAATGTATGATAATTAGTTAGAATATTCTTTAATCCGCCAATTCGTCAAAAACCACCCAAATCGTAATTTGTTAATCCGCTAATCCGCCAACCCGCCATTCGGGTTGTAATTTTACTTTCAAATAGCCTGAACCGCACTGCGCACGCTTTAATATGGTTTGTGACCCATCTGCTTCTTGATTTGATATCTAACAAACTAAATGAAAGGGGAACCATTAAATGGTGGTAATGGGGGTTTCATGTTCACTTTTAACATCTTTGAAAGATAATTGTATAGGTTGGAATCAGTAATGAAAAGATGGTGGAACGTTTTTCCTTTGAATTAAGTCTTGCACAAGTGGTTGTAGCATTAACTCTAGGATGAAACAGGTATACTCGGACTCTATGTGATGGTTTTCTTTGGAGGGATAAGATTGGGTTGAAGAGCTAGGATATGCAGGGTGCTTACCATTGTGTTTGGCCATCTCTTGTGAGGTCCATCTGTGATAAGGTCTGCAAAATAGCAAAAGAGAGAGTTTCGAATAACACGATTCCAATCCTTGCGGTTGGGAGGAGGAATCTCTTTGAGGGATTCTACATGTTCAGACTAACTACTAACTTCGTGAAACCTCACTGTTGTGTTATTGTATCCATATGTTTTCATTGTTTCATACTTGTTCTGTGTATTATTGAATTCGATTATGGAAAGTAGGGGTGTGCGTGTGTGTTTTTACTTGACATTCCAATCTTATAACATTTCATGTTAGGTGACGGTAAGTTTTACCAAGAAGAAAGCAGAGCTGTGATTAACCTAATTGTAAAAACCATTGTGTGTGTGTGTGTGTGTGTGTGTTTTTTTTTCTTGAACCTTTCGAAATATTTATTAGTTTTAAGAAACACTTTGTCCGTAATATTAGTATCAGTTGTATTTTTTAATTATGTTGTGAAGTTTATTGTTAGTGTAACCATACTGTAACGCCCCCAAAATAATACAATGAATCCAACTCATAAGCAAAAGAATAATAGAGATAAGATACATTCATTCATCAGAGTTCAGAGTTCGTTTACAAAGGTTAACACATGCGATATACGTTCACCAATGTTCATCCTGTATCTATAGTATGTATTACAATGTTAAGAGAATTGAAACTAAACATATAGTCAGATGTCCTATAGGCTTACATCTTTCCAAGTCATTGCTTGGTTACAAAAAGTGAGCCTAGCTTAATACAATTTAAGCCCTTGGCTATACAAAAGAATTAAACAAAATAAAGAAGCTCTTACTTCCCAAAAGTCCCTCCAAGCTATTGCCTTGGTAGAGGCATGTCACCAGCACCTGAAAATGGTTTTTCCAAATAGGGTGAGCCAACCAAAGCCCAGTAGGAACAATCTAACACAATAAATGAAATTTAGCAGAGATATAAGTACAATGTGCATACATAGTGGTTGTGACAAAACATTCGCATTTTTATAAGATCGTAAAGTACCAAAGTTCATATTTCAATTCATTTTCCTTCAATTCATTTTAAGTTAATTTATCCTTTTCAATTCATGAGCCAATTCCATTATCTTTCAATAACTTGACTAAGACTACAACTCAGTGGTTTTCCAAGTCAATACAATACCACACAAACACTTAAATCTGCCATTTTATGGAAATTTCGTCCGCGGGATCGGCACCCATGTATACACAAGATTTCGGGATTTTCACCCTAGACACTCCGGCCAACTTAATTTCAATGGAGTCTATCCCTTATCTCCTCCCAAACAATGGAGTACATCCTCTTTCTCCTCCCAAATATCACACATATACAATGTATTTAAACATAGTCATATTCAACGACAACCGACAATAGATAAGTTTCAATTTACCTAATCCTCATGCAATTTTTACAACAATCATAGCTATTCTCCACCGATAGCCCAACACAAATATTTCTAAACAGATATATAATCTTCTCAATAGATAAATTAATCAAGTTTCCATAGGTGAGAGACAACACATGTCTAACTCCACCCTTTATATCAATAATCCTCCAATTTCACATTACCAATGTCAATTTCCATTAATTATACAGGATAACAATTTGACCCATTTAGGGCAAAACTCCTTCTTTTTTCAAATATCAACCCAAGTACCAAAATCAACAATTTTGACACAATACAACCTCATTTTCAAAATCCATAATCATTTATTTTCCATTCATTAAAAACCCCTCTTTTTATTTCACACCTAAACCCTAGGTTTGTTCAAGCTACTCCCAAATCCCACCATTATTACACAACGACAAATAACTAAACTAAAGACCATATGAAAGTGTGGAAAATCCCTACCTCAAAGTTTAGAAGACCAAAGCAACAAAGGAGAAACTTCAAAGACGTCGAAATCAACTTCTACTCGGCTCAAAACGGAGCTCTTGAGACGCTCTACCTTTTTCTCAAAGGCGCTAGGGTGAAAATCCCAATGGATCTAGGTGAAATAGTAGAGAGAAGATGAGTTTTAGAGAGAGAAACTCAAAACCTAGGTTTTTGGAAAGTTTTAGAGAGAGAAAGGAATGAAAAAATGATGAAAAATGTCATTTTCGCGATCTGTTATACACACAGTCCTCTCGAGCGTGAAAAGTAACGCTCGAGCGTCAGACTCAATGTTCCACTCAAGCGCAAGAAGTGATGCTTGAGCGCAGAATGCACACTTTCAGAAGTTTTGCAGACGAAGGACATCATTCAAGCTCAAGATTGGATGCTCGAGCGTCTACCCGCTCGAGCATAAGAAACGTCGCTCAAGCGTAGAATACACTTTTCCAGTATTTGCAGGTCTGCAAAAATACTGAGAGTTTGTAAAGCTTGCTCGAGTGCAAGAATGGTTGCTCGAGCGGAGGAGCAAAAATTGCAAAGCCCGCTCGAGCGCAAGAATGGCCACTTGAGCAGAGGAGCAAAAATATGGGCAACAAGGTTTAGAAAAATCAAGGCACCCACCTGTTCCAAGCACACAACTACAATCCCATAATCAAATCTAAGGGGGATTAAAGGGAAAAACAACAATGAACAATATTCAGAAGCTATAAGCCCGAGTCCAAAATGTAATAAGAGTTGGGTCGAAACCGAAATCACTATAACATATCTAGTTACTCTATTACCTTTATGTTACCTAAATTTTGGGTATCACACTTTTGTTCTTCAATTCTTATCTCTCATACATTATATAAATTCATGGTTCAATGTTATTAATGATTTTACAAAATATATATACATATGTATTAGGGTAAATTACAAACATAGCCCTTGAGGTTTACTTAAATTACAAATTACCTCCCGTGGTTCTAGAAATTACATTATGCCCCCTAAAGTTTCTAATTTCATAACAAATAGGTGATTTTATTAAAAAATCATCAAGTTAATTAACAGTTTTTAAAAATGTTAAAATTTTATTTCAATTAATAATTCAGATAATTTTATTATTATATAGATGAACAGTTAGAAATTTCACTTTTTTCAATTAATTCTGTTAAATAAAAAATTATGACAGAGAAGTATTTATAATTTTTCAAATCACATGAGGCAATTCGTATTTTAAGTAAACCTCAGGGGATGAATTTGTAATTTACCCTATATATTAATAGAGTCAAATTTTAACAAATTAGTTATGGAGCCACTATGTCCACTCCACTTTGCTTCAAATACACTTCTTCATTGTCCTTATTATACATAGTTACATTAATACCCTTGGAATTTTGATTTTTTCAGGGAGTGTATTTTGTGTGAAAGAGTATTAATATAACTATGTATAATAAGGACAAAGAAATGAGTGTATTTAGAGTAAAGTGGAGTCGGAATAACGGCTCCCATTAATTAACTTTGTTGCACCAAAACAAGACCAAAAAAAAAAACTTTGTTTTTTTGTGCAATTTGGCTAATTCGGGCTTAACTTGGATCGGGCTTAGACAGAGAACTTCAGGTTGCAATTCAGAGAAATTATTCAATGCTCTAAGAGTATTGCTCCATTCCATTTATAGATTGACACCTAATACTTTGTCTCTTAAAAGTCTAAAATAAAAGTGGTGGATCTTATGATGTAGATCAATAACTACGCATTTGGAGCACCACCTAGACTTACTCCAAGAGTATTGAATAATTTCTCTACAATTCGAGCTTAGGCAGGCCTGAATAGCTCTTATTTCATAGTTACATGCTTGTCACATGAATGGCTTCTATTAAAGATTTAAACAATAGAGTAAATAAGGGCATTGACCCTTAATCATAAGCGCAAAGGACTGAATGTCATAATTTCATGTGTACAAACCAAAGTAGAATTTTGTAGTGCATGAGTGCAAAGTGTAATTTACCCTATAAAATAAAAAAGAAGTGCATATAACCAGCTATATGGAATGAGATTATAATGTTAACTGGACAGAGATTACCTAAAATGTTAACTTCATCAACATAGAAATTGTAACTGTTAGAGCCATAACAAGAAATGGACAATGTAAATTGTGGTGGGGAAAAATTGAACCACCTCTTCTGTGGCGGCCCTCCAAAGTGAACTTAGTGGAACTTGGCTTGAAATACTCAAGAAATATAAAGAACCCAGCTGGTGGGCCAAGAGACTTTCTGATGCTTAAGTTAGAAAGCTTGAAAGCAATGTACCAAATAATTCTCGAGTAAGAGCTGTTAGGAATGATTGTCTACCTTTTTCTTCACTTGGTATGACTTTATATAGTCTCCAATGTGATTGTTGGAATTGGTTCACTTCCCCTGCCATTCTTTACACCTATCCCACTTGTTGTGGGATCATGTTCCACTAGCGCAAATTTTAAAGAGTGATCGGCCCAAATAATTAGGACCATGCTTTGATCAAGTCTGCCCATAAGGGATGCCTTGTGGACCTGTCCTTTTGGGCCTGGTCCCTTGGACCTCTAAACCTGGCCCTTTGGACCTGCATCCCTTAATCCTTCTTGGATTGCTCTGTCTAGTCCAACCATTGTTCGGTATATTCAACTGCTTCGTAGTCCTGCTTAGACTCTGAGCAATTGTTGCTCGGCTGCAATTTGTTTCAGAATGCTCGGTCCAAGCTGACTTCTAATCCTACTCGGCTGAGCTTAGATTTTACTTCCCACATAAATAAAACCCACATCTTTGATAGAGCCTCAAACATAGAGATTTCTACATTAATTGCTTCTCAAACAACCTCTCCAGCTTCACATAAAACACATTAAAGATCAAATGCCTTTGTTTTTTTCCATGTCCACTGCCTTCCGAGCCCAACTACTGAGGTAATATAGCGGTCCGGGTTAAGACCCGACCCGTTTATACTCTTTAGTTTGGAGTTTGGTATCTTTTGTTGTTGTTTTTATCTATTCTAGTCTTATATTGTTGCTTGGGAGTTGAGAATTTGGTTTTTGAGATTGTTTGAACAGGTCGAGACTTAGTATTTCTGGGAAAATTCTATCTATTTGTTTTGGGTTTGCTCGAGCAGTGAGTTGGTCGCTTGAGTGGTCTTTCGTTTCTCTGAAAACTTATGTTTACAAGCTAAACTTCTGCGAGCAGGTCTTTCTTCGCTTGAGCGTTGTTTTGGGCACTCAAGCGACGGTCTGTTTGCAGACTGAACTTCTGAGAGTTTGGATTCTACGTTCAAGCGGTGTTTTGTTCGCTTAAGAGATCTGTTTTGTAGGGTTAGTCTTTTGGGAGTTTGGTATCTTCGCTGGAGCTTAGGTTTGCTTGCTTGAGTGGTCTGTGTGTATAAAGTTGCAGAGAAAAGATCTTTTTATCACTTCTCTCTCTCTCTCTCTCTCTCTCTCTCTCTAAATTATTGTACAAATCACTCCATATATCCTAATCTGCTAATCTCGCCACCTTGGTGCTTTGGGAAAAAGGGTAAAGCCCATCAAGGTGATCGTTTTAAGCTAGAAAGTTCAATCTTTCGCCTATGTTGATTTTGGGATTGTTCTTCCCTTCTCTTTTTATTATTGAGGTAGGGATTCCATTAACATTTTTGTATGATTTTTAGCTTCGCTATGTGCTCTTGTGTAACGGCTCAGGTTGAGACCTGACCCCTTTTCCTTTTTGTATAAAGATATTGTATTAAAAAGGTTTACTATCGAAAATTTGACTTAACTTGAAAATTTTCTAAGTGTGAAAAATTGGCTTTTTCAAAACTTACGGTTTTGAAAATAGTTTTTGGTGGTAATGGTTCATTATATTTTAAATAGCATAAATTAATTTTATGGAATTGTTCCACGAAGTATTAATCCCCTTACTTCAACGTCAAACTTAGAAATTTGAGTCGAAAATTTATTTTTGTACTAAAACCAGGGAAATCACCTTTTGATTTAATTGAATTTGATTTTTTTGTATTTTTTTAAAATCCAAATGGGGGGTATTTTCTTATTTACATTGTAAATTTAAGTAAATGAAATATAGATGTAATAGGTTAAATTAAAACATTTACTTAAATAGTTACAAATAGAAATAAGGTTGATGTGCTGGAAGTGTCTTTGGGTTTGTGCTTGTGTGATTAGTTGTGTCCTAAGTGACCCCTTGAGCGGTGAAGAGGCTGTATCCAATATTTTTTTTTTTTTTGCAGACTAAAATATTGAGAGGTTTAGTTCACCGCTTGAGCGGTGGAAAGACCGTTCAAGCGGTATGTGCAAATTAGCAAACTTAAAAACCGGCTTTTGCTCATTTTTTTCCCCACTTTTTCATATCCTCTCTCTCACTAACACCCATATCCGAAATCCTAGCCCAAAAACACTTGATTCCTCTTATTTCTACTAAGAATCCACCTTAGATCTTTTAAGAGAGTTGAAGAACAAGCCTTGATCAAGATTTCTACTGATTGATTTATGATTTTGTTGGAGCTTCAAGTTGGGTTTTCATCTTTTCATCATCACCTTTGAGGTAAGAATACTTTTAACCTTGTACATCTATATATTGATTTGATTATGTGTTAGTTTTCATGATATATGTATGGTATGAGATAGATGATTTGATTTAATGGGTATTTATGGAAATGGAGGTTTTGCTTCAGTAATTTCGTAATGTTTGAATATTCTTGAATAAAATCAATTTTGATTCCATGGTTCTTGGATTGATAGAGAATATGGGAAAAATTCCTAAATTCTACAAAACCCTAGCTAAGAATTTTGGTGTTTAGGAAATAATTGGAAATAAATTGATGTTGTGTAGATGTGTTGAGACATCTTGTGATAAGGTAAATTTAGGAATTTGTTGAAATGATATGTCATGTGATGTGTTTGGTAGCCGCGAGGGGAAATTAGGTGCCCATGTGCCCGATGGTGTGAGGATGATGAATGTGGAGAATGCTTGAGGTGTCCATGTGCCCGATCGTGTAAGGATGATAAATGTGGAAAGTGTGAGGTACCCACTGGCCTATCCATTTGAGGACCAAAAATGTGGGATTGGACGATAATGTGGAAAGTGTTAGGTGCTCACTGATGCATTCGTGTGAGGACGGAGAATGTGAAATTATTTGGAAAGGTTTTATATTCTTTTACATAAGTATATATATATACTCATGTGGATTTGCTTTAAATAAAAGTATTGGAGCAACATATTTTGGGTTACACATAATTATATCAAATGTTTATATACCTAGTTAAATGTATTCTCTATTGGGCATTAATTCATTCCTATCATAACAAACATTTCTGGTTATGATGATGTGTCTCCACACAGTTAGGAATTAGTGGAGATATTGATGGAGCACGAAAGCTTATTTGAATGTTTTATGTGATCACAGCCACTGTGCTTATGTGTTTGGGATGAAAATTCTACTTATGTGTGTAATCAAGGTGCTAACCTTGAAAAGTGTAAGCCCTCTTTGGGCATTTTGTTGTGACTCTTTTATTTCTTGGACTATAATGTATGATTATTGAGATTACTAATGTTGTAAAGTAAAATGTAATTTTTATGAGAAAAATAAACACTGGACTTGTGTAATGGTTATACTCTGAGTTATTTTTTTTTAATTCTTTTGTATATTTTGAAATTGGACATTGGTAAAGGTTCGGTGATTATAAAATGGATTAAAAAATCGAGTCATTACATCTTGAATAAAATAGTATTTTGGGTTTGATTTGGACTATAAATGAGGGGTTTTGGGAATGGCTTCCTTTGAAATGTTGTGGGAATGGTTTTGTTGATAAAAAGTGTTAAAATTATGGAAAAATCTCATACATAAGGCTTTTTTGAAATAAATAGATGTTGTTTTGGAAATATTGAAAATCCTTAGGATTTATTGGTTTGGAACTGTAACTGGTTTTTCGTGCTCCTCGGAGGGATTTAGTCTCATTGGATGCGATAGCCCTACATTTTGGACTCCCATGGTTCTGAATCTGGTTTCACAAGTGCAATGTGAAAAAAAAAAAAAATCACAAATGAGAGTCCAAGTCCGGCAAATCTTAGAAAATCCATTTATCATCAGAGATGCCAAAAATGAACTGTATTGCCAGATTTTAGAGTCATCACCTAAATATTTTTGAAAAATTTAGAAAACCCGTGACTCGTGCCAAAGGCCACTTGTCCGTCATAATCAAAGTGTCTCAACTCAAGAACTTAGATATGAGAGGGGAAGGTTATGAATTGAGTACACCCCACTCACCCGATCAAAGATTGGCCTCTGCTAATCATGATGTGATTTTTATGTACATTATATGCTCTTGTTCTGATTATTAATGCTAACTTTACTATGTGAGACACACAAGCATAGACTACGTCACCCACTTTGGAATGCTTTGATTTTATGTTTATTTGAAACAAGTTTTGAATATATGCTACTTGAAAAAGTAAGCTCATATGTGCATTAATCAAAATCATCCCAACTTAAGTGAAATAGCCTTCATCCACCGACATTCAAAGAGATATTTCAAGTAAGCACTTAGCCTCATGGTATTATGCTTGATATGGCAACACAAATGCACATGCAATATGCTAAAGCAAGAAATGATCACCTAGTACTCAATCGAGGTAAGCCAAAGAGAAGAAAATAATTAGAAAAATGTATGCTCTACTATGCAAGTGACTAATGCAACACATACAAAACGCAACTACTAGGTTCGATTTATTAGCATGTCATAGGGATCAACTCAAAACATGCAGCAATGCACGTATTCAAGCAAGTAGGAAATGACAACAGTGTTAGAATGATGAACTGAACCCAATGCATGCAAAACATGGATACAAAACATGGCAATGATATGAGAATGGAAAACATGATGCTACCACAATAAGCACATAAATAAAAGGGAGAAAGAAATGGGGATTGGAAGATATACAAATATTACAAGTGTTACAAATTTGCCTTTGCACAAGAGGGTTTGAATGAATGTCCTAATTAAACCAATTATTACAACACCAAATGAATTAACTACATTAACTAGCTATTAAAAATTCAAATGAAGCCAACTAATTAATTACACATACTAATATTAAAGCACTAATTTAATGGACTTGAACGGGAGATGAGGAGCCACATGTGTACAACCAAGAACATCCTCCCGGAAACCTCTCTGTTTGCTGCCAGAATCTACTCTGTTTGTAGTTAGAAAACTACTCTGAGCATCCTCTAAAAGTTTGAAATAATTTGCAATCTCTACATCTGGACCTAATTGCGAATCAGTTGCAAGTGCTTCTACTACATTGCGATTAGCTGGTGCCTGTGGTTCATCAACCACAACACTTGTACTAGGAAGCGAAATACCAGTAACATTGTGCATTATTCCGACCATATCATCCCTAATGTTTTCATGCACTAATACTTCATTATCTCGATTACCATGCACAGAAGTATATAACTCTCCATGATTAATCCAATGTATATTTGTTTAGGAAGCCATTTGAAATCAAGTGCTCTCTCACACTATCTCGGACAAGATGATAGGGATTCTCACATTTCCTACATGGACAACAAGTCATTGAACCTATAGCCCTATTGATGTATGCAAACACCAGAAATTGATCGATCCCATTCATTTATTCTCTCGACATCCTATTTAGCAAATCAATCCAACTCTTGTCCATTTTGTTTACTTCTCCTAAATATATATTCAGTACACATGAACATGCATAGTAATTAACCATCACAACAATTCTAAATAATTCCTGTATTAGAAATGCATACATATCCATTAAAGTGAATTGAGTCTCAACAGAAATTAAGGCATAAGTAACTAGTAAGTATAGAAAAAACATTACCAAATATCATGCAATCATATAATAATCGATAAACAAAACACACATTGCGATTAGTTAAGATAATATGATGCATTCTATTTAAAGTATGATAGACCCATTTAAAATGAAAAACTCCACTATTTTAACCAATCAGAGTCTATTTTATTCACACATATTATCAAGTGTAAACAAAATTGGACTCAAAATTAACTAGTATGAAGGTAACCCATATGCCTCCCTTTCCAGACATAAAAGATCATAAGAGAAAACAATATACTTATGTTCCATTTATTCTTCAAATTCATTCCTACTCCAAAACCTATATTTTATCCCTATTTTTCTTGGGCTCATATGTCCTGAATGAAAATAGAGATAGACTAACCTAAAAAATATAAAAGGACAATAGGAGATTTAGTACTTCCTTTTTTCTTTTTCTTCTTTCATTACTTATTTTGATTACCATTATAAATACATGCCTTTTATATATTTGGAAAGAATTTTTCAATGATTCCAAATCTAGTGGTTTATTGGAGCAATAAATGGTGTTCTCGTATTTGGAATCATCACTTCTTTCACAGCTCTAGTGCTAATTCTCCTTCTCGAACTATATGGCTATTGTTATTGTGTTCCTAGCATAAAACTGCAAAATACTTTTACTTATTATGACTAGAGTCTCATTTGTATGCAAACAAAAGTTATTAATTCCTTAAATATGAAGGAAAAAAATGCATACAATGTGACTCTCTCTCTCTTTCACTCACTCACTCATACACACACACACAAACACACACACATAAGATGTCAATACTTAAGAGGTTTCCATGTAGGAGCACATAATAATGACATTATGTGGCCTAGATGTCAAAATTTACAAAAATTTAAAGCTTTGCATAATTGAAATCTATGACATAACTTTTGACAATAATGGAAAAATAGAATATTTGTTATAATTCCTCTGACCTATGGATGGGATGCTTCAAAGCTGAAGGTTATGTTTGATAGAAAGTGGGCCCAAAAAAAGAGAGTAGGGAATACAAAAAAAAAAAATGAAGAGAGAGATTCTCAGTAATGCTTTTATTCAGATGGTGTTTCTATTGTAGTTTACTTACTGAATACTATCTCAGTTAAACTTATCCCTGTTACTCTATATGGACACAATTCAGATAAATAAATGTGAAACAAAGGGAAAACCATCATTCTTAATGCATCGTTACCCTTGTATTAATTCCATAAGTACTTATCTGAATTTCTCAGAAAATTTATTTACTAATGAGATTATTCAAAATTTATTTGTCTTGGTGGCTGCTTTATGTTTTTTTGTCCATATATATATATTACGTCATGCAGATTTATTTATTTATTTATTTTCTACTAGGTAGTTGCAATTAGTGACTTGCATAGGGATGCTCTTCTGAAAGCCAACTTTGGAGTTGTTCCTGCAAGTATACCCATAATAGTACTTTCTTTTGTTTATCAAGTAATAGTTGCATCCAAATCCTTCAATAATTCAACATTTTAAGCCATTTCAGCATTTTTAAACTGTTGGTTTATCCAATAATTTCAAACTTGATTTGTTCCAATAATTTCACACCTCAGTTTTGACAGATTTCCTTCAAAACATTGAATTATGCTTCTGCTTGAAACTAAAGTGAACATGTTGTACATATAGAGGTGTTGTTTTATGATAATGTAGTTTAATCATAATTCAATATTAGAAATGAATGGCCATTCTCATCACGCTCAAGTTATAATCCCCTAATTTATTTCTTCAGACTAAGTTCACCAAACAAAGTTTACCAAACAGAGACCATTAACTAACAAAAACTTTCACAGCACTTTGAATCAGCCAATCAACCCTTCACACCCTCTCTCCTCTCTCTCAATCTCTAATCTCTACACCACTTTCTAAGGTTCCAATCCTCATACTCATACTTGCACACACAAAAATGGAGTATCACTTTTCACATATTCGACATGAGTTTTAATTGTGAAACTGTTGCATAATGTGTTAGATTAAAAGTATGTGTTTAGGGTTTGATTTATTTATTTTTATTTAGTTAAATCCAATGAAGAGGGTTTGATTCCAATGAAGGTAAAAGAAGAGAAAAAGAGAAAAAGAGCAAAAGACATGCGAAGAGATAGGAGAGATATACCTAGATGCCCGTTGAAGAACCAGTAGGAAGTCCTTGCCGCTGCTGCTATAGATAGCCTGTGAGGGTAACGCGACAGCGAGAGTAAAAACAAGATATATATATATATATAGAGAGAGAGAGAGATTGTGAGGGTCTATGCGACCAAATATGAGAGGAAAGAAAAAGAGTTGAGAGAAGGGTTACCTAGAACTCTTCCCACGCTGGTGCTGTTGGGGCTGCGAGATAGAAAGAGACGACTCATTTCAAGACTATTTCAACGTTTTGAACAATAATTTCCAAAATGAATAACAATTCTCATATTCCTTGAAATTCATCATTTATATAAATATAAATAAGAAATAAGAAATTTTCTAAACATCTATTTATTTTGACACACAATAAATATAACAATATCATTCATGGATTTTTAGTCTTTTTTAAAAAAATTCCCAAATTCTAGGTTTTCTCACCAAAACTATACAACTCAAATCTTTTGAAAGCAAACTTTCCAAAATCATTTTTTCTTCAATCAACGAAGATCAAAACCCATAAGATCATTTTAAAAGAACAAGAGACAAACCCACTTTCAAAATCGCTTAACTTCTTGAATCAACAATTAATTTTCAAAACTATCGAAAGATGATTTCAAAAATCATATAGATCTTGCAAAAATATATATATAACTCTAAGAAAATCCCTACCTCAAGTATTGAAGAAGAAATGAGATGAAACCCCCAAAATCAACGGTGTCGAAACTCGATCTTCACCACACACAACGAAGCCCTCGAGATGATAACCCACTTTGATGAAGAAGCAATGGCAAAAGTCAAATGGATCTTGAGAAATGAAGGTTTTTGATCTAGTTTGTGTAGAGAAATGTAAAGAGAAGGCAGAGGAAATGTTTTTAAAGAGAGAGAGAGAGAGAGCTATACAAAAGTGATATGAAATATCATATTCACGAACTGATATAACATGGTCCACTCGAGCGTGGAAAGCCTCGCTCGAGTGTCGAATACACTTTCCCAATACTTTTGCAAACAAGTTAAACTTCTGGAACCCAACATTTTCCGTTCGAGCGCATAAACAGCCACTCAAGCGGACAAGCAACTTTGAATGCATTTTGCATTTTTGCTTCAGCGAGCTAACCGGGTAGCTCGACCCCCGTAAGTTGTATAGGGTGACTCGACCCCCGACATACTCAGTGAAGTGGCAAAACATGAAAGAATTAACTTCCGATACAACTCTGCAAGGCACAATTCGGGTTGGATTTGCATCTAAAGGTTTGGAGACATTACCTATTCCAAACACACCACTATAACTTGCTAACCAAAAATAAGGGGAATACAAGGGAAACTAAGATACGTAACACCACTCAAAACCATCCCAACCCGACCCCGGAACACCACAAGAGACCGGTCAAAATCAGGATCGCTACAATTCTTTTTGGAAATGTAATGTCAATGGAGTTTCTGGTTTGTAACTAAATATGACTTTATAATTGTTTATCTACTTATATACATATATGCTTGAACTTCTATATTTCTACCTTTCCGTTTACTGATTGAGACTTGTGTTAATACCCCGTAAGATTTGTCAAAAAGATTGCTATCTAAGGAGATTGGACATCGAAGGGAGGCTATATTGACTCATCCAATCTTTCCTGGAATCTTATTGGGCTATTGACCAAAGGACCCATTAGTGACGTCTCCTTAACTTAAACCCTTAGCCTAGATTTTTGGGGCATCACAACTTGGTATTAGAGCCTAAGTTCAACCTTCACCCATGCATTTAGGTCTGTAGTTAGAGATAACTTTGCCCCAACTATATTATATTATTATAACACTATGTATTCTATTAACTAAAAGATTTTGAAAAATGAAATTTTTTTGACCAACCTTGGGATGTTTCTTTGGATTTTGGGTACAACAACATTGACTCATGAGAACATATTTCACATTCTAAATCATCGTATGTTTTGACTCCAAACGATGTGATGATTATCTATAAGTGGAAGTAGTTTGAACTCTGCACGTCACATCGTGTTATGCATTAGATATAGTATACAGGTACTGTTATTCCTACAAGTCTTGTGCTGATCATTATATCTTCTTCTCATATGTATAACATTTTCTTGATGGCATTCACGTTCAAGATTAAGTCATTATCATTTAGACTCACTTGGTATTTTTCTAATTCTACTATTTGTCAACCTTTAAGCCTTGATTATTCTATCTAGTACGAGAATTCTTGTAAACATTTGTATTTTCTTAATTCAGTGATAAATCTATATTTAGTTTCAAACGCGTATGACCAACGCAGTCATAACCTTGACCACATTAAAGTTTGAAACTGTAATGTCATCCATTCTATTATATCGTTCATCCATATTTCAATTGGTCCTTATACTACAGCTTTGTATTCTTTCCATTAATCCAATCTTGAAACTCTTGTAGTTATTATTTTTCCTATATATATATATGAAGTTCGGTTGTGTGTTTTCCTAAATTGGTTGTTTACAACTTGATCTTATTGCTTCAGACACCCTAGGAAAATTAAACTTTAAAATTAGTTGATAAGTACTAAGAAACTGCCCCCATAGTTAGAACCCGACTTATGTCTCACCCCGTACTAAGAACAGAAAAAATGGTGGACCACACTCAAGCCAACCAAAACAAAAAACAACACACAAGCCCGCAAGCAACAATGTTGTCATGACTCGAACCCGCCTCTGGAGGTCTAGGTCATGATCGGCCAGTAATCGTAGATCACCTATAACCTCAAAGACAAAATCAAATCACATAATTATAAATGGAGCTTGGCAGAAGCAATGACAATAAATAAACAAGTCCAATGAGCGGTGCTTATATGATGAACTTTGTAAGATAATGATCATTACATCCAAAGCTTGTAATATTTGACAAGAAGTTCAAATTTTAACTTACATACATTCAACTCCTTGCAAAAGGCTTGTACTTAACAAAATGAAACAAAGTTTAGAATTCAACTTATTAAACATAAACATGATCCTCAAATAGTAAAAACAAAAAGACTTCATAAAGAGTTCGCCAAAAGCTTGGCTCCGCTAGAGACCAAGCAATGCCCTATCACAGAGACACCTTTTGAACGGCTTCTCAAAAGGGTGGACCCTTGAATGCGACTCTAGACTTGAAGATCCACATGCTCTCCTACATATATATAAGGGAAGTGGGTGAGCTAGAGCCCAATGAATAACATCAATATAAAGGGTTAATGAATGAAGTCCAATATTCCATACAACATAGCTTTCAATTTCCAAAACATTTCAAATACTTAATCATATCAATCCCTATTGTTAGCAATATCCATTCGAATCATTATATGTGGTAACATCCAATAGAGTAATAATATAACAATCTGCCAAAGCCAATGGGACCATCAAGGTCAATTCAATGGGACCACAATGGGTCAAACAATAGAACCACAATGGGTAATTCAATGTGGACCATTACGGTCTAACATCAGAGATCTTTGTGTTTCAATTTATCCATGGGCCATGGTATTATGTCCCCCAGGCAAGGGCCTCACTAAAGGATGCCATGAATACATTTAACAAAATGGATCTTCATTCATTCATGTAAAATATCATTTCATAATATCATTCATATAACAATTTCCAAAATACATTTCAAACATATTACTCACAGTGGGCTGGAACAAACATTAGGCTTCGGGTGACCCACCTACACAAACACATAACAATACATATTGAAACACATTGGCTATATATAAATTATATCTTAATTCAATCCTTTAAATAGGTTTCTAGCTTATTATTTCTTTAATGATGCCTAAACAATGCCCAAGAATGCCTAAAAGATTATGAGAATGAAAATATACACTTAAAGGGTTTTTCAAAAGTTGTTGAAAGCAGGTTGTTCGCTCAAGCACACCTTTGCTCGCTTGAACGATCTGCATGGTCTGCAAAAGTTCTAGATGCTCGAAATCTAGGCTTGACGGTCGCTCGAGCCATGTGCAAAATAAACTGAGGTCGCTCGAGCGATCTGCAAAATTCTGCAAAACTACAAGGTGATTGATAAATGTGCTCGAGCGGTAACTTCGTCGCTTAAGCAATGAGATCGAAAACTGGGTTTTCAAAATAGAATTTTAAGTTTCAAAACAAGAGTCTACAATTCAAAGGCCTGCATGGTTTGTCCAAACACTTGAAAACACTTAGAAAAACGTGAAAACATAACCAATTTGTGAGCTTAAACTCAAAATCCCATGAATTGCCAAAATTTCCAAACTCTTTTCTTTCATAATGTTCAAACATGAACTAATAAGTGGATATACATAGAAATTTCTGACAAATAGGTAATATAACTTACATGCAAGCTAGGGTTTCAAAAATTAAACTAAAAAATGATGAAATGATGCATACATGTTCATAATAAGCCAATTCTCACCATCTTCACACTAATTTTACAATCTTCATTACATAATCTTAATTCTCATCATGAATACACTTCGTAGGAGGATTAAATTCAAGAATTAGAAGTTAAATACATACCTAGAGCTTGAATTTAGTGTTCTACTTCACAAATTTCTTCAATTCCTCCTCTTCTCTTCACAATTCTTCTTCTTCTTCTTCTTCTTCTTCTTCTTCTTCTTCTTCTTCTTCTTCTTCTCTCTCTCTCTCTCTCTCTCTAAAGTTTCAGCCCAAATGTTGATTATGAACTCAAATCACTTTCTTAAGTCATATATATACCTAGGATTAGATTAGGCTAATTAATCTAGTTTAATTCTAATTAATTTTATCCAATTAATTTTAATATGAATCAAATTTTAATTAAACTTAAATGGTTCTAAATATTCAATTTAGCTTATTGAGCTTGCCAATTTCAGTTTCTAAATTTATTTAGACCCTCAATTTCTGATTCAAAGCAAGCATTCTAACATATATTTCGTAATCGAACAGATATAAGCAAAATTAAGCACATAAACATGAAAATTCACATAATAATGTAATATGCAATAATGATATACACATTGGGGTTGTCACAGTCTCGCCCTCGTAGAAAGTTTGGTCCTCTAAACTGAAGTTACCTTCATTCGAAAACAAATGTGGAGACTGTTGTCATATCTCATCATCTTTTTCCCATGTAGCTTCCTTTCTGTAGTGTTCTTTCCACTCCACCATCACCATTGGAATTGATCTATTTCTTATTTGTTGTAACCTGTCAATTAATAATCTATACCAGCCATTCTTCATATTTCAAATCATTGTCTAAAGCTATTCGGTGATAATTTATGACATGAAACGGATCCCAAAGATAACCTTGAAGCATTAACACATGAAACACATTTTATACCTGTTCCATTCCCGGTGGTAAGGCCATTCGATAAGCAACAAGGCCAACTCTCTCTAAAATCTAAAATGGTCCGATGTAGTAAGGAGCCAATTTCCCTTGCCTACCTGTAACGCCCTTAAAATAAACCCATAAATCATACAATCTTGACATGCTTAGACATAAGAGAATAAAGCATAATTTCATTTCATCAGAGTATTCGTTACAAAAGTATTACATGTTGACATCAAAAGTAAATGCCCCACGGGCTTACAACTTTCCAAGCCAACACTTGGTTGCAAAAAAAGAGTACTAACTCAAAATACAAAATAAGCCATTGGCTTGATTTACATGTAATACACAAAATAAACACAAAAGTAAACAAGAGAACCTTCAACTCCCACAACCATCCAAGCTAAGACCTCGGAAGCGACATAACACTTGAACCTGAAAATGATGTCCCATATAGGGTGAGCCAACGCCCAGTAGAGATATGCTAAACATAATATGAGCAATAACTAAAACATTAGCATTCGATAAATGTTTAACTCATATACGCCAACTTATAACACATTTCAATTCCATGACCAATATGTCCATGTTTCATTTCATTTTCCATTACTTATCCACTTCTCAATTCATAACCGTGGCTCAGAACCTGGCCAAACAATTTAGATGAGATTACATCTCATATCAACAATACTTCCATTTCAAATGAGATAACAACTCATATTAAACACTTCCATACTTCATATATGATACACATATTTGCTGTATCAATGTCAAATAAAACATTTCCATACTTCATACATGATATACAGATTTGCTGTATCAATGGAGTCCATCCCCTATCTCCTCCCAAACCGTGGAGTACATCCCCTATCTCCTCCCACACAACACAATGTATATAAGCATCTATCATATGCATGTTCAATCAATACAAAAATTTGATGTATTATTCAATTCATCATATTTAATGACATTCAACCGATTAGTTTTAATTCGCCTAATCATCATGCAATGTCTACAACAATCAAGACTATCCTCCACCGATAGCCCAAAGCAATTATTTCTAAACAGATAATAATTATATCAACAGATAATTTATCAACATTTTCAAAGGTGAGTGATTAATGAATCTAACTCCACCATTCTACCTCATAATGAGCCAATTTCATTATTTCCACTCAATTTCACATTTCCATAGTAAATGTCATTAATTACTCTAATATACCCAAACATGGCATTTTCCTCTTTTTCTCTACATTGACCCAATGGTCCAAATGTTATCAACAACATCAATAATCCCCTTTTCAGACCTAAAACACATATGTTTGAATCAAAAGAACAAAACCCCTCTTTCCAATTTAACACATCTCAAACCCTAAGTTCCCAAATCAAACCATCTATACAAAAAGCTCAACATTTATGTTAAACCTCATAAAAATGAGTAGTTATCCCTACCTCAAATTCGGAGCTCAAAGGAGAAGATGAAGAAATTTGAAAGTGCTCCAAACCCCAATATTTTCGAATCAAAATGTAGCCCTCAATAAGCTCCACACTTTTTACAAAGACACTAAGGGGGTGGATCACTCGAACTAGATCAAACCCTAGAGAGAAGTTGAAGTTTTAGAGTGAGGTGCTCTCCAATGGAGGTTTTGAAAAGTAAGAGAGAGAAAGAAAGTGTGAAAAGTGACTTAAAATCGCCCAGCTGCCATCTGATATACGACTAGTCCGCTCGAGCGGAGAATAGGACGCTCGAGCGTCAAGCACAAAAACTGGACCCACTTGAGCGCAAGAATACCCGCTCGAGCGCCAAGACACAACTGCAAAACACACCCGCTCGAGCGCAAAGGGAAACCTGCTCGAGCGTAGATTACCCTTTCCCAGTATTTTTATAGACATTGAACACCCGCTCGAGCGCAAAAAGGCTCGCTCGAGCGTGACCCGCTCGAGCTTAAGGAACTCCGCTCGAGCGTGAAAAACAAACCTGCAGTACTTTTGCAAAGGCACAAAATGTTGGAAGTGTGCAAACTCCGCTCGAGCGCGAAGGGATCCGCTCGAGCGGACCACCAAAAAAAACTGGGCAACAAGAAATGGAACCAAGGGTCAACCAACCTGTTCGAAACACGCCCAACACATCCTAAACCAAATATATGGAATTAAAAGATGACAACAAGGTATATACAACAACCAACTCCACGGAACCTAAGTTCGGATACAACAATCAAAGGAGGAAGAACCAGGATCGCTATAACCTCCCCCCCTTAAGGAATTTCGTCCCCGAAATTAAGTACAAGTTTTCAAAAACGAGTTTTCCTCAATTTTCAATAACATTACCAACCAAACGTTCCATGACCTGACCCATTACCGTCATCCCATCTCTATTCAAGAGGCAATTTATAACATACAACTCAATAAGCATTATTAGCATGATTTCTTTTGAAATTTACCAATTTCAACACATTTTCCACAACTCAATTATATATTCAATGCCAACGATATACTTGCATTTCTAAAACATCATTAACATATACAATGTTAAAATAAACTTCCATTTCAAGGCAAGTTCCACAATACTTCTATAAACCAAAACATTTACAATGTTTTACAACTTAAGACATATTTAATGCTCTTAAAGTTTATCAATATTACAAAATTCCAATACATGATTATGCATTAACAAACAAGTCCGGATATTTCTCGCGGACCTCCAACTCACGTTCCCAAGTGGCCTCCTCCACTCCGTGATGTCTCCACCAAACCTTTACCAAGGGAATGGTCTTGCCTCGCAAGACTTGATCCCGCTTATCCAAGACCCACACCAGTCTCTCCTCATACGAGGCATCCTTGTCAACCTCCAAGTCAGTCCAATCTAACACATGGGACGGATCCGGCTCGTACTTTCGAAGCATACTAACATGAAACACGTCATGCACCCTGGACAACTGTGGCGGTAAAGCTAGACGGTACGCAACTTCCCCAATCCTCTCAAGGATCTCAAAGGGACCAATAAACCGAGGGGACAACTTCCCACTCTTCCCGAACCTCATCAAACCCCGCCTAGGTGATATTTTCAGAAAAACATGATCACCCGTCTCAAATGCCAAAGGCCTCCTCCTACGGTCGGCATAACTCTTTTGGCGACTCTGGGCTGTCACAAGCCTCCTACGGATAAGCTCAATCTTCTCCGTCATTTCCTCTCACCAATTCCAGGCCCAACAAAGGTGCATCGTCCACCTTGGCCCAACAAATTGGAGACCTACACGGTCGGCCATACAAGGCCTCAAATGGTGCCACACCGATACTCGATTGAAAACTGTTGTTGTAGGCAAACTCCACCAAGGGCAAGTGCCTCTCCCACGACCCACTAAAGTCAAGGACACAAGCATATCCTCAAGGATTTGAATAGTGCGCTCGGACTGCCCGTCAGTCTGAGGATGATAAGCCGTGCTAAAGGTTAACTTAGTGCCCAAGGCACTCTACAAACTCTGCTACAACCTAGTAGTAAAACGTGGATCTCTATCTGAGACGATCGACACTGGGACCCCGTGCAACCTCACTATGTCCCGAATATACAAGTCGGCAAGATGATCTACTGAATCTCTCACGCGCATAGGGATAAAGTGCGCTGACTTAGTCAACCGGTCTACAACCACCCAAATAGCATCACTACCCCGCTGAGTCCTCGGAAGACCTACAATGAAGTCCATAGTGACATGCTCCCACTTCTACTCGGCAATAGGCAAGGGTTGTAACAAACCGCTGGCCTCTGATGCTCGGCCTTCACTTGCTGACAAGTAAGGCACTTCGATACGAAGACTGCCACATCTTTCTTCATACCCCACCACCAAAACTGGCGACCCAAATCACGATACATCTTGGTGCCTCCCGGATGCACTGCAAGGCATGAATGGTGAAACTCACGGAGTACCTCCTCTCGGCAAGACTCCGGCACAAACAAACGGTCTCGGTATCTCACACTCAGGTCGGGATACACCGTCAAACCCTTCTCAACCTTCCCACTGGAGATCTTCTCTTGGAGGGATTCTACCTCAAGGTCACCTCTCTGTGCCTCTAACACTTGAGTCACAAGTGTAGGCTACGCAACAACGGAAAACAAGGCCGCAGCCTTAACAGATTCGCCCAGAAGCAAATCAAACTCGCCAAGTGCACCCAACATCTCCCACTCCCGGATGGCTATACAAGCTACATCACTAATGGATTTCCTACTAAGGGCATCGGCCACAACATTGGCCTTTCCCTGGGGATAGTACAACTCGAAATCGTAGTCCTCAATGAACTCCATCCACCTCCTCTACCTCAAATTCAAGTCTCTCTGTGTAAACAGGTACTTCAAACTCTTATGATCTGAGAATACCTCGAATTTCTCACCATAAAGGTAGTGCCTCCAAATCTTCAAGGCAAAAATTACTGCTGCTAACTCTAGGTCATGTGTAGGGTAATTCCTCTCGTGTATTTTCAACTGACGTGAGCCATAGGCAACCACTTTCTCTTCTTGCATCAACACACAACCCAAACCCTCTCGTGAGGCATCACAATAAACGGCATAACCCGAACCTCTCTCCGGAATAATCAACACAGGAGCGGTGGTAAGTCTAACTTTCAACTCTTGGAACGACTTTTCACAAGTCTCACTCCATACAAACTTGACCCCTTTTCGCGTCAATCTAGTCAACGGCGAAGCTAGCCTTGAGAAGTCCTTCACAAACCGATGATAATACCTAGCTAATCCCAGAAAACTGCGAATTTCAAAAACACTCTCAGGCTGTGCCAAATCCGGCACTGCCTCTATCTTAGATGTATCAACAGACACCCCTTCCCCGAAAACAACATGGCCTAAGAATTTAACCTCTCTTAGCCAGAACTCATACTTCCCAAACTTGGCATACAACTTATGGGCTCTAAGCAACTCAAGCACCATTCTCAAGTGTTCCTCGTGCTCCTCCTCCGAAGGTGAATAAATCAAGATGTCGTCTACGAAAACGACTACAAAACGATCTAAGAATTCCCAGAATATCCGGTTCATCAAGTCCATAAACACTGCTGATGCATTGGTGAGCCCAAAAGGCATCACCAGAAACTCATAGTGGCCATACCGCGTACAGAATGCCGTCTTCGGAATATCCTCCTCCCTGACCCTCAACTGGTGGTGACTCGATCTCAAGTCTATCTTAGAGAAACAATGGGACCCCTTCAACTGGTCAAACAAATCATCTATACGAGGCATAGGGTACTTATTCTTGACCGTAGCCCGATTCAATTTCTAGTAATCGATATAAAGTCTCAAGGCGCCATCTTTCTTTTTAGCAAAAAGGGCCGATGCTCCCCACGGCGAAGTACTAGGGCGAATAAAGCCCTTATCTAGCAATTCCTGGAGCTGAATCTTCAACTCACTCAACTCGGCTAGGGCAAAACGATAAGGTGTCGTAGAAATCGGCGCTATGCCGGGCACTAAATCAATGGAAAACTCAACCTCTCGATGTGGTGGCAAACTAACAAGGTCTTCGGGAGAAACATCCGAATATTCGCAAACCACTCTCGGCAACTCGATCTGGATCTCATCACACTCATTACTCATACAGCTAGCGAGAAGACAACTAAGCTCACTCCACCCTCGCGGATCATACACCGATGGCAACACACTACCAACCCGATCCCCCAAGAAATGGAAACAATCCCCGCTCAAGGTACATACTGTGACCCTCTGGCGGTAACAATCAATAACAGCACGGTATGACGATAACCAGTTCCATACCCAAAATCACATCAAAACCCGACATAGCCATAATTACAAAAGAAAATGGAAACCGGCAGTTGGCGACCTCTATATCACAGCCCCGACACCCCTGTTTCAAAATTAACTCACAGGTGATACAAGACAAATAGGAGATGCTAACTGCGCCAACTCCAACCCCAAAACAGATGCAAATGCAACAGATATAAAGGAATGGGATACACCCGTATCAATGAACACATTAGCAACTGAGTTGCAAAACAAAAAGGTACCTCTCACAACAGATGGAGCTGATACTAAATCATGCGCTCGGTAACAGCATACACACGCCCTGTAGGCCCCCTGATCTACCTGCTCACCTCTCGGAGCAAAAGACTGCTACACAGACTGGGACGATGAAGCCCCCTGATTGGCCCTCGAGGCCTGAACTAACTAAGCTGGCTAAAAACTCTGCCACGACCTAGATGCACTATATGTGCCACTCAACTGCAGGAAAAATCTCTTCATGTGCCCCGCCCTGACCACACTGGTAACAAAAGAGCGGCTGGCCTCTGCCCTGACTCTGGCTCTGAGGTCGAGCCGAAGATGAAGCTACTCTCTGACCTCCTCCCCTCTGCGGGAAAGCTGGAGACTTGTGGCCCAACTGACCACATTTGTAACAGGTGATGTCTCCCTAACTGCCTCTCCCAGAGCCTGCACTCGGCACTAGAAAGGTCAATCTAGCAAAAGCACCGTGGGACTGCTGAGGGTTAGGACCCCTCTGCCTCCTACCGTCCCCCCTGACCATCCTGACTTCTCTTGGAGCCCCTCTGTCTCTCCTCCTCCTCCTGTATCATAATCACCATATGGGCCGCAGCATCCACATGGCGCCCATAATCCCGGGTCATAGACCCCCTAACTCTAATCTTGAGCCTGTGTCTCAACTTCTTCTCAAATTCAGACAACGGCGTTCTTCAGACGCCACAAAGCTCAGGTGCAAACCTGGATAAACTAGTAATGTGGCCTCAAAACTCGGCCATTGATGAACTCAGCTGCTTAAGTTGGCAGAACTGATCCCTCAACTTCTCCCTGATAACTGAAGACAGGAACTTCTCCTAGAAAGCATCTACAAAGGCCTCCCAAATTCCCACCCTATACGACCTCTCATGAACTTCTACCACTGACCGGCATCTCCCTTCAACTAGAAAGATGCCAAGGTCACCTTCAAAGCCCCGTCCTCGATGCCAAGCATCTCAAACGTCTTCGTCATCTGTTCGAGCCATTCATCCGCCTTAAGTGGCTTTTTTGGATCACCCACAAACTCGTCCGGGTTAGACCGGAAGAACTCCCCTCTTCAAAAAGGAAGGCCCTGCCTCAGCAATATGGGCCTAGACCTGATTCTCAACTCTGAGAATGCCCAAGGATTCCCTCAAAGCTCCTACCATCTCGCGGGCTAAGGCGCCCATGGCTTGCTGACTTACTAGCTCGGCCACATTGGCCTGAACCTCATCCGGTATAGGCATCTCCTGCCTACCATGCCTACCACGTCTAGCACCTCATCCTGACATCCTAATAAAGGTAACGAAGAACATTAGCACATTCACAAATGTGCCGAAGCTATAACACTCGCGTCCTAATGCATGGACAATAGTAATTCACTCCACGTAAGCACATAATCACATAAGCACTTACGAATTTCATTTCTGAATAATGATAGTCCCATGGCGTTAATAGAGTTCCAATTACAAACAGCATTGATCAAGTGCTTTACCAACAAGACTCACAGAAACCCAAGGATCCAATCAACATCCTAGAAATTAAATCCCATACCCATATAGTCACATAAAACATGTTATCACATAAGCATATAACATTATATCTAAGTTTCTAACAAGCGAGACAAACCCATTGTGATACTAATCACTTCCCACGTACCCAAAGTATTCAAACCCGGTACGCTCTGATACCAAGCTGTAACGCCCTCAAAATAAACCCATAAATCATACAATCTTGACATGCTTAGACATAAGAGAATAAAGCATAATTTCATTTCATAAGAGTATTCATTACAAAAGTATTACATGTTGACATCAAAAGTAAATGCCCCACGGGCTTACAACTTTCCAAGCCAACGCTTGGTTACAAAAAAAGAGTACTAACTCAAAATACAAAATAAGCCCTTGGCTTGATTTACATGTAATAAACAAAATAATCACAAAAGTAAACAAGAGAGTCTTCAACTCCCACAACCATCCAAGCTAAGACCTTGGAGGTGGCATAACACCTGAACCTGAAAATGATATCCCATATAGGGTGAGCCAAAGCCCAGTAGAGATATGCTAAACATAATATGAGCAATAACTAAAACATTAGCGTTCGATAAATATTTAACTCATATACGCCAACTTATAACACATTTCAATTACATGACCAATATGTCCATGTTTCATTTCATTTTCCATTACTTATCCACTTCTCAATTCATAACCGTGGCTCAGAACCTGGCCAAACAATTTAGATGAGATTACATCTCATATCAACAATACTTCCATTTCAAATGAGATAACAACTCATATTAAACACTTCCATACTTCATATATGATACACAGATTTGCTGTATCAATATCAAATAAAACATTTCCATACTTCATACATGATACACAGATTTGCTGTATCAATGGAGTCCATCCCCTATCTCCTCTCAAATATCCGATTTAGAAGTCCATCCCCTATCTCCTCCCAAATCGTGGAGTACATCCCCTATCTCCTCCCACACAACACAATGTATATAAGCATCTATCATATGCATGTTCAATCAATACAAAAATTTGATGTATTATTCAATTCATCATATTTAATGACATTCAACCGATTAGTTTTAATTCACCTAATCATCATGCAATGTCTACAACAATCAAGACTATCCTCCACCGATAGCCCAAAGCAATTATTTCTAAACAGATAATAATTATATCAACAGATAATTTATCAACATTTTCGAAGGTGAGTGATTAATGAATCTAGCTCCACCATTCTACCTCATAATGAGCCAATTTCATTATTTCCACTCAATTTCACATTTCCATAATAAATGTCATTAATTACTCTAATATACCCAAACATGGCATTTTCCTCCTTTTCTCTACATTGACCCAAAGGTCCAAATGTTATCAACAACATCAATAATCCCCTTTTCAAACCCAAAACACATATGTTTGAATCAAAAGAACAAAACCCCTTTTTCCAATATAACACATCTCAAACCCTAAGTTCCCAAATCAAACCATCTATACAAAAAGCTCAACATTTATGTTAAAGCTCATAAAAATGAGTAGTTATCCCTACCTCAAATTCAGAGCTCAAAGGAGAAGATGAAGAAATTTGAAAGTGCTCCAAACCCCAATATTTTCGGATCAAAATGTAGCCCTCAACAAGCTCCACACTTTTTACAAAGACACTAAGGGGGTGGATCACTCGAACTAGATCAAACCCTAGAGAGAAGTTGAAGTTTTAGAGTGAGGTGCTCTCCAATGGAGGTTTTGAAAAGTAAGAGAGAGAAAGAAAGTGTGAAAAGTGATTTAAAATCGCCCAGCTGCCATCTGATATACGACTAGTCTGCTCGAGCGGAGAATAGGACGCTCGAGCGTCAAGCACAAAAATTGGACCCGCTCGAGCGCCAAGACACAACTGCAAAACACACCCACTCGAGCGCTAAGCGAAACCCGCTCGAGCATAGATTACCCTCTCCCAGTATTTTTACAGACATTGAACACCCGCTCGAGCACAAAAAGGCCCGCTCGAGCGCGACCCGCTCGAGCTTAAGGAACTCCGCTCGAGCATGAAAAACAAACCTGCAGTACTTTTGTAGAGGCACAAAATGCTGGAAGTGTGCAAACTCCGCTCGAGCACGAAGGGATCCGCTCGAGCGGACCACCAAAAAAAATTGGGCAACAAGAAATGGAACCAAGGCTCAACCAACCTGTTCGAAACACGCCCAACACATCCTAAACCCAAATATATGGAATTAAAAGATGACAACAAGGTATATACAACAACCAACTCCACGGAACCTAAGTCCGGATACAACAATCAAAGGAGGAAGAACCAAGATCGCTATACTACCAAACCTCGTATGCCCTTTCATCGGTGTGACTCTAATGAATACATGATCACCCACTTCATATTCTAAATTCCTTCTCCTCTAATCCACATAACTTTTCTGTCAGCTCTGAGTGGTCTTGAGCCTTTGTTGTATGATCTTTATCTTTTCGGTTGCTGCTTGCACAAGTTTCGATCTGTGTAAAGCTCTATCCTCGACTTCCGTGTAACAAATTAGAGACCTGGACTTCCTTCTATACAGTGCCTTATATGGTGCCATGGCGATACTAGCTTAGAAACTATTGTTATATGCAAATTCTACCAATGGTAAGTATGTTTCCTAACTACCTCGAAATTCCATTGTACACATATGAAGCATATCTTCTAGAGTTCGGATAGTCCTCTCGGTTTGCCCATCGGTTTCCGGATGAAAGGCAGTACTAAACCTCAACTACATTCCCATTGCTTACTAAGAACTTTGCCAAAACCTGGATACAAACTTAGGGTCCTTGTTTGAAACAATAGATACTGGAACTCCATGCAAAATGAATAATCTCATCGATATAGATGGTAACAAGTCTATAAGCATTAAAAGAGGTTTTCATGGAAAGAAAATGAGCAAATTTAGTCAACCTATCCACAACAACCCGAATAGAATTCATACCTCTAAGTGTTCAAGGTAGACCAATGATCAAATCCATGGTTATGTGCTCCCATTTCCATTCTAGAATAGCAAGAGGTTAAAGTAATCCTACCAGTTTCTAATGTTCAACTTTAACTTGTTGACATTAGAGACATTTGGAATTAAAATTATCAATTTCCCTCTTCATATTAGGCCACAAATACACTTGTTTCAAGTCTTGATACATTTTGATATTTCCCGGATGCATTGCGAACTTTGATTTGTGAGCTTCCTCCAAAATTCTTATTTTCAACTCTATAACATTAGGGACACAAAGCCTTCCCTGGAATTTCAATACTTGATCTTCAATGGTAAACCCCGGTCTTGGCTTGGTTTCAAACTTGTCATATACTCTCTTAAGGAACTTATCTTCTCTTTGCTTCGGTTTGATTTCTTCTATGATCGCCGGTTGTGCGGATATTGCGGCTAACACACTGTCTTGCCTACGATGTGCAACTTCTGTTTTCAGTCTGTGAACATCACCAAGTTTAGAGTTTCTTTAGGAGTCCACCGCTTTTGTAAAATCGTTTGTGAAGTGCCTCTGTGATGGGGCGTTACTTGGTCTCAAGCGGAGCCAAGCTTTGTCAACCTCTTTGAAGTCTTTTGTTTTTGCTATATGAGAATTGTGATGATGTAAAGAAGTGAAGTCTAAACTTTGCAAATATTTTTATGATATGATGAATGACCTTTGATTTCCTTTATGAGGTTTTTCATATATGAACCGCTTAGTGGAATCTGCGATTATTGGTCGGTCATGACCTAGACCTCTATGGGCGGGTTCAGGTCGTGATAGAGTGGTATAAGAGAACGAGTTATTATCTCACACACTTGTTCATTGGAGCAATAAGGTGGTATCAGAGCATGAGTTATATAATTGAGGTTATTATCTCAAATTCCCGTGCATGTATAGATTAGCTTTAAACTATATTCTAAATTTCCAAAACATGAAATTCATCTTTAAAATTCTATGAATTATGGATGCATGGATGATTCAACTCTCAATTCAAACATAGTTAACAAAATCATGCTTAAAAATGATGAAACTTCTCAAAATCATGCATACATGTATGCTTAGCTTTCAAATTCATCATCTTTAGCCCAATTCTTGTGTTTTATCTCATAATCTTCTTGAATTCATAAGTTAGATGATTCAAATTCAAGAATTGAGAATCAAACACTTACCTAGAGCCTTCAATTACACTTATTATAGCAAAAACTTGAGCACCTCTTCTCAAATCTTCAATCTTCTAGCAAAATCTCTAAGTTTAAGCCTTTCTCTCTCTAAAATTGAGTTCCCTCTCTATCTAAAATGTTGTTACAACAGATTTGAGTACAAAATATGATTGATTCAACTCGTCTCTTTATATATATAGGTTTGATTAACTTAATACACAATTAGTGATTAAGCTAATTAATTAGAGCTTAAGGCTAACTAAACAAAACTTAATTTAATTAAACTGAATCAAATTTTAATCAAACTTTTCAATAGGTCCTAAAAATTATGCCATCCTAATTAAACTCACCAATTTTGGTTTATGAAGTCATTAAGGCTTTCAATTTCAGATTTAAAGCATAAATCACAATAGCTAATTCATCAAATGAACATATATGCACTAATTACACATCAAACACATAATTAACAATCAAAATTAAATAGATATAAGCATATTACATGATGGGGTTTTTACAACTGTGGTCATATCAACCAGAGTGTGTGAGCTAAGACATGTATAAGCCAAAATACTTGTATCAATCAAAGAGGGTAAGACAATCAAAGAGAGTCCCATAATTGGTTTGGGAAAACATAACTGTCTAAAGAGAGGAAAACATAAAAATTCTACACAAAGGCAACCCATACCCATGGGTCATTTCTCTCCTCTTTTCATTTTTGTGAGGTTGAACCTTGATTTGTTTTTGGTTGATAAGATCCAAGCTTTGTTTGAGTGATTAGAGTGCCTATATATATCATTACTCCCCAAATCATACAAAGAGATCTTCCACAAGATACAAACTACACATGTTTCACCTTTAGCTCTTCTTCACATAAAAATTCTACATATAGGATTAGTTATCCAACTAGATTAGTAAAATAAAGTATTCTCTTGTCCACATTTGTTTTGTAATAAGTACAGAAATATATAGCCTCGATTATATATATTTTGCATTATTAGTTGTAAGATTAAAAATCTACCAGTTTTGTTGGATAAAATGTTTATAGTATCTAATTCAAATAAAAATTTCAACCAAACAATGGAATGTGAATCCCTTAGATTAATAATCTACGCAATCAACTAGGCCCTTAGTGCGGACAACCCTTGGTGCATCCATAGGGCTTGTTTTGCAATTGCTTAAGGCGGAGGATCAAACCCAAACAATAGTCATTGTTTAGCCCAGTTCACAAGCCACCCATTTAGTGAGATATAGTATCATCATTATAAAAATTGAATTTATATATACTTTTTGTTATTCTTTCAATTTTCAAACTAAGATAATGATTTATGATCAAAATAAACAAATAAATAAATAAAAATAAAAAAACTAAGATAATGATTTTGATTATAAAAAAAATGTCACTACAATCAGTATAAAATTTTGTTTACCTTTCATTTTTTTGAAGGAAGAGCACATAAGGTAAAACAATTTCTTTTTCATCAATTTGACCTCTACATTGGGTTAGTCACTCACTATCTCATATGGTGTTACAAAGCGAAGCAATTTGTAGAAGCTAGGCTCAATGAAATCTTTTTGGCTTGCAAAGAGGTACATTATTTCTGGAATTGCAGCTTGCAAAGAGGTACATTATTTCTGGAATTGCAGTTTCAAAATTAAAATGAAACTAATGATGATGAAGAACCACAACAATTCATTGGCTCTCTCTCTCTCTCTCTCTTCTCTTACAATATAGTAATTAAGATCTATAATATATATATTGCATTCATCTGCCATTTGGATCTTAGACATCAAGCTTTGGGCTACCCAAAACAAATGATTTGATTAAATCATTCAACAAATGTGGAGATTCGATATTTGCTGCATGTCCTGTGTCCTTAATTATCTTTAACTTTGATTTTGGTCCCAAATGCCTGCATATGCATTCCAACAATGTAGAACAATGATCATATACTTTTTATTGAATATGCAAGATATGATCTAAGGGAGAGCCAAAAGATTACCTTTGCAATTGATGGCCCAAACGTAGAGGGAAGATATTGTCCTTGTCTCCCCAAATAAGTAGGGTTTCCTTTCATCATCAAGTAAAAAATCTCATGTGTGAGAAAACAAGTAGCTAAGAATTTCGCATGTTTAATCTCTTTTTTTTTGAAAACATAAAAATAAGAAATTAGTGTGCAACATTTGTTTGATAGATTGATTGTAGTAATAACAATAATAATAATAATAATAATAATAATAATAATAATAATAACCCCCTTTTCTAATAATAATAACAAACCCCTTTTGTAGATTTTTTTTTGAATTTTTGAAGACTACTTTACACAAAAAATGAAAGCAAGCAATAGGTGATTATAAACTTTTTACTATTTTGTTTATGAAAATAGAAAGCAATATCGAAAAGGAAAATGAAAGAGAAAACAAAAAATTTGAAAATGATACATAACATGAATAATTGTCATATGATATATATATAGACTTAGGGTAATCTAGAGATTTAAAATTAAGTAACCTGCGTTAGAATGGGGAGATTAGAATCTGCTTTCTTTTCCAATAAGTATTCCACCAGCTCCAGTCTCTCTTTCTTGTAATTCTTAAACATCACCTAGAAAATCCATAATGCCAACAAGTACTTGTGAGTCTTTTTTTTATATATAGAGAAAATTGGTGAAAAGTCTAATTTAAATATGGTATAAGGCATTAGATCCAAGGTAAAATCTTATTTGGTGATAAAGACATGTCCAAAAATGCACTGGCGTCGAGAAAAGTCGCCAATGATGGTGGTGAGGTAAAGAAATGTGTGATATTCAACAAATAGGGTGTTGAATGGGTGACGTGTGTCACATTTCAACATATAGGTAGGTTGGTAAATTTCAACATATAAGAAAATAGGCTTGGTGAATTTCAACAGATAGACAAATTGGGTGATTTCAAGAGATAGACATATAGGTTAATTTCATAAGATAGTTGTCCTTTTGGACAAATTGTGTCTTTTTGGCCCAAAAGGATTAGAGCTTGGTCCTAATGGCCCAAAAGATTAAGAAATTGACTTATGGCTAGAGTGCCCTTTGGGTCCAAATTATCCCTTACCTGGACATGTGAGAACAAATCCCTATAGACCTTGAAGTTAATGACGGAGCAAATCTCCAGTGACCTCTTGGGAGACTCGAATTCGAAATCTTAGATCTTATTTTCAAGACTTTACAGTTGGGCTAAAGTCTTTACTATTACAAACTTGATTGTTAGAACTCTTCATCAAGATTGTGATTAACACTTTAAGCAACTCAAACTCGGTCGTAGATTATGTGAATTGAGCTCAATTTCAATTAAATCTCAAATTTGTAAATAAACTTGATGAGGCCATTTTGCATGTAGAAAAAATAAACGCAAAAGGATTAAGCTTGTGATCTAACTGGAATCAGAGAGGTGTAGTTTGAATTTGGTATTAGTAGGCACACCCTTGGTATCTAGATTGGTCATTTTATTGGACTGGCCCTAACATATTATCCAAGCAAAATGAAATTTTTCCAACATAAATAGCCAAATAATCTAATCAAGAATGAATCCAAAATTTTAACTTAGGCAAGTGTAAATACATGTAACTTCTGCTAGAAAAAATTGCCGATAAAAGTTTAAAACATATTAATTTTTACCAACAATAAAATATATTATTACTATTATTAACAAAATATTTTTACAAACATAGTGAATATAAAGAATTTGATCATATAGTTGAACATATTTTTCATTTGCATTAACTTATATATCTAATTGAGGCCAAATTGTATATCATTGAGGCCGATAATTGGGATTTCTTAACTCTAACATTCAATCAAGTACATTTTACAATTGTTTAATGTTAATTAGGTTGGATGTGTTTGAAGTACAAAACGAGCAAAAAATGGAATTTTAACTTAAAAGTCATTCCTGCACGTGCGGAGGGTCATTCTCGCACATGCAGGTTCTCATCCTAAAGTTCAAAGCATTTTGAAAAATCCGAATGTGTAGAGGGTTTTTCCTGCACGTGCGGTGACATTTCCCGCTCATGCGGCTCAACCTCCTTCTGCGTGTGTGACATTCTAAACCTGTTTTGAGGCCTACAAGGTATAAAAAGGAAAAAAGAAAGTTGAAAAGGGTTCGGATATTTTTCCAAAGAAAAAGAGAGGCTAGGGTTTGAAGACAAAAAGCTTGGAGCTTCAAGGATGTCTTCCATGGTGGCTTCTCCCTCTACCACTTTTCATTCTTCCATGAGTGGCTAGTCTTCCATTCTTGAGGGTTTTGATGAAACCCTAGCCATGTAAAGAGATTTTTCTTTGTCTTTTATTTTATAAAGGTTTGAATAAATGTATGGATATTTTAGAAGTTTATAATAATATTTATTTTCTTCTTTCTCTTCAAGTATTTTAGTCTATGTGATTGTTAAATGCTTTCCATACTTTCGTTTTCTTTGCGTTTGTGTTCAAAGTATGAGACGAGTCATGCTACGAGAGACAAGTCATGTTGCTACCATAGTTAGAGTGAACGACTCATGCTACTTGAGATGATTTGTGCCTGTACGTTGAATGCGACAATCCTCTTGATTAGTGTTTCAAACTTATAGTTGTGAAACACTGGGTAGTTCAAACCGAATTGCAATTGATGGCCAATGATAAATCTTATTTATGTGACTAGTGGTGAATTTTTTGGCCTACAATTTTTCCAAAGTCGATATCTCAAACCCTAATTTTAATTTTCAATTCAATTTCTCAACTTCATTTTAATTCTCATTTAGTCATATTATCCATCAATCTTTTTATCAAAACTAATTTAGGAACCTAGCAATTAAATTAGTTTAATTTCACAAGTGTCCCTGTAGATCGATACCTAGACTTGCCATTATTCTAAGAAATTTTGGGTATAGTTTAGTGTTTATTTTTAGTGTGCCAAACGACCCATCAAATTTTGGCACCGTTGCCAAGGACTTCTGGCAAAATTAACTAATTTAAAGTAAGATTCTTTTTTTAATTTTTTTGTATAGGATTTTAAATTCTTGTGCTGCCAAGTGTGTGAATTTGTTGCCAGCGGAACTATCACTGAAGCGCAATCAAGCTTAAAATAAAAAAATAAAAAACAAAATAAAAATTGAGAGATAAACATGTCAAGCAAAGCACCAAAGTGCTAAAAAGTAAGAGCTCAAGCAAAAGTTGGAGACAATAGCCTACACATTAAGCACCCGCAAGATGAGTAAAGCATTTTCATTAACCACTATGAATATTTCTTTCTTTAGTATTTTGTTTTTGTAGATAGCACATTAGAGTCAGAACTTAGTTTGTTTGTAAGTGGTGTATGCACGGGCGTCGTTCTTGCCACCCTGAACTTTGGAATTTATACCTTGAACTAGAAAAGACTCTTAGAAACCTTAGAACCTCTTCCCGTGTTCCTAGGCTTGAATATCCAAAAGAGATGGCTGAACAAAATCCGATCTCGAATGGGCCCAATCGGACCCTCAAGGATTACTTTATACCCACTGCATACACTTCACCACCATGCATTCAGTTACTGAACACCACTACGGCCCACTATGAAATTAAGTCCAACAATATTCCAATGCTTCCATCATTCCACAGCCTTGCTCATGATGACCCTTACAAGCATTTGCAAGAATTTCTAAAATTTTTGCTATAGAGAAAATCCAGAATTTCACTGATGAGGCCCTTAGGTTGAGACTATTCCTATTTTCAATCAAGGATAAGACCAAACATTGGTTGAACTCCTTAACTGCTAATTTTATCACAACCTTGGACCAATTATAGCAGAAGTTCTTGTAGAAGTACTTTCCCATTGGTAAGATCAACCAACTAAGGTGAGCCATCACAAATTTTGCTCATGGTGATGGTGAGCAATTTCATGAGACATGGGAGAGACTTTGTGACCTTCTCCAATAGTGTCCTCGTCGCCAAGTACCCCGATTGGCAACTTGTCCAGACCTTCTATTATGGCTTAACTGAGCCTCACTCCCAAATGATGGATTTATCTTGTGATTGGACATTTATGGCAAAGAGTGATGTCAAGGCATGGCAATTATTTGAAAACCTTAGTGATAATTCTCTTCACCATGCCTCTGCAGCCCGGCAAGTCCGACAACTTGCTAGTAGAGCCCTGAAAAGAGAATGAGTTTATGAGGTTGGGTACAATGCCAAGCAGTATGAAGATTGATTGGAAAAAGTATTAAAATTTTGCCTTAGTGGTGGAGGAATGTAAAAAGTGCCTTCTGATGACGGTCTCCATGAAAGATTAGGGTGATTTCTCCATCACGGGTTGTATGTGTTGGAGTATGGATCATTACTCGGTTTGGAGAGTCCTTGAGCTATATTCACATGCTTTTGGACTTATTCCAAAAATTGTGTTGTCGAAGGGCACTCACTCAAGTCATGAGCAGGGCTCGCATAAATAGCACAAGCCTCACTGACAACCACAACTCCTGCCTGCTCCTCAAGGCAACTCGACGTTTGAGACTATTGGAAGTTCTCTCAGAGCTTAAGGGGCTAGCACCAGTAGTTAATTCCCACACTCACTTCATTGCCAAGCTTGAGGCCTAATTGGGTCAAATAGCCAATAACATGAATAAGAGAGATAAGAGAAAATTACTGAGTCAGGCTGTGGCCAACCCTAAGGGCAATATGGGGTAGATGGGTCGAGTAGGAGTGGAAAGCACCATGAACAAGTGTAGGTGCTAATTATTCTACAAAGTGGAAGGGAGTTAGAATCTCAGCCAGATACGTCTGATACAACCAAGGCTAAGAAAGGTGACCACAGTGGTAAACCTGATGAGAGTAAGGGTGATGGAGAAACACCAAAAGGGGATGACTTGGCCCCTAATACTTTAAATGAGCCTAAGGCACCATACGTTCCTAAGGAACCCTTTCTCCAATGCCTTGATACACCATCCCCCTTCAATAAGAAAGGCAACATCCATGGAGGCGATGATGGAGATTTTGAAACAAATGAAAATCAACCTCCCTCTATTGGAGGCAATTAAACAAGTACCCTTCTGTACAAAATTTTTCGAGGACCTATGTATGCAAAAGTGTAAATCTAGGACACACGTGTCCCAAAAGGACCTACTCACAGAGCAAGTAAACTTCATCTTGTTAAGTGACACACCCCTAAAGCTTAAAGACCTAGGTGCCCCAACCATTGCATGCATCATAGGGGACCTATTCATTTATAGAGCTTTGCTAGATTTAGGGACGAGTGTTAATTTGTTGCTATACTCTGTATACGAGGAATTCAGGCTTGGCGAGTTGAAGCGCACCATTGTCACATTCCAATTAGTTGGCCGATCACTCAAGGTGGCTCGTGGTACAATTGAGGATGTTCTTGTGAAGGTCAATAGGTTTTATTTCCCTATTGACTTCTTGGTTTTAGACATGGAACCGATAGCTATCACTAAGAAGAAAATCCCAGTGATCTTAGGTCTACCCTTCTTGACCACTGCCAATGCTAGCATAAATTGTCATACCAGGGTTATGGATGTTTTCATTTGGGAATATGCAAGTGAAACTCAATATTTTTAAATCATCCCAACAACCTCTTGAAGGGGATAAGTGCCTATTCGTGGATATGGTAGGTGAGATAGTGGAGAAGGCTTTACCCTCCATTCTCGTTGAGGACCCTCTTAGAGGCATGTCTAGCTCACTTTGGGATAGACATTTTTGATATTGAGGGGTCGATAGAGGAAGTCAATGCTCTACTTGACACTCTATTGACTCTAGACTTTCCACCTTGGCGGGCTTCATTCGAGCTATTACCTTCATTGTCTAGCGAACCCGCCTTACCATCACTTGAGGCACCACCCTTGCTTGAGTTGAAGCCATTATCGGCTACGCTCATGTATGCATTTTTGGGTCCTAATAAGACACTCCTAGTTATCATAGCGTATGACTTGAATGTTGATCAAGAGAATCACCTTTTAAGTGTCCTTAAGGATCATAAGTGTGCTATAGGGTGGTTAGTGGCTGATTTGAGGAGTATCGATCCCTCTGTTTGTATGCATCGCACCCATCTTGAGGAGGATGCTAAACCTTCTTGTGAAATGCAAAAGAAGTTAAATCCCAACATGAAATAAGTGGTTAAGAAAGAGGCAATGTAGTTGTTAGATGCGGCTATTATATACTCCACCTCTGATAGCAAGTGGGTGAGTCCCACATAGGTGGTACCTAAAAAGTCAAGTATCATCGTGGTAGAAAATGGGAGAGGAGAGCTTGTTCCCACACGAACCACCACTGGGTGGTGAGTATGTATTGATTACCAGAAGATCAACTCCATGACCAGGAAAGATCACTTCCCTTTGCCATTTATTGATCAAATCCTACAGAGGTTAGCAGGACAGGGTTACTATTGCTTTCTTGATTGGTACTTCCGTTATAATCAAGTTCTTGTGTACATTGCTGACCAAGAAAAGACCACCTTCACCTGTCTCTTTAGCACTTTTGGCTATAGGAGGATGCCCTTTGGGCTATGCAATGCACCGACGACCTTTCAAAGGTGCATGATGGCCATATTTTCTACTATGGTAGAGAAGCTTTTAGAAGTCTTCATGGATAACTTCTCTATGTTTGGCCCATCGTTTAATCAATTAGCTGTTTTACTTGTTTAGCATAATTAATTTACTTAAGTAGAGTTGTGTTATAGTAGTATAGTTTACGAATTGTTTAGTTTTGTACATTAGTATTTTATTAATTCTCTTTAGTGTAACAAAAGAAAATGATAGACTAATGTGTTGTTTACTAATGTATTGTTTATTGTATCATAAAAAATAAAATAAAAAAATAGAGGATGGAGAATTCCAATTGCGTGTTATGGAAATCAATGGAGAAACATGTGCTTTGACATTATATTTTATTCTCACTCATGTTTCACGGGTATTCTTTGTACATGTTGTTGGTGTGTGCAGGACATGAGTCGATGTATCCTATCTCGAGCTTCCAACAAAGCCAAAGGTTCCTAATTGGCATCGTCACCACCACCCTCGCCACCACTACCATTTCAGCAACTCAGAGATTAGTGGACTCATTGGCCGCTTGACAAGCTAACATGGTACAACATTCGATATTTTCAGGATGACCCATCCACCTCTTGAGCTATTCAGCAACTACGGGACCGACAACATTTGGGTTTTTGCATTGTCACTGCTCCTACCTACCCTTGTTTGGTCTGGCTCTTCTATCAAGATATGCACGAGTAGCCTATGGTATCATCTTAAAATCTCTGCTCCACTATTGATGATCATGAAATTGCAATCATGCCCTCAATGATTGCAAGGGCTTTAAACTTCCATAAGGGGTACCCGGCCAACTACCCATTTCCCAACATTGAGGATAGCACCCCCATACCACGACTTATTCACAAGTTCTTTTTTCTGAAGCCCATGGTGATAATTGTTTCTCCTACCTACGCCGTAGTAAGCACCCCACATGCTTACTATCTATTGACTCAATGCTTCACAAGAATGCCCTTCTACTTGGGCACAAAGCTGAATGCTGCAAAGGGTTCATGCAAGTTTTATATTGCCACCAACATGGCTATCAGGTTGATCTTCAGCATATCATCTGGGGGCACATATATAAATTCTTACGGGAGGCAATTCAGTCTCAACCCATGCAAAATACAAGTTGGCCTCTTCCATTTGCCAACCTTCTCACTCTCCTCTTCCAGATAAATGGCCTCGAGATTGTCCTTGATGAGAAATCTAACACTGTCATCCTAGAGTTCAGCCAGCAGGAATGGAAGCATAGTCTCTTCCGGATTCCACCATAGGGTGGTGCCCCGGTTGATGCGAAGGATGCTCACATGCATAACCTTCCACCTCCTGCCCCTCCAGTGCCTGCCCCTTTAGAGCATGTAAAAAGAGAAAATAAAATAAGGAGAGCTTGCAAGGTCAGAAACCCAGAAGGGCGACTTTGCAAAGTTAGAGTGCCAAAAAGAAAAATTAAACATTCAAGTGAACCCTAACTGTGAACTACGTAAGGCTTGATTCCCTTTTACAGGATACGTAGGCAACTTCATCTTGGAGTTCGGCCCCAACCTATTCAACTCGGTTGTTCTATCCATGTTTGATTGATTTATCTTAGCCCAAGTTCGTTTGTCCTACTATTTTCGTCGTAACGGTTTCATTTGCAAGGCAGATGCAGTGGTGATGCAGTGGTGAAGATGGATGTGGCGAATTTTGTGCTGAGGTGTTTGATTAAAGGTAGTGCATCTTGAGGGTTGATTTCAAGTATGTTAGGTAGTGACCATTTGCGAAAATGTATTTTTATTTTTTAATAAAAGTGACCGATTTTCTCAAATATTTTTGCAAACTGAACCATTCTTTTGAAAAGTAAAAAAGAAAAGGTCAAAGCAATGAACTAAGGGCGTAGTTGAGTCAAGTCCTCAATCTCCTCCCCGTTGCATCAGAAGACTCCATTACCAAGGATGCATCCGTCTGTGCTTCTTCCTCAAGCTGAAAGAAGCACTCGCTATAAAGGGCATGATTGAAGTTCTTAGCAAAAACCAGGAGCTCTCTCATTCTCCAATTAGTCGCGTACTGGGAGAGATGCCTGGCCCAGAATGGAAATGACGCCAGATACTCAGTCCCATCAGCAGGACAAGTCTGGTCATGTCCAAACTACTGATCACACTTAATCATGATTGATGCAACTTTGTTCGATCGGTAACCTGATTCATCGCCGATGCACGCCACGTTACCCATGCCTTGTCGGATCCACGTCATCGCCCCAACCTTTTTGTAGAAAATAGGAAAGTGCCTCCACAGTGCCTCATACCAAGTGCAAAGTGCCACATAGTCCATGCCATGCAAATGGTGCATCCTTACAGTGTGAGTGCATGTACACTAGTATTCATTCCACAATTCCATATTCAAATGAATATTTCATGTAACTCTTTATTAGGAGTTCCATATTTTACTCTCTTTTCAATGTGGGACAAGTTTCCAACTTGTTTTGAAACTTCCCAAAAAAAAATAAAAATAAGGTTTTAAACACACCCAAACAACTTTTAATTTGAAAATTCCCCAACACCACACTGCTTATTATTTGACACTTATTCAATTATCTCTCACAATCCTAGCAAAAGGTACTGCATCTTACAATTTCAACTAATAATATCAAGTTAAGACACCATGTAAACATATTTCAAAACCAAGACGTAATTTTTCTATCAAAAAAGTTTTGTAGTTTGAATTTGAGTTTGCTCGAATCGCCTGAATATGTGTATGCAGGTCGACCGTCCGGACGACCACCCAAACGACTGGTGCAACACTTGTCTACTGCGGTTTTTATCTTTGTCGACCGCGGTTGTCACCCTGTTGCCAATTGAGCAGTCGGACGATCGCGGCTGTCACCTTGTTGCCGATCAACTGATCGGACGATCGACTCAAAAAAAATATATATATCATTTGAATAAACTCAAATTCGAGTTACGTAACATTATATTACTGTTTTTGTATTTTCCACATAAGAGATTCATGGATGATAAACCATGAGTGCAACAATAATGCAACATGAGCAAATCATCAACTAACAGGCCACATTATTTATTAGAAATAATGCTATGGCTTCTTCTTAAGTGTGCAACCCACAAAAGGTGTAAGTGGGTTGCACACCATGTGCCACTCACACAAAAGGTATAAGTGTAAGGTGTAAGTGTAAGTGTAAGTGTAAGTGGAAGGTATAAATGAAATGTATAAGTTGCACACCATGTGCCACTTACACAAAAGGTGTAAGTGCAAGGTAAAAAAGGTGTAAGTGTAAGGTGTAAATGAACACAAAAAAGTGTAAGGTGTAAGTTGCACACTATAACATTACCTTAATGCTATATTCAGATTTTTTGAATACAAGGTATCGAGCCCACATGAGCCCAGTTGTTTGTTTATGGCGAGTAAAAAGATATATAAAAATTGAGTCTATGGATATCATTTTCAAGTAACTATTCTGTTTCTCCGGATCACCAAACACGTGTTCATGTCTAATAATAAAAAAAATAAATCAAATAAATTTAAAAAAAAAAAAAGGAAATTACCCTTCGCATGAATTTTTAAAAGTTATTACCCATTAGTGGAAAAATTTTTAATTTTAATAATTAATATTTATAATATTTAATTTTATTTTTTTTTATAAAACAAATTGGTTGACATCCATTGTGATGTAATTTCTCCTAATATAAATTAAAAGATTAAAATGAAAAAGTTAGATTTCCTCTGATGAATTATCTAGATTAGAGAGTATTGCTCCGACTCGTAAAATCCATCACAAATTTCGTTTAGATAATCCGAATAATTTATTTTGTATGATCATTCATATGTACTATCCACAAATATATATATATATATCTGATAATCGTAACATTTTCAATATATGACATTTGTGTTCCAAAAAATGAATGAAAAATATGTTTTTAAGAATAAACCATCTTTGTGTGTGTGTGTGTGAGAGAGAGAAAACATGATAAATTGAATTACAGTCATCAAATAAAAAAAAAAAAACATGATAAATTAAATAAGTTACAATTATCAAACTGTTTTGTTTTTCGTTTTTGCAGACGATATATACTTTTTCATCTACAAAATGAATGGTTTGGACCATAAAAAACACCCATGGTGAGGCCTAGTTAGTCCTCAAAAAAATAATTACTTTTACAATCCAAAAATTAAAAATAATATAAATAAATGATAAATTACCATTTATCGAGCATACAATTTTTTAAAAATCATATCAAAATTTCCCATTAAGCAACTTTCACGTAATTATCAAAATTAAAAGGAAAATATTTAGAAGTATTCAAAATTTGAAATATCAAATTAAATGTGATTGTAATCATAAGAAATTGAAACTACACCATAAATTTGAATTTTAAATATTCTAAATAAATGTGTTTGAAACAACAGACATTTCTACTACATAATAAGCTAGATTAAATGAAGGTGTTTGACCTAATGGTTGTATAGCATCATTTGTAATAAGAGATTTCGGATTCAATTTTTATTAAATTTTTTTTTAAAAAAAAAAGGTTTGATATCTTTTGTTGTGTTTATTGCTCCTGTCATTATGAAGTTATACGTGTCAGTCTTTTCTTCTCAAGTTGAAATTATTTATTATGGCACTTATTGAGCCTACTAATTGTTAAACTTTAATTGTTCACTTTAATATAATACTTATCATATTTATAATTAATATCTCACCAAATAAAAAATAAATAAAACAATTTGATTATCTCAAATAGAACTCAAGATTGGGAGCTATTGCATTTGGAAACTCCTATCATGCATCCTTACATGCTGCAACTCGTTGTTACTTGACCAATAATAACACCTTGCCTAAATTATAAAAGGAAAATGTCAAATCAGTGATATTTATAAAGAAATAATTATAAATTAGTGATAAATTTTATACATATTAATAGTTAAAAACAAAAAATAAAATAAAAAATTTATGTATTTGTAATTATTTTTTAAAAAGTAAAGTCAATTGTAATTTTCCCCAATTATAAACTCAAGAAAATCCCTTCTAAAAAAAAAAAAAAAAAAACTCAAGAAAATATTTTGTCTAATAGGTTGTACTGTATATTTGTTTTTCTCACATACACAATCATTGTTGATAAGTTTCACATGTGTAATAGACACACGAGTACACCACGACCACAACATGAAAGATGATTGGCAAAATGGAATTTTTCAAAAGAAGAAATAAAAAATTACAATTCTGTCCAATCTTTTAAAAATAATTTGAAATAAATGGTAAATTTTATAAATATCAACAATTATAATTATAATTTTTTTTTCATAATTCTGTAATTATTTTGTGTCAAACCCACTTTAATATAATTTTTTCAAAACAAAAAAGAATAAAGTTTGCTGACTTTTTCTACCATAAGCATTAACACTATGTTTGAATTTTGATATTATATTCTAGATTTATTAAAAAAATAAACTTGAAATATAAATAATAAATAATAAATAATAAGAAATATTTTTTCACTTTATTTTTGTTATTGTTTTCTTTATTTTTTTATTTTTCTCCATAACTCCACAACCTAAGCATAGCATAAATTTGAAAAAAGAAAAGTGAAATAAAATTGGCAGATCCTACCTTGTGCAAAATAAAACAAAAAATAACTTCCCTCATTTTAGGGAATGATCAAATGAATAAGTGAAACATGTGTGGTTGTGATCTGTACTCACTTACACTTCTACTAATTTATTTATAATTAATTTTTCTATTTCTTACTTATTTGATGTTTTATTGTGAAATTATCTTGTTCTTTTTTTTTTTATTTATTTTTGTTCATATTTTCATTTCTATCGATAAATCAATTTAGGATGAAAAAACATATGAGAGTAAGGCTTCGACTGTTTCGACTTTATCCCAAAAATAGCTTTCATGTACATTGATTTTGCACAATTAAAAAAAATAAAAAAATAAATAATTTATTAACATTTGAAACAAAAATTTATGTTGAGTAGAAAACTAATATAGAGTAACTTTTTTTTTTTTTTTTTTTGAAAAGATCAATTTCCTAAAAGAACCGAGTCCAAAGTGAATTTCTTAAAAATTGACTTGTGAAAGTAAATTATTATGAGAAGTGCAAAGATATATTTTTAAAAAATATGTTTTACTTACTTTTTGTTAAATCAAATAACAAAAAAAGATGTAAAATATTATTTGTCCATTATAAAAAAATCTAACTTATTAAGGAGATATCCAATCTTTAAATTTTAATTCAATTTTTGAAATCAACCCATAAAAAAAATCAAATTCAAATTTGAAATTTTTTTCCATCATTGCCCTTCTATTTAAATTTTAAACATTCCAAAATAGAAAGTGGACAAATATTTTGAAACAAATTAAAATAAAAAAGTGGATTAATAAAGTGGGACTGTGAGAGTATATTTTAGTGAAACATGTTAGGTGGAAGGAATTACATATGGATGAAGGCGGTAATTATTCAGTAATTTCGGAATATAGACATTTGATATTTTATAATATTATAATTGGTGGAGAAGGTGGGTACGTAAAGTATTATGTTAGGTGACTGAAAAATATAAAGAACATATTGAATGATGATTAATTATGAAGTACAGACATGTAATATTTCGAAAATATTGAATAATTTCCCGTAGATGAGTGAGTGACACAGCCAAGGTAAGCAAGGAAGGAGTAACAATGGGATGGGAGAGAGAGAGAGAGAGACTCACAATGAGAAATTCCCTTATGAAGAAGTCAGGAACCCACTTGGAAATAGTGTACTTGTGGATTGTTATGGCCGTGAGGAAACGCATATCGTCAGGTTTCTCAGGACAAAGCATGTCCGTCCATTTTCTCCCCATCTGATGTTCTCGTTTCTGCGCCTCTGTAAACCCTATTCCACTACTGACGATCACCAGTTTCTCCACCATCTCTGGATAAATATGAGCCATCTGATACCCGACCCAACCCCCGTAACTAAGCGCATACACCGAGAACCTCTCCACACCCAATCTCTTCAACCCTTGACCCACACAAGCCGCTTGAAACTCTACTGTCCGGTCCGACCGTTTTGAGTAGGACTTGCCGAAGAACAACAGGTCTGGTATGTGCAAATTGAAGCTTTCTGACAGTTGGCCCACTTGGCGAATGAACTGCCATGTGGAAGTGCTACCGTAGCCATGGATTAAGACTAGGACTGGTTTGTTGAACTGCCTGTGGTTGGCGGTCCAATAGTGCATGGTGGTGTGATTATCTAAGTCGACGGTGCACGGTGACAAACCACAGGACCGGTAGTAGAGGGATATCATGGCATCAATGATTGTAACAATGAAGGGGAATCGATTCATATGCGATAACCCCAACTCTATGAATTGTGATGTCGCAATTTTGATGGAGAGATACACTGAGAGGAGATCATGAAACAACTTTTTGCAGCCAAACTGAAACAAGTCCATCGTGGATGGATGGATGGGCAATCGAGATGGCATATGTGCGTCACAACGGAATGCTCCCTCCTCAAAGTTGTAGACTCTAGTGGGATATGAAATTTTAAAGGATAACAATTTAAAAAAATAAAATAAAATTGATAAATTACAAACACACTTCCTGAGATTTGTTTAAAGTACAGATTGTTCTCTATAGTTTGAAAAATTGCAAATACCCCCTTATTAGAATTTTTTATTTAACAAAATTAACTAAAAAAATAAAATTCATAATTGATATCCTATACAATAATAAAATTACCTAAATTATTAATTGAAACATATTTTTAACATCATTCAAAACTGTTAATTGATTTGATGATTTATTAATAAAATGAGCAATTTATTATGAAATTAGAAATCTCAGGGGATAGAATGTAATTTTGAAAACCACAGGGAGCGATTCGTATTTTAATCAAATCTCAAGAGATGTATTTCTAATTTATCAAAGAAAAAAAAAGTATGGGGGGCTTTAAGCTTTACAAGACTTTTTTTATTAGAAACTCCAGTTTACTTAATACACTACAAGAATTTACACAATTGCCGACCACTTTTGCCGACCAAAAAAATTTTGGTCGCAAAAAAATGACATTTGGCGACCAAATATTAATTAGTCGCGAATGATCATTATTTTTGGCGACCAAATATTATTAGTCGCAGAAGGTTATATTTTGGCGACCAAAAAATGAGTTGGTCGCAGAAAATAGTATACTTTTGCCGACCAACTACAAATTTGGTCGCGGAAGGTCATATATTTTTTGGCGACCAAAAATTTGGTCGCTAAAAACTTATTTTCAGCAACCAAAAAAAATTAGTCGCCAAATTAGTACTTTTAGCGACTAATATTTTAGTCGTCGTTGATTGAGATTTGGCGACTAAAAAAGTTTGTCGGCGAAGGTACCTTTTCTGCGACTAATATGGTCTTTTGGTCGCCAAAAGTTTGGGGGGGAAATTAGAAACATGGAGGGGGGAAATGAATACCAATTCGTAAGAAATGAGATTATCCATTCCCGTCACTGCCATACGGGAATGGCTCTTTCGTTCCTCTCAGTCTCAGGTCGGCCATCGGCCTCTGTCATCAGCTGCCTCGCCGCCCCTCCAGCTCCGCCGCCACCAAACCCTAACCCAACCGCCTTACCCTCCTTAACCTGCGCCCTCCAGTGCCCTCACTTCCAATCGTACGCACCACCACTTCACCTCTCTATTTCTCTACACTTGTCGACTCTCTCGGCATCTCATTACAACGACGACTATCGCTTTGTTTTTGCAGGTGTTCTGGTTGCACTCAAGAGTACAATCTCCACCGTCCGATCATCCTCGACGAGGCCACCAACTTCTTCAACAAACACAGCATCTGACTTCACCTTCGATACTTGTAGACTCGTATGTCCTCCTCCTTGTTTACTTTCTCAATTGGGTTTTTTCGTAATTAGGGTTTTGATAACATTTTCGCCCTTTACAGTGGGGATGGAGGTGCCGCGCAAAACTCGCAGTTCGAGGCTCATCCACTGACCCTCTCATTGGGCTCTATCAAGAGGGTACTCATAATGTAGTTGATATTCCTGATTGTAAAGGTCCGATACTCGAGTTTTTATGTGATTGTGTACTGAAATTTTTTTGGTTTGTCTTTGAATTATATTCTAAGGTTCGTGTTCTTGGTTGTACAGCTCACCATCCAAACATTAGTGCTGTTGTTGAACTCCTAAAGCAAGGCTTGTTCTATGTCCTAAATCTTTCATTTTAATCTAGAATCGATTTTAAAAATGCCACGGGCACATCATAATGGATGTATTTCTGTCTAAAATTTCTATTGATCGTTTTCGATTTAATTTTATTTTTTTAGGCATTGCCGAGTTAAATGTAGAACCATATGATGAAGACCAGGGGACAGGTGAATTGCGTTATGTTCAGGTGAATAATTGCGTAATGCCAATACAATTTTCCTGGAATTTTATTATGGATAAAGTTGAGTTGTTGTGATTTGCAATTTTTGCTTTTGTAATGGGAGATGATTTTGTATGCAGATGGCTATGACCACATACAACACATCCTTTCCTTATGCTGAAAGATATAGAAATGGTCACTACCTGAGTACCTAAATTTAGAATGTGAAATTTTGTATTTGAACTGGTCTGTCCAGGCCTTTTAGATTGTTAAGTCTATTGTTTAATTTCAGGAAAAGTACAAGTTGCCTTGGTTTGGAATTCTAGAGATGAGAACTCCCCTTCCTCGAAAAAGTTAAATGCTTTGGCCAATGTGTGCCCATTCTCTCTCTCTCTCTCTCTCTCTCTCTCTCATTTTTATATTTTCTTCGGACATGATAGTTTATTTTAATTCATTGACTGATGTTCAAACTGTTGTTTGTAGTTCTTATGGAGATATGGTGGGCCAAACAGGAAAGTCCATTTAATTCATTCTGTTTGGGCAAACTTCCAGACTTCAATTAACAATGTGAGTGTAAAGTGTGTGGGTTTTTGTGTCTGTGCACATGTGTTTACTTGTTGGCGTGGGCATCCATACCCTAAGTATGTTTAGTATGAGCTGCTTCATTTGTTTGTTAAAGTGGATATAATTAGCTTGTAATTTTTTAGAATGTTAGTCTCATTGCTAAGATGGTGTTATTTTGATGATTTTTTTTGGGTGAATAGTGTTATTTTGATGATCGTTTGTGTTGTCCTGAGACTGTGGAGGTGGTTGAGAAAGCAACTGAACCTCTTTTATGAAATGCTCTTACCAAGAACACAAAAGATTCATAATTCTACTTTCATAGAAACAAAAGAAAAACTCAGTTCAAAGCTTTCTTTCTCTGTTTGGGTAAAAAGCCTCCTTTCCAACCAAGTAACATAACCACTACCATCTTTAGGAACACTCAAGGCACCCAAAAAAGGGACAGGTAATTTGCACTTCATGTTTTTCGTTCTTCTTTTCTTTTTTCCCCGCAATGTTTTGTTTTATTTTATTTTAAATTGTATGAGAAGGTTTTTTGTTGGGGGTGCAAAGTAAATGGTAAACATGTAATGCCTTGTCATTCCACTATCATCACTTGGAAAAGCAACCTTCTCTGTACTGTTGCTTTTTCTAAATACAGTATCTGCTTTGAAGGACAAAGAATTTGAACTTGACTCAGCACATGGACATACAAGTTGATCTTATGTAAAACCTGAAACATAGGGAAACCTACATTATCTAGAATTGTTACCTTATTTTATCCATAGATTTCTTGATCTCAATCAGCTTGTCACATCCTTGTTTTTCCTCTTTTCCTGCCCATTAGGGCCCGGCACTGGGCATTCATGGTATTATATGGGAGAACAAATTCAATCAAGATATGGGACATCCAATCAAGATATTATATGGGGGGAGAACAAATTCAATCAAGATATGGGACATCCAAATACTACTCATTGATTTTTCTAAAAATGGTGCTTTTATCTGGAAAATTTTCTGGCATTACACCACTAATGATACCACCTTTGAACTTGATGTGGGTAGGTCACATGTATGGGGACACTTCTGTTTGTGCTATGAAGGTCAGAAGCTTATCAATGACAAGGATTATATTCGAAACTTTGGGATCAAATATGGTGATCAGGTTAGCTTTACATACTAGTCATATTTATGTTGCTTTCGTGTACTTTGTTTATTTGTGATTTGTGATTAGGAGGTCATTTTTCTTGTCTTATTTGACTTAAAACGCTTCCTAATCTCTTATAGTTGGACATTACGAAATTAGCAATAACTTGAGGCCTACCACTAGTGGGCCTTTTTCTACAAGTTTCTAAATGCTAGGTATGACAGCATCTCCAATAGCTGTGCCATTGGTCATGCCAAAGGCAAAAAATGGCTAGGCTTCACAAAATTGGTGCTCCAATAGTGTGCCATTGCTCTAGCTAAAAAATGGCAAAGCCAAACCCTAAGCCAAATTTGGCTCAAGGTTTGGCAAAGCCATCTTGTTGCCAAAGGTTGGATCTGATTGGATTGGGTTAAAATCATCCCAATTTCCATGACTTAAACACAGAATAGTTGAATTTGGCTAATACTTGTGCCAAAATGGTTCTACTGATGCAGTAAACCTCACACCTTATTGTATTTCTCCCCTAGATTCTCTAATTTCATCTTCTTCTTCATTTTGGCACTTGAGATTAGGCCTATTCTAATTTTTCTATCCATTTTTCGTCAAAGTTGTCTTATTAATTTTGGTTGAAATGCAAGATTCCTTGTATCATTTGGTTGATGATGCAAGATTCCTTATAACCTACTTGATTTGCTAAATGATGGTTCCATCTTTGACTTCTTATGCTGGCAAGTTATACTTCTGGGCTAATGAGTCAGTGAACTGAAAGCTATGTTTAGTGGTTTCATTATCCTCTCTATTTTGGTCTTTTGATTCTGCAGCTTGTCTTTGTCTTTTACCTTCAATAGTTTTCACTTTTCGTTTTCTTTTTAAGTCTCGGTAATTATTCTTATGTTGTTATTATTTATTTATTTATTTATTTTGTTAAAAAATTTATGTTGAATTTACTCTAGAAGCTCACTGAATGTGTTCTCTTCCATATATTAGTTGGGTTATGATCTGCTGTTGACAATCTTCTAACATTTTGATTAATGGAAAATGCAGCTTAAATTTATTCAGAATATGTCCATTAATTATAGACCAGTGAAACAACGATCTAAAAACATCAAGGGTGCTTCCAAACAGTGCTCAATGTAAGAATTTTCTTCTTGGCTCTTATTTTTCATGGTTCACACGTTCATGGTCATACTTGCCCACAAAATAATTAATAATTGACACATATGTCATGATTTTGAGAAGGAAGTTTGTGCAAAAATTATGCCATAGCTCCTTACACAATTACTTAGTGTTTTGACGTGGACATTTCTACGTAGGCTGCCACGGTTTTCCTTTATCATTCCAACTAACTCACTCAAAGAAATGGATTCGTCTTCTTTCTGGTTACTAAATGACCAATGGAGAATTGTGTAGTTAAATGGACAAACAATTATAAAAAGCCAAGTGAGGAAAACTGTTTTGATCGAAGAAGATAAAAAAAGAAACAGAATAATCAAACTATTAGTGTTGGATATTTAAATCAAACACTAGAGACCATTTTTTATATCATCGGTTGTCTTTAAACAAAAGTGTTAGTTAACAAACTGGCTTCCGTTGAGAAGTGGATTTGAAAACTATGAAAGCTTTACCCAATGGCATTCCTGATTTCAAGAGAAGAATTGTTGTGTGGAATCTTATTTTTGCGTTGCTATTTTGCTTTATGCTCGAGACCCACAATTTGGATTCTTAAATTTACCTACAATGATGTGGCAAGAGAAGTAGGCCTTACACAATTGAGTATATGACAACTCAAAAATTAACATGTATTATGTCACATCATTATGGATCAAATTATGGGAAGTTTTTTGTGGGCCTTAAACGTTTTCCATTGTGTTTATTAAATTACCATAGAAAGACCATTTTCAACTGAAGGATGAAGAAATTTATTTGGTTTTCTCTTATATATATGACCCAATGTATTATAAAAAATTATATTTATATAAGACTACATGTGAACTATGCTAGTGACATCCATATTGGAGAGCTTTGCCAGAGAGGTTGAGAGCCTCTCCTAATCATTATTCATTTGAAGTTGGATTTGATCTCCATCTGTAGTGGATGTTGACAATATTACCAAGCCATGTCTTGTTGATTTGATTTTCTCTGGTTTTATTCGCAATTGAACAAAAAGAATATATACTTGAAATAAATTGACTGACAAAAAGTGTATCTGACATAGGACACTAGTACATAAAGATACATATTCAGTTGGACATGCACCAAAAAAATTGTCAAAAGTTACCCTTTTATTAGTTGTCCAGTGTCTTGGAGAAAAGTACTATTGTATTTTTGTGAGTATTTTCTTTGCTTGCAGAGAAATGGAACTAATGGTGTTGTTTAACAGGGGAGAGCAGACCAGAACAAATGAAGATGAGGAGGAAGTTCTGGTGCCAAAATTCCAGTGATGAGCATAGTAATAGCAAAAGCAATTCCAATGATGAGCTTTAAAAATTGAAGAAAAATTCAATGTTGAAGACTGGATGTCTGAAAGAAAACTATGGATCAATTGAAGACTATGGATCAATTCATATTGTCAACCTTTCATGAAATATTGTCAACCTTTCATGAATTAGTCTTCATATTGTCAACCTTTCTGAAATATGTAGTTTGGAATTATTTGTGGATGAAAACTTATAATAGTTGCTGATTTTAATTAAACAGGTTCAGAAATGGTTGATATATGTATTTTGTTGAATGTTCATAATTCAATTTATTTGTTGGTTTGAATGATTTTTGCAAATTACAGATTATATTGAATAAATTGGATGGATTATTATAAATTACAGGTTTATTTTGTTGGATGTTGGCGACCAAAATTTGGTTTTGTTTTTCTAGTTTTGGCGACCAATTGATTAGTCGGGAAAGATAAGTTATACTTTTGCTGACTAAATAAAGTAGTCGGTGTATCACCAAGCACATTTGGCGACTAAATAATTAGTCGTTAAAATTATTAATTTTGGCAACCAAAGGATTTGGTCGCGAATAGGTCTATTGCCGACTAAAGTTTTAGTTGCGCAAACATTTCTTTTGGTCGCGGAATGTGACAATTCGCGACCAAACAATTTGGTCGTGGAATGTGACAATTGGCAACCAAAATTTTTGGTCGTGGAATGTCACAATTGGCGACCGAAATTTTTTGGTCGTGGAATGTCACAATTGGCGACCAAACTTTTTGGTCGTTGAATGTGATAATTAGCGACTAAACTTTTTGGTCGCGAAATGTGTCAATTGGCGACTAAGAAATTTGGTCGCGAAAATATCACTTTTCGCGACCAAAGTATTTTAGCGACTAAATGAATTAGTCGCAGTAATAATATATTTAGCGACCAAAAATTTAGTCGGCAAATCCGACTTTTCCCGACCAACCAATATTTTGGTCGCGAATCACTTTTGTCGACCCTCAATTGGCGACCAAAGTAGCGACCAAAAAAATTGGTCGCGGATAACTTTTGCCGACCAAAAATGGACTTTTAGCGACCAATTTTTTGGTCGGCAAAAGTGTTAATTCTTGTAGTGATATAAGATTAGCATATCACTCGTGTTATGCACATGATTATATTTGAAAAAATTATTTATGATTATGTCAAACATAGTTTTAAATTGTTACCATAAAATATACGTAATTTTGAAAAAAAAAATGTTGACATTTCATAATTGAAGTAATAAAAATAAAAAATTATTTCATTTGTTCTAAATTCACTGAATGAATAAAATATATTATAACTAAAATCTAAATTGTTGTGGGCATTATTCCTACATTGTCAACATGATAGTTAATTTTAGAATTGATGAATAACACATATATTATGTATTTATTAAATGTTTTAAAGTAAAAATGATATACTTACATATTATATATATATATTTACCTTTCAAAAGACATAGACATTTTTCAAACCAATCTATTACTTGACTGAATAAATTTTTAAAAAATATAGAGATTGTCACAACCCACACAAAAAAAAATTTCTCATCATGTGATCGAAACGGAGTATACAAAAACTCAATCACAAATTAAGTCAATTGATGGTTAAAAAATATAATTATTTTTTGTTCAAAAACTACAGTGAATTAAAAACTCAATTGCATTTTTTTTTTTTTGCAAGACAAAATACAATCTAATTATTATCAATAGTGGGTACTTTATATGAATTTAATGAATACAATCTGATTTTTAATTAATAAAATAGAGATTGTCACAATGCAAATTTTTTTTTTTTTTTTTACACCATGTGATTGAAATGGAGTGTAAAAAAAACAATTAGTTAAAAAATAAAATCACTGTGCGATCAAAACAGAGTCTAAAAAAACATAATCACATTTTTGCTTATAATAATAATAATAATAATAATAATAATTGTACGGTGAGTAAATATTCTTCACTTCGTTTCACTCCAAAGGACGTCGTCTCTTCTGCAAACACAACAGTAATGAGCTAATCGGCAAGTGTCTGGCCGAAAAACCCCTTCGACAGTCAAGTCAATGAGAGAGTTCTTTGGTTCAAGATTACTTACCTTTCAGAATGAACTCGTAGGTCTTATATAGACAACTTGTCTCACTTCACCATGTAGTGCGCATTATCTCCATTGTCTTGAGGTGAGGACATTTTTGTTCCGTTATTCCTTTACACACTGCACTTGTCAGAAACATTACTAACTTGGACAGTTCACTGTTTGTTCCCCACTAACTATTAGTGCACGAGAAACACCCATCCGAGCCACCCTTGACCGAGGTAGCAATAATTCGGTTAAGGCTATAGCCCTTACCTGCAAGTCATGCGCCGTGCTGCTGTTCAGAGGTCGAACGAGCTACCAACTTGGTTGGCAGCATGCAAGCGCTCTGCCATTGCCCTCTACCATGGCCCAACTTTGCTCGGCCCTTCACAGCTCGATGGGCTTAGCTCGAGCCACTAGAAGAATACCCACACCGAGATAAGGGAGCTCGGTTAGCAAACTCAAGTCTATCTTCAGTTTGGACCATCTATCCACAAAGTGGTGGGCCGATCTCAGCCCATCTTAGTTCAGCCGTTTTAGCACAGCAAAAACTCCCTTTCCAATAATAATAATAATAATAAGCAATGAAGTCAATTGGTAGTTAAAAAATAGGGTGCTTTTTTGATAAATCTTCTTTCTAAGAGTTTTATTCCACTCAACCCATATTCTTTTTTACTATTTTATTAGATCCTATTTGAGATAAGAAGACCAAAACACCCTTAATCTCTCATGCCCCCTATTAATGTTGATATTTAATGTTGATTATCATTATGTTTTGATAGTTCCCATGCATCAAGATGTTGACTGTCTTTATATTCATATTAATTTAAAATGAATTTTTGTCATTATGTTGTCAATTACATGATGTGAATATTCATATCATGTACTTGAAATGAATATTCACATTAATTTGAAATAAATTTTTGTCATTGTGTTGTCAATTACATGATGTGAATATTCATATTAAAACATACGAATGTGAACGTTCACATTACTACATGTTGTGAATAAGAATGTGTTGTCAATTAAAAATAAGAAGGTTTACATGTTGTGAACGTATATATCACTACATTAGATGAGGGAGAATTTTTCAGAAATGTGTTGTAAACGTTCACATCAGATGAGAGAGAATGTTCACATTATTTTTAATGTGTTGTCAATTAAAAATATATTCACATCAGATAAAAGAGAATGTTCACATTATTTTTAATGTATTGTCAATTAAAAATATATTCACATTATATAATAATATAAAATAATAAAATCATTGTTATTTAATTTGTGTATGAAATTTACTATACCTTGGTCTTTTTCTTTCTCTCTCTTCCCCCAACATTAAATATCAATATTAAATATAAAGGCATAAAAGTCCAAGAAAAAAGTAGAATCAAGAAAAATGACTTTATGGAATAAAAGTATAAATATATGGGACTAAGTGAGTTAAAAAATTCCTTCATGGACTTCTTGGGTTAGAACACTTCTAAATGGGATTTATTAATAAAAATCCCTAAAAAAATACATTTAAAAAAAAAAAAAAACAAAGTGAGCTAAAAACCAAATCACAAATTTAGTTAATTGATAGTTAAGAAACATAATCAGTTTTTTTTTTTCAAAAAACACAGTCAATTAAAAAAATAAATTATAATTTTTTTTTTCAAGACAAAATACAATCTAATCATTATCAATAGTAGGTACTTTATGTGAATCTAATGAATACAATCTATTCTTTCTTTTTTTTTCAAAAAACACAGAGATTGTCACAACCCATACACATTTTTTTTCTTCTCATTATGTGATAGAAACCGAGTGTAAAAAAACACAATCAGTTAAAAAATAAAATCTCCGTGCAATCAAAACAGAGTGCAAAAAAAACACAATCATATTTTTCTCATAACAATAACAAAAAAAAAAAAAAAAAAGCAGCGAAATCAATTGGTAGTTAAAAACATAATCATTTTTTTTTTCTTTCAAAAAACACAGTGAGCTAAAACCCAATCACAAATTAAGTCAATTGATAGTTAAAAAATACAATCATTCCTAATCACAAATTAAGTCAACTGATATTTAAAAAACCCAATCATTTTTTTTTTCCAAAAAACACAGTGAGTTAAAAAAATCAATCAATTTAAAAATACAATCACCGTATCATCAAAACAGAGTGTAAAACCCAATCACAAATTAATGACAATTTTTTTTAATTGATATTTCAAAAACACAATTTTTTTTTCCCCAAAAAACACAGTGAATTAAAAAACCCAATCAGTTTAAAAATATAATCACCATATCACCAAAAACGGAGAGTAAAAAACCACAATCACGTTTTTGCTTATGATAAAAAAAAAAAAGAAAAGAAAAAAAATATATAATACATAGATATATTAGATGTACTTGGGTGTGTCCGTCACTAGTGATTAGATCGATCGGATAATTATAATTTGTTTTATTTATTGTATTTTTAATAAAAATATACAACAATTATGTTTTTAAAAATAAATCAAACATAATAAATTAAACAAGTTATAGTTATTGAAACGACATAATTTTGTATTGATGAATTGCACAAAGAATCCAACAAAATGAACAGTGAGAATCACCGAAACATGACTCGTGACAGGCCCCATGTCTAATAGTGCCTTCTAGTCCAAATTTTGGGCAGGAAGGGATTCTTTTCCATATATATATATATATATATATAACTTGGTCAAATACATAGGAAGTACTATGTGTGTGCAACATATGTACCTTATAACTGGAAAGATAAATGGCGTAATTTTAATTTTCTAAGTTATAAATAAAAAAAGGAAAAAATGTCATACCTAAACACATCATGAGGTATAATTAAAGAACTCATAAAACATAACTAAAATAATGCCATAATTAAATCAGAAAATTAGTCATAACTAAATAAGGAAACAACATTACTAGATGTGTATACGGTATACCCTTTTTAAAGGGGTGTATATTAGAATTTTCCACATTGCATAATATAATATGAAGATGGTAAGCTAATTGGTAGTAGAAGAGAAGTTTTTGTATGTCAATAGGATATTATGTGACACTACGTTCTGTCAATTATAAATGTACATGTCCTTATTATTCCCCAAATGCTCAATATAAATATAATAAATCCTACTATCAAAACTAACTATAATAATAAAAAATATTACATAACATATACCCTACTCACATATAAAAATTACTCATGATAGAAACTCCAACTAAACAACTTAAAACACTGCCCACATCGACTGACATGGGCCTCACCAGTTGATTTCTGTACCGGTGGTGTGGGATCACCAATTGATATGTGTATATTGCAGCATTTATTATTATTAATCATCCATTTATTTATATTATTATAAAATAAAAATTGCTAGTGGTGTTGACACAAATGTACCTTATTTTTTTTTTTTTTTCCCCCAAAATGCCCTATATTGGCCTTCAACTCATTACCATGAGTTTAATAATAAAAGACTTTCGTTACTTGAGCAACACACTATTTGTTTATTTCTCATGTTATTATTTTCATAAATTTTTTTTGTTTTAAATTACACAAGCATTACGTGTGCAGACCATTAATTTATATTATTTTTTTTTTACCTATAGTAGCATAATGATATGGGAGTTTTTTTTTTTTAAATAATAAAAGACATGTCATTTTTATGTATTATTAGGTTTGTATATGAGTTTTTAGTTTTCACCTGATAGGCCTACAACTTAAATGGATTATTTGTATATAAAAGGTTTTATTTGGGAATTGATTATTTTAATTCATTTATTAATTTTTTATGAAAAGATATATATATGGAAAAAAAAAAAAGATTGATATTATAAATTATAATAATTTTTTTAACTAAAAATCATGATTCTCGAATGGGGCCAAAATATGTTTGACTAATGCCTATATATAATTGAATTTTTTGTTGTATTATTTCACTCCCATTCAGCCATTTTAGTGAAGTAGAACAAGAAACTCTTTTTATGGAGTGAATGATTGAGGTCAAGTTTGGCATCTTTAAAAAAATTCAAAAAGTCAAAAGTCACTATCTTATTTAAGTCACATCACCTCTTTAACACATCACTTCAAACCTAACTCAAATTCAACCCATATTTCATAAAAAGTCAAAAAATGTACTTATTTAATTTTCCCAAACTTGACCTGAATGAGCCAAAAAACAAGGAGAGTATAAAGGAAAAATGTGAGATGACTTGAAAGCGATCACTGATACTGATGCCGCCACGAGGATATGCAATTGCTACCACGAGGCTATGCGATTACGACCAAAAATTAAAAAATAAATAAAAATCTCATACCTAGACGTTTTCAAGGAGTAAATGAACGACAAATGGAGTAACTGCACATGTCGCTTTGTGCTACGATTGTGACATCAATCCGTGGACTCACTCACTCCACAAAAGTCACACTTTGACATTTTCGCATTTGACGTTTTCAAGGCGTAAATGAACGACAAATGGAGTACCTGCACGTGTCGCTTTGTATTATGACTTTGGCATCAATCCGCGGACCCACTCACTCGACCAACTTTTAAATTATTTGAAAATAGATTATTTTAATAATTTTTTTATTTTTTATGAATATATGTGCAAAAAAATAAAGAATAATATGACAATTTATAGTAATTTTTTTTTATTAAAACATGTAATTTCTAAACGAGACCTTAGCTCAAAAAATCCTCACGCGTAAACAACCACCCTAATGTGTTTCATTTTGCTAGAGTAATGTTAGAAAATTAAAAATTAGATTCTTAAATTTATTTATAATGATGTAATAAGAGAGGTAGACCTTAAATAATTGAGTATATGACTGATTAAAACTTAATATATATCTTTTTACATCATTACAAATTAAATTATAAAAAAAAAACTTATTTTATTTTTATTTTTATTATGAGTATTAAACATTTTCCTATTTTAATACCAACTATGACATCAATCCGTGTTCTATTCACTTACTTCACACACTTCTAAACTATGAAGTGCATGTATTCTAAAATATTGTCGTACAAGTATCAGATACTCATTGGGTGCGGATACACATACCGGTATGACTATATGTGTATCGGGTATGCCGTATACAAATTGGGAAGTTGGGTAAGCCATGGGTACGCAGTGGGTACTCCATGGGTACAAGTTGGGTACTCCACAACAGCTAATTTATTTATTCTTTAGAAGTTGGAATTTGATGAATGCCCCCTATATCCTTATTCCTCTTCAATCACCTTCAAAAAATTTAGGTAATTTAGAACCACCCACTCTTTATTGTTATTGAGTAACTATGCCCTCTTCTTCTTATTATTGTATACGTATTAGACAATTAGAATTATATATATATATAAATTATGTTTATATGAATATTGAAAATTATATTGATGTTTCATTGTCAGTTTCATAATATTGATCTTTTTAAATTGTTATTTGAATGTTTTAAAATTATATATACTTGAATGAAGTGAAATGATTCACAAATTATTGTCTTAATGGTTATAGGTGTCACGTCCCAAATTTTATTACCTAGATACATTGCCAAAACCATACATTTAAGTTCAGGTACATAACCTGTATTGGAATAATAATTACACTTGAGTAAATAGAAAATATTCCCTTTCAAATAAATACAATAATTCACTACAACAAAAAACATTTTTTGCGACACTTTTTAGCAACCAAACAAAAATTTAGTTGCCAAAGATACATAATTGGCGACAGAATATTTGTGGTCACTAAAAAATAAACTTTTGGCGACGAATTTATAATTTTGGTCGCTATTGATTTTGGCGCCAAGTGAATTTCTTGCGCGGGAGCATGAAAAACTTTTCAGCGACCAAATTAATTTATAGCGACAGAAATTTTAGTCGCCAATTGTATTTGTTTGGCGACAAACATTACTTGGTCGCTAAAAATCTAAAGAATATTTATGGCAACCAAATTAACTTGGTTGCCAATAAATTATTTGTCTTTACCCTAATTTTTTATTGCCAAAAATTGTTGACAAGTGAATAAACAAACAATTGACCTAACTTCTTCTCCTTTTCTCATCCATATGAAACGGCACAGCACAGACGCCACAGCACAGATCAGGTATGTTCTTCTTCTCTTCTTCTTCTCTCTCTCCCTCTCCCTCTTACTCTTACTCTCTTGCACCGCTGAATGCGAAAGGCATAGCAGTGCTCGGCGGCAGCAACACTAGGCGGTAGCAGATCGCGACCCTCTTTTTGGGTCGATGCCCTGTTCTCTTCTCTATCTCTGATATTCTAAATGTAGTCCCTCTCCCTCTCCCTCTTGCTTTCTTGTGTCGCCGAATGCCAACGGCATAGCAGCGCTGGAGTAGCAGATCGCAACCTTCTCTTTGGGTCGCTGCCCTTTTTTCTTCTCTGGGCCAAATGATATTCTGAATGCATTTTCTTTAAAACTAATTTTTAAAGTTACAGAGGTGAAATAAACTAATTTTTATTTTATTTTTTATTTTGGGTATATTCATGGTTATGTATGTGTATGTATGTACTCATAGATTTGTTAGTTTTCATGTTTATATGGGATTGAGATTGTTGCTTTAGATGGGATTGAGATTGTTTATAAACTAATAAACTAGTTTTCATGTTTCAAGTTTTCTCAGTTGCTTTAGATTATTTTGTTCTGTTTTTTTGGGTATAAAGACTTCCTCGACCACTCCAAACTGAAAGAATCGTTACTTATTTTTTACCGAGTCTAAACTCACAATTTGCCAGTCTTTTTCAATCAGGTTATATGATAGAGAGTACCTAGGCTTGTAAGAGAATGTCCCCATTGAGCAACCAGAAAGTAGGCTTTATTTGCAATCAGTTAAAATGCATATTAGAGGATTTATTTTCCCAGAAAGTTCACTAACTAATCACTTGATTATTATTCACAAGCATGTACACATGCATGCATATTCACACATTTAATACATGTTTTGATTGTGTGACCAGTAGCAACATATCATAAAATGAGGCCAAAATGAATGAGTTTGTTGAATATTTCTCAGTTTGAGAATATAGAGCATAGAGAGGGAAGATGTTTTTCCACTGTGATGATATTTTAATACTGTATATAGTGGGAGATACAGATGCCCTTCTGGGAGTAAAAAGTGCCTTTGGTCACTAACATGGATAAGAAGAGATGATTGGAGAAACTAACATGTGTTGATGAATCTTTTCCACATGCTAACCTGATTTCCACTAGTAAAGGCTGAAGGTTTTCATGCCAGTACATGCAATCCTGTCTCACCATTCCCATCTCGAGCTACTGCCAGCTGTGGGTGGTCTTTCAATATGTCCAATGCTACATCTACACAATTTAACAATATATATAATAGTTACACAACAAGAAGATGCAAAAGTTGTTTAGTCTTATTTCATTTACCTATTTTTATTTTATTTAGTTAATTGTTTATTTTAAAAAAAATCTTATTATTATTTTCTCTTTTCTTTTTTGGGAAATTTTGTTGTAGTTTGTTTTGTTTAGTGGAAAACCATCTTCTTTTCCTTGTGTTTGACCAAAAAGCATTGAACTGGAATAAGTGCATCCACCATCTTCTTTTCCTTTTGTAAAATTTCTTAAGCGGTATTATCAATTGGATTAAATTGATACAATGTGAAAATATTAAAGGGTGTAAAATTGATACAATTAGAACTACTTTTTTCTCGAGCTGCTTTTGTGATTTTGTGCTCTCGATTTTGTCTTATTTATTTATTTTTGACTTTTCACTGTTATATATGTATACGTGTAGTCATAGATGTGTTAGTTCTAATGTTTTTGTGGATGAAGATTCATATTGTTGTTATTGGCCTAGAAATTCAAGTGGGTTTTGCATGTTTTTTAAGATAGTTGTATGATTTTGTAGTAATTTTATTTTTTGGTAATTTTTGTCCTTAGATTATATATATATGTTTTGCAGACATTCGAAGCCATAAAAATGTGTTGTTTTTTTGTAATTACTAAACTTCAATTATATATATGTGGGTAAAATCTTCATTTATTTTTCGGGTCGTGTTTTGTTCAATTGGGATTTCTAAAGGTATAGAACTTTCAGTTTTCAAGACTTATTTTGATGTGATCATGAAACCGGGTTAGTTTCATTCTCAGTCGGTGGTTTGGAAATGGAACACAACATTTGCTTCATCGAATTAAGGTTGAGAACTGAGATTTTATCTATTATTCCCCCCCTCTTTTGAATCAATAAGAGAAAGTGATAGTTTTTTACTCGTTGACTTATATTCAAATTGGTGATTTGGATGCATGATATCTATATTATATCACTATGAATTGACTATCAAACTTTGAGCACATGCATGACTTCTTGGGATACAATTATGTTTACGTGTACCTATTTCCCTCTTCAGATAGCATTTATTTGACATCCCACTTTCTTATACATCAAGAACGCCTTATATACAATTTGGGAACTATCTTTTTTTATTTTTTTACAATTAAGCACAATGGCCTATAGGCATAACAATTTGGCCAGGTAAGACATTACATAAAAATTGTACCTCCATTTGATAACATTTTTTTTGATTTTGCAACACTCAAAATTCATTTCTTTGTTTGTTTCTTCACACTTTGATTATATTGGCTTTGTCTTAGCCAACATCTCAAACCCTATAATACCTGTAGTTTTGTACCCCATGTTTATGAATAATTTTCCAAAAGTTATGTGCCACTTAGTGCTGCTTAGCTTTGAAACCATTGGGCTCATTTCCATTATCTCTCATTGCTTCACACTATTCATCATTGAACATTAGGTCCCATATATATATGATAATTAAAACATGGGTAGCACTATGAACAAAGGTTAGTCTCAATTATATGATGTGTTTTGGGACATGTTGATTGAACCTCACTTCCCATATTTTTCGGGATGGTATCTCCTTTTAAGAACAAAAGGCATCTTGTAAAATCAAAAACAAAAGAAATTTTTAGAAAGGAAAAAAGAGAAAAAAAAAAATGTAGTACAACACAAGCTTACAGATCATAACACATGTAGCTGAAGTATAATGCATGTAGCTTTCCCTCCCCCTTTTTTTGATCAAGTTAAGTTCTGCATTAAGGGTTGAGCTGCTGTTGTTCCTCTATTGTGTATAATCTGATTTGTCCCTCTGTTGGGTGTGGTTTCTGCTGGTGTGGCTACTGCTGCAGCAGTTGCTTTGTGTAGCTACTGCTGCTTTGTTCATTTATGTTGTTATGTTGTTTGTTGTATGGCTATCTCATGCCCCTTCTTGAAGTACTCAGTGTGTGACATTATTTATAAGCTACAAAAAATGAAACTCTGCATATACGGTGTGGCTGCTGCTGGTTTGTATATTGGGGTGTGGCCTATTTGTTGTGTGGCTACAACCTAGCAGAGCCTAGAAAACAGAGCCAGAAAAAAAATCAGCAGCAAGCTGCAAACCACCAAGATCAGCAACATTACACCAACAGCAGCCCCAGATACAGCCACACACTTGCAACAACATTGCAGCAGCAGAGGCCAGCAAGCAGCAGCCACCAGGGACAGCGACACTGCCTCCCAGCAGCAACATAGCTTCAACTAGTAAACCAACAAACACCAGCTGGCAGCTAGCAGTAGAAGCACATTGTGCTTTGTTCTGCTTTTTATTCTTTCTTCTTTCATGCCATGCCATTGCTTTAATTGATATTTATTTTTGCTTCAATCCAAGTTTCAATCTATGCACATGACACTAAACTGACGAAATTAGAAACATTCTTTTGGCACTTAGGTTGGGAATACTTGATTCAATTGTTATCTAGAAGTAGAAGTACAATAATTTATTTAGGTGTGTAGGCGAATTGTTTATTTTGCACATATCCATGAGTATCCTTATATGTTATTTGACATTCATTTCATCCCCATATCTCTCCATTAATTCATATATAGTGCGATTTTAATTTAAAATTTGATTTACAATTATCAATTATTATAGGTTACCGGTTAATGCAGAGAGATAAAAAAGCTGCACTCGTTCGTTGGGGGTAATTACTACATCAGGTAATCTTTGACTATTTGTTAAGGCATTTTTAATTTATTTAGAGAAGTTTGACACTTTTTTTTATTAAATTTGTGGCTATTACAGGATTCACTTAATTGTATTCTTAGGATTCACTTATTGTATTCTTAGTTTAGTTTTACTATTGTGAGCATTCATGATATAACAAACAATTAGATGATCCAAGGAACTATTTGATATGTAAATAAGATAAGCCCCAATATGCTAATTAGGGGGTGGTTGCTGTGTTTTGCTACAAAAATCTCAATTCCATGTCTAACTTAACAAATAAATAAGTCAAATTGCTAAAATAAATGAATATGCTTTTACAAAAATAACTAAACTAATATGTAACAATTTGAAGACCATAATTTATATAGTAATTATAATTTATATATCTATGTCATCACTTACTACATAATTCTTTTTCACTCTTCACTCTACATTGCATGCTTTACTTGAATAGTAATTCTTGTTTATCAATTATTATTGTTAGTACAACTTGTCAATAAATTACATATACCTAATTTAGTTAAAGGTGTATATCTATGTCATCACTTACTATATGATTCTTTTTCACCCTTTACTCTACATTGCATTCCCTTTTAGGGAGAGGGGAATGCATAAATTGACAGATAGGAGATGTATTAGTAAAAAACTAAATGTAGTCCCTGTGCTTAATGCAAGGACAACAGTCCCTGTGCTTAGCATTACCAAGTTTAAGTTTCCTATATGCATCTACAACAACTAAATGTAGTTATATACAATAACCACACTAAAATCATAAAAATAGAGACATACCTACTGAAGAAGTACCACAGGAAGATCTACCAAGTCACAGTCATATCGGTTCATAGAGCAGATGCCTTCAGAACTTTTCAAGAGGCCAACCATAGGAAGATCTGCCAAGTCACAGTCATAATGAGCAGATGCCTTCAGAACTTTTCCTTGTTCTATGCTAGCAGATGCATTGGGATAAAGGATTAAATGAGATAATTACAATGAAAAAATTGAAACTTTTATGCACATTAGTTCCAGGTGCTCCTGTTTATGTAGAACAAATTCAAGAATAAGTAAACTAATCTCTAAGATGTAAGCAACATATATACTAAATGAGTTGTGATGAATACCTTTGCTCTGAGTGTTTCATCGAGTAAGATGTTACTTGTCTTTATGTCACGGTGTATGTACCGTGCTTTAGTGTGATCATGAATATATTCAATACCCTTCACAGCATCTAGCGCGATCTGTGTTCTTGCAGTCCAGGAAAGTGGCTGATGGCCTGTTTCAATAATTTGATGAGAATGAATTGACTATTTGTTTCTCGATTTCAGTTCAATTCTACAGAGGCGTTTAGCAATTGGACTAATTGATACAATGTGAAAATTTAAGCCAAGTATAGAGTAATGGATAGAGTATCATAATGAATTGGCTCAGATTTCGGATTAAGCCAAGTAAACCAAATTTAGATTCGGATTATGCTAAAAGCAGTCTGAATTCAATTTGTTGAGAGGCCTATGCTAAATAAATACCTTTGAGTGATGGATCATGAAGGTGATCACTGACAGATTATTTTGAATGTACTCATAAACCAAGTAGAGGTGGTCATCTCCATTGGCATACCCCAACAACTCCACCTATAAATACATATAGGCTTGATTGGTAAAAAATGTTTGAACTTTGTTAAATCACATTAAATTTCATTTTGCAGATATGAAAATGTTGCTTACCACATTAATGTGATGTATCTTGCACAAGACCTTGAGCTCTGCAAAGAACTCCTTGGACTTGTTAGATCTCATCTTCTTAATCTGCAAAGAACTCCTTGGATGATTTAATTCCATATAGGTATGGCTACTATCTCTCTATTGGCCGTGATGGCTATTGTAGGTTTAATGCTAGTGGGTTTGTATGGTGGGATGTGTGGGTTTAGAGAGGAACTAGAGAAAAGAAAATGAGAGTTTAGGAAGGAGACTAGTAGAGTTTAGGAAGGAACTAGAGTTTAGGAATGAGAGTTTCAAAGAAAGGATGATTTATTATCCCTACGTTTTTGAGATTGCTGCTATATTTTGTTTTAATCTAGGGACCAAAGATGTGTTTTAATTTCATTATCCCAATGTTAAACTCTTATTATGTTTCCTAAGAACACTATAATGCTATACTAGAAATGTCACACATCTCATAATTTGCTTTTGCAATATCAGACAACTAATTATCACAATATATCATCGGCCGTAAAGTATGATTTGCGGGCACAATGCTAGCAAACTATTCATATTCATTCTAGCATTTATTTGAGGAGCTTTTTGACCTTAATGTAAGTAAAAGCAACCTCAAGTTTAAGATTTAGGTCCTTCTGATTTCAATTTAGTCATGAAAGTAAATTTAGCACTTTGGATTACATCTCATTCCGATGCTAGCTCCTACTCAATTGATATTTGCTCTTGTTTTGGAACCTTGAAATTGGATTTCATCAGTATTCCATAATGACATAATTTGAGCTAGGTTTTGGTTGGACAATATGTGACTGATTTACAAATTTATAGAGATATTGCTTGTAATTAGTTCATATATGCCAATTTTAATTGGTGAATCAAGTGTTACTTTTTGATTTTGGTATATTGAAATTTTGTAATTCACCCTAGGAAAATTTGCTCTCAATTTGTTCATCTATAATGTGAAACCAATGTTTTTAGACCAAGACCTTTATTATTAACATTTTAACATTCTAATTTTTTTTTTTTCATATGTTTGACAGATTGGCAATGGATGGAATATAGTTCGGGGAGCATCAAGGGATTACATTTTGAATTTTTGGATATATTTTGTCAGAAGTTTTTGTTATGAATTTGCAAGCTTGGAAGGTTTTTTGGAATTACATGTTTGAAGTTTTTTTCATACGTTTGACAGATTGGCAATGGATGAAATATAGTTCGGGGAGCATCAAAGGATTACATTTTGAATTTTTGGATATATTTTGTCAAAGGTTTTTGTTATGAATTTGTAAGCTTAGAAGGTTTTTGGGCCTTACATGTTTGAAGTTTGGGATTGTAAGAGATTTGTACTCAAGTTGGATGTTTTGGATTTGATATGTTGTTTATATTTAATATGGTATTACTTTTGAATTAAGTTTATATTTTGGATGTTTTGCACAAGTGTGTTAATTTGAATTATATTTTGCTTATGTTTATAGGTTTATGAATTATGTATTGAATAGGGAAATTGTTAAAAAAAATTATAAATAATGAATTTTTGGTGACAGGTTTTTTTAGTTGTAAATTTACTTTTGGTGACATTTTATTTATGTTGCTGAAAGTATGTGTCCATAATTTTTAGTGACCCAAAACTTGATTGGTCGCCAAAAGTTTTAACATTCAACAACCAATTCTTTTAGTCTACTGAAAGATATTTTTAGCGACGCATTTATATGTCGCTGAAACTTAACATGTCATCAGCTGAAGGCTACTTTTAGTGACTAAATGTTAATTTATGGTGACAAAATTTTAGTCTTTTAGCGACGGAAATATTTGGTCGCCAATTTATTTATAAAGGCAACCAAAATTGATTTGGTCGCCGAAGCATTTAGTGACAGGGCTTCAGCGACCAATTTTGTTCATGTCGCGGATACTTTCAGCAACCAAAATTACACTTTTGGTGACTAAAAAAAAGGTCGCTAAAAGTGGTTTTTTTTTTTTTTTTTTTGTAGTGATTATACATGCCTAAGGTTTACATTGAAATATTTCAAAATAAATAATTACATGAGAAGATACTCATCAATCCCAAATCATAACATATCTTTCATCTACACTTTATATAGCAAATAGACACAAGGGACAATAGACTTCTTGAATCTTCAAACCGGTATGTTCTGACTCTGTTTCTAAAAATGGTAAAAATAATGTGGGATGAACAAATATGTCCAATAGGAATTTACAATAAGTCTCAACAAAATGATCGATAGATATATGCGATCATAAATGCTAAAGAGTGATACATAGGTAAATAATGTGCCTTTTATACTCAAAATAAAGTACACGTAAATAATACATTTCTCATAAGAATCTGCTAAATTAACACAATAATTCATATCTCATGTAACCACATGGTCTTAATGCATACAAGCATGTACTTATCAAATGGATGCACCTTAAGTCCTTTCTAGACACCTTATGGCTCACTTGGACAAGTGTGTGAGTTATTAACTCGTACTCTGATACCACTCTGTCATGACCTGAACCTACCCCTATAGGTTAGGATCATAACCGGCCAATAATCATAAGATTACCTACGACCTCAGACTAAAATCAAATCTTATTTAATAATAAAGGGCCAGAAGCAGAAGTAGATTAATAAATTTTATCCAATGAGCTATGCATATATGGAAAAATAAAAACCTTTCACATATATATAATAACTAACACATCACATACATAATCAAATTATACATGTCCAGGACCATTCAGAAATTGGCAAACCAAAAGCCAAGGTTTATATATAGACCTGGTCTTACATGACCATCAAAAGTGAACAAGAGAAAATCAAAACAAAAGCCTCGTACGTGAGGCAACCTTGGCTGACTCCAAAATCTCGGTACACTTTCACAATTTTACTAAGGCTGGGGCTGGGCATCCCATTGCTCACCTACATACATATACATACGGAGTGAGCTAATACCCAGTGAATAATACCAAAAGTAAATGGGGTTATATGAATGAGATTCGAAGATAAAGAAATTGTACTCATATGTACACATGTAACTCATTACTAGAACAAAACGACCTCGGGTCCAATCCATTCTGCTCAAGGCACATCCAAAGGGCAAAATGACATTGGGTTCAAAATATTCATTCATAATCTGACCTCAGATCTAATGGATCCATACACAAATGACCACCGGTCCTCTATAACATATGTACTAAACGACCTCGGGTCCAACATTTCCATATTCTTGTTTATGTGCATATTCAAATTCATGATCATCTCACATTTAATGGATCCAAACACAAATGACCATCGGTCTTTCATAACATATGTACAAAACGACCTCGGGTCCATCATTTCCAAATTCATATTCATGTGCATGTTTATATTCATGATTATGTTCACATTCGTATTCATATTCAAAACGACCTTTGGTCCAATTAATTTTGCATTCATAATTACCTTTGGTCCATTTAAACAAACGTAGAAAATGACCTTAGGTCCAATTCATATACGGAATGACTTTAGGTCCATCTTATCAATATGGTAAATGGCCTTGGGCCCATGCCGTATTCATACAAAATGACATTCGGTCTAATCATATAGCTTTGCACTTATCAAACACCTTCATGGATCAGACAAATAGAATACCCATTCACAGTACAAATTCATGAGTTTAGAAAACTTACCAGATAGGTAGTATTTAGAAAATAATATGCATGAAAATATCTTTACTAAGATATTGCTCACAGTTTTCAGATGCCTAGTTCACCCTCGTAGTTAACCCTACACAATTCATAACACATATAGAAATCGGGTCACAACATTATTCAATCCGTTCCATAACTTGTTGAATTCTTTTAGGCTTATTTCTAACTCTTTAATTCATTTAGAATGTATGTCTAAGAATGCTTAGAAATGAAAAAGAATGGAAATCAGAACATAACACAACTTTTCAAAGTTTCTTGAAACAGGGTACTTTGCTCGAGCGCAACATTGGTCACTTGAGCGGACTGCTAGGGCTCTAAAAGTAATGGATGCATGCAAAGTGCGTTCGAAAGACATATTTTTCACTCGAGCGGTAAGGCAGAATTCTAGAATTTTCAGAATAGAGTTAAACTTCAAACACATAGTTTCAAATCATGAACTTGCATGGCTTATCCACAACTTCAAAGAACACTTAGGAACTCTTTCAAAAACATGGATTACAATGTTCATGCTCAAAAGATGAAACTCAACGTTCAAACCGAATGAATCTTTCCTTTCCTTCCTAATCATTTACTTATATTGTTTCTTAGCTAATTGATTCTTAATAAGTCATAATTCATGCCTAAGAATGTCTGGAAAGAGAAGGGAATGAAGATATGAACTCAAAACATCTTTTGAAAACATGTTGGCTAGAGCAAACTTTTGGTTGCTAGAGCCATTTGAAGGCATAAACTGAGTTCGCTCAAACCACCATTTGGTCGCTCGAGCCATTTGTGACATTTCTAGGTTTCAAAATAGAAAGTTTGGCTTCCAAACACAAATTCAAAGCCTTGGGTCATGTTTGGCTCATTCAAAAACACAAAATTACTTTAGAAAACATATATACGTAACCCCTTAAAAATCATTTTCTTTAAAATCTCATCAATTTGGAAAAATTGAGCTTAAAACCCTCATGTATGTAAGATTTTCAAACTCTTTTTTCAACACTCAACTCCAAGGTATATAAGCTTGCATGTTTGAAACCAAACTCTTGAAATTACATGGAAATACATATGTATGAGCTCAACTTGAATCCATAAGCTCAAAAGTGTTATGAATTGCCAAAATTGAGATCAAAACTTCTATACATGCATCAATTCAACTTCAATTCCCTTCCAAGACTTTCAAAACATGGAATTAATCTTCAAAACTTCATAATTCATGAATGTATGTAAGGTATGATCCTTAATTTAAACATGGATGACAAAACGCATACTCAAAATGATGGAATACAACAAAATTATGCATGCATACAAGAATTAATTCTAAATTCACCATCTTTAGTTCATTTCTTGAGCTCAACCACAATTTCCTCTTGAATTCTCATAATTAATGGCTTAATCTTAGAAATCAAGGCTCAAAACTTACCTAGAGGCTTTGATTAACACTTACATTAAGAAATTCTTGAGCTCTTCTCCTTAAATCTTCAAGTCTCCTAGTAATTCCTTCAAGATTAAGCTCTTTCTCTATCTACACTTGAGACTCTCTCTCTCTAAAGTCTAAATTTAGAATTTTTGAGTGTAAGGATGAGTTTAGACCTTCAACTTAACATATATATATAGGCTCAATTAGATTAATTAGCTAACCTAAGCTTAAGCTAAGTAATTAGAGCTTAGGTTAATTAATCCAAGGCTTATTTAATTGATTTAAATTTAATTAATTCAGTCTGAATCAAATTTTAAATCAGACTTCACAGTAGGCTTTGAAAATTATGCTGATCACACTAAATTAATCAATTTCGATTTTTGTTGCCTCTACGACCCCCAATTTCAGATTATAGCAGAGATTGCAATAGATTTTTCTACATTCAACAGATAGGCATCCAAAAATCACATAGAACACATAATTAGCATTCAGATTCATATTAGGCATATAAACATATATACAATTAATGAATTAAAAGCTTAAAATGGAATAGGGTTGTCACATATAATGTGACTTGGAATTGTCAATATTTGAAACATATTAGAAGGGGGTTAAACAACGTATGAGTCTGGGTTGCGAGTCGGGTCTTGCTTTGAGTTGTGTTATGTATTTTGGTACCCACGTAGGGAGTCAAGCTACTCAATTGCCTTATCTTGTGCTTATCGCTGGACGAATGTGGGAAAGGTTTTAGGGTGTCCACGAGCCTGCCGTTTTTAGAGTCGGCGAATGTGGAAAACATGATTTCGGGTGTCCATGAACTTGCCATTTTTTGGAGTTGGTAAATGTGGAGGAATGAGGTCTTGGGTGCCCAACGTTCCACCATTTTTGGAGTCGACAAATGTGGGATAGTATTTTCTATATACTTATATGCACGTATTTTCATACTTGCAGTTTATGGCTCTCGTATCTTGACATCATATCGTATTTATACCCTATGATAGTGAAAAAAAATAAGTTAGTCATGAACAATGTTTAATTTGATCTCTAAAGTTTTATAGAGGAACGAACATGGTTTTTCTTATCCATTGCAAGGCATGATTATATATATATTAATTATATAATTTGTCAATTATATTTTCTACTGGGCAATTGCTCATCCCAGAACTAACAACCTTTCAGGGAATGATATAGACCCATTACTGAAGTGATTAACGTGGAGAAGTAATTGTGGATGGGAGTACAAAGGCTTATTTTTGTGCTAAGTGATAAAGCCATGGCCTGCTTTTGTGAGGAGTTAGAACTCCATCTTTTGTGTACTTAAGGAAAATCCTTGAAAGATGTAAGCCCTTAGGGCATTTTGTTTGTATTCTCTTTTATGCTTTGAACTATTGATTCATTTGATATCATGTTTTAAACCATGATGTAACCATATTAACAATTCAAGGGAGAAGAGAAGACTTTAATGCCCATAATAGATATTTGTAGTTTTACTTTGTCCTTATTTGTCATGATATTGTTGAATTAGCATCATGAATTGCAATGAAATATCAGAGCATTACAAATTGGTATTAGAGCTAACCGAGTTTAAATACCTGGAGCTTGTGGGATGTTGCTTATGCCATAATGGGTTTATCATGTTGGGAGGGGATGTTTGTGTCATATGTTATTTTTTTTATGTGTTATGTAACTATGTGGGTATGAGATTAAACTTCTAGGACACAACTTACGCTTATCACATTCATCAAAGTCCCCTTTGGAAAGGCACCTGATGAATGCTTTTTCCATTTGGAAGTCCTTGAGTGTTGTGGGACAAGTTGATGTCTTAGAAGGGTGATCTGTATGTGCTCTATGTGTTTATATGCTTATCTGGTTTGTCTTATGTGAAATAGATATATGACTAGGGTTGAGATTTTTAGAGTGTGACGTGTGGGTTGACATGTGAGTATATAGATTGCCCACTAATCCTACTTTGTTTTTACTCTTGTATAGGATGTCTGGATGTAGTAGAGGATATGGTAGACCTCGCTGGGGTGGTCGGAGAATTCCTGCTTAGTAAGATCTTCCTTTCCAAGAGGAAGGGGTAGGCAAAAACAATGTGGCCGCACCTCCAATCCAAGATGCAATTAGGGCATTGGCCTAAGAAATGCAGGGGCTCTTCGAGAGTCCATGGACATACCTCGAGCCGAGCAAGTGGCTAGAATTGTGGAGTGGGAATCTATGATCTCCTTTTTGAAGGAGTTCTTTAGTTCTAATCTCATCAAATTTAGTGGCGGACCTGACCTTATGAAGGCCGATGAATAGTTAGAGAAAATCCTTAAGTTTTTTGAAATCTTGGATATTCACAAGGAAGAGTTTCGGGTGGTGCTAGCAGCTTATCAATTAAGGAGGGAAGTCGATAAGTGATGGAAGACGGTTAAACATAGGGTGGAGCACATTTTGGAAGCATTTACTTACGCCTTCTAGGAGAAGTTTGTGCCTCCTACTACTAGGGAGAGGTAAATGAAGCAGTTTGAGAAGCTTAGATAGTTAGATACACTGGTGGTGGAATTCAACGCCACTTTCACTAGTTTGTCTCATTTTGCGCCCAAGCTTGTGGCGACCGAGGAGCGCCGATGCTTAGAGTTTGAGAAAAGATTGAGGCCAAAAATTTTGATGAAGGTGATAGATAACATGTTTAGGGAATATGATAGGCTTGTTGAAGCTACGGCACATGTAGAAATCATGTTGGAAGCCTAGAAGTCTAGCCAAGGCATAAGAGGTCGGGCTATGCGGAGTCCTGATGTGACACGGATCCTCCAAGAAATCAAGGAGTTCTTCTTCTTCCTTCTAATCATTACCTCAGCAGGTCAAGTCTTCAGGGTCTGTTTCTTTGAAGAGTTTGGGAAGTACGGGTTTGAGACGTATTACTTGCTTCAAATGTGGCCAGTAGGGTCACAAAGCTTCTAAGTGTAGGCAGAGTATGGACCAGTAATAATCAGTTCATTTTCAAAGCCAATCTCTAGGGCGCGGATAGTCACCCGCGTGTTATCATTGTGGGAAGTTGGGGCATATGAAGAGGTCTTGCCCTCAAACTAGCTGGGGCAGTCGATGCCTGTAAGATCCTGACAGATAGAAGATTATCAGGCAGGCTAGGGTCAGAGACAAGCTCATCAGCCAGCCCAGTTTGAGCAGCTATCAAGAGTGGTGCATGGGGCCACCTCAACATAGTCAATGCAACCGGCCTACTTTTAGAGGGGTAATCGGAGAGAACAGGGACCACAGGGTTGAGTTTATGCCATTACTCCATCTGAGCAGTCGTCGGGACCATCAGTAGTGAAAGGTACTTATCTTATTTTCAATACTTGAGTCACTGTGTTGATAGATACCAGAGCATCTCGCTCATTCATAACATCTGCATTTGTATCCATTCTAGGATTAGAGAGTGAACAACTAGAGTCTTTTCTTATGGTAGAGTCACCTGTTGGAGGTAAAGTTCTCTTGAATTGGGGATGTTGTGGGTGTATTATTGAAGTCACTAACCATGAATTTCCTTTCAATTTTGTGTTATTAGATATGTTAGGTCTTGATGTTATCCTCAGTATGGATTGCTCATCCTCTTACTGGGCTATCATTGACTGTTATCGTAGGAGAGTTACTGTGTGCACGTCAGGTAGTGACTGTTTCTCATTTATGGGTGATAGAACTGATAGATTATTACCGCTATTGTATGGCCCACGCTGTCGAGGAAAACTTAGCTCTCTTCTTGTGATTTTCATTGATGATGGGAGTAGTACGACTAGAAGTGTATTTCCCAGAGTGGTTTGCGAGTATTCCGATGCCTTTCCAGAGGACCTTATAGAATTACCACCTCATCATGAGGTTGAGTTTTCTATAGACTTGGTGGCTGGCACATCACCCATCTCCATGTCACCCTATAGATTTTGAAGGAGCAATTACGAGAGTTGCTCATCTTGAAGGAGCAATTACAAGAGTTATTAGATATGGGCTTTATCCGCCCAAGTACCTCACCGTAGGGAGCATCAGCTCTCTTTGCTAAGAAGAAGGATGGTTCTTTGTGATTGTTTATCAACTACCACAAGTTGAATAGAGTCATGGTTAAGAATAAATATCCATTGCCTAGGATAGACGATCTTTTTTGATCAACTTACGGGTCCCACTATTTCTCTAAAATCGATTTAAGGTCAGGCTATCATCAATTATGGGTGAAAGAGGAGGACATGCAAAAACAGCATTTCATATGTGATATGGCCATTATGAGTTCCTTGTAATGCCATTTGGTTTGACCAATGCCCCAACCACTTTTCATGGATCTAATGAATCGGTTCTTCTGAGAGCATCTTGATAAGTTCATAGTGGTTTTTGTAGAAGACATCCTTATTTATTCACCTTCCGAGAAGGAGCATGAAGAGCACATCCGTATTGTTTTGCAATTGCTTAGAGAACCGCCGTTGTATGCGAAGTATGAGAAGTGTAAGTTTGGCTATCCGAGGTGAAGTTTTTAAGTCACGTTGTTTCCGGGGATGGGGTCATAGTAGATTCTTCAAAGATTGAGGCAATGTAGAATTGGGAATAACCTAAGAACGCTGTTGAGATCCGCAGGTTTTTGGACCTTGCTAGTTATTATAGGAGATTTGTGAAAGACTTCTCCACCTTAGCCTCCCCATTGACTAAGTTAACCCAAAAAGGGGTGAAGTATGTTTAGAGTGAGTCTTTGTGAAATCCCTTTTGGAACTCAAAACTAGATTAACCATTGCACCAATGCTAATCATTCTGGAGAGAGGGTTGGGTTACAAAGTGTATTGTAATGCTTCTAGGTAAGGTGTTCGTAGTGTGTTTTGATACAATAGGGTAAAGTTGTGGCATATGATTCGCGTCAGTTAAAGACTCAAGAGAGAAACTACCCAACTCATGACTTAAATTAGCCGCAATCATCTTTGCTCTAAAACTTTGGAGACACTACTTATATAGAGAGAAATTTGATGTGTATTCGGATCATAGAAGCCTTAAGTAGCTATTTGTCAAAAAGATTTGAACCTACGTCAATGGAGGTGGATGGAGTTCATGGAAGATTATGACTTTGAATTACATTATCATCCAGTAAAGGCCAATGTAGTGGCAGATGCCTTAAGCAGAAAAACTGTGAGCACCGTTGCTATTCTTGCCATGAGGGAATGGGAGATGTTGGGCGACCTTGGGCCAATTTGACTTACATCTTAGCGAGTTTGCAGAACATGCTACTTTGTTTACTATCCATAGCACAACCAACGCTCGTAACACAGGTCATAGAAACACAATAGAGTGATCCAGAGGTGGAGGTAATCCGAGGGAAAATATCATGAGGAAAAGGAGGAGAAGGGTTTAAAAGTACATTCTGATACTAGTGTTCAGTATCTAGTCTGCCTCTTTGTGCCAGAAACTTGTAGAGATAAATTCCTTCGAGAATTTCACCATTCACGCCTTGTGGTGCACCCAGGAGGCATAAAAATGTACCGTGACCTTAGTCGTCAATTTTAGTGAGGGGTATGAAACAAGATGCAGTCCTATTTGTGTCCAAATGTCTAACATGCCACAAGTCAAAGCAGGGCATCAGAAGCCAGCTAGGTTGTTACAAACTATTATCTTTAGCTAAGTGGAAATGGGAACACATTACTATGGATTTTGTTTGAGGCCTTCCTAGAACATAGAGGGGTAATGACACGCGCTGGGTGGTTGTGGATCGACTAACTAAGTCAGCCTATTTTCTTGCTATGTGCTTGGGGGATTCAGTAGATTTCTTAGCTAAGCTTTATATTCCTAAGATTGTTCGGCTTCATGGGGTTCCGGTGAGCATTATCTTATATAGAGACCTTTGCTTCACCACTCAGTTGTGGTAGAGCTTACAAAATGTTATAAGTACCCAATTGACTTTTAGCATCGGCTATCACCCTTAAATAGATGAGCATTCGGAGCACACTATCCAAATTCTAGAAGATATGTTAAGAGCTTGCATTTTAGACTTCAAGGGTTCTTAGGAGAGACATTTGCTTCTAGTAGAGTTTGCCTACCATAATAGTTTTCAAGCTAGCATTAGAATGGCGCCTTTTGAAGCCTTGTATGGGCGTCTGTGTAGATCATCGATATGTTGGTCCGAGGTGGGGGATTTACCTATGCTTGGACCCAAGTTAGTTCACGAGACCACTGAGAAAGTGGCTATCATTCGGAAAAGATTGATCACGACTCAGAGCTGACAGAAAAGTTATGCTGATCGAAGAAGAAGACGATCTTTCGAATTGGGTGATCATGTGTTCTTGAAGATATCACATAGGAAGGGTTTGATCAGATTTGGGTGAAGTGGGAAATTGTCAGCTAGGTTCATCATTCCATTTGATGTTATAGAACATGTGGGAGAAGTAGCATATCGCCTTGCCTTACCGCCATGACTATCCGAGGTACACGATGTGTTTCATGTTTCAATGCTTCGTAAGTATGAAGACGACCCTTCCCATGTCTTAGATTGGACTAGCTTAGAGGTGGATGAGAATGTTTCTTATGATGAGAGACCTGTGAGGATCTTAGACTCTCGAGAACAAGTTTTGAGAGGTAAAACCATCCCTCTAGTCAAGGTTTTGTGGCATCATCACAGGGTAGAAGAAACTACTTGAGAATATGAAGCTAAGGTCCGTGAGAAATGCCCAGATTTGTTTGTTAATCTATTGTTCGTCTTGACATTATGTATTTTGGTTAATGAAGTCATTAAGAAGGGTGTTACTTTCTTAGAAACTCACACTTCCTATCATTATTTGAATTAAGACTAGTTTTCATTCTTAGTTAGCAATTTTGTCATTATTGGAATCATTGTTTCTATAGTATTTCCTTTCCTTTGGGTTGTGGAACTGCTGTTGACAGGAATCACGAAATTTTGGGGATGAAATTCTGTACGCAGGGTAGATTGTAACAATCTGTCCTAGGAGATCGCTCGAGCGATCAATCAGTCGCTAGAGCGGAGATGAGGAGCTCCCAGTATCTTGCCTATTTGCAGGGGAGATCGATTGAGCAGTGAAATGGCCGCTCGAGCGTAGAAATGAGGTTCCTAGTAGCTTCATCGTAGCTCTGTAAGACTTTTGGGACCATGCGTTTATCACTCGAGTGATGGAAAGTTTGGTCGAGTGGTCTGTTCGGGACAACACACTTAAAAGTCAACCCAAACACCTTTTCTCTCAATTTTTCCATATCTTCTCTCCCTCTCTCATCCATTTCCAAAACCCTAGCCCCTAAACACTTGATTCCTCTTGATTTCTACCAATATTCACTTTAGATCTTCAAAGGGAGTTGAAGAACAAGTCTAGATCTAAAGTTCAATCGATTATTTTATTATCTTTTGAACCTTGGAGTTGGGTATTCACCATTTGCCTTCAATCTTGAGGTATGGGTGCTTTTAACTCTTTATATCTTTGATTTGAGATGTATATGTGGTGTTTTTCATTATAGTTATATAGATATTTAAAAGTATGAGACTTGATGTGTTATCTATTGGATTTTGGCTAAAAATGGGGGGTCACTCCTTGTAAGTTTCTTGAAGGATTTGTGTTTGGTGTTGATAATAATGTTATGAGTGATGAGAATTGACCTTTAAATGCCTTCAAAGGAAAAAGCCCCAATTTTCTTAAAACCCTAGTTTTCAAAGTTGTTCAACAAGGGGATTTTGGTCCATTTGGCCTTCTAATCATGAAATTGGAGGTATTGACTTGATTATTATGTTGAAACATGAAATGTGGGGAACCTCTTACAAAATCTTGAGATGATAGTGGGTATAAGATAAGGAATTACCTTAATTAAAAATGCTTAAATTGTTGTATTATTGTGAATTAAAATCACCCTAGGGGAAATTGAGATTTTTGAACTCATACACCATATGCATTCATTAATTATACCGTGCCTTGGAATTGTCAATATTTGAAACATATTGGAAGGGGTTAAATAGCATATGAGTTTGGGTTGCGAGTCGGGTCTTGGTTTGAGTTGTGTTATGTATTTTGGTATTCGCATAGGGAGTCAAGGTGCCCAGTTGCCCTGTCTTGTGCTTATCGCCAGACGAATGTTGGAATGGTTTTAGGGTGTCCACGAGCTTGTCGTTTTTAGAGTCGGCGAATGTGGAAAACATGATTTTGGATGTCCAAGAGCCTGCCATTTCTGGAGTCGGTAAATGTAGAGAAATAAGGTCTTGGGTGACCAACGTCCCATCATTTTTTCGAGTTGGCAAATGTGGGATAGTATTTTCTATATATTTATGTGCATGTATTTTCATACTTGCAGTTTATGGCTCTCGTATCTAAACATCATAGCACATTCATAGCCCATGATTGTGAAAAAGAATAAGTTAGTCATGAACAATGTTTAATCTGATCTCCAAAGTTTTACAGTTTTTCTCATCCATTGCATGGCATGATGATATATATATCTCAATTAATTATATATTTTGTTAATAGCATTTCTTACTAGGCAATTGCTTACCCCAAAACTAACAACCTTTCAGGGAATGATGTAGACGTGTTACCGAAGTGATTAACATGGAGAAGTAATTGTGGACGGGAGTACAGAGGCTCCTTTTTGTGCTAAGTGATGAAGCCATGTGCTACTTTTGTGAGGAGTTAGAACTCCATCTTTTGTGTGCTCAAGGAAAATCCTTGAAAGATGTATGCCCTTAGGGAATTTTGTTTGTATTCTCTCTTATGCTTTGAACTATTGATTCACTTGATATTGTGTTTTAAACCATGATGTAACATATTAATAGAAGAGAAGACTTTGATACGTGTAACAAAAATTTAAAGTTTTACTTTGTCCTTATTTGTCATGATATTCTTGAATTAGCATCATAAATGACGGTGAAATATCAGGGCGTTACAATCACCCCCAACCCGAGGAGTTTCCACCAACTCAGGACAAGCTTCACCCGAGCCTCATCACTACATACAGGAGACTCAACACTCGCAAAAAGCATAATAAGGCATTTCTCAAACTTACCACCATACTTATATCCAAACCATTCTAAAGTGATTATTTGTCACCCCAAACTTTGATATCAACCAATCGACTAACTACAAAAAAACTATGTCTCGTGCACTCAAACACCTACATGTTGTCATGTACCGTTTACTCCGAGATAGACTTCCATACACCATTACACACATTTCTATAATCTCACCATATTTCTCAAACATAAGCCACAACAGCACCATTTCCAATAATCCTTATCAGTCTTATGTCGATATGGAAACACCTTTTTTTTGGCACGAAACAAGACCTATAAGGTCAATGGCAATCCACTTACTCCGAACACACAAAACAATCATCACTCACACTATACCCGTTACTTGAGAACACAACTCGTACTTCCTCCCGAGAGACACTTCTAGCATCTAACCACCATGTTCCTTTTACGTTCATGAACCCTATACAAGCCTTGACCATGCCACTTGACACTTAAATATCAGAAACCTCTTTGCACTCCCACATAGCTACCAACTCTGAAAAACCACTACATAACACTACCCTTATCATTAAGAGACACAAATCCCTCATCCCTTCCAAGTAATTCCATCACATACTAAGTAACTCAAATCGATCTTATACAATCCGAAGTTCCACCTCATCCTAACTATGCCCTCTTTAGAACTACACAACTCTATTCTTGCGAAATCCCAAAACTGATCTCACCAACATACAACTCCCACTTCTTGACAAACACTAATTCAAATTAAGGCTCATAAACTAATACATACTTCATTCTGGAAAACAATAATAGTTACACAACAAAGTTAAGATTACAAATTCTCACAACACCATCCAACATTGGCAAGTTCCAAAATTAATTACATACCTACATTGTTGGGTCACAAAAACATATATACACATACACAACATCCATAGGCACAAGGCCCTCCGTAAAAGAGAAGTTACATTACAGTACTAAGGCACAAAAACTCCCCCATTACATAACATCACTATTGTCGCTGCCTGGACTATTGAGAAAGACTCTAACTACATGAAGGGCCATGGCGCCTAGCATGGCCCAACTGCCTACATTTAGAGCAAAAAGGTGGTCCTCTGCTTTGTGACCAACTCGAGGAAACTTGAGTCTGATTGGATCATTCAATGGACGAACTCGATGAGGTAAAGCTAGATTGAGGCTGAGATTGGGCTTGTGATTGAGATTCTGCTCTCCTTTGCCTCTTACTAGGTTTGGTGGGCTCTCAAACCAAATAACTTGCCAACATGGCCCTTTCTCCGTCATCTTAGTCAATCCCAGAATTGGTTGCTTCCACGTGAACTGCCACTTTCACTAGTGTGTGATAGGTCCTATGTATGTACCCAATAACCTTCCATTGAATATCATTGCATAACATCTCTTCAAACTCAATACAACAATGCACCTCAGTTGCTACCAACTTTGGAGCAAATCTAGACGAACTGGTGAACCTCGCCTCAAACTATGCCAAAGGACTAGTACCTTGGCGCAACTCCACAAATTGTTTTCTCAGTCTTTCCCAAGCAGAAGGAGGAAAGTATTTTGCCCAAAAGGCCTCAGTGAATGCATCCTAGGTGGTGCCTATGGTAGGGCTTACATACTTCTACCAATACCCAACATCTCTGTTCAGTAGAAATCTCGCTAATGCCACTCTCAACCCCTCACGTGTGACTCTGAGCATATCACGAGTCTTAGTGACCTCTCCAATAAGTTTGCTGCCTCTAACAGTTTTGGCCCTCCTGTGAACTCTAGTGGGTTAAAGCAAAAGAACTCCTTAGTGATCTTCAGGGCATGAGACTCATCTCCCTCATTGTAAGTTAAAGCGTTCCTTATAGTTCTTATTATCTTGTGTGCAATCTCCTTGCCCACAGCTAGTGCTACAGGTGCAAGTACTACTGGAACTGTTATGCCCCTACTGGCACTCCTAGTCCTAACACGACCTCTATTAGCTCGCCCTAACATCCTATTAATGACAACATCTAGCTAAGTGAATGAAACTTTAACCTTTCCGGAAGCACTTACTCTACACACACTAAGTTACAAAACCCACCTAGTATATAATCACATAACACACAAGCAATTTAAACACCCAACCACACAATCAAGTCAAGCCTACAAGGATGACTACTTGTCCCGGAACTCCCAAGGAACTCTCATCAGATACCATGTTGATCAGACACATTTCCAATAAGATCTCGAAACAAGTTAACCAGTTACAAACGTTATCCCTAAAACTCAATTCCATGCCCACACAATGAAATACATAATTTCCTATACCTTATACTTTCTACATGCAAACGTCCTCACCAAGCGTAGCCAACCCATTATGGTAAAACCACTTCCTACAATCTCAAGGTTTTGAAACCCAATTAGCTCTGATACCAAGTTGTGCCCCAAATTTTATTACCTGGATACATTACCAAAACCTTTAATCTAAGTCTAGTTACATAATAATTACACTTGAGTAAATACAAAGTGTTCCCTCTCGAAAAAAAATACAACAATTATACATGTCCAAGGTTTACATTGAAATATTCCAAAATACATAATTACATCAGAAGACACTCATCAATCCCAAATCATAACATATCTCTCATTTACACTTTATATAACAAATAAGACAATAGACTTCTTGAATCTTCAAATTGGTGTTTCCAACTCTATTCCTCAAAATGGTAAAAATAACGTGTGATGAATAAATATGTCCAGTAGGGATCTACAATGCCTCTCAACAATAAGATCGATAGATATATGTGAACATGAATGCTAAAGAGTGATACATAGGTAAATAATGTGCCTTTTATACTCAAAATAAAGTACACGTAAATAATACCTTTCTCATCAGAATCTGCTAACTTTTCTAAGAAAATTCATTCTTTTATCTTCTTATCCTTCTTGTTTGATTTCAACAATTTTCTTAAGAACCCTTCTTTAACAATACAAAAGGATCTTACGTCTATTAACCATGCATTCCTAATGATCAAACATCCTACATTTTAATTCACAATTAACCATCACCTTACCTTTAAGGAACCAAACTCGTCCCTATAGGTTTAGCATCTTGACTAGCCAATAATCCTGAGATTACTTATGGCCTCAATAAACAAAATCAATCTCAATATAATTTACGAACTTAGCGAAAGCAATATGAAACATAAAGATGAACCATTGAACTGTGCATACATGAAAAACATCATATAATAGTTGTGCAACTACTCTTACATATGTTCGTTCATCCAACACGGTAAATCTTTAGCACTTAGTACATAATTCAAACATCCACAGATACATCCATAGATTTAAGTTCATAATAACCCCCAAATAACAAAACAAAAATACAAAGTAAAAAGTGTATCACAATAGGGGTTTTGTCTTGCTTGGTTCCACTCAAGCCCAAGCTTACTCCAACCAAGGAACTTTCAAAACGGCTAACACAGGGGTAGACTTCGAGGCTTCTCTATTCTTGATGCTCAGTTTGCTCTTCTACATACACATATAAATAGTGAGCTAATGCCCAATGAGTTATAATAGAATAAAGGAGTTAAATGAATGAAGTTTGATAATGTTTCAATACAATTCCTATGTCAATTCTATTCACAATGATCCAATAATAGCATTATAGCAATAGACTTTTCAAATGACACATCCAATAGAGTAATAATATTTTGATATCAATGGGACCACAAATGTCAATCAATGGGACCATGGGGGTCAATCAATATTCCATAGTCAGTGTGACCATGAAGGTCTAACATCAGAGATCTTGTGTTTCAATTATCCAATGAGCCATGGTATTGTTTCTGCCGGATGAGGGCCAATAGGCCATGGTATTGTTTCCCCCTAGGCAAGTCTTGGTAGTGCTACCACTACCAAGACTGTCGATCCTTTCGCCAGTATAAGCCCATAAACAGCCTACCTAACCCAAGCCTAACTCAAAACTTTCGCTCCTGTTTACATGAGCCCAACTTGTGCAATAAAAGTCCTAATGGAAAGAGGGTTTCTCAAACCTCTTGATCCCCGACCCCTTCCTAACCCACTCCAAGCGAAGCACGACCCTACTCAAAACATACCATCAGCAGCACAGCCACCACACTGACCATTGCTTTTGCCTTTATCATGAGATCTAAGATCTCATCGACAATATGACTATAGCTCCACCTCAAAAACCCAATGTAACTAATAAACCATTTCCCGTACATGACCGCGTACCTCCTCCTCCTCAAATTCTGAACCTAGTCCATACACTGCCGTCCACTTATAACCACAACATATATATCACCCCAGCACATTTACCCAAACCTGAGCTGTTCATTCCAACAAATACGGACTTGTCTATAGTGGATGCACTTGAACCCTAATCATCTCAAAGCCCAAAACTTGAACTCCACAATTGCCTAATTCCAGTCCAACCCACTAAAAAGAACCCAGCCCAACCAATTCATCAAGGCCAAGTCGGTTCAAATACACTGCAAGCACCAATGGTTGAACCCATTACTTTTGAGTTGTTGAGCATGATTGAAGATCTTCAGATAACTGTGGTAGATTTAGCCTTTGAGATTTTGGCTCTATCATCGACCACGTCATATGTCAAAAATTTTACGTCAAAAAGCTTCCCAATCTTGGGGCGAGCCGCAGTTGGAAAGGGCCAACCCGAAGCTATCTCAAGTCTAGGTGATGACATGTCAACAATGAACGAGCCTTGTCCCGATATAGCCATCCAATCCCTTGGCACAGCTTAAGCAAGAAGCAAAAACAAGGTTGAGATAAGTATTGATCCCTATACACATCTCCAGTGGGCTATTGAGGCTTTGAAGCATTGCAAAGACTGTGGATGACACTTTTGTCGCTCAAGCTGAGGGCATTTTGAACCAGGAGGTAAACCATGAAAATGGATGCCGTACTAGAAACACCCCTCTCAGCTTCAATCCTACACTTGTAGTAGGAGGTCTCCAAACCCAGTGGACACCTGCCGACCTTTCTATCAATACTTCTAGGACTGGTAACCGCACCTTCAATCCCCTTTACATGACCTTGTCCAAAGCTCTCCAAATCCTCATAGGACAAGGCCATCTTAAACCCCTTGACTCTCAGCCTCTCCCTGATCACCTTCCAGCTAGGCATGATGTTGCTAAGTATTATGCCTTCCATCAACAACCCATCCATGATATTGACCGTTGTTTTCGTCTTTGTCATGAAGTACAAGACTTGATTGACAACAAGGTCATTGCCTCATTGGGTCCTACAAAGTCTATCGGCACTGGATCAATGAACTTGGGGGATAATATGGCTAGTTCTATGATCGGGGATGAACCACCTGCTGATGGCACTCATTTTACTCCAGACATGGTGGATGGCATTCAGCAAATTAAAAATGTTGTTCATTTTACTTGCTGACTACGGTGTTGAATTAGTCTTGTCAGGTTAGAGTCTGGTGATTTTGGGGGTGTTACCTCGGACATCAATGTCTTGTTTTGTTCGTCTTTTCACTCTTTCTTTTGAGTCTATTTCAATCTCTGAGACAGAAATTTTGAAAGAAATTGCAGTACTTTTCACCTATTTCTTTATGCCCTTAAATCATTGCATCGACCAAAGTTTTTCGAAACTTTTTCCAAAACTGTGATGAAAACAAAGAGGGAGGAATTCCTCTAGATTTGCAAAATTTGATCATCTAAGAGGAAGAGAGGCATGCTAAGCCCTTAATGAATGAGATCATGTCTGCTAATGTGGGTACTGAGAAGGATCCTGGCTTGGTCCAGATTGTTTCTACATTGTCTTCAGAGGGACATGAGCGACTAGTCGCTTTAATAAAAGATTTCAAAAATGTTTTTGCGTGGTTCTACAAAGATATGCTTGGAATTGATCTTGAGATTGTTCAGCATAAGATCACTCTCGGCCTTGAGAATTGACTTCTTTGCTTTCAAACTTTGAACCTTGATTCAAAATATTCAATGATCAACCAAAATATGAGGCTTGCATAGCTGAATTGGAAGTAGCCCCTGAACTAGGGGCAATAAGATCAGATGTGATTGAAGGAAGCTTGCATAGCAGGATGAGAAGTAGCCCTTGAATTGGGGGCAAAAAACATCATATTTGATCGAATATTCAAAAATGGGTCATTTCTCAAGCCAATGGAGATTGGCAAGAAAGCCAAATCCCAGAATTTAAAAGAAGAAAATTTATTACTGAAGGACAATCAAGTTCCTATCTACGACATTGGGGGCAAATTCAGACCCAATTGGATAGGCCCTTACATCATCAAGACTATTTGGTCAGGAACAACGGCCATTCTAGTGGATTTAGATGGCTTAGAGATCTCACAACCGATCAACATGGACAAGTTAAATTTTTCTATCCTTGAGAGGCTCGCTGGGCCAAAAACCCAGAAAGGTGACCCAGGAAAAAGTTAGAGCAAGAAAAATAAAAAAAAAAGAAAAAAAAGAAGAAGAAATGAAAACAAAGAAAATAAATAATGAAAAAGAAAAGAAGAAGAAAAAAGAAGAAGAAGAAAAAAAGGAAAAAAGAAGAAAGCAAAATGAAAAGAAAATACAGAGCTCACAGGGTTGAAAACCTGGAAGGGCGGCTTTGGCAAAAGTTAGAGCGCAAAAGGAGAGAGTTAATACCTGAGTGCACCTTACCCAGGAGCTATGCAAAGCCTGATTCCCATCTTTGAGAAACGTAGGCAACTTCATCCTAAAGTTCAGCCACAACAATTTTCAGCCTGCTTGTCTCATCCATGTTGATTGGCTTATCCTTATTCAACTTGGCTATCCTATCCATGTACAATTGGCTTATCTTCATTCAAATTCGATTCTCCTATTCCGTTAAAACATTCAACTGCAAGACAAATCAAGTTTGGATTTATGGTTGTGCATCTCAAGAGTTAATTCCATGTTGGTCGGGTAGTGGCCATTTGCAAAAATAGTTTTGAGGATTTTTATTGAAGTTGACTATTTTCTCAGAAATTATTCTATTTTTCCAAAGTTGGACCTTTTCTTAGACCCAAAAAAGAAAATTTTTCAGTACTTAAAATCTGACTTACATGATTTCAAAATAGAAAGTCGAACAAGCATGTTAATCTAAACTCTCATGTTGGTCAAAATTGTTTCAGTAAAAAACCAAAAAACAAAAAAATATGGTCAAAATGGTGAACTAGGGGCACAGTCAAGTCAGGTTTTCAGTCTTTTCCCCATTGACAACACACTCGCCAGAAAGGGTATAGCTGAAGCTAGTAGCAGGGGCCGAAACTCTCTCTTCCTCCAACCAGTGAGGTGTCGAGCCAAGTGTGAAGCATGAACTAGAAATAGAGCTAGATATTCGACTCCCTCATAGGGTTCACAACTTCCAGATTATCCATCAACTACACCTGGGAAGGGATAAAAAATAAGAGAAATTAAAGAATAGAGAGATGTGCACTGAGTAAAAAAGTAAGGAAAGGGCTTTTAAGAGAAAAATAGATTCAGTGCCAAAGTGATGTGAGAACCACTAATAAGAATGGGTGGGAAACAATACCTGTAGAAGCAGTGGGCTCTTCGTGAATCGAGAGGTCTTCCGCCAGTGGAAAGCAAACATCCAAGTGTTATGTTTGTTGTTTTTGTTCGTTTTGTTATTGTTTTGAGTCATTTCAATTTCGGTTAGGTCGTTTTTACTTTATTTTTCCTTTGTTGAATCGTTTTGTATTGTGGTCAGTTGTAGGCTCAATACCTGGTTAAGAACTCATTCTTGGGTTTAATTTTAAGAATAAATTATCTTTGTGCTTAGAGTGTCGTGCCATTCTCAACATGATGTGCAAAACAAAATGCTTTATTTCATAAACTATAGGGTCTAACCCCAATCAAAAGAGAGAGCAGCAAAACAAGACCTATCTGAAGCTACATAGGTTTCGGGCTACATAGGTTTCAGACCACAAAGCAAAAAAGAAAAGCAAAAATCAGAGCATCTACGTTTGTTTCAACTTCTAAAAATTCTGAGATTGCATTTTGAATGCACTTTCTCAGGTCTCACCATGAGTGTACCTCGACCTCGAGTTCAAGCCTATTTTAAGTCAGAATGGCAATCAAAAGCGCTCTCCCTGAACACCATTCCCCACCAGAGGCATCTTGGCTATGTTTGTAATGAGTTCCTAGTAGACCAATTGCGACGGTAGAAACTAGAGTTCTAATGGCGATGCCTAGAACACAAAGGTTTGGAATTTGCAAGACTAAAGTCTGGTTTGAATACCTAGGGGTGTACCATCGGCTTAAAATTTGTATGGCAGCCCCATATAGGTTGAGGTAGCTTGTATGCGCCTCAATTCTGGATACCGAATCAACCTAGTCTGTCACCCCGTTGGAATGTAGGGAAAGTTATGAATATGATCAAGAAAAAAGCGGCATCCGTGGCTTCCGCATGCAGATTTTACCTTTTTTCATCATTTGTGGACCTTTTGAACTGTGAGTTGAAGGTTGATGTTTGAAAAAACACAAGAGGGAGATCCCCGTCAGAATAGAGCAGTTCATCGCCATTCAACTCATGAGGTGCTTTTTTTTTTTGGGTGAATAAGACATAAAATAAAAAACAGAGATTACACAGCTACAAGGGGCATACCCCAGGACCTAACTAAACTATACAAGAACAAACGAATGAAACTAAAACACCCAAGCAGCAAAAGCAAAGCAAAATAAAGGACACGAACAACAACTAGACTTGAACGAAGAAATCCAAAACAGTGGAAAATTTTAGACCCCCAAAAATATGTTCATGAGCCGCATACATGCGAATGAGGCCCGTGAACACATCCAACAGCAGCCCATTTCTGTATCAGACCAAACCAACCCACAAACAAGGTAAAAACCAGTAGCAAATACAAGACTAAAAACCCATGCCCGAGCCTTTAAAAGAAAAACCCGGGGACTACGGCAAAGACAAAACGCAGTCCAGCATTGAAGTACCACCCAGGAAGAGACAACCTGAAACAAGGAATCCTAGGAGCACGAGCAAAAGGACAAACCCCAAAACTAAAGTATTCCCTACACAGCCCGTAGAGATAGGAAACAAAACCAAAATATCATCAAAAGGTAATACACGTCCAGCAGCCAACAAAGAGGGTATAATACTTCTCTTACACAGCCCGTAGAAGTAGGGCTCAATACAAAAAGAAAGAAAATTACAACTTGGGAATGAGGCACGGCGCATAAAGCAGCCACCACCAGCACCCCTAACACTAAATTGGCGCACATAGCAGCCATACCAAACCGTAGACAAAGCCAAGAAGCCAACTGAGCCTAGCAGGATACCTTTCCAACTGAGGAGCAGCCAACTCAATATAACCCGAAAAATAGCGGGATAAACCACCAAGCTGAGAAAGATCACCAAGCCGAGAAGACCTAGAAACCAACTCAACACAGCCTGCCCAAAATGCAACACATAATGAGAAATTTCCAGAAGAATATTTACAAATTCCTTGACCAACATTATATACAAGCACACAATATATGATCTCACTCCACTCAACCCACAATATAGGAACTCACAACCCTCAGTAACAGCTTCCATAGCCTGCATATAAAACTTTACCATATAATAGCATTAGCAAAAACACTCATATAAGGACTCACCAATCGCAACCCACAGTAATACACTCAAACTAAACAGAATATGTGACTCACAATCACTCAACTCTCATAATCTGCTGGTCAATCTTCAACCTGTTGTACAAGAGAAAACATGTTAGTATAACTCTCATTTCTGCTCACCAACACTCGACTCTCATATAGTGAACTCACATCAATCTCCAATCACCCATTTCTGGTAGCATGGGTCTTCAAAATAGTTCTAGGTAAGTTCCACTGTACAAGGAACCAATCATCACCTGTAGACCTAGGCAGGTTGCTAAGTGATAAAATTCTACCCCTAATCATCTGAGTAATTGATTTTATAACTACCTCCTCAGGCTTGAGTTCTTTATTGAAAATTCTATTATTCCTTTCAATCCAAATATGGTAAATAGTACATAAGAAGGACAGTCTACTAACAATCGACCTCAGAGATTTGCCCTTAGACTCCTTAGTAGCAAAATCAATCAAGTTAGGCCATTGGAGGTCAGGCCAGTTGATGTTGGATTTAGCTTTAAGAACATTCCAAACCCTATACGAGAATACACAATTGAAGAAGAGATGAGAATGGCTCTCAACCTGACTATGACAAAAGGGGCAATCAAGGTTAGAAGTAATGCCAAATTGCTGTAATCTATCCCCAGTGTTAAGTCTAGAGTGAAGAGCAATCCAAACAATAAAGCTAACTCTAGGGATCATCGGATGACCCCAGATAAGTTTATGCCAAGACACTTTGTCAAATTTATGCCTCCAATGGTCCCAAGCAGATTTAATAGAGAACTCCCCATTAGGATTCAGCTTCCAAACAGGTTGATCTTCAAGGGATGAATTAGGGATACAATTCCCAGGAGTAGAGGAAATTAAATCCCCCATGAGGTGCTTTCTAAAGTGCTGCTTTGTTTGTTTACTGGATTTCCTAAACATCGTTCACTACATCACTTGTCACATGTACTATATCATCTATCACGCCCATCGTATCCATTTGCATCATGCGTTATCTTGTATCATTTATCCTCTGAAGCACGTTTAGGATCATTTTCCCTCGAGCTTTTCTCAAGACGATTGAAACATAATCCTGAGCGGTTTTTCTTTTCTCGGGACATGTGAAACATGTTCTCGTGTGGTTTTCTTTCCTCAGGACATGTGAGACATGATCCCGAGTGGTTTTCTATCTTAGGGTATGTGATGGCATATCCCTATGCATGGTGGGGTGTTCCTTGTCATTTTCCCTGTGAAGTGCTTTCGATGGCACCGTTTTTGCTCATTTTCTCTATTACGCTGCATGGAACATGCATCATATCATTTTTCATATCAATTACAGCAATTGCATCGTACTCATCTGTATCTTGCCTGTATCATCTTGTTACTTGCACCCTTGTTAAACCTTTCTGTGCGATGCGTAGTTTGGCTAGTATCACTCACCTTTTCTACGTAATGCGTAGTTTGGCTAGTATCACTCACCCTTTCTACATAATGTGTAGTTTGGCTTGTATCTTTTATCCTTTCTACATGATGCATAGTCTAGCTTGTATTTTTTACCCTTATCACAAGAGTGTGATTGGGCTTGCACCCTCACCCTTTTCGCATTTCCTACGTTTAGGCTTGTAATTTCACCCTTATCACACGAGTGTGAATTGGCTTTCATCCTCACCCTTTGCGCATTTCCTATGTTTAGGCTTGTAATTTCACCCTTATCACACGAGTGTGATTGGGCTTGCACCCTTACCCTTTCTACATAATGCGTAGTCTGGCTTGTATCTTCCACCCTTATCACATGAGTGTGATTTGGCTTATAGCTTTCATCATTTCTACATAATGCGTAGTTTGGCTTGTATTTTTTTACCCTTTCTATGTGATGCGTAATCTAGGTTGTATCTTTTAACCTTACCACACAATTGTGATTTGGCTTGTACATTTTAAACCTTTGTGCGCGAAGCGTAGTTTGGCTTGTACCTTTTACCCTTTCTATGTAATGCGTAGTTTGGCTTGTATCTTTTACCCTTTCTACGTGAAGCATAGTCTGGCTTGTATCTTTCACCCTTATCACACGAATGTGATTTGGCTTATACATTTTATTCTTTCTATGTAATGTATAGTTTGGCTTGTATCACTCACCCTTTCTACGTGAAGCATAGTTTGGCTTGCATCTACTCATGCTTTCTGCATGAAGCGTAGTTTGGCTTGCATCTGTTCACCCTTTCTACATGATACGTAGTTTCGCTTGTCCCTCATCTCATCTTCGTGATGTTCGGGCGGTATACTCGTTTGTTGTTTCAATTATTGCATTGCATTGATCTTATCTCCATGATCTTCGAGTGGTAGGCTTGTTCGTGGTTTCAACTGTTGCATTGTATTTAAATATCATTTGTGTTCCGCCTCTGAACTATGCATGGTTTGATTCCTTGCAAAGGGATACATAGGCAACTCTCAGGTTCAACCAACTGCATCTGCATTTTGTTTGTTTGCCCAAGTCTTACGGCCTTGTCAAAATGGGTTGTCTTCGGGCTTTGACATTCACTCACATCATTTCATGACTTCGAGCTCTAACAAAGAGGGGCAACTGTTGACACCTATTTTGACTACCCTTAAGACTTGGGCGCCTCACTCTAAACACTTGATGATGAAATGTTAGCTGTGCAATTGTTCAAATCTTCAGTAAAAGAATTCAGTTTTCAGCTTCAAATCCAAACCTTGCAACCCATTTTGACCAAAATGTTTTAGACCCTTAACAATCTTCTTTGCAAACTTTAGAACCGGCCACGAGTATTTGAGCCCGACCGTGGCTAGTTAGACCTAGCCGGATCTCATAGGCAGCAAGACCAAAATTGGACTAGGCAGGCCACTTTTTGGGCCAGCCGTATAATTCATTGGTCAGTCAGCCATGTTTAGCACATGCATATATTTTACAGCAACCAGGTGTCCCCATGTGCATACTTTGCACTAGTTGTCCCTTTGTAGATATTTCCAATATAGGATGTTGTTTTTCTATAAATACAAGGCCCCCTCTCATGGTTTGGAGTTAGGAAAAATCCTCCAAGAGCCATAGCTTGTCCAACACACTTCCTTCTCTCCTTGCAATATACATGCACCATAAATACACCATACAAGCTAAAAACTTGAGGCTTTTGTTGAGAATCTAAAACATAATTTTAGACCTTTAAGAGTGTTGAGCTTGTGGTTTGTAAACTAAGAAGCTTTTCCTCTCTTTCAAGAGGTAAACTTTGAGCTCTTTACCTTCTTTTCTCTCTCTTTTCTTTTCCTTTTCATACTAATTTCAGAGCACTTTTAAGCTTAAAAATGTGATTAAAACTTGGTTGCAAGTGAGTGAGCTAGCCACGCTTTCATTAGCTAGCTCACTAGTTGTGTACCCCTTTGTTTTTCTTCCATTCTTTTGCTTTTTTTTTTCATTTTATTGAGTAAATTTTAGTACCTTTTAGCACTATTTTTTAGTTCATTTTTGTGTTCTATTAAATAAATAAAGGCTTATAAAAGGGTCCTCGTCCTCCCCACTACTTATGCTCTTACTTCATATGCTTTACATATCATATTTGTAATGTTGTAAGTCCTCTCGGATTTGGCGTATTTAGGATATAGAGGCCAATCTGTTGAGTTGATCATTTTTAGCTTTCATTATGTAACTTGGAACCTTGTGGTCATGGGAGGATTAGAGCTTAGGCTTAGCCACCCCGCCACAAGTTTACTTATCTGGTGTAAATTTCTTGCTTTCATATTATTGTTGCCCACCTTGAAGACAGGTAGCAGCTTCCGTGTTCAAAGTGTTGAAAAACTCTCTTATCCATCATTTTCGACACATGGAAATGGATGTCTCATCCTTGTTCCATGAAAGGAGGAGTTGTTAACAACTTTGACTAGTTGTGTGTTTAAGCTTTGATAGGTAGCTTGCTTTTTGCTTTTTTTTTTTTTATCCTTCCTTGCTTAGTGGTTCCTAAAGAGCTCTTTCTTGAAAAGGTTGAAAACTCTCTCCTAGTTCCACTTTGAAGCATGGAAAGGAATGTTTCATCCTTATTCCATGAGTAGGGAGATGAGTTGACAACACTCTTTGAGTTGTCACTTTTGTTCCTCTTGGTTGCTCTATGATCATCATGTACTACCTAGTGACTTGATGATTTGTGAGTTAAGTATGCCTACCTTTTCCTTGAATAAATTTCATGATAGGAAGGAGGTAAGGAGAATAGCTTCATTTTATGTTTAGTTAAGTCTTTTCCTTTTGCTTTCAAAGATCATCATGCAATAACCTTGCTATAGTAGATGATTTGAGAAGCAAATCTACTCTCTCATTGAAAATCCTCATGACATGAGGGAACATGACGGATGAATAGCTTTTGGAAACCCTTTGTCATGCTCTATTCCAGTTTTGCTGCAGCAGGGTATTCTCCAGAAACAGTGGCCGGCCCACAATCTTACACGGCTGACTAGTTCAGTATGCCAGTTGGTTACTCTATTTAGCAAAACAAAATAGGCATGGTCGTATTTCATTAGAGCCGGCCGGGCATCATTATGGGCCAGTCGAGCTTCAGAGTGTGCAAACAGTAGTTTGTTATTGGCAAAATAGAACAGATCTTGAGGCCAAAACAGAGATAGTTTCAAATTGTAAATAGAGTAGCTTTTGGTAGTGAGCAGAGAGAGGTTTCCGGAGGATGTTCTTGGATGTGTGCGCACAATCTCTGCCTTTCATTTAATTCCTTTAGATTAGTATTTGTAATTAATTAGTTGCTTTCATTTGGACATGTAATAATTAATTAGTTCATTCACTTGTGTTGCAACAATTAGTTAATTAGGACATTCATTCGGACCCCCTTGTGTGAGGGAAAACTTGTAATATTTGTATGTCTGCCAACCCCCATTTCTTTCTTTCCTTTACTTACATGCTTAGCGTGGTTGCATATAGTATCATGTTTTTGTTTCATAACATTGCCATGCTTTATATCCATTTTTGCATGCATTGGGTTTGGTTCATCATTCTAATATCATTGTTATTTTTCTGCTTACTTGAATACGTGCGTTACCGCATGCTTTGAGTTGATCCATATGACATGATAAATAACCCAAACCTAGTAGTTGCATTTTGTATGTGTTGCATTAGTCACTTTGCGTATTAGGAGTATGCATTTTTTCTAATTATTTTTTTTTCTTTGGCTTGCCTCGGTTGAGTACTAGGTGAGCATTTTTTTCTTTAGCATATTGCATGTGTGTTTGTGTTGCCATATCAAGCATATTACCATGAGGCTAAGTGCTTATTTGAAATAATTGTTTGAATGCCTATGGATGAAGGCTATTTCGCTTAAGTTGGGATGACTTTGATAAATGCACATATGAGCTTGCTTTCCAAGAGCACATATGCAAAACTCTTTTCAAAGAAACATGAAATCAAAGTATTCTAAAGTAAGTGGCGCGGTCTATACTTGTTTGCTTCACACATAGTAATGTTTAGCACAATAATCAGAACATGAGCATATAATGTACATAAAAATCACATCATGATTAGTATAGGCTGATTTTTGGTCGGGTGAGTGGGATGCTTAATTCATAACCTTCCCCTCTCATACCTAAATTCCCGAGCCAAGACACTTTGGTTATGACAGAAAAGTGGCCTTTGGCATGAGTCACGTGTTGCCTAAATTTTCCAAAAATATTTAGGTGGCGATTCTGAAATTAGGCAATGCAGTCTATTTCTGGCATCTCTGATGATAAATGAATTTTCTAAAGATTTGTCAGATTTGGACTCTCATTTGTGCTTTTTTCTATTTCACATTACACTTGTGAAACCAGATTCAGAACCACAGGAGTTCGAACTGTAGGGCTATCGTATTTGAGAAAACTAAACCCCTCCGAGGAGCATAAAAAACCAGCTATTGCCTTAGTTGGCTCAGATTTAGTTCGTGAGACTATGAAGAAGATAGCTCTCATTCGGAAAAGGTTAGTCACAACATAAGCCGGCAAGAGAGCTATGCAGATAGAACAAGACGACCATTATCCTTTGAAGTAGGTGATCATCTATTTTTGAAGATATCTCCTAGGTTTGATGAGATTTGGTCGAAGTGGAAAGCTATCATCTAGATTCATCGGTCCTTTTGATATCATTGAATGAGTGGGAGAGGTTGCCTATTGTCTTGCTTTGCCTTTGTAATTATCCGAAATACATGATGTGTTTCATATCTCTATGCTTCAAAAATATGAACCCGACCCTTCACATGTTTTAGATTGGGCGAACTGAGAAGTGGATGAAAATGTTTCTTATGAGGAAAGACCTATAAGGATTCTAGACTCCTGAGAACAAGTATTGAGAGGCAAGACTATTTCCTTAGTTAAAGTACTATGGCACCATCACGGAGTAGAACAAGCCACTTGGGAAAGAGAAGTTGAAGTTCAAGGAAGATACCTCGAGTTGTTTAGAGATACGTAATCTTATTGACTTTATGATGTTAACGATTGTGTTGTGACTAATAAAATGTGAATAAGCTTTTGGTGAATGCTGTGTTATAATTATAAGAGGTTTACGAATTTTGATCATTGAGAATTTAAATCATTGTGTTATGATGATGTTATGGTGAAGAAAGATTGTATGAGAATAGTAATTGTATCCTTGCGGATTGTTGGAATTGCTTTGACAGGGATCGCCGAAATTTCAAGGATGAAATTCTTTAAGGAGGGTAGGCTGTGGCAGTTGAGTTCTTTGGACCGCTGAGCAGTCATTTGGTCGCTCGAGCAGAGATCTTCAGCTTTCAGTAGTTGGATGTTTTACAGGCAGGACCACTCGAGTGGTGGAATTTTTGCTCGAGCATAAAATTTATGCTCCCAGTATTTTCACTGCAGCTCTGCAAAACTTCTGGGACTCATCGTTTTTTGTTCGTGCGGTGGAATGATCGCTAGAGCGATCCCTTCGTAATTGTGTTGTTTGCTTGAGTGAAGGAAGTTGCGCTTGAGTGGTCTGTCGGGACAACAGATTGTAAAAAGTTGATCCTTACTCATTTTCATCCCACTTTTCATACTCTCTCTCTCTCTCTCTCTCTATCTCTCTCTAACCTTACTTTTCCGCAAACCCTAGTCCATCAACTCTAGATTTCTCTAATTTCAACCTAAAATCCACTCAAAATATTCTAAGAAAATTTGAAAAGAGGCTTAGATCAATATTTTTACTGATTGTTTCACAAGTTCATCAACATTTCAAGTGTGGTTCCCAAGCCTAGCTTCCTATTTCAAGGCAGGGGTGTCTTTAACTCAATATATCTTCAATTTGAACGACTGATGTGGTAATTTCATAGTTATTCATGTAGTATATATATACGTATGTATATATGTATGGGTTGTGTTGCTAGTAGATGATTTGGGAATAAGTGGAAATTATTTTGTGATTACGGTTATTAATGATGATTATTGTAGTTGATGGTGTAAATTAACCTACAATTTTTGTAAGAGAGAAAACCCTAAATTTTTCCATAAACCCTAGTTTGAGGCTTGTTCAATAAAGAGGGGTTCCACTTAATTGGTTCCAAAACAATGAAATTAAATGTATTTACTTGTCTATACGGCTTAAATATCAGATATGAAGCTTTTCTCTATGTAGATCTTGAGTTGATAAGGATTGTTGGTGAGGTGTTCTTCTTTGTTGATGTGAGAAGTATGGAATTTCTATGGTTTGAAATCATCTTAGGGAAATTAAAGCTTTACAAATTCATGCATCATATGCATTTTAAATACCTATTAACATTATGATGAGGATGATTGTTGAAAGACGGAAAGGGGTAAATAGTCTATGTGTCCGGGTAGTAAGTTGGGTTGAGTTTGAGTTGTGTAATGTAATTGGTACCCGTGAAGAGAGTCAAGGTGCCCAATTTCCTTGCCTGCGCACATCATCGAACGAATGTGGGAAAATGTTTTTGGGTGTCCACGAGCCCATCGTTTCTAGAGCCGACAAATGTGGAAAAACATGGTTTTGGGTGTCCACATCCCCACCGTTTATGGAGCCGGCAAATGTGGAAGGGTAATTTTTTTGTGTGCCCATCACCCCGCCGTTTCTAGAGTCGGCAAATGTGGGACTATTTTCAGTATACAAATCTATATCTATGTATGCACGTTTTGAATTTCGGCTCTTGGGACGTCATAGTATATTTACCACCTGAGTATATTGTGAAAAGATGGAACAATTTCATGTATCGTGTATTTTTACTCACATACATTGACGCTTACATACTACTTCATTTATGTAATTCAAATGCTACACTGCATGATCATAGGTTATTCAATTGGCTATATAACTTTTTAAATTCATCACCTACTGAGCTTATGCTCATCCCAAAGCTAACAAATTTTGGGAAGATAGGGCACCTACCAAGTGATTGTTTTGATAAGAAGGAACCTTATTGGAGCTTGATGGCACGTCTTGTGATATTTTGTTGAGCTAGTTTTACAAGGGTTGTAATTATATGTTGATATTTTGAAGACGTATATTTTGTAAGGAGGTTTATTTGGGATTTAATTGTTGTAGATGTTTCTCACTCTTTGAACTATTTTTGTTGTGTTATGTATGTAAGAAAACGACATTGTAAATTTTTGGGAAATAGTTCAAAGGCAAAGAGACATGAAGAATGTTATAATCTTGTTCTTATGTATATTTCCATTTTATATGTCTTGTGTGGTGGCAATGCCTGGGAGAACAAGATCTTGGATGGTTCTTTTCAGGGCTTTAGGCATGCTTTTCAAAAATACCCAACAAATCAAGGTTTTAATGCAATAAAAATTACCACATGTCTATCTATAACGAGATGTTGAAAAGGAACAAAGAAATCCGTACCTCAAAGAGAGAAGAGGAGAAAACTCAAAAAATCAACTTCACTGGAATTTATTCTCCACCAATCAAAACGTAGCCCTCGAGACACTCGTCATTTTTGTATAAAGAACTTGTATCAAAATCTTGCTTGATCTTTGTATATCAAAGAAAATTTGAAATTTGATGAGAGTTTAGAGATGGGAGAGAAAAGAGAACTTAGAGAGAGAGAGAGAGAGAGAGAGTGAGTGATGAGAAATGGTTAGAAAGAGAGAGATTGATCTGATTTGAGTGAAAAGGGCACACAAATCGATGTCTGGACGCATAAAATTCGCTCGTTCGGATCAACTTAGGGAAAAATGGCTTTCTCAGAAAATCCACACGTGCGGAATTCAAATGTCCGCTTGTGCAGATTTGACCAGACAATTTTTGCTAGGTGATTTCAAATAGGCATATCTCCCTCATCTGAAAATGGAATATGGTTCTAAATTGAAGTCCCGAAAATAAGCTTTCCAATGGTTCTAGCCTCACATCAAGATTCAAAATGTGGAGAAATAAAAAAGTAAAAGAGTGAACACTATTCAACATAGAAATTTAAATTTGGCATTCTTGGTTTAATCTTGCCCAACCAACATGTTAACTCATTAATCAAGACTCCAAAGAATGAGGAGAAGATCCCAATTATAATAACTAGAAGGTTAAATGCAACCCACAAATCTTCAAAAGTCCAAGAAAAAAAAAAGAAAAAAAATTGTAAATATATGGTAACGATGATCACTTAATATAAGCAAGTCGGGTCTAAGACCTGGGACACTACAACCTCCCTCCCTTAGGAAATTTCATCCCCAAAATTGAAGTTACTCCAAGATTCAAACAAAACTGAAAACATAAGATGACAAGTGCTAACTCAAGTTTTAAACCAACATATAGAATAGCCTCCTGAATCCCAATTTCCCCATCTCGATTTTTACCACCTCGATGCCCCAAGGACACTTGACTACCAGGAGTAACATGAGCAAGATATGATAAGTCATCATCGACTCTTGCACTACGATCCAAGAGAGTTTGGTTAAACATAATGAAAAGGTTTAGTCACGAACTTCTTGACAACCCACAAGACTCGTCGGGTTTTTATGAGACAAAATTCGAACACAGGAATCTACTCGCACACCCTATTTACAATCTTTCCTCTGTTACACACATTGTGAAAAGACTACAAGTAGGTCAATAACGCAACTTAAGGATGATCTCACACTCAAGCCACTAAGGTTCTCAATCAGTTCTCACCAAAAAAAGAAAAAATAATAATAAAAAACAAGAAAAAAAATATATATATATGAGTTACACTCACGAAATGTGGCCCATGAGGACGACTCCCCAGTACAACAAGTCTGAACAATAACAGTCTACCCTAAACTAGATACACAAAACGATACAAGTATCTGACATTCACATCATTACTCGACCAAGAACAAGTGCACAACTACAAGCTAGCAATTCAAGCTTAGTTCATTACACAACATTACAAATTAAGGAATTGATCGCACATCTCATGTTATAAAAAAAATAAAAAAATCTCTCATTTTCCTTGAAAATTTTATTTTCTTTCATACTAAATTTCTCAAAAGGAACCCAAACTCATACTGAGTACAATAAAATTATTTTTTTTCTAGTTCTGAATATAATTCATTAGTTTTGTGTGTGTTTTCCAAAAACAAACAAGTGTGTCTACAACAACGATAATTTCAATCTCAACATTGTCATTCAAGACCATAAAACCAAGAAACTCTTTTCCTTAACATGATAATCGGTGAACCACACTGTCACCCAACAATACCCATCACTACTACGATGATGTCATAACTCAATCATAACATTTTTGTTTTTTATAATAACAATTCATGGAATTATCAATTGTGCTAGTAAAAGATAGTGCACATACAACTTAAAAAATAAAAATAAAAAAATGGGAGTTTCATCCCTCCACAACCACCATCGCAATTTAACAATCATATAGTTACGCCAGTGCGCTCATAAAATTGTAGTTCCACCATATTACCTTAACTCAAAGGATTTTCACATAAACAAAACAATACACAATATGTCACACTCACATAAGCGAGTCTTAACATTCTCAAGCGTAACCCTCCTCACCTTTATGACCTCTTATTCAAACTAAGGCAACTCCCAAGATGACTACATGTCCATCAATTGTGGAGACCAACCAGCCAACTCAACAATCCTTAACATTCGATATCAAACACATACATTTATTCGATGCCGCTCACCCCTACTTGGGTTTCAACACACATTCTCGCACCTCCTTTGAGTCTGAGCTAGACTCTTCAAGACCAAGCTCACTATGGTCGCCCTCTCCTGACATTTCTCCTGGAGATTCATTACACAATTCTCATTCCCAAGTCAACTCATTATATGCTCATGCCCACAAGGCAATTAAACACCTCACATCACCTACAATGAGACCAACAAGGTTAACAGCGAGCTTGCTAATCACGCGCACCGAGCATACAAGATATCTAGAATAAACATCACACTCACCAAAGAGCATTATCAACACTTTATCAATAAGTCCCTACTACTCATGAGAAAAGAATCATGTTGCCTCTAATTGCACTTGCCCAAAGATAAAATAGTACCACTCACATGATACCCCAAAGCCAGTCACAACCATACATAATTATCTCACTCCCAAAAACAACTTTAAATCAAAAGAGGCTCGTAGGCCCATGCATAGTCAACTCATCAGACAATAGACAATTATACAACAATATTAGGATCATCCATTCTAAGAATGGTTTATCAAGTAAAAGTAATACATAATTCATTATATGCCCAAATTGTTGGAATTTATAAACAAACATGCTAACAACAAGTAGGTATGATGCCCCCGCATCCAACAACACATCGATTACACCAACAAGGCAACAAAATCACTAAATACTCCACCACTCTCCCATGAACTTATCTGCCTCTGAATGGGCTACTAAAACTGGCTCTGTCCTCACGGAGGACAATCACTCCTAATATGGCCCAAAAGATTACACCTAAAGCAGGCGTCTGGCCCCCTATTCTGTGACTGATTTGAAGAAGTCTGGGTCTGATTAGACCTCCCGAAGGACAAGTCCGAAGAAATAAATGTAGATTGAGGCGAAAACTACGCTTGTGACTCAGACTTTGGCCGTCTCCAGCTCGTACTAAGTCTAGTGCGCTTTCTAACAGTAGGGAGAGCCGATATGGCCTCCTCCCTATCCCGACCAACACTTCAAATTATGGCCACAACATGGGCTGCACCTCTACGAGTGCATAATAGTTCCTATACATGCTCGCAGCAACCATACTTCGAATATCATCACACAACCTTCTGTCAAATTCATTACGGCAGCACTCCTCTATTGCCACCAACTCTAGAGCGAATCTAGACAAACTAGTGAACAGTGCCTCAAACTGCGCTAAAGGAGTTGTGCCTTGGCATAACTCAACAAATTGTGTCCTCAATCTTTCCTGTGCAAAGGGATAAAAGTACTTAGCCAAAAAGGCCTCGATGAAAGCAACCCAGGTGGTGCCTATATTGGTTTTAGCATACTTCCACCAATATCCGGCATCTCCTCTCAGTTGAAAACTTGCTAGTGCAATCCATAACCCGTCATCTTCGACTCTAAGCATATCAAAAGTCTTGGTGATCTGCTCTAACCAATCACTTGCCTTCCATGGCTTAAGTCCTCCTATAAACTCGGGTGGGTTAAAATGGAAAATCTCCTTAGTAATTTTGAGGGTACGAGTATCATCTCTTTCATTGCGAGTTAGGACCTCCCTCACTGCCCATACAATCTCACGTGCAAACTCCTCGCCTACAGTCGATGTCACCGGTGCAGTTACTACTTGAATTATTGTACCTTTACTGGCACTTCTACTCCCAACGTGTCTTCTATTTCCCTGTCCATACATCCTATCAAAGGCAAAACCCAATTAGTAAACAACTATAGCCTCCTCCGAGGTGCTCACTCACCACTGTTAAGCTACAAGACACACATAACATGTACGTTATAAACAAATAAACAAGTTAAACACTCAATCACATAACCGAGCGAAGTCCACAGGGAAAGCTACCTGTCCTAGAACTCTCAGAGATTTCCTACCAAAAACCACGTTGATCAGGCGTGTTTCTAATGAGACCTCAAAGTAAGTTGACCGATTACAAGCACTATCCATGAGAGTTAACTCCATGCTTACATAAATGCATCATATAAAGTCTTAACACTTAATATTTCTACATGAAAATGTCTTCACCAAGCATAAGAAAAACCTATTACCGCAAAAACCACTTCCCATGAGCCCAAGTATTCAAACCCGGCTCGCTCTGATACCAAGTTGTCACGCCCCAACTTTTAGTACTTGGATAATGTTACCTTTTTTCCTTTAAATCACTCTATTTCAATAATAATAAACATCAAAGATATTTAGCGAAAAATAAATTACAATGTTCTTTCTCGTGTACATGTAATGAAATACAATACACGCACATAGGTGTTACATCATCAATTACAAAATAACAAAATATATAAAAGGGATCAACCCTTTTTACAACACATTGCCATTCCGCTTGCATTTAAATGGCCCCATGGCCAACAATTAACAGAATTCATGTCTGGACCAACTATTCACTCCATACCTGAAAAATGATTAACAACGTGGGATGAACACAAAGGTCCGGTAGGAATCCTAATAATCCTAAACAATAGCAACATATAGATAGTTATGATCATGAATGCTCAATGTATATATATATATATATATAAATAGGATATGTGACATTTCATACTTCAAAATATACTTACATAAATACAATTTTCCAAAAGATCCTCTTTAATATAACAAGAAACGAAGACCAATTCTTACCGTTCAAAACTTTTCATTCGCATTTAAAGAAATCTCAACCATTTAGACGTGGAACATTAGTATAAAATGAACGTTAACAAATACATATATATATATATAAGCAACAATAGACGTGTCAACACACAATCATGCTTGGAAAGCCAATTATGCAGCCTTTCTTATCACAATACAAGTATGAAGATACACTACGCGTAATTAATACATAATGGACTCTGGCATCATCAAGCCATAACCACCACAACCTACTTTACCAGGCCCGAAGCAGTCGGAGGAGAGAGGAACCCGTTCACACTTTACCGGGCGTGAATTGGAAGGGAGAAGAATCCATGTCAAAGCGCCAAACTTTACCATGTGCAAATCCGGAGAGGAGAGGAACCCATATCAATGTGCACTTTCATTCAACTAAACAATTGGAACATTATTCCAAGTTTCACAAATTATTTAACAATGTCAATACCATGCTCTGTCGATGGCCAAGGACACAGCCTCAGAAACAACAGGTACCAAGTCCATGAATTCAATTTCATCCTCTTAATTTAGATTTTATCAACATTTATACGTTACATAACTTTCATCTTTCAACTCCAATTAATTCAACTTCTAATTCACGCCATTTTCAAAACTCATAATTAAAGTCTCTTCCATCACTACCATCCAATCTTTATGATTCAATTCAAAATATTCAAATTTGGTTCAATAAGTAGTAATTCATCATGAATACAACTATTCACTTGTTTTAAAGGGAAAGAAAAAAAAAAGCATCACCTCCTCATACTTCTCATTTCACAAAAGTATATAAATGTTTTATTGATTTCTAGAATTTATTTTCCCTTCTCTCCAAACTCCCAATACCCACAACAAATCATCACATCTTTCTCATTAATTATCAAAACTCAACTAGTAATTCGTTTTCACAATCCAACACATATGTAACACAAATTAATCCCATCTCTTAAACAAATAAATAACCAAAGGATTTGGGGCTTTTCATCACAACCCTCATAAATGAGATTAACCAATCCAAAAATCTTTCATACACACAACATTTACCAACAACCTTTTCATTTCTCTGAAATTTCAATTTTTCGACAATTATTACAACTTAACAAATATAAAACCATAGATAACAATTAACACAAATTAATACGCAATACCCGATATGGTTCAAATAAAATCAAATCATCAATTTTTCCCTCTTTCTCATGACCCATAAACAATTAATTAGGGCTTTTTGCTCTAATCCTTTTAAACAGTTTCCTCAAACATACAATCTCATATATTGACAATAAAACACAAGATTTAACTCTAGATCATAAAATCCTAACCCTTATCACATGCTTTTCAAAAATACCTAACAAATCAAGTTTTTAATGCAATAAAAGCTACCACATGTCTATCTATAATGAGGTATTGAAAAAGAGTAAAGAAATCCCTACCTCAAAGAGAGAAGATGAGAAAACTCAAAAAAATCAACTTCAACAGAATTTAATCTCCACCAGTTAAAACGTAGCCCTCCAGACGCTCGTCATTTTTGTATAAGGAACTAGTATCAAAATCTCGCTTGATCTTTGTAGATCGAAGAAAATGTGAAATTTGGTGAGAGTTTAGAGAGAAGGGAGAGAAAATATAACTTAGAGCGAGAGAGAGAGAGAGAGAGAAAGAGAGAGAGAGAGAGAGAGAGAGTGAATGACGAGAAATGTTCAAAAAGAGAGATGGATCTGATTTGAGTGAAAAGGGCACATAAATTGATGTCTAGATGTGCAAAATCCACTCGTGCAGATTTTGAAACTGCTCATGCACATCAACTCAAGGAAAAAATGGCTTTCTCACAAAATCTGCTAGTGCGAAATTCAAAATTCTGCTCGTGTGGATTGGACCAAACAGTTTTTGGTGGGTGATTTCAAACAAGCGTATCTCCCTTGTCTGGAAACATAATATGGTCAATTTTGTGTCTAAATTGAAGCCCTAGAAATAATCTTTCCAACGGTTCTAGCCTCATATCAAGATTAAAAATGTGGAGAAAGAAAAGGGCAAAAGAGTGAACACTATTCAAAATGAAAATTCAAATTTGGCATTCTTGGTCTAATCTTGCCCAACAAACGTAATAACTCATCAATCAAGACTCCAAACAATGAGTAGAAGATCCTAATTATAATAACTAAAAGGTTAAATGCAACCCACAACTTTTCAAATGTCCAAAAAAAAAAAAAAAAAAAAATTGTAAATATAAGGTAACGGTTACCATTTAACATAAACAAGTCGGGTATAGGACTCGAGACACTACAATTCTAGGCTATGTCTTCTAATTGCTAATAATATATATAATCTATTGATATATTCACAATGTGTATATAAATATTCTGTCAGTCACATCGCATTTTGTAATTAAATAATTGTCAACCTTTTGCAAATTGTATATGGAATTGGAATTGGATTTAAAACAAATTATTTTAAAATTTAATTTATTTACAGTTTTTAGATGAATGATTTGAAACATTTTATAAAGTCTTTTAACTATTGATAGCTGCGTAGGTATATACTATTACTGTATATGCGCATACTTTCAGAATATTATAATGAATTAAATCATGCACTATTTAATTCTTTTAATGATTTACCTTTTGAATCTATTACAGTGACATGAATAGAATTTTATTTTTTGTATTTTTTTTTGGGTGAATAAGTCATAAAATAAAAGACAAAAAACTTACACCACTACAATGGGTATACCATAGGCCTTAGACAACACTATACAAGAAAATAGAACTAAAAACCAAAATAAACAAAACAAACCAGCAAAAACCTATTTCAACCCAATATAAACTGTTTAAAAAAACATAACTAAGTGGACAAAATGAAAAGAAAGGAACAGATAAAACATAGTGAATTTTATTTTCCGTACACTACAACAAAATGCACAATTGGCGACCAAAACCAATTTTAGTCGCCAAAAGCACCATATTGGGCGACAAACAGCCTGATTTAGTCGGTGTTTGTTTAATGTTTTTAGCTACTAAATTAATTTAGTCGCCATGTGTAATTATTGGTGACTAAACTTAGTTTTAGTCGTTGTTTTCCACCATTTTGCGACCAAAAAAATTTGTCGCCCAAAGATGGAGTATTTTTAATGGATTTGTGGTGACCAAAACTAGGTTAGTCGCTGTATAGTAAAACATTGCCGACCAAAATTGGAATTAGTAGCCAAATAAGGTGCTTTTGGCGACTAATGTTTGGTCGCTGTTAATGATGTTTGGCGACAAATGATGCTTTAGTCGCCAAATATTCAAAAAAAAATTTAGAGGGAAATCGACTAAATATTCGCGCCCAATGTATATATCTGACGGACACATTTTCGGACCTGTTTTCTCTCACACATATTACCTCACACACCAGCACTCGATAGCAAACCTGACCGCTGATCATCACCGTCGCTGGCCACCGGCGTTGGCCACCACGACCACTGCAAATCGGCCCCACGACAATCTATCAGGTATTTCTCTCTCGTCTCTCTCCCTGTCTGTCGCTCTGGGTCTCTTCCTCGCTGTGTCTCTCATTCTACTGTAGGATTTTTAAATGTTTTTTTCTTTCAGTTTCCATTGATTTTGCAAACAATGTTTAGGGCTTTTTTTCTGATTTCGTCATTGGGTTTGGTTAAAATTTCGGATTGCCGCTTTTGGATTCTCCATTGTGGATTGTTGAACTATATGAGCAATGTGCCTCTGTTTTAGGAATATTCGAAACTAACCCTATATATATATATAATAGGTCCCTGGTGATACGACGTCTATGTTAAAGGCTTGGTGGCAATCACATTCTAAATGGCCGTACCCAACTGTAAGTTTTCATGATTGAGAAGCACAATGACCTTTGGCTTTGAATGGGTTGCTTTTGTGCTATTAGTTTCAAATTTCGTAGGGTATATATAGAACTAATGGGTAAGTTTTTCTAATTTGAGAAGCACAACTGTAAGTTTTCTGCAAGAATTAAGTGGTGAGTTTTTCTAAATCACCATGGTTAACTGTTGTTCCTTCAGGAGGAACACAAGGCAAGATTGGTCCAGGAAACAGGGTTACAATTGAAACAGATAAATAATTGGTTCATTACTCAGAGGAAAAGGAATTGGCACAACAATTCTTCCAGTTCTATAGTCTTGAAGAGCAAGCGCAAAAGGTATACCAATTCGAGTGCATGTAATTTCATCATTTTATATTTGTTGAGGTCTTCCACCAATCTTAGTTTGAAACAACGTAATGCAAGTGACAACAACGATGATCGTTTCATGTGAGTGAAGGATAAATTTGTAACACAATCAACAATATATTTCTTCATGCCTCCACTCCAGTGATAATCCAGAATCAGTACATGTATCTACATAACATAATAGGACAGTATAGTGCTGCTTGCGAACATTACAGCGTGCAAATGAGAGAATGGGTACAGGTATGTATGCACAAAAGACTGCAGATGGTATACTGTATGTGCTGTGATATCTTTAGGAATTTCAATTATTAGAATAAATAACAAAACTGAGTTGGGTAGCATCATATATTGGCGGTTTATGATTTTGTTTATGTTTTACATATCTGTGAGTAAAAATAGAGACGAGTTGTGGGTGTACAGTGTAATAATCTCTATCATAGCAATCATAAATTTTCTAGCAGCGTTAAGTAATGTAGTCTTAATATTTTTTGCATCTGTTGAATGTATTTAGTAGTTACAATATTTTTCTTCTTTCTCTTTTGGCATATTCTGACACTATTAGTTGTCAACTGTCCTCTTAGTCGAATTTTCCTTCATTGTAACAGTTGTATTTATAGTTTCGGAAAAAATTGAGGCATCATGTCTGATATGGGTATGTGTATATATATATGGTTATGATAGGAAAGAGCGGATGATGTTAGTGATGGTGTTTTTTATTTGATGGTGATGTTTATAGAGGGAGCAAGGGTGAAGAAATTTTTTCATGGTGGGGTGTAAAAGTCTCAAGTTAAATCAGTGATGGTTAAATTGGAAATTTTCTTCATTGGATGTTTAACATACTAGCAAAAAAAACTTTCAGGGTGTCTTCGCGAATTTGCATTTTTAGATTTTCATTTAGTTCTTGTTTGTCTAACTTTGAGTAGAATTTTGGCATTAGGCAAGACACCTGATTTAGGATTTTGTTTGGGTATGTAATAGGAGTCTTTCAGGGTTCAGAAAAACAAGCCTTTCTCTCAAAGTCCTAGATTCGTATCAAGGTCAATACGATTGAACGGGTCTAGGGTTTTGAAACAAAAAAGAGTAAGGCTTGAATTTAGATGTCTATATTTGAACATTTTGCTGCCCAATTTAGATTATGGTAAGAGCTTCAAATGAAAGTAACACTGGTCTTGTTAAGCAAGATGGTATCAACAATGAGGAGACAAAACAAATATTATGGGGCTTCTTTTGGGAAGAACTTGGGGCAAAAAGAAACAAATGGCGAAATTCAGAAAATTACTATGGAAAGGATGCTATTGTCAAGCATTTTCTTTTCTTTTCTTTTCTTTTCTTTTACTCTGCTCTCTCTGAGATCCCAAAAGAGCAATGGGCAACCAAACATGTTTTCAGGCTCTTACTGATTGAGCAGATCTTTTCCTGGGGGCTCTGGAGAAGCAATTACTTACACCTTTTTTTTTTAAACCATGTGGTGGTGAAATTTTAATTGATCACATCACATATCACACAAGGATTAGAATGGTGAATTGTTCATGTTTTGGTTGATGTTGGTGATGGTTGATGGGTGCAGTTTAATAGGCCTATGGGGTGTTTGGTTTTCATGGAATATTCCAAATAATGGTAGTTTGAGGTTTTGATTCTTTGGGGGGTTTTTTTTGCTTGACTTTTTTTCTTGTTCGGTTTGGTTTCTACTTAGAAGGAACAATCAATCCTTGTAATTAAATTAATTATTTTACGGTTGAAAATCAATTTGTTCACACAATTTTTTAGTATATGAACAATACAAAATATAATTATAGTTCAAATTTAGTTTTTGTTTACATAAAGATACAATTATATGTGTCCCTGTAAGATGACTTCACATATAATTGTTCATGTATGTCACAATTGTTCATGTATGAGTTGAAATTGTTATTACTATTTCATTCACTTCATTATTGCAATGCTAATCGAACCCATAAACTTACTTAAGCTCTCTTCCAGTACAGTGTGTTTTTCCAAGTTGCCGTCCATTCCCAGGTTCATCTTCGCTTGATGTGTACTGTTCCAATAATGGACAAGAGTTGGATGATGATCACCGATAGGCTAAAAAGTAAGAGTATCTTGAAGGTGTTCAGTCATTTATTGAGTTCGCTACGAAGAATTTAGGGCCGCAGGATGAAATCCGTTGTCCTTGTGTTGATTGCTTGAACGGCACAAAATTTAGTCCACACGCTGTACGGTTGCACTTGATTCGAAGAGGAATCGCATGTTCTTATCAAACTTGGGTTCACCACGGGGAACACGTTCCCATGTTTTGTGCTTATCCTACTATGCGAAATGATGATACTGAAAGCCACCGAGCTGGAATGACAACCAATCACGAACATGTGGATGAAGTTCCAACCATGTTAGAAGAGATTTACATGAGTGGTCTCATGGATGATCATATCGACGATGAACGTACTAGTTCAGAGAGACATAATTTGTTGAAGTTCATGAAGTTGTTCGATGATGCTCAACGCAAAGTATATCCAGAGTGTGAAAAGTTCTCCATCTTGTCCTTCGTAATTAAGATGCTTCACGTGAAGGTGTACAATAAATGGAGCAACAAATCTTTCGATATGGTTATGCAAGTTTTCAAAGACATTCTACGAAAGTGTGATGAAAATGTTCCATGGACCCTTTACGAAGCGAATTTTTTTTTACGTGAATTGGGTTTGGGATATGAGGCCATTCATGCATGCAAGAATGATTGTAGTTTATTTTGGAAGGACAACGCCACGTTGGAGAATTGCCCTACATGTACAGAGTCTAGATACAAGTTGAACGACAAGACGGGTAAGAAAATTCCACACAAAATACTGAGGTACTTTCCTTTGACACTGAGGTTGAAGAGATTGTATATGTCGAAAAAAACAGCCGCCCATATGAGATGGCACAAAGATAAGCGTGTGGATGATGGAGTATTACGACATCCAGTTGATGGTGAGGCATGGAAGGACTTTGATAGGCTGCATCCTACGTTATCTGCGGATCCTCAGAATGTAAGGCTTGGGCTTGCCACGGATGGTTTCAATCCATTCAGAAATATGAGTACATCGTATAGCATGTGGCTCATAATCTTAATGCATTACAATCTACCTCTATGGAAGTGTATGAAAGATCCATTCTTCATGATGTCATTACTTATTCCCGGACAATCCGCACCTGGAAGAGACATCGATGTTTACTTGCAACCATTAGTAGAAGAGTTAAATACTCTGTGGGAGCATGGTGTGCAAATATATGATGCCTCAAACGGCCAAATATTTACAATGCATGCAGCAGTCATGTGGACCATCAACAACTTTCCTGCATATGGTTCCTTATCTGGTTGGAGTACAAAAGGTTACCTAGCATGCCCTAATTGTAACATGGATGCATCATCTCAGAGGTTGCAAAGTAAGATAGGGTATATGGGTGCTCGGTGGTACTTACCTAAGAACCATAATTGGCGAAGAAGTAAGCTATTCAACGGTGAAATTGAGAATCGGTCCAAACCTGTGGAGTTATCGAGTGAACAAATACTGGACCAAATTAATTTGGGGACGTACAGGCCGTATGGAAAGCATCCAACCAACCAAAAAAGACAACGAATTGAAAATCCAACTCCGAACTGGACAAAAAGAAGCAATTTTTTCGACCTACCCTATTGGAAAACGCTTAAGCTTTGACATAACCTTGATGTCATGCATATAGAGAAGAATATATGTGACAATCTACTTGGGACACTATTGAGCATAGATGGGAAGAACAAGGACACAAACAAAGCACGTTTGGATTTGGAGGACATGCGAATACAAAAGGAGTTACACTTGATAAGGCATGCGAATGGCTCTTTTGAGAGGCCTCTGGCATTGTACACATTGTCCTCGGCAGAACGAATAGGGTTTTCAGATTTCTTGAAATTGATTAAGTATCCTGATGGTTATGCAGCAAATATATCTAATTGTGTCACCTCGAATGGTGGTAAGTTAGTTGGCCTGAAGAGTCATGATTGTCATGTCATTCTATAATGACTTCTTCCCATTGGGATGCGAAGATACATTCCTACTGAGATTGGGACCACATTGTTTGAGTTGGGAACTTTTTTCAAACAGTTGTGCTCAAAGACCTTGAGGGTGATTGATCTGGACAAATTACAAGAACAAATCGTACTTATATTGTGTAAGCTTGAAAAGATTTTCCCTCCTGCTTTTTTCAATGTGATGGTCCACTTGGCAATTCATTTGCCTTACGAGGCTAGGCTTGGAGGGCCTGTGCAATATCGATGGATGTATCCTATTGAGAGGTAGAACTACGAGTTTCTTAACTTTTTTCATGTAATTATAGTTCAATATGACCATACTAACAATCAGGCCGATGTGTACATGTAGGATGCTCGGACTTCTTAAAGGATTTGTGGGCAATAAAGCTCGCCCAGAAGGTTCCATTGCAGAGGGCTACATATCGAAAGAGTGTACGACGTTTTGCTCATTGTATTTGCATGGAGTTGAAACGGGGTTTAACCGGGAACAAAAGGAACTACGATGGGGGTGACAATGGCTCGGGGTTGGCGATTTTCACTCAAAATGTCCGTCCTTTTGGTCACCTCCCAAGGGCAATTGATGTGTCTGTAGCTGACCGCAAATTGGCTCATTGGTTTGTCCTACACAATAGTTTGGAAGTGGACGAATATCTAGAGTATGATTCCTTATCATATATGCAACATACATTTTCTACATGGTGTGTATTTTGTAAAGCCTTCATAATTCCAATTACTTATGACTTACATTGTGTTAACTAGGGAACACAAGCTCGTGTTGCAACAAAAATATGGAAGTTCATGCAACATTGCAACGCGACAATGCAAAGAGTTTCCTAAATGGTTCAAACATCGCATAAGCTAAAATGCGTCAGTGTGTAGTTTGCAGATAACGTTTATTTATTCTAAGTTTGAATTGACATGACATACTTTCTTGTGTAGATGAACCAATTGCGAAATCAAAAGTCACCCGAAGCAACTGATGAGATGTGGTCATTAACCAATGGACCTAATGCCTTAGTGAACACATATTTGGGATGCATTTGTAATGGCATCCGATTCCATACTATCGACCGTGACAAGCGTCGTAAATGTCAAAATAGTGGGTTGGTAGTGGAAGGCGACCACCAAGGCCAATTGATAAAGTTCTACGGCTACCTTTGTAAAGCGTGGGAACTGACATATTTGTTTGGACATCGGGTTGTTTTGTTCGAATGTGAATGGTATAACACCGGTAGTAGTCGAACTTTGCAGGTCGAACCACATGTGACAACTGTTGACGTAAGAAGTCGATGGTATAAAGATGACTCGTTTGTGTTCCCAAGCCAAGTTCAACAAGTTTTCTATGTTCATGATACGAAGTTAGGGCCAAATTGGCGAGTTGTGGAAAAGTTTCAACATCGACGAATTTGGGATGTGCCAGAGTTGGATGTGCCAGAATTTGATGAAGTGTTGCAAGATGATGAAGCCAGTACTGTTGTACCAACTGAGCCTATTGATGATGATGTTGTTTTGCGTCGAGATGACATTGAACCTGAAATTATTTCAATGGAAGTTTCTCAGTCCAAGAAGCGTGTACAACCCGAGGGTGTTATGGATGATGCTTTCATCTATGATGATGATGATGAACTATCCATCGCGGGTGATGACAAAGAAGAAGATGAGATAGAAAGTGATTTTGATATAGACACAGACCTAGAGTTTTAACTCAGTTTGTTTCTTTGTCCGGCTTGTTTTGTTGATGTAATGGGGGCTTTTGATATATCTGTTACTTTCTTTTTTCTTGATGGACTTCTATGTTGTTGGTGTTTGATTGAACTACTACAATTTTATAATTTTATATTTTGCTCACCATGTGTTTGACAATATGCCCAATGATGATACTATGAACATAATGAGTGTGTTCCATAGATATGAATCACATTATCACATAGCTGCTTTAATTGTTGGTATTGCACGTATTATACTACAGTGAGAGTTATAACTTGAGTTGATCAAGTTAGCTTGCTTGAGGTGCACCTTTTTTGTGTAACTTAAGCTTTAGATACTTCTCCTTTTTGTGTTTCCTTATTGCTTGAAAGCCTAACATACTTTTTAAATTTTCAGGAAATAATAAACATATTGTTCTTCATTAGATGTTTTTAAATATGAAATGATGATGTTTTAGAATTTGCTATCTTATGGTGTCACTTCGTACACATTTTCTTCCCTTAAAATGCTTCTTAATAAGCAATCATGCCCTTTCCTTTCATAGGTTCATTTAAAGCCAAAGGTTCCAACCAAAGCTGTATGTGCAGAGTATCGTGAGTTGAGAGAAGAAATATTGACTTTATTGAATCTTCAGTAATAGGTACTTCTACCTAAGGTTCATATTGAATTTGCATCTTTTTTTCATTGTTTAGATATTTATATAAGTTTGCAAATGTTCTATTGTGCTTTGACTGATATTTCAAGGTTCTGGTTTTTCTTTATTGTGCTTTGCCTTTCTATAGTTTATAGAATCCTTACAGTAACTTTAGGCCATGTTTGGATCTTACATTTATTGAGGGAAAGCAAAATGAAATAAAAAAAGATAGGAAACGAGACTAAAGTAAAAGGAGTTAAATTTATTTATTTATTTATTTTAATGCTTTATCTGATAGAAACAACTTCTTGAATAAACTTGCAATCTTCACATGTGCCAGTAACTTATAGCAAATTAAACTAATAAATCTCTTAATTCCTAACTTCCACAAACTTAATATCTTGTGAAGTTCTCTTGTTGCCTTTTGATTTAATAGCCAATGTTTCCTTGTCTTTGTTTCAGATATTGACATCAAAACATAAGAAAAACTTGGAAGTGATAATTCTCAACTGTTGAATATCACATTTAAAAAAAAAAAAAAAAAGTAGTCTAGAGGCATTAAGTTTCATACTGAACACATTAGGATGATAGTCTCACATGAACACTCACATTTGCTGCTGGTTTTCTTTATGCTGAGACCATGCACATTTTGAGAAGTCATTCAAAAACGGCTAGGTCTAAGAAATCTTTTAAATAAGTCAGTTTCTGGGCTGATCACCAAGAATTTCTGCCTACTGATCTGGTGCAACTCAGTGCAGGGCTCTCTTACGTTTACGATTTGCTGCAAACTTATGTCTCTTAAACCTGTGTTAAAAAGGATTGAAAGAAAACCAGTGTTAAAATTCAGTGCAAGGCTCCTAGTTTATGTCTCTTAAACTTATGTCTCTTTAAGGGCACTGTTAAACCTGTGTTACAATTTGGCATTTTTTTTACACTTCAATTTGGGTAATACTAGTTGTGATTATCTCTTGTCTGGCTTTTCTCTCTCTACAATTATATTGATAAATTGATCTGAAATTGGTGCTGTTTTGTTTCTTTTTTCTCATTAGTTTCTTTGAACTTTAATCTTAGTCTGACTTGAACAAATCATTTTTAGCTATAGAAATGGGGCTCGAGCCGAATTTGAAAAAACTTCTTCCTATTTTAAAATGAGTTTGATTGGACACTCAAATTCCCCTAAGATCTTTACAATCAGAGTCTAAAGTACGATTCGATGCCAAGGAAGGGACTCTTATCTACCATGAAACAGAAATCCCAAATCCCAATCCACTGCCATGATGATTTACAAGAGTCAAAAGTGTAATTTTTGGTGGCAACTTGGAGGCAAGAAAGGTTATGCTACGAATCGTTGAGAAGAAAAGTCTAAACTAAGACAACACAAAAAACAAAAATCACAAGTATATGAGAAGAAAACTAGAATGGAGCTGACATGTACAATGAAAAACACAAGGAAAGTGTGATTGACCATAGCAATTGAACTAAAAGAGTAAATCTGAACTATTGGTCATAGTCATATTAAAGTTATAGTTAACACCACTTTAGAGCATAATTGAAGATTAACTTTAATTATAACCAAAACCACCACAAGCAGCTGTAACCAATACTACCTTGACACAGCTGAATACACAACATTACCAACAATGCTCCATAACTAAAAATCACAATTAGTAGTAACCAATACCAGTTTACACCTGATATCCACCGTGTGTATTATACCAATACCAATTTATAACATGACCCAATTTTTAAATACATCATAATCTGCTGCTCTTGTTCTTCTAATAGAAATATACACTACTTGCTTGTATTCTTTATTGTGTTCCAGAAAATAAATGAAAAATGGAATTTAAGAAGTACACATTTCAGCCCCAAGTCTCTTCCCATGAGCCTCAACTCTCACTCTTGCTGTGGGACAAAAAACAAAAAAAAATCTTGGTTGCACCTTTTAAAAAGCTCACTTCCAGGAGGAAAAAAGTTCACTTCTGCTGTTCCTTCACTCCCAAAGTGAACCGAGGTAGAAGATGGAACCCAACTTTATACATTTGAGCATTGATGTTGAACTTTAATCTTATTCTGAAATTCGGCTCGAGGCCCATTTCTATAGCTAAAAATGTCAAAAGTGATCAGTGTAAAATTGCTACTGTCTCTGTTATTACATTTGTGCAGGTTTTTACATGTAGGTTTTTACACGTTATAGTAAAAAGTTTAATGCAAGTTTTTACATGTTATAGTAAAAAGTTTAAAACATTTGTGCTCCAATAATCATTGATATATCTTTCTAGTGTCATTGTGTTCCAATAGGAATCAAACACTTCTGATCAGCACACAGAGTGGGTGCAGCACCTTATAGGTAAATCTGTCCAACTTTCTTGAAATTTGAAAAAATCAAAACCTGATCTCCAGATACCTCTGCTGTCATACTTTATCAGTAATTGTACCTCTACTTGCATGATCACATGATTCTAAGTGTTTGGCAAACCTTACACTAGATGCAGTTCCAATACTATGTGCTTTAATGAACATTAAGCCGTTCCATATTTTTGTTAATTAAGTATAGGGTGCTCTAGTTTTTACTTTCATTCATTCTATTTACAAAGTACTTTTCACTCTGTTTTATTTTATTTTCAAAATCTATTTTCTAAATTATTTTTGAAAAAAATAGAAGCCTTCCAATTTCATATTGCTATGCAAAGAAGAAAAAGAAACCTCCAAAATTTCATATTGCTTCTTTAACTGATAACCTCGAAATTTAAGATTGCTATGCAAATAATTTCGTTAATAAATTGTTATAGGGTTTAGTGTGTCACTAATTTTTGTAGACAAAACGCATGTTTTTAGTAGTTTTTTTTTTCAACGCATCACAAATTGAGCCACCCATATTAGTCCAGGACTTTGAAGTGGACTCTTAATTGTTAACTCTTATCTTTTTGTGTTTGTCATGGAATCTGTTAGAGAGTGTAATAAGTGTTTTTGGTTGCTCCTCTTTGCTTGTTGGAACCTTTATGTCTTTTATTTATGTGCAAGTAGACTTTTTGTAATGCAAAAGATCTATCAGGAACAATTATTCATGTATGTTTGTTACGTAATGTAGATACCATGGTTCCTAGAATGAAGATGGGGCGGCGGAAAAGAGCAACAAGTGGCAACATATTATCAGCCTCTGAAGCATGTCCACAGGAGGTTGGCACCCCGCTGACATTCTCTGATGAGACGCAACCACCAGATGATACACAAACAGTGGGGGACGAGATGCCACCAGGTGGAGCGGGTAAGAGCATTTAACTTAGTAGTAAGCTAAAAATTATATATAGCTTTTATTTTATTTGGGTGCATAAGTCATCAAGTAAGGCAATGAAAACCCCATAAAAACAAAGAGAAACAAAGGAAAAAAAAAAGAGAAGGTTACTTCGCACATAACAAGGACACATCCACAACAAATAAAATATTAGCTAAACAACCTTGAAATCAACCACAACAGCAGCAACAGGCAATTGAATGTTGCCCCAGCTGCATTGATAGCTTCGAAAAAACTAACAAGACCCACAACCAGCATCTTTTTTTTTCGAAGTTCATTAGCAATGTTTGTAATTTGTGACTCCTTCCCCTTTTGTACCAGGGCAAACGAGGTCAACTCCTGTACGAGGACCAACATTAGGCAAAGGAGTGCAGAAAAAAATTACTAGGAGAAATGGGGAGAAATTACATGTCTATGTGAATCGGGTGTTGAACGCAATCACAAGAGGGAATGCCACCCCAACGACGAATGAGTTGGGCCTTCAAATCATACGGTTGTGCCCTCTTCAGAGCGTGAAGTCATGGAGAAAAATTGATGAACCTATCAAAGATGCGGTCATCCAAGCGGTGCTAGTATGAGAATCATCTTGCCATGATGTCTTTATTGCCCTATTTGTAATTGCATAAATTAATTGTTGTACTAATTCTCTTATTATGTTTGTAGGACAAGTTTGTTATCGGCGATGATTTTGATAATGATGAACAAGCGCAACAGATCCTCGATAGAAAGGCATATTTGCTATACAAGGATTGGAGGTACAATCTAAAGCAAGAGTTCCTCGAACTTGAGGAAAAGGGTGTTGATGACCCCTATAGTCATCCGCCTAGTGGAGTGAGCTTGGAGGACTGGAAATATATGATTGATGTTGCTTGGAAAGATGAATCTCACTTGGTAACAAATTAATTAGAAACTCCATTATTGAAATTAATTTATGTTTTAATATGTAAAAATTGTTCACTAATCTGTTATTTATTTATTTATTTTTTTGTTCCTATTTTTTTAGAAACGCTCAAGAGTTGGTAAAGCAAATATGGGTATGCTCCCCTATAATCATACAAGTGGATCGCGGTCATTTCCTATAGCAATGTCGCTTATGGTGAGAAGTTAATTTAGTAATGTAATGGATGATTGATTCTTCTTGATTCTGAATATTACCTTGTACTGATTCGTCAATGGAAATTTTCCAAAAGTAACAGGAAAATGAGGATGGAGATATAGATTTCCCCGAATTTTATAAGAAAGCACACAAGTCCAAGAAGACGGGAGATTGGATTGACCCCAAATGTGGTGAGCTACATATGAGTATTGAATGTTGAAACGAAGTGTGATGCATATCAATTAATAAAGTCGTTTTAAATTCCTTCTCCCATCTTGACTTTATTGTTTTCTTGCCATTACAGGATGATATGGTGAATCTACAAGTAACAGCCACCGATGCGGGGTTGCCATTGACCCACGAAGAAATATCAAGGCAAGTGCTTGGGGAAAAAAGAAATTACTTACGTGGATGTGAGATAGGCCCACAACCCTCTTCCATAGCTTCTAGTGTGGCACGAGCATGTGATAAACATATGGAGTGAATGAGAGTGGAACTAGAGGTTCATCGTGAGCAGCGTCAAAGTGATCACGAGGAGTTGTTGAAGGAGAAAGAGGAGCGTCAAAGAGATCGGGAGGAGCTATTGAAGGAGAAAGAGGAGCAGCAAAGAGATCGGGAGGAGCTATTGAAGGAGAAAGAGGAGAGGCAAAGAGATCGGGAGGAAATTACGAGGGAAAGTGAGCAGCTGATCAAACAAGTCGATGAAGAAAAAAAAGCACGGGAGGCACAACAAGTACAACTCAATCATTTGAACGACGTGGTGTCCCGGCTCACAACCCTCTTGGAGGGTTCAGATGGTCATCCTACTATTCGGTAAACAAAATTTTGTTTGACAAGCTAGTTCAACTTCTACAAAAAAATATGGATCATATTCACATAGAATACTTTTCTAAAGTTGCTATGCAAATTTTGTTTTTGTTATGTGCTTCGAATAGGTTTTGAGGCATAAAGTGAGTAGATTATGCAGCAGCCGACGTGGTGTTTTGCTACATTACACAAAGGATCGTAACCTGATTTCTATAAGGTAACCACATGATTTCAATGAAATATGAAGTTCTGTAAAAGCAAATACGATGAGCCTATGAATATGAGGCCAGTTACTATATTAGTAGTGATATCCAATTGAATGTCATTTCAAATTTAAGACTAATTGCAGCAGCCAATTAAATTGGAATGAATTTTGATTTAGTACAATATAAGTAGTATAACTTCACTGATCTAAAGTGCATGAAAGCCATGATTGGTTCATAGTGATGAGTTTGAGAGAGAAGAGCTTTGGGGTCTGTTAGTGGACAACAATTTTGGGTTGGGAGTTGTCGTGGAAAAGGCCATAAACTTAGCCGAAAAAGGCCTTGGACGACTGAAAAATGAAAGCAGCCTCTGAACTAGTGTAGGGATGGCACGAGTAGCTTCCTTGTGTCAAATAGGACCTATAGGGACAGACGGGACGTAATTACCACGTGTATGTTGGGAGTTGTCATGGAAAATGCCTATAACTTAGCCGAAAAAAGGCCTTGGAGGGCCGAAAAAGATTTGCAGCCCCCGAACCAGTGTAGGGATGGCACGAGTAGCTTCATTGTTTCAAATAGGACCTGTGGGGACAGACGGGACGTAATTAGCACGTGTACGTTGGGAGTTGTCGTGGAAAATGCCATAAACTTAGCTGAAAAAAGGCCTTCGAGGGCCGAAAAATGAAAGCAGCCCCCGAACCACTGTAGCGATGCCATAAACTTACCTTTTGTCATGGTACATATTACCATGGTAATTTGTACCTTGGTAAATGGTCATTACAATGCGTAGTACAGTAAAAATGTTGTGTAAGGACATTGTTTTGGTAACGTATTTGGAATGTATGACGTTATTATTTGTAATTGAAATATATATAGTTGGTTTCTATATAAGTTTACATTAGCAGGTGTTCTTTTTTGTTTGATGGTTGTAAGTGAAACATGCAATACGGAATAGGTGATAATATATATAGGTTGTATACCTATTACAGGTTGCGGTGGATACAGGTTCTAACAAAATTTATTAAAATGAAAAAAATAAAATAAAAATATAAAATGACGTTTTTGGTGACAAAACAATTAGTAGCCAAAAAAGAAATAAATCTTATGGTGACTAAATATTTAGTAGCTAAAACAAATCGAAACACTTTTGGCGACTAAATATTTGGTAGCTAAAACAATTCGAAACACTTTTGGCGACTAACTGTTTAGTAGCTAAAAATCAAATCATTTTTGGCAATAACAATTTTAGTCACCAAAAGAAATAAAAACACTTTTGGCAACAACATTTTTAGTCGCCAAAACATAATAAAAAGGCTTAGCCGACTAAAAAGTTTAGTAGCCAAACAACAGTGACACTTTCAGCGATTACATATTTAGTAGCTGAAATAATAGTATTGGTGACAAAAGATTTCGTCGCCGTAAAGATTTTCAGTTTTCGCGACAAAATATTTAGTAGCTAAAGAAGTGAGTTAAACAAATTAATAGACCCTTTGGGTGACTAATCTGTTGGTCGCTAATGTGAGTCATCGGCGACTAATACTAGTTTCGTCGCTAATAGCTGTTAGTTTTGCCTACTAAGGTGTTAGTCGGTAATTTTGTAGTGCTTTTGGCGACTAAATGTTCTTTAGTCGCTAATACCTTCGGTGACGATGTATCCCCGACAAAGCCAGCGACCAAAGTATTTGGTCGGCAAAGCCTTTTGGCGACTAAAATCAGTACTTTTGGCGACTAATATTTTAGTCGCCAAAAGTGTGTTTTCTTGTAGTGGTATAGATATATAGAAAACACATATTTTATTATTTATACATTTCCATGATGTCTGATAACTTTGTTTTGGGAAAAATTTGTCTCAATGTTTTGTGATGTTGAAGGACCTATTTACAGAAATTAAGTATAATATCTTCGGACCATGATGAATTTGTGTTTTGTTCCATTAAAGGTTATTTGATGCCTAGTTTAGAAGATGGTTGAGCACTACAGTAATTTGAGAATAGCCACAACATTTTAAATTATTGTTATGTATATAAATTCAGAAAATAATTATATTAGATGGCATCTTATTACTTGCATTTAAATTAGTAGAATTAATTATTTTTACCCACAGGGAGATAATTGTTTTATTAATTTATTTGGAATAAGATAGTAAGTTAAATATCAAAATAGAAGTTTCTTATGTCCATAGATAATGGAATTTTTTTTTTAAAAAAAAATTTTGGTGAGAGATATTTACTAGTCTTATAGATACAGTTAAGTAGATTCAATGCATGGTACAATCTTTACTCACAGGGAGATTAGAATTTACTTTATTTTTATTATTTCATAGCATGATTTGTTCTTGGTTGTTATGGTTATTCCTGCTACATTATTGAGTTTTGAATCATCTCATATTCTATTTTTGAGTGGTGAAAATTTTTCTAACTGGAAAGATAAGATTCTTTTGACTTGGGGTGCATGGACTTTGATTCGGCGCTTCGTGTGAATGAACCACCTGTTCCCACAAAATCAAGTACGCTAACTGAGAGGGCTTATTATGAGCGATGGGAGTGATCTAATCGCTTAAGTTTGATGCTTATTAAGTCCCATATTAGTAAGGGCATTAGGGGTTCAATCCTTTACTGCGACAAGGTTAAGGTCTTCACGAAGGCTACTGAAGAGCAATTTGTGACATCTAATAAGGCATTAGCTAACACCCTAATGATGAAGCTATCAGGCATGAAGGTTAATGGTTCTAAAGGTGTGCGTGAACACATTATGGAAATGCGAGATGTTGTAGCTCAACTTAAAGCATCAGAGATAGAGATTTTTGAGTCGTTCTTAGTACATTTTATGCTTAACTCTTTTCCTACGGAATATAGTGTTTTTAAAATTTCCTATAACACATAGAACGAGAAATGGTCAGTAAATGAACTTTTGGCCATGTGTGTTCAAGAGGAAGAGAGATTGAAGCATGAAAAACTAGATACTGCCAATCTTTCATTTCATGGAAAAGGAAAAGGCTGAAAGGACAAAACTGTTCCACAACGGAATAATAAGAAAGTGGAAATGAAGCGTTATGGCAACAAAAACGAATGCTTGTTTTGCAAGAAAAAGGGACCCATGAAGAAGGATTGTCCTAAGTACAAAAAATGGCTCGAGATAAAGGGTAATCTCTTTTCTCTTGTGTGTTATGAATCTAACTTTGTTAAAGTTCTTGATAATACATGGTGGATTAATTCTGGTTCTATAATTTATGTTGCCAATACTATCCAGGGCTTTCTCAGCCTAGGGAAATCGACAACAAGTGAACAAGGCCTCCAATCAAGAAATGGGATGTGTTCACATGTGGTGGTTGTGGGGACTTTTAGACTGATTTTAAATTCTGGCTTTGTTTTGGATCCTGAAAACACTTTTTATGTTCTATCATTTTCTAGAACTTTAGTTTCAATTTCAAAATTAGTACCTTTTGGATATATATTTGATTTTGTTAGTTCAAGTTTCAATTTATTGAAAAATAATGCCATTATTATCAGTGGTTTTTTAATTGATGGATTTTATAAATTTGATTTGGATCTTTCATATGAAAATAGCCTTTTAACCTTCCATGATGGAATTGGCATTAAGAGAAATATTGCCAATGAGAACACTCTATGTTATGGCATAGGAGATTGGGACATATCTCAATGGAAAGGATAAAAAGATTAGTGAATGATAGAGTTTTAAATACTCTTAATTTTACTGATTTTGGTACTTGCGTGGATTGCATTAAGGGAAAGAAAACCAACAAGTCCACTAAAGGTGCCAAAATGAGTTCTAATATTCTTGAGATCATATAAAAAAACCTCTATGGACCATTTACTCCACCTTGTTTCAATGGTCAGAGATATTCTTTCTCATTTATTGATGATCATACACGATATATGTATCTTTATATTTTATTTGATAAGGCTAAGGCACTTGATGCTTTTAAAGCCTATAAAGCAGAGGTAGAGAAACAAATAGAAAAGAACATTAAATGCTGAAAGAAGGAACCATACACTTATGGGCATGGTAAGGAGCAGGCTTAGTTATTATAATGTTCCCTTAAATTTGTGGAGTGAAGCTTTGAAAACTGCTGTATATGTCTTAAATCGTGTTCTATCTAAAGTTATTCCAAAAACACCTTTTGAAATATGGAAAGGATGAAAACCAAGTTTAAGACATTTGCACATATGGGGTTGTCTAGCTGAGGTGAAGATTTGTAACCCATACTTAAAGAAATTGGATGCAAGAATAGTTAGTGATCTTTTCATTGGCTATGCTGAGAACTTCAAAGGTTTCAAATTTTATTGTCCTTTAAGCACACCTAAAATTGTTGAAGCTAGAAATTCAAAATTTCTTGAGAATCATGAGTCAAGTGGGAGTGGTTTTCCTCGTGTTATAGAGTTCCAGGAAATAAGGGACCCCATTGTGAAACCAACTGGGGAATTGGTTATTGTTCCAAGTGTTATTCCAGATATCATTGAAGAACAACCAATACAGGAACAACCACTCCATGAGGAACAAAACAATATAGAACCTCCTATTCAAAATTTAAATGAACCAACGGGAGTAAGGAGATCCACAAGAGAAAAGAAATCAGCGATTTTTAGTGATTACCTTGTATTCCTACAAGAATCTGACTTTGATGTTGGACCTAAAATTGATCGTTGTTCGTTTTCACAAGCCATGAATGGAATCAATTCAAATTTATGGTGTGCTGCCATGAAAAAAGAGATGAAATCAATGGTCACAAACAAAGTTTGGGATCCTGTTGAGTTATCAAAAGAAGCTAAGGCCATTGGCTATAAATGGGTTTATAAGACCAAAAGGGATTCTTCTAGTAACATTGAATGATATAAGGCCAAACTTGTAGCCAAAGGTTTTACTCAAAAAGAAGGAATTGATTACCATGAGACCTTTTCTTTGGTTTCTAAGAAGGACTCATTTCGAATAATCATGGCCGTAGTAGCTCATACCAAATGGATATGAAAACGGGTTTTTTTAGTGGGGATCTTGAAGAAGAGGTATACATGGTTCACCTTGAGGGATTTTCTTCGAAGGATAATTACTTGGTTTGTAAGTTAAAGAAATCTATATATGGACTTAAATAGGCCTCCTGCCAATGGCATTTAAAATTTCACAATATTGTTACTTCATTTGGGTTTATGGAGAACATTGTTGATAATTGTATATAACTTAAAGTTTGTCAAGCCCCCAATTTCATTACTCAGATAATTTACGAAATTTCCTTAGAAAAGTCCATTTCCAAAAATAATTATAGAAGTAACACAAGCTAAGTAGAATAAAAGAGGTTTACTCTCACATAAATACAATGATACTAAAAATATTCACAACAATATTCACAGTACATGCCAAAAATGCTTACATAAAAGATTTCAAAATAAATAATTACATAGAAAGAATCACCTCAACACAACTATCCTTCAATCTTTTATTCATAATTTACATAAGACTGACTCATAATATAATAAGTAACTTCTTGATCTTCCAACTACTGTACCAAACTCCGTCCTGAAAAATGGTTACACAGCATGGGATGAACACGAGATCCAGTAGGGATCTACAGTGATTCTCAATAATAATAATTAATAGATAAATATGATCATGAATGCTATCAAATGATGCATATATAAATAATGTGTCCTTTTATAAGAAAGATAGATTTCATATATAGATACTCTTTTCACAAAATCCCACTTGACATTTCAAAGAGGGGTGTGGGGTAGCTGTTGTGCAGGGGCACAGTAGCCACTGCTGTGCAACGAAATGGGCCCATTTCGATAGTTCGAACTGTTCAAATTTAAGAATACATCAAGTAGAACATGCCTGCAAAAACTCAAGTTACTCGGATATTGTTTACCCATTCATCCACTCACATTTGTATCTACAAAAATAAATAATAATTGTGATTTAAAGTATTAAAATGAGTACAAATGTGAGTAGATGAATGGGTAAACGATATCCGATTAACTTGATTTTTTGCAGGCACGTTTGACTTGATGTATTCTAAAATGTGAATATATGAGATAGGCTCAAAATGGACCCCGAAATAGGCCTATTTTGCTACACAGCAATGGTTGTTGTGCCCCAGCAACCACCCCACACCCTTCAAGGAGACCTCATTTGTTAACTTTTTATCTCATCAAAATTCATTCGAATAATTTCTTTAAACCTCGTTTCCTTAGATAATGGTTTTAAGTCGACTAATCATGTACTACTTCTAATTCATATTTCACACTCATTAATTATGTCACAACCCGTCACCTTATCAATACACACAAAACACCAAACACATGTACACCACAACAAATTTTGCAAAATTGGACTACAAGAGTCAACTCATTAACAACATATTCCACATTACATGCTTAAAATTTACATTTAATAGTTTTCATAATTACATAATGAGATTATGATAAAATTCTCAATGTGTATCCACATGCCAACAATTGCCTTCACCAAGCCATACCAACAAACTACATGCTTTTCTGGGTGCTACTTTGGAAGAAAGGTGGAACATCTATCAAGCGCCACGCTTCATCAGTTACAAGTTGGAAGGAATGCGAAACCTCCATGTAGACACCCCATTTATGATGGCCTTTCAAGACTTGGATGCCCTTGTAGGTACATCCGATGACGAGTCTGTTTGCTCGCCGAGCGCTCGAAGACCTCAGCGGAATGCCACAGCTTTGAGCTTTTCAAACCCTGTATCCATTTTGTCTCATTTATAGACCATGCCTTGGTCTTTCTAGCCTGCAATCTCTGGTGGCCTGCCGACCATCATTGGAGGCTGCCAGCTATCACTTCTTGTCTGCCGGCCATTGATGTGCCTTGCCGGCCATCACTAGTGTTTTCTGCAGATATTTTATGCTAGCGGTGCCAGCTGTTTGCACAGATGCTTGCATCTGTCCACATGTGGAGGGCTGGATCTTCTTGTATAAATTTCATGTTTTCTATATATAGGGACCCCCTCTCTCATGCTTTGGGGTCAGAAAAATTTTAGACTCAAAATATCTCTCTCTTTAGATTTCTCTCTCTCTCTCTCTCTCTCTCTCTCTCTCTCTCTTGCAATTGTGTGCATACTTGCCTAGTTATATCACTCTTTTTCATATACATCCTTAACCAAAATTGATCACCTTTGAGCTGAGGTCCCTTTAGGTCTTGTTGGAGCTCTTGAAGGTGGTTTTGACTTGTATTTGTGCCTAAAGTTGTGCTTGGCTTCAAGAGGTATAACACTTGTCTTGTAAACTTGTTTTAGTACACTTGTTTCTCTATCCTTTTCCACTGTTTTTTGGGCCATTTTTGAGTTGTAAAAATCTTTGTTTTAATGGGCAAAAATTGGAGTTTTAAGCCATTTAAGGTTAGGGGAAGTGTCTCACCCTTCTTTATTCCTTACTTCTAAGGCTTTTGCACCTTTGTTTCCTATTTTCAAACCAACCTTTTTTTGGGCTTTTAACCACTGAATTTCAGAGTATTTTCAGTAGCAAAAAACTTGTTTTGAAGTCCAAAATTGGAGGGGTTAGCCTCCTATCTTGATGTCTTGTTTGCTAGCCTAGTTAATTCTAAATGTTAGTATGATTTTCTAGCTTTTGGTAGCTATATTCCAGCATGTTTTTGCCTTTGTTTTAGACTGCTTTAGCTCTATTTTGGGTTGTTTGGGTCAGTTAAGTCTTGTCTTGCATGGTTGTAGTGTAAAGGTCCTCACAAGCTCGGTGTTTTAGGCCATTAGACACCCCTGGTTTGAGTTGATTGCATGTTTTGGTATTGTTTTGCACATTTTGATGTTGTTTTGCACTTCATATCAGCACTTAAAGCTCTGCAACCTCCCTCATTTCTTCGCTCTTTATTTGCTTTGAAGGTTGTTTCAAACTTGGGATTCTTTAAGCTTGAGATTGAGGTCTGTGTTTAATGGTTTAATCCCCTTTTAAGGGTTCATTACCAACGACATGAAACTTCTCTCATGCCTTAAACCACTCCTTGGTTGACACTTCTTTTACTTAGAAAACTCTCACCAATGGACTTAATTGACTAAGTAATGGTTGGTAATTAAAATGAGTAAATAAAAATGGCAAGTAAAATTGTGCAAGGTAAGCAGTTGATTGTGTTGCATGTGTTCAATCGGATGTTAATTGAACACAAGAAGAATTTGGGCATTGCATACTCAAAGTGGTGAAATGTGCTAAATTTCCGAGGTCTCCATTGCCCTTGATCATGCATGATAGGGTGATGGTTCTTGTGTGTCTTGTTTTGCATTTATTGATCTTGCACATCTTGAATCACATGCCATCATGAAATGAAATTGCTTGGGGTGGTGGTTTGTGGCTTAAGTTTACAACTCTTTGGATTTGTTCATGAAAATGAGGGGTGAATTGTGCAGACAATCCTTGGAAATACCCTTTCTTTGCTCTATTTGTTCTCTGTTGCAGCATGATGAACCAGTGCATTAGTGGCCGGCAGGCCACTATTCATGGTTGGCAGGTGGCCGACAGTGCACCATAGATGGCCGGCAGATAGTCGGAAGTCTTTACCAATGGCTGGCTGGCCACTGATGCAAACCTCAGAAGAATGTTGGTAAGGTGGAGCAAAACGGTTTTGGAAATGTTCAACTCTGCAAACAGAGGCTTTCGAGAGCAAAATGGAGGTTTTTTCAGGTGGTATTCGAGCATGCGCATCTCCCATTTCGCAAGGCAGGGTAGTGGCATCATAGTTAGAGACTTTAATTACTTGGTTTGCTCACATTTGTGTTATAACTTAATTAGTTAGCTTACTGGTTAATTCATTCAAGTGATGTAATAATTAGTTAATTAGATTAACTATTTATTTCATTTGGATGCCTATGGATAAAGACTTGACGCTTGAATTGGAATGATTCAATGAATGTACGTTTTAAGCCCACTATGTCTAGTGACAAATTCATAGTTTAAGCCCACTTTGTTGAGTACCAAATTCGCAACTTTAAGCCCACCTGAGGTGGCAAATTCAAACCCTTTTCGCAAAACAAACATTAAAATGAATTGTTCCAATTATTGCAATTTTAGTCTATACTTGCTTGTGCGCATCACATAGTAAAGCTGGCTTAATAACTGGAACAAGAGCATATAATGTACATAAAAATCATATCATGATTAGTAGAGGCTGATCTTTGATCGGACGAGCAAGGGTGCTCAATTTATGACCTTTCCCTCTCGTACCTAAGTTTCCTGAGCCGAGGCGACTTTGGTGATGATGGACACGTGGCTTTTTGCATGAGTCATGGGTTTCCTAAATTTTCCCAAAAATAAAATATTTAGGTGGTGAGTCTGTATTTGGCAAAGCAGTCCAATTTTGGCATTTTTTATTCAAAAATCGATTTTTCAAAAGATTTTCCGGATTTGGACTCTTTGGTGTTTATCAATTCCACATTGCACTTATGAGATTAGATTAAGAACCGCGAGAGTCCGAACTGTAGGGCTTTCTTTCAAACCTTCCTAAAGGGGCTGTGAAAAAGCCGAGCTACAGTTTCTGGCGACTCCACTAGGGAATTTAGAGGACTTGACTTGAACTCATGATATGACATTTTATCTACACTTATATGTTTCTTTGCATTTGCATTTGCATTGGTGCACCTAAGTCAGTGTGTTTGCCATCTGCTATTCTTGAATGGTTTGCTGGAGGCTTGCTTGGAAAAGCTTGCCAAAAGGCTAACCGGTTGTGGGTTCTGCCACGATGGGAACACAACCCTTGGATCTGGACTACCACTATACCATTTGATCCTCCTTTCACTTCTCGGTGTTAGGTGTGAGAGGTATATTAGGTAGTCTTGCAAAGGTACCTTTTTTGACCAATTGGCCTAGTTGCATATCGAAAGCCATAGAGACTGCTCCAAACTAGGACAAGTTGCTTACCCGAATTCAGGATTGTGTGAAACCACTTTGCTTGAATAGTTAACCCTAGTTCCTGATGAAACATAGGGTAACCCTACCCCATCATAGGGATGTCTTGACTCTCACTTAACTAGTATGTGCTTTTAGAGTGAAACTCTACAGGAATGTATAAACCAGTTGCAAGTTTGGGCATCAGTTTTGAGGGGCAGAAATTAGTGTTGGGTGCAGTTCTACATCTTATGATTGCAATTGTGTTATTAGTATCTGAGTCAAGGTGCTGTGCGGTTTTTGATTTTCTTTTTCTTTTTGCTTTATTTCTTTTTGCAAGATAGTTTCTCACAATTGCTTCAAATGATTATGTTACCCCCTAAGCACTCTGGACTCGTGTAAGGAGACTTTACAGATCAGAGATCTTGTTAGGGGATAGCCTGTGTTTGCTTCGCTCTCACCGGTTACGAGACGGAGGAGGGTTAGACATAGTTCACTAGTCCAGCAATCACCTTTTACTTCACCTGCACCAAGTCAGGCTCAGTCTTCTACTTCCATTCCAGTAAGAGAGTATTCACTAGTTGTGATAGCTTAAAATCCCTCGGTTAGCATGGAAGACATGCTCTGTCACCTCCAACAAACCATTAAAACCATGCAGGTAAATGTTGCCCGCAAGGCTGAAGTTACAGCCCAGCAAGCTGAAGTAATAAACAGGCTGCAGCAACAGTAACCGCTGCTCGCAGTAGCTTCCGCATCCCATGCACTCCAGCACCCGGAGTCACTATTAATGTACAAGAGAATCTGGGTAGCCCGATAGACCCCATCCTACTACAAACCTCTAAGGCACCAGTGTACCAAACTGATGCGCCATTTGAATTCGAGGTTGACCCCACTGCACTAAAGGTCAACAAGCTATAAAAGCTTTTCAAGCACGCATAGGGTGTGAACTCAATCCCTGACATCGAGGATAGATACACAAACTCTGCGATAACTCTTTCGAACAGATTCAAGATGCCACACATAGATCAGTTCAATGGTTTTGAGGATCCTATGGTCCATTTGCGGTTATTCTCAGATATTCTACGACCAATGCGCCTCACCAGACTTCAAAAGTTATTGTTTTTTGGGCGGACCCTGTTGGGTATAGCGGCTATCTGGTATGCAAAGCTGGAAGACTCTGTGAAACGGAGCTGGGAGGAAATAGCTAAGGCCTTCATTGCGTAGTACTCCTATAATACCCAGATCGAGGTCATAACCCATGATCTTGAAGTAACCCGTTATGAGCCAAAAGAGGGCTTCTCGGACTTTGTAACGAGATAGAGGGCCAAAGCCTCTATGATGACTATCAAACTGCCTGAGAAGGAACAAATCAAAATGGTAGCTGCAACCTGCTAGGAAAATTATTACAGAAGACGATAGTCTTGCCATTATTTACATTCGCCGAGCTCCATGAGATAGGGGTTCAGATTGAAGACGCAATGAAGTAGGAGCTAATAGCCTATGAGAAGGAACAGCCGAAGAGGCCATTTACACATAGTTCCAATGCAACCACGAGTGGTAGCACCACTGCATGACCTTCGGATGTGAGTATGATCACCACCACACCCAAGACTGCCAACCCTTTTGCTAGTACATCCAACACAACTCCACAAACCTCAAACAACAAAGCCCGATCCCAGAGGGTCTTTACCCCGCTTTACATGCCCTTATTCAAAGCCATGGGCGTGTTGATCAAAAAGGGGCATCTTAAGCCACTAGAGCCTCGCCTCTATCCGATCCTCTTCCCTCGAAACACAACCTGGCCAAATACAGTGCTTTTCACCAATAGCACGGTCATGATACTGATCAATGCTATAGGCTGCATCATGAGTTTCACACCTCCTCAAAAACCCAACGTCACTGCAAATTCTCTCGCACCACATAATCAAGTCCCTCCACCCCAGCATATAAACCTCATCCACACACTGGCCGTCCCTTATGACCCTAGTATATATATCACCCCTTCTTACCTACCTAAACCGGCGTTGTTCATCCCTGAGAGCACGGACTTGTGCATGATGAACATGTCTTCACTTCGACCTGAACCCGTGGTGGTGACAGTGGTAGATGAAGGGAGGATGGCCTTGGTGGAAAATGTCAGTCCATTGCCTGAGGGCTCTGAGCACTTATCTAAAGGGGTATACAACCTATACTGCTATATTATGCCAATCAATCAAGCTAAGCCAGAAGTGGTGTTGCCAGCTGGGATGGAGGTCAGTGTAGTTCGAGAGGATAACCCAAGTAAGGGATTAGATGATCTGGCCGACCTAGAGGAGGACATAGACAATTTGAAGTTCTTTAATAAGCAAGATCAAGGGGATGTGCATATTGATTAGTTTGATCTGAACAGGTCGATAGACAATTCTGGGTGGTTAAGTGATGAACCCGATAGAGATGGGGAAACTGAATTGAAGCCGGAAGAACAGAAAGCGGGAATCACTGCAATAGCCTGAATGGCCGATGTGAAGGGTAAACTACCGAAAAACACCGGTGTAGAATAATTGGCTCAAGAACTGGGCATTGTTAGTACTGTACATACAGAGCAAGAAGCCACACTGAAGCATTTTGTGCAAGAAATGGGTGAAAACAACCGAAAAGCTAGAAAAACCCAACACCCTGCAGGGGAGATTTGTGATGAGAAGATAATCCAAACAGAACCGGACAAACGCTTGTCGGCTGCTGAAGGAATCTGGTAGGATGATGACGAGCTACACCTGGCTCATACTGATGAGGATTGGGGTGAAGGCCTTCCTGATAACACTTGGTATGTGGAAGAGGTCGACCATATGAAGAGAAATGGCTGATATTTCAAACCACCACATCTGGACCAACCCGAGGCACCGGGAAGGATAAAGAAGTTGAGAAGCAGAAGGAAAAACAATTGAAAGAAGAGGTTGTGTTGAAACAGCTAAAGAAGATTCAAGCTTATATATCTATTTGGGGTCTGCTTGTGGCTTCACAAGTGTATAAACAGTCTGTACTATAGGCGATGGATAAAGCTAAGTTGTCCATCGACACTACCCCGGAATAATTGGTGGGATTAGTCTTCCCAGGAGGCGCTGCGCCAACTCTAACCTTCTCGGACAAGGAACTACCGTCGGAAGGCTCTGCACACAACAAGCCTTTATACATATTAGTGGAGTGTCGAGAAAAGTGGGTACTAGTGGTATTGGTCAACACCAGGTCAATAATCAACGTCTATCCTTGTCGCACAACTTATGCTATTGGCCTGAGACTATCAAATTTCGTACTTACAGCCCCGGTGATTTGGGCGTATGACAATACCAGTAGAGAGGTAATGGGAACAATACAGATCAGAGTACAGGTCGGCCTAACTCAACAAGATATCGAGTTCTATGTCCTGGATGTTCCTGCCACTTTCAACTTACTACTTGGGCGACCCTGGTTGCACCAAGTGAAAGCTATCTCTTCCACCATCCACCAAATGCTGAAGTACCCCCACGGGAAAGGGGTGGCCATAGTCTTCAGGAATTTGTCTATTCGCCCTTTGCTAGAGGTCACTACAACTATGCTAGAGATTGTGCGTAGTGAAGAGGATGTTTTCCTTTCGGGGTTTACCTTGGCTGAGGCCCGGGTTGTGCAGAATATCTTGGCTGTTGATGAGGGCTTGTACGTTAGTGCCCAATCAATCTACTTCATGAACAAGCTTCAACACTTGCCAGGAATGGGGATAGGAAGAAGCGGCCAGAAATGAGTCACTGCATTGGCCGATGTGCCACATAACTAGCATGCCTTTGGTCTTGGCTATAAAACCACCAAAGAGGATTGGGTTAGGAAAGGGAAAGAGATGGCTGGCAGAGCCAGAGCTAAGCAGACTGGGAAACGCTAAAAACTTGTGCACAGACCAATCCAGGGGACCTTGAATGGCTATTTTGTTCGTGAGGGTGAAGACTTCCCATTTTGCGATTTCCCTAAGCCTTGGTTCAATTATGAGAAGCAGCGGGTTCCTGGCTTTGAAATTTTCTTTGACTTGCAGCTACGAAACAGTGATACAGAGGAACAGACTGAACTGATTGAACTAATTGCTGAAGTTGAACGGAGCATAGAAAGTGATTCTAACAGCAATGAGCTTGAAGTAGGAGCAGCACTGGCATGTCTCCTATCGGATCCTCCGATCGACTCAGAGAGCTTGGGGGATAACCTGGCCATTTCCATGATCGAGGACCAACTGGGTGTGAACCCTTCTAGCAGCATTTTGAATGCATCTGGCGCACCATCCCTAGTTTGGCAGTTGGAGGAGGGCTACCTGTTATGTAGTTTTGAGTCGGGTAGCGAGCCAGAATCTAATTCGACAAAGTCTGTGGAGTCAGAATCAGAATCTGGTTCTTTTGAGTTAGAGTCTGGTATTCCTAGGGTTGATAACTCAAATGCCAAGGTTTTGTCTAGGTCATCCTTTTCTTTTTCCTTTGATTTGGTTGTAACCGAAGAACTAGATGAGCTTAACCTTGTGAATGAGAATGCCACTGCAGATTCTGAGAATTTCTCTGTGCCGCTTGTTTATTGCATTGATCATGATTTTCAAAATTTTGATGAAAACGACGAGGAAGGAATTCCTCTAGTTTTGAAAATTTTGATTAATTAAGAGGAAGAGAGGTTTGCAAAACCCCTTACTGATTAAATCATTCCAATTAATGTGGGTACTAAGAAGGATCCGCGTCTGGTCCAGATCAGGTCCATGTTGTCTTTGAAGGCGCGCGAGCACTTAGCCACTTTATTAAAAGATTTCAAAAATGTTTTTGCGTGGTCCTACGAAGACATGCCTGGAATCGATCCTGAGATTGTACAGCATCGGATCCCTCTTGACCTGGAGGCCTAACCCGTCAAACAGAAGTTGCGGAGAACATGCCCGGATTGGGCTTTGAAGATTAAGGAGAAGGTCACCAAGCAGATAGACACATGGTTCTTGCTAGTATCTGAGTATCCAACTTGGTTGGCTAACATTGTCCCAGTGTCGAAGAAAGACGGTAGGATTCGGGTGTGTGTGCACTTTAGAGATCTAAATAGAGCTAGTTTGAAGGACGACTTTCCCTTGCCGCACATAGATGAATTGGTGGATTTCACCGCGGGTCATGCATTGCTCTCCTTCATGGACGGATTTTTCGGGTATAACTAGATTCTGATGGCACCTAAGGACAGGAAGAAGACCGCCTTCACTACGCCGTAGGGAACCTACTGCTACAGGGTGATGCCGTTTGGGCTGAAGAATGCCGGGACTAACCTATCAAAGGGCTGCAACCACAATTTTGCATGATATGATCCACAAAGAGGTCGAGGTGTACGTAGACGACATGATTGTCAAGTCCAAAAAAAGAGATGGCTACTACACCGCCTTAAAGAAATTCTTCCAATGAATCAGAGAATACAGACTGAGGTTAAATCCACAGAAGTGTACTTTTGGCGTAACAGCAAGGAAAATATTGGGTTTCTTGATCACACAAAGGGGCATCGAGGTAGATCCTTCCAAAATCAAGGCCATCCTAGAAATGCCACCACCAAGGACTGAAAAGGAGGTGCGAGGCTTTCTGAGTAAAGTGCAATTCATAAGACGGTTTATTTCAAAATTAACCTTGACTTGTGAACCACTTTTTGGTCTCCTCAAGAAAGGAAAGAAGTTCTGATGGGATGACCGATGTCAGTTCGCTTTTGAGCAGATCAAGCAGTATCTTCAGAATCTGCCTGTGTTGCCAACCCCAAAGCCGGAGAAGCTTTTGATTCTGTATCTGTCAGTAACTAACACGACTATGAGCTATATGCTCGCTCAGGAATCTAAGGATAGAGTGGAGAAAACCATCTATTACCTGAGAAAGAAAATGCTGGAATATGAGACCTGCTATACGCCACTGGAGAAAGCTTGCTTAGCCTTGGTATGGGCTACCAACAAGTTGAGGCACTACCTGTTAGCTCACTCTGTAATTCTGGTTTCAAGATTAGATCCCATCAAATATTTCTTTGAGAAACCACCGCTTTCGGGTAGGCTAGCCCATTGGTTACTTCTCCTCTTCAAATTTGATTTGAAGTATGTCACTCGCAAGTCTGTCAAGGGGAGAGCAGTAGCGGAGTTCCTTGCAGATCACCTAGTAGAAAGGGATAAAGCGGTGGAATACCTGTTCCTAGATGAAGCTATTCTGCAAGTCGAGGAAGAGATTTGGACAATGTACTTTGACGGACCTTCTAATCAATACGGTTATGGAATAGGTGTGTTGCTGATAGCACCCGACAATTCCCATATACCTTTAGCCTTCATACTCCGGTTCAAGGTATCCAATAACAAAGCAGAATACAAGGCATGTATCATTGGTTTGGAAGCCGCCCTGGAACTAGGGGCAAAAAGGTTGGATGTGATCAGGGACTCGAACCTAGTTGTGTCTTGAGCGAATGGAGACTGGAAAGTCAAAGAAGAAAAGATGAAGATCTGCCACCAGACCTTGGATGCTCTGATTCCTAGGTTTGAGAAGCTAACTTTCACTCACCTACTGAGAGAGAACAATAGGTTTGCTGACGCTTTATCAACTTTATCTTCTATGATAGACATCCCATTCGAAGTCCGGATGCATCCGATCATCATTGAGCAAAGGTATACGTCGGCCTACAAGACTATCACTGCAATAGATAAAGTGCAAGATCAAAACCTTTGGTTCTATGATATTTGGAACTTCTTGGAAAAGGAGGTTTATCCACAAGGGGCAAATGCCAAAAGATAAAAGGGCAATACGATGGATGGCCATTCAATTTATCATCTACGGAGGTAAACTTTATAAGAGGGGTCATCTAGGAATGCAAAAGTTGTGTGTCGAAGCAGAGGAATCAAAGCGCTTGATGAAGGCCATCCATGGAGAAGAATGCAGAGTGCACATGAACGGAGTAATGTTAGCCCGGAAGATTCTCAGGCAAGGTTACTACTGGTCTACTATGGAGGAGGATTGTATTGGTTTTGTTCGGCGATGCCACAAATGCCAAATTCATTCAAATCGCCTGAACATCCCGCCGTCGAAACTGTACAACATGGCTTCACCATGGCCTTTCTCGGTCTGGGGAATCGATGTCATCGGCATAGTCACACCAAAAGGGTCAAATGGGCATGGATATATTCTGGTAGCAATTAATTACTTTACAAAGTGGGTGGAAGCTCAGTCCTACGCCATTTTGAAAGCAGCGCATGTGGCTAAGTTCATCTGAAACAATATCATTTGCCGTTATGGGGTTGCAAACGAGATTATATCAGATAATGGTTCCCACTTCAAGAAGGAAGTGATTGACTTGTTGGAGAAATACAACGTGACTTTCCATAAGTCATCTACATATCGACCACAAACCAATGGAGCTGTTGAGGCTGCCAACAAGAACATCAAACAGATTCTATAGAAGATGGTTGACACCTATAATGATTAGCCAAACAAATTGCCATTTGTGCTCTAGGGCTACATAATTTCAATCCAGACATCTACAGGGGTAACTCCTTATTCTCTTGCTTGTGGAATGGAAGCTGTTCGGCCGATCGAAATAAAAGTCCCGCCACTATAAGTTATGGCTGAGTGTCAAATAGTAGAGGCAGACTGGCAACAAAGCAGGTTCGAAGAACTAATGTTGTTTGATGAGAGAAGGCTGAAAGCATTGTACCATGTTCAGGGTTATTAACGCAGGACTGCTAGGGCTTTTAACAAGAAGGTTAAGTCTAGGAATCTCAAAGAAGGGGATTTGGTGCTGAAAGACAACCGAGCTCCCATCCATGGCCTTAGGGGCAAGTTCAGACCCAATTGGATTGGTTCTTACATCATCAAAACTATCTGGTCGGGTGTAGTTGTTATTCTCATGGACTTGGATGGCCTAGAATTTTCCTAACCGATCAACATAGAAAAGTTGAAGAAATACTATCCCTAAGAGGCTCGCTAGGCCGAAAACCTGAAAGGGCAACCTAGGCAAAAATTAGAGCATGAAAAATTGGAAATAAAGAAAAGTTGAGCTCACAAGGTTGAAAATCCTAAAGGGCAGCCTTGGCAAAAGTTAGAGCACAAAAGGAGAGTGTTAATACTCGAGTGAACCTGAACCAAACTACGTAAGGCCCGATTCCCATCTTTAGGATACGTAGGAACTTCATCCTAATGTTCGGCCGTAAAACACCTCCAACTCAACTGTCCTGTCCATGTGTTGATCAGGTCATCTTTGTCCATTCTTTACCTGAGAGTTCGGTTGTGATCTTTACTCTGAGAACTGGTTACAATGCTGAGTAGTGTTATTCAAACAAGGGGCAATTTGTGATCTTCAGATTCGGGGTTGTACATCTCAAGGATTGATTCCATGTGTATCAAATGGTGGTCCTTATCGAAAATGGCTTTGAAAAGTTTTGATAAAAGTTGATTTTGCTCAAAATTTACCTTTTCCAACTTAGACCGTTTTGGGCCAAAAGGAAAATTTTCAGTGCTCACAACTTTAATTTCATTGATTTCAATACAAAATTCTCCAACTCTTGATACAAATCAAAGTTGCTTTTTTTACATTCGTAAAAACTTAAAAAGTAAGATCAAAGCAATAAACTAGGGGCATAGATGAGTCAGGTGTTCCTACATCCCCCGCTCGCGCTTGTGGAAGCTTCTGATGCCAAAGTGGACCTGGTTTGTGCCTTATTCTCGAGCTAAGTCAGACACTCGCTAGAAAGGGCACAGCTGAAACTAGGAGCAGAAGCCAGAAGTTCTCTTGTCCACCAAGCAGTGAGGTACCTAGGCAAATATGAACCTCAAATTGGGAATGAAATTGGGTACTCTACCCCCACCTCTAGACAAGTCTGATCATGTCCAAACTGACGTCTGAATTGGAACGAAAAATAGAACACACAGTGTGTCAGACCAATCAGCTGAATGCCAGGTTGCCGAGTCATGCTGTAGCTTATTTCGGTCAAATTAAGCTAGGGGCAACGCCAAGTAATGTCAGCAACAGACCTGTTGCACATCCAGTGGCACCACCATCCTTCATTTGGGAAATCGACTAGTTGTTGGCAGAAAAAGTATGCTCGTGCTGAGTATGCAGGGCAAGAGTCCACTACTTTCAGCTTGTCCATTAGCCACATCTGGGGAGGGATGAAAGAAAAGAGAGATTAAAGAATAGAGATATGTATGTTGAGAGAAAAGTGAGAAAAGGGCTTTGAGAGAAAAACAGAGCATGAATGTCGAGTGATGTGAGAAACACATATTAGAAAGGGTGGGAAGCATCACCTGAAGAAGTAGTGGACTTCCTACGAATTTGCTTGTCTCTCACCGATGAAAGGCGTCTAAGCCCATCAAAGTCTTGGCCAATGTCAAACCAATGCAACTCTTGCCCTCTTTCAGGCCTTGTGCGACTTCAATTAGCAGAATGCTAGACCCTCCGAAACTAGGGGCACAAAGGAAATGGGTCAACATACATAAAAAAAGGGCATGTTGCCAGAAACCCCACCAAAGAAGATTACCTCGGTCATCGACTTCAGAAAATCGGTGAATCAAGTTGGGAATATCCAGCTCTCCGTTGTGAACCAATGATCGAGCCTCATAAAAGTGAGCCCACACATCCATCCCAAAGCTTGGATGTGGCCAAAACGGGGCTGAGGTATGATTTCCTCATCGCGCCGGGATTCCATTAGCACTTGAAATTCTTCGATTGTCGGGCATATCTCTTGTCCCCCAAAGCTAAAGACGTTTGTAATCGGGTTCCAACATCTAGCCATGGCATAAAGGAACGGAAAACAAAGCGGAGAACGACTTAGCAGGAAAAATGCATTTATGCCGAAACCCCAGAAATTCACCTTTTCCAAGCCATCTAAAGTTGTAATCCAATTCGAGAGTTTTTCGGCGAAAAACAACTCCATTTGTGAAGAATTTGCAGCTGAAATGAAGAAACTACGAAGTTCAACCATTTATAGAGGATAAGGCAGTGAGTGGAAGCCAGATGTGAACAATTTGGAGGTCCTGTACATCGATGGCCGGCAAGGCTCATTGATGGCTGGCAAAGAACATTGGTGGCCGGCAGGCTACCTCATATGGCTGGCAATCACCACTCATGGTCGACAGTCTCTCGCTTTGACCTACTGTCCTTCTTTGTGCTGAACAGTGCTAAAAGCATGTGTTTTGTTCTGCTCTGTGTGTGTTTTAGAGTCTTGTTTTGAGTCCTTTTGGGCTTTAGCAAGTTTGTTGAGTTCTATTCATTTTATTTTGCTTATTGAGTTGTATTTTTGTTGTTTTGTTTATAGAGTTGTTGTCGTTTTGTTTATCGAGCTGTTGTGTTGTTTATCGAGTTGTATATTGCTTTTCATTATAGTTGTTGGTCGGTTCACTACCCGATTAAGAATGTTGTGCCAATATAAGTGTTCAGTTTTCATTATCAAATTCAATCTGATTTCCATGTTATGTGGTGCTCATGATGCAAAATACAAGGCTTTTTAAAAAAAAAATAAATAAATAAATAAATAATTGGTTTTCATTCCGATCATGGTTGTTTTTACAAAAGTACAGTACAAGTTTTTAAAGCAAATAAAACCTGTCTGAAGCTGTATAATGTGCTAAATCTATAAACAAAAAGAAACTAAGAAAAAATACAAAAATCAGCACTGGTCGCCTCAGGCTCGAGAGGCTCTCTTCGTCTTTTTCCTCGGAGGAGAAGACTTTGGGGCACTGTCTCCGTCGGTGCCACTATCTGAACCTGGACCGGAACCCGAGCCGATGTCATCATCGCTCTTCACCTCAGAGCTTGCCTCGGCATCGCCTCCACTCTCAGAACCCTAGCCGGCGTAATCACCTCCACTCTCAGATGACTCTGAATGCTGACTTGCTGCCTCCTCAGAGTCGTTCGTCTCAGCATCATCATCACTCAGAATGGGCTCTGAAGGCCCGCTCCCATCTCGAGTGCCCTTGGCTCTACCTTGGCTGTGTGCCGGAGCCTGTTTCTTTCTCCTCTTTGCTACTGGAGGAGGTACTACTGGTGTGGACGCTGTAGCTGTCACTGGTGCCATCGGTATGGGTGGAATTTAAAAAGATAGTTGTTGTGTACCAGTTGTAGCATATGTATCAGATACAAGCGTAACATGAAAAATGAGTATATGCCGAAGTCAAATATAGTGTATGAATACAGTATGCAAGCGCAGTGTGTCAGATGTGGTCTATCGATGCAATACATCACTACAGTTTGGGAAGTTTTCAGTTGAAATGTTAGTGTCAATGTGTCAGTGGAAATTTGATGCCTGGAATGTAAGATTGAAAAATTACCCGAACACCGTAGAGGTTGAGCAGCCTCTCTCTCCTCTGTACCATCCTTATCAGCGAGGCTATCAACAAGGCTATCATCTTGAGGGCGCTCCGGTATACTCGATCGATGCTTGTAAGTGCAGTTTGGATGATCAGTATTTGCAAATTAATATATCTGAAATGACACATAGAGTGCAAGAGCTAAAGTGTGGTTCATATCGGAGTCGGGCCTCGGACCCTGACAAGTTCATGACTAGCCGCTGTGGGCTCGATCGGGATTTGGTATTCATCCCCAGTGTGTCGCCAGCAAGTCAGCGTAGTGGGAAGCTCTGGCCAATCAGCCCTCTGGCTTGCTCAGGAAGCCCCTCTGCCCCGGGCCTTGCTCGCCCAGGTCACTCTGCGCCTCGCTCTCGTGGCAGGAGCCCTCGCTTCGTTATCTCCATGAACACCAATCAGGGGTGGCATCAAGTGTGTCAACATAAAAGCTCCATAGTCACCCTCTGCACGGAAGAAGTCGGCGTCGTGGCCCACTATGAACTGGATGACCTCCTCAATAGATAGGCTCTCTGTGGACCGCATGGACTTTGCTGGAGCCATTAGGACGATCGGGTCCGGTAGGCCCATAATCTGGCACACGAAGCGCTCACCCAAGAACCAGGCCTTGCAGAGCGGACCCTCAAGCAGAATGCAATAGCAGGAGACAGCCCAAGCACCAGCAAACTAGTCCCGGACCCCCCTGGCATCAAGGTATGCCATGTAATCTGCAAATAGAAGTTGTACAAATTATTAGTTGTTGTCAGTTGCTAAATGAACAGTTTCAAAGCAAAAATGACTGTGTTTCGAATTATCTCATAGGCAGCTACTGTGTCGAAGTACTGCCTGAAGAATGTGAAAGGCTCATGGGTCCTACGGCAAAGCTAATCGTCATATATCCATGAATAGGGGACTGTTAACGGAAGCTCCTCGACAGGCTCCAGGGCGAGAGTCGGAAAGTATGCGTATACCCATAGTTGTAGGGAAAATGTAGCAATATGTGATCAGTACAGTATCGAGTAGATGCAGAAAGTGCAAAATAGAAAGCACAGTGTGTGAACAGTGTTTGAGCAGGTACAGAAATACGAAGCAAAAAGCATGTGTTGGAATAGATATAAAGTAGGAACTGTAAAGAAAATATAAAGTACAAAGAGGGAACTAAGATGTGTACCTCCCAGGCTCACCAGTAGCCTTTAATCAAGTCACCCTGCAGATGGGAGGTAGAGCTCATATATCCATACAGTGTGGTGAGGCCAGCTCTGCCCTAGTCATAGAAACGAACCCGAGAAAGGGTCACCGGGCACTCAGCAAATGCAAGCCTACAATATTCCACCTATTTGAAAACAAGGTGGTACCGAAGACAAACATTATGAAGCCCTTGGAGTACTGCTCAATCTCCTTTATCATCTTGGGCTTGGTCCCTTTGAATTGCTCAGCGAACCAAGTGTATCTAACCATACCCCTCTGGTATATGGGTAGGTATGCCCCTAGTAGCTCAAACTAGGCTGCCTCCCACTTCTCGATTTCTATATCGATAGGGATCGGATTGTCCCCTACGTCTAAGCCGGTGATCATGGCAAAGTTGTAAAGAGTCATCGTCATCTCCCTTGCAGTAGAAAAGTGGAAGGAGTTGGTGGTATCCCACCACCATTCCACCAGTGTGTAGACACCCCATTTTTGACCGACCTTAAGACTCAGACATCATCGAATGAGCGCTCGGTGATGGTGCATGTTGTGCTCGTTTCGAGGTTTCAGAGTTTTGGCTAAGAGCCTCGCCTCCGGGCCTCTGAACTCTTTGGTGCTTCAGCTCGATTTGTGGACCGAACTTTGTTTCTCTTCCTGGAGGGAGGGAGAGGTCTTGTAGACCATCTCTTTGTGGTCGTAGACCACTTTTCCTGTTTGGAGACTAGTTTATGATTTTCGGAGCCTTCGGCTGCGCGCCTTGGCTCGGGATCCCTTAACGTTCTCCGTTTGGCGTGGTTTTTGAACCACACCTTGTTGCCTCTACCTAGAGGAACACTGTGGTCTGGAAGACCACTTTTGTGGTGGCATACCACTTTTGATGCTCGTAGACCAGTTTTCAAGGCTTTTGGCCGCGTGTCTTGCCTCTCGATCTCTCGTCTTGCATCCGCTTTGGTTTGTTTTTGTTACAAACCTTGTTTTCCTTGTTTGGAAGGTGGTACAAGGGTGGGAGACCACTTTTCCTTCTGCCAACCAATTTTCTGGTCGGATAACTGGCTTGCTTGGTCTTTGGGCCACATTTTCTGGTCGGCCACCACACCACTAGCTTTCTTTCATGCTCTAGACCTCTCCCATTTATGGCTGACTAGTTTTTGTCTTGGGAGACCACTTGAAGTGGTCGGCCGACCACTTTAAGTAGCAGGCCGACCACTTCAAGTGGTCGGCTACTTTTTGGCACCTTTTTGGAGATATTTTCCTCCAGCTGGCACAGTGTAGACACCCCATTTTTGACTGTCCTCAAAACTTGGACGTCACCGTTTGAACACCCGGTGATTATCCATGTTTGTGTTCGTTTGGAGTTCCCGGAGGTCTCGGCTACGTGCCTTGCCTCAGGATCTCCGAACTCGACCGTTTTGTGTCTAGTTTTGCACCAAACACTTGTGTTTTGCCTTGGAGGGGCAGGGAATGCCTTGTGAGGCATCCCCACACATCACCGGCCATGGCTAGAGGCCACCGGCTGGTGTTTTGTTGCCATCAAAAATGTATATTGCCGGTCGGCACTCTTTGTTGCCGGTCGGCAGTCCATTTTGTCAAAATGACAATTTTGAGCAGCCAACTACTGTTCATCTGCTTTTGCAGATATTTTAGGACAGCTGTGTGGCATTTGATTCCCCTCCATACACGTGTATGGAGGAATGCTCCTCTTGTAAGCTTATTGAACAAGCTTTACAAGATGGTTTTGCCTATAAGAGGAGAGCTCTTCCTTTGGCTTTAGGGGTTGGAGAATTTTGTGAGAAAAACATAGAGGAGAGCTCTGGTTCTAGGGTTAGAAAGTTGTAACTATTCTATCTCTCTTTTTCTCCCTTTTATGTTCTAGGTGCTTTTGTCCATACTATTGCACATAAACACCTAGTCTTTCACCTTTCCTTGGCTTTTGAAGGACCAGAGGTTTGTTCTTAGTGTTCTTGGCTGGATTGAAGCTCAAGGAGGCAACAAGATCATCTTTTGTGAAGAGGTCTACAAGGGTGAGACACTAGCCCCTTTTATCCCCATTTTTGCATAGCTTATTAGCCCATCTTAGAACTATTTTTGTGCTTAGTGTATAACATAAAAAAGTTCTGTTTTTGGGCCCTCTAAATTGTTTGTTTAGAGTGTTTTGTGGTTTGGAGGTGTTTGACCACCCTTGAGCCTTGAGAGGCCCCACTTTGTGCCATTTTTGGTGAGCTCCGGGACTTTGGTGCTTGGGCCTCCTCACCACTGAAATCTTGAGGGATTTCAGTGGTGAAGATGGTGCCTTGAAGTCTCAAGAAGGAGAGGGTCCCCCTCTCCTTGTTGTCCTTGAAAAGGACCAATTTTGGCCTCTTAAGGGAGCATTATGTTTAAAGGTTTGTTGATCATGCCATGGCTGTATTTTATGCTTATATTGTCATGATTTAACTTTGTATTAAGTTGGTTTTGGTACACCATGCATGCTTAGCATACCTACCATGTAATGCCATGTTATTGCCTTAATATGCCTTAGGTTGTTAGCCTTCATTCTAGCATGTTTTAGGCTTAACCTTGTGAAGGTTTTGTGTTTATTTTGCCATGTTTAAGGTCTGTCCATTGTTGTTTGGGTCGATCATAGCTTGCATTGTATGCCCCCTTTGCATTTTGGGCTTGTTGGCCTTAAGTATGTAAGTGTATAGCATGCTTTGCTTTGTTTTGATTTGGTGGTTTGGCACCGCTTGTAGTACCATTTCAGTCCTTAAGACATGCTTGTATGATTGCCTTGGTTGTCTCTTTGTTACTTTAAAAGGTTGTGCCTTATGCTCCATGTTTTGGCCATTGTGCATGCCTTTGGACTTGAGCCACTTAGATGCCATCTAGGTGCACCTTTGGCTTTGTTCAAGCCTTCTTTTGACCTGTTTTAAGTCCCCTTAGCCTTGTGAGGCTTGGTGGACTTGACCTTAGTTTAAGCCTCCATGGATTGTCCTAAGTACTTGGACCATTTGCATGCTAATGTTTGTCTTGTTTGAGTTGGTTTGGCACCCCTTATAGCATGATTTCAAAGCTTATGTTGCATGCCTAGTGTCCATGTTATGCTTCTTTTAAGTGTGCTTGAGAGTTGCTTGTTTAATGCCTAAGTATTGGTCCAATTTACTTGCATGCGTGTATGTGTGTTTGGCCTCACTTCCTTAGCATTTTGGCCACTGTTTTGGGCCTATTTAGAGCTGCCTAAATCATGTTTAAGTCCATCTTTTCATTAGTTTGCATTGCCTCATGCTTGCTTGTATGCTTGCATAAGTGCCTTGCCATGCCATGTTGCATCCTTAGCTTGCATGCCTAGGTTGCATTGCATCTTGCATGCATGCTTTGTCCCTTGATTAGTGATAGGGATTGGGCTTTGGTTTGTTTGTTTGCATTGCATTTCATTTGAAATGAAAGATATACACTTGGCCTCTTGGGCCATCACGCATTCAAATGCGCGATTGGTGGTCCAAGAACCAAGGACCATGCCCCTTTGAGTTGTACACATGATAAGAGGCTTGGTTGGTGCATACATGGTTTGGATTGCATTGCCATACAAGGTTCTGCCCTCTGCTGCTGTGAGTTGCAGGTTCTGCAGGAACTTTTTGCTGACCGGCAATATTTAGTGTCGACCGGCAATGTATTGGTGGCCGATAGCCTCATTTCCAGCCGATGATCACATGCTGCAGCCGGTGGCCATTCTACTCAGCCGATGGTGATCTCTGAAGAAGCATCTCTGAGACTTTGGCAGTCTTCAGAAGGGCAGAGCAGGGAAAACAGAGGCAGACTATGCATGGCAGTGACTTTCCGAGCGAAACCGAGCATGTGTTGCATTGGGCCCTCTTCCCGAGGCGGTTTACTGCTTTAATTAGATTAATTAATTTGCTTAATTAATTTAATTGGTCTGTAATAATTTAATTAGCTAGAGTAGTTAATTCGTTATTCGGACTGTATTATTCTTTTGATCCCTCCGAGCGAGGGCAAATCTGTAATAAGTGTGCGTGTGTGTGCATGTCTTCCAATCCCCACTTCTTTCTTCCCTTTTATTTACCTGCTTATGATGGTAGGTTAGGGCATATTTAAATTAGCATACCTTATGTTATGCATGCGTGCATCCATACATTTGTCTTACATGCACCGGGCTCGACGCATCATGCTAACTGCATTGTATTTCAGTTCCAAATTGAATACGTGTTATCCGTCGCATTTCACATGCCATGTTTAGGATAGCCGAGCCTATTATAGCTGCATTTTGCCTGTGATACATTAGCCATTTTTAACATGAACTAGGATCATGCATGATTACTAACTAGTTTCTGTTTTGGCACGGAGTACTAGGTAAGCTTTTATGCTTTAGCATACCGCATGCGTGTGAGTGTTGCCATAATTGCATGATTACCATGAGGCTAGCTGCTTATGTGATATAACTGCTTGAATGCCTGTGGATGGAGGTTGAATTGCCTAAATTGGAATAACGCATTAAAACTGTGAGTTTTAAGCCCACTTGATAGTGGCAAAACCATCTTTTCTAAAGCCCACTTGAGGGTGGCAAAACCTGCATTTTAGCCTACTTGCGAGTAGCAAACCATTTTCACAAAACAAACATGCAATGTTTCGTTCCAATTTAGGCGATTTGGTCTATACTTGTTTGCCGTGCGCATGACATAGTAATTCTAGGCTAATAACCGATATAAGAACATATAAAGTTTTCAAAACAAGATATCATGGTTAGTAGAGGCCGGTCTTCGAACTGGGCGAGAGGGGGTGCTTGTAGCTGACCTTCCCCAATCGTACCCAAGCTCCCGAACCGAGGCAACCTTGGTGATGACGGACACGTGGCCTTTGGCACCGAGTCAGGGTTTCCTAAATTTCCCAAAATAAAATATTTAGGTGGCAACTCTGTACCTGGCAAAGCAGTCCATGTTTGGCACTTCTTTCAAAATCTGTTTTCTCAAAACGATTTGCCAGATTTGGACTCTTCGGTTCAGATCAAGAACCGTGACAATTTGAGTCCTGAACTGTAGTAGACCCACAAATGAACAGAACGGGATTCACCCTCCCGGGACGTTCGGAGACGTCTACACACAGCTAGAGGGCATTAGAGCTATCCTCCATACACGTCCATACACGTGTATGGAGGGATTTGTTTGAAGCTTAGCTTCTCCAAGAAGCTTTGCCTTTTAGTTTCTATAAGAGGGAGGCTCCTTCTCCCTCCTCTAGGTTCAGAAACTTGAGGCTTGAGAGATAGATATACACTTGTATCTATTCTTCCTTGTTTGTTCCCATTTTGTGCCTTAAAGTATTATTTTGTCTTAGTTTAACACACAAACACACACTCAAACACCTTCCTTTGGTTGCTGAGGTGCTAAGGGGTTGTTTTTGGTGTTCTTGGACCGGTTTAAGCTCAAAGAACATGCTGGAGTTGCAGTTGTAAAGGAGGTCTTCAAGGGTGAGTATTTGACCTTTAAATGCCCCTTTCTTGCTTAAGCTTTTAGACCTTCTTGCATATGTTTTTAATCTGAACTATTAACTAGAAAAAGTTCTATTTTTGCATGCTTAAAATAGTTGTTTAAGGTCACTTTTTCGTTTGGGGTGATTTACCCCCTCTTAGGCCTTGTTAGGCCTTGTTTTGAGCCATCCCTTTAGACTCTTGTTGAACCCTTTGCATGACCTTTCTACCACTGAAATCCAGAGGATTTTCAGTGGTGGAAAGGTGGTTTTGGTGTCCTAAATAGGAGAGGGTCATCCCCTCTCCTTGTATTTTGTTTACTTGCTTCATATGCCTCATGTTTGAGCATCTTTGTTAAGCTTTTGTTGGCCATATCTTAGCTTGTATTTGTGGTTATTTTGCTGAGGCATACTACTGTTTTTGCTTGGTTTGGTCACTCCATGCAGGGTTAATACACTTGTAGTGTAAATCACACAAACTAGCTTTGTATGCTTCATGAAGTAGCATGTCATTCTAGCTTGTTTTCTTTCCATTTCAGCATGTTATTGATGATGTTTTAGCATGCCATGACTCTATTTTGGGTGGGTTTGTGGGCCTCTTGCATGCCCCATGCACTTGTAGTGCAATTCCATGAAATAGCCTAACATGCATCATGCTTTGACATGTCATTCTAGCATGCTTTTGGCTTAACTTCAAGAAGCTTTTGTCCATGTTTTAACATGCTTTAGGTCTGATTTTGGTTGTTTTGGCCATGCATGCCATGCTTTGTATAGCTATAGTGCATTTTAGCTTGTTAGCTTTGTGCATCAAGTCCCCTAGCATGCTTTACTTGGACTATTTGAATGATTTGGCATCATTTATAATGTGATTTCAGTCCATGTTTCATGCTCATTCATTTGCATTTATCACTCATTCAATGCGTTGGAGGGATTGCCCCTTTATGCCTTAACATGAGCCATTGCGTATGCCTTCATGCCTTAGCTTGCGAGCCATCATTTCAGTGTTTATTTGGGGTTATTATGCGATGATATAACTTTGATTTTTATTGGTTAAGTCATCCCATGCTTGGTCTTAATAGGTGTAGTGTAATCCACCTTATTTGCCTTGTATGCATCATGCCTTATGCCCTTCATGCTAGCTTATTTTGGCTTCCTTCCATGCATGCTTTAGACTCATTTTGACATGTTCTAGGACTGCTTCGGGTTGCCTTTGCCACATGCTTCATGTTTTGTATACTTGTCGTACAAATGCTCTTGCTTGCCTCAAGCTTTGAGCACCATTGGATGCTTCATTTGTGTTGTGTACATGATTTGGCATCACTTAACATGACATTTCAGAGCATTTAGCATTGCCATGTTCCTACCTCAATCATGCTTTAAGTGCCTTTGAGTGTTATGCATTGTTGCCTAGTTTATACCTTAGCTCGTATGCTTGCATGGCTAGGCCTTTGGGCCCTCGTCTCAGCATGTTTAGGTCCTTATTTTGACCTACTTGAGCTCTGTCCATGCTTAGTTCATGCATTTGTGCCATGTATTGCATGCCTCCTTTGTAGTCCTCTTTACTAGCTTCATGCTTTAAGGACCCTAGCATGCCATACTTGTGTTGTTTGAATGATTTGGCATCATTTCTTACCTTATTCCAGTGCACTTAGTGTTGTTACACTTCCATGCTTTTCACTCTTTAAGTGTTCTTGAGAGTTGCACCTTAGTGCCTTAATTGGTGAGCCAATCGGCATGCATGCTTGTATGTGTTTTTGGTGCCATCATTTTAGCATTATGGCCTCTGTTTTGGTATGGCTGAGGTCTACCCACATTCAATTTAAGCCCATTAAGTATTGTGTATGCCATGTCACATCGCATTGTGCATGTTATGTTGTTTGCATTGCGCATGCCATGCTCTTGATTCGCATTGTGTATGCCATGATCATATTGCATTGAGTATGCCATGTTAGTCATTGCATTGTGTATGCTAGTTAGCATTTGCATTGTGTATGCTAGTTGTCATGAGCATTGTGTATGCTAGTATGTTAATTGCATGTTTGCCTGCTTATCCCTCCCATGTTTGTATGCTTGAGTCGCATTGTGCATGCCATGTTTTGTGTTGCATTGTTGTTTGGAATAGGTGTCAGTCCAAACACAGGAAATGAGGGATGTTTCATATTTAAAGTGATGAAACGTGCCTCAATTCTCGGTCGTCGACACTCTTGATCATACATGATAGAGTTTTAGGCTTTATGTGTTTACTTGTGCATTCATTTTACATGGAATTGTGCAACTTCACCTCTCGGTCATCATGCATTGAAATGCGCGATTGGTGGCCCGAGGGTCGAGAACCATACCCCCTTGAGTTCATGACATGATAGGGGGGTGGTTGTGCACACATATCTTGTAAATACATTGCCATGCCCTTTCTTGCTCTCTGTTGCAGCAAACTGGAATTCAGCAGCAACTGACCGGCCAGCCAGAAAAACTAGCTGGCAAACCACTTTTCTGGTTTTTCAACAACCAAAAGTGGGTGGCAGGTGTCTGGAGAGACCAGAAGTGGTCGGCCACCCTCCCACAGGTTTCCCTAGGTGGAGTTTCAGCTTTTCTGGAGCTTGGTGCAAGTTTCTGAGAACAAATGAAAAAAGAGGCAAATCGGGGCATCGCATTGGATTTCTAAACAAGGCGACTGAGCATGCATCCAGTCTTCTCCCTCTGAGAAACTCCTGTTTTACTGCTTTCCTTAGCTGCCATGCTTAGATAGCTAGCTTTTGTTTTGGTTTGTACCCTTAATAGTTAATGTGTTTAGCTATTTCAAATTGTTTTGTAATAGTTAGTTAACTAGGATTAGTTAATTAATTTGTTGTTCAATAATTAGTTTAATTAGCTTAGATTAGCTAGTTAGCTTCTTATTCGGTCCCTCCTTCGAGAGGGCGCATTATTGTAATAAGCGTGCGTGTGTGTGATGCATGTCTTCCAACCTCTATTTCTTTCTCCCTTTTACTTAACCGCTTATGATGGTTAGTTTTAGGGCATATTTCATTCAGCATACCTTATGTTCGCATGCGTGCATCCATTCATCTGTCTTGCATGCACCGGGCTCGGCGCATCATACTAATTGCATTGTATTTCAATTCCGATTTGAATACATGTATCAAGTTGCATTTCATATGCCATCTTAGGTAGCCGAGCCTATTTTAGTTACATTTTCGCATGTGTTGCATTAGCCATCTTAACATGAACTAGGATCATGCATGATTTCTAACTAGTTCTTTGTTTTGGCTCAGAGTACACTGTGAGTGTTTACGCTTTAGCATACTGCATGTGTGTTAATGTTGCCATGAAAGCATGCTTGCCATGAGGCTAACTGCTTATGTGATATAACTGCCTGAATGCCTGTGGGTGAAGGCTGGATTACTTGAATTGGAATAATTCATTGAAAATCGCGTTTTAGCCTACTTGCGAATAGCAAACTTCAAACCGTTTTCAAATGAATGTGCAATGTTTTGTTCCAAATTAGGCGATCTAGTCTACACTTGTTTGTTGTGCGCATCACATAGTAAGATTAGCTAATTAATCGGAATAAGAACACATGTGTTTTCAAAAACAAGATATCATACTTAGTACAGGCCGATCTTTGATCGGGCGAGCGGGGGTGCTCATTAAATGACCTTCCCCTCTCGTACCCAAGTTCCTGAGCCGAGGCAACTTTGGTGATGACGGACACGTGGCCTTAGGCACGAGTTAGGGTTTCCTAAATTCCGCCAAAATAAAATATTTAGGTGGCGACTCTGTATCTAGCAAAGCAGTCCATGTTTAGCACTTCTTTATAAAAATCAGTTTTCCAAAACGATTTGCTGGATTTGGACTCTTTGGTGATTTATCGGTCTTACATCGCACATTGTAAGATTAGATTCAGAACCGTGACATTTGAGTCCAAACTATAGTAGCTTAGAGAACAAAACAAGAATTCGCGCCCCACCTCTCGCAGGCACGTGCGGATATTCGGAGAGTTCCCGACAGCGCGTCCACACAGTGCTCCTAGGAAGGGATGGCTCGCGGTGACTCGAGTCAAGCTAGAGCAGAAGAGGCCGAAGCCCATCTCGTCAATGATGTCTCGAACTCCAGCTCAGAGCTCGTCATACCAGTCTCGAGTAGTTGTAGCACCGTAGCCTCTAAAGGCGCGGGACTCACCCTGTGGCAGAGAACAAATACATCAGATGAGGACAGTGCATGAAATGCATCAGATTAAGGCAGTGTATGAGATACAATCAGATGAAGGCAGTGCACAATCAGATATAAGGCAGTGTATGAAATGCAATCAAGTGAATGCAATACAAGGCAGTGCAAGAATTCCAAGTAACTAAAGGAAAAAAATGCATGAAAATAGGGTGCTTACCTCAATGGCAATAGACGACAAGTGAGAATCCGACTCCCTCAACGAAAGGTCCTCTGGTGCGCCGCAAACAAACTCAATGAAGCATCTGATGCCTCCAGAAGTGGGCAATATGTGTGTCTGTGGGTGATATCTGATCGAAAGGTCATACCCTTAGTGGTAGCGGCTCTAGCTCGTCCTCGGGCTCAAACTCCGCCTCTAAGTCAGCCTCAAGGTCAACTTTCAGCTCCTCTACCTCCGGCATTGGTGGAACTACTAGGGGAACCTCTAGAGGAGCCCCGTCACGAGAAATCTTGTCCACCATCTGAAAATAGGTGCTAGATGGGTAGAAAGTGGTGAAAAATGAAGAAAAAGTGTAAACTTGGAAAAAGTCAAACCCTAGGAGAGAGAAAATGGAGAAAAAAGTCAAAACTGGGAAAGGTGCACAAAACTCGAGAGAAACTTGAGGGAAATGAGCCTAGAATGGTGGAAGTGAGAAAGGAAGCACCAAAATCAAATTTCAATTGGTTCAAAGTGAAAGAAATAAAGAGATTTTAGCGAATCAAATTTGCTTGGGGCGTTGGAAAACGCGTAGAAAGTGAAAATCTAGAGAGGAGTGTCTAGAAGAGAAGGAGGAAGTTTTCGAACAAGAGGGTGTGAGGAAATGAGCCCTAGTGGCTCATATTTAAAAACCTGAACCAAATTGACCAAAAAACCGTCGCACTGCCATTGATGGCTGGCAAGGCTCATCGATGGCCGGCAAGGTTCACTAATGGCTGGCACCTGGCCAGCAGCCTTCCCTTGTGGCCGGCAGGTGGCCGACAACTTTCTTTGGGGTTCTGATGCTGTTTTGTGTCCTTGGTTTCCAAGAATTAAAGGGATTGTTCAATGTTGAGTTCAAAATGTCTCTACAGAAGCTCAAAACTGTGTTTTCAGTGCCCGATGTTTGTCACTTTTCAACATGAACGAGGTGTATCCTTTTAAATATATTGTAACTCTTCCAAGAGGTAAATCAGAAGTTACCTTTGCGTTTGTTTTCGTCGAATCATGCTTTAGTATCTCGCATTGAACATGCATTTCTCATTCGTTGTCGCATGGAACATGTATTTACTTTGTGGCATAGAAAGTGTATTTCACATATGTTGTTGTAAGATGTGCATTTCGCGGGAATTGCATGTGCGTCTTGCATTCGCTCTTGAATCATGCATGGAATATACGTTTGTTTTGAATTACGCATGGACTATGCATTCGTCTTCATGCATGGACTATGAATTCGCTCTTGTATCACGCATAGAATATGCTTCCGTTACCAATCATGCATAGAATATGCTTCTGTTTTTGTTTCTCGCATGGAACATGCCCTATGGTTGTTTGTCTTGCATAGAACATGCATTCCTACTGAATTACACTTGTTAAGTCTCTTTCCTATGCATGTACGATATTGTATGTGTGGTTCATTCAGAGAAGTTCCAGGTACAATCATTCGTGCCCTTCGAAATGCATCTTTTTACCTCTTCTCCTCTTGCGTGAGACGCGTTAGGATTGCTTCAGTTAAAAACATTCGGGTGCGTCCTGGTGTTCGCACCAACCCCTTCGGTTAAAAACATTCAAGTACGTCCCGGTGTTCACACCACCCCCTTCGGTTAAAAACATTTGGGTACGTCCCGGTGTTCACAACACTCCCTTCGGTTAAAAACATTCGGGTGCATCCCGGTGTTCACACCACTTCCTTCGGTTAAAAACATTCGGGTGCATCCCGGTGTTCACACCACCCCCTTCGGTTAAAAACATTCGGGTGCATCCCGGTGTTCACACCACCCCCTTTGGTTAAAAACATTCGGGTGCGTCCCGGTGTTCATACCACCCCCTTCGGTTAAAAACATTCGGATGTGTCCCAGTGTTCACACCACCCCTTTCAATTAAAAACATTTAGGTGCATGCCGATGTTCACACCACCCCCTTTGGTTAAAAACATTCGGGTGTGTCCCGGTGTTCACACCACCCCTTCGGTTAAAAACATTCGGGTGCGTCTCAGTGTTCACACCACTCTTCGTCCTCACACGTGCAACGCATTAGGATTGTTTGTCTCAGTTTAAACATTCGGGTGCATCCCGGTGTTCACACCGTCCTTTCCCCCCTCACACGTGCAACACGTTAAAATCTCGATTGAGACCTTGGGTGTGTCCGACGGTTACGTCGCCTTTCACTTTTCCTGTGCATCGCGTAATCAAGCTTGCATAATTTTCTTACATCCTTTCTACGTGAAATGTAGTTTAGCCTCGTGTTTCTTGCGCATGGTGTGTGGTTTTCTTTTCGTGTTCGGAATTTCTATGCCTTGTTTCAGTTTGTTTAACTGTGGCATTTTTTCTTTGCATAGCATTTGCATTTAAATGTTTCATTGTATAGTTTCATTGCATGATCATAAGTTATGTTCTTGCATCATGCATATCATTTGCATTCTGCCCCAGAACTCGCTGGTTTGATTCCTTGCAAAGGGATACGTAGGCAGCCTGCGGGCGTAACCATTTTGTCTTTTGTCTTGATTGTTTGTCCAAGTCATACGACCTTGTCAAAATGGGTCGTCTTTGGGCTTTGACATTCACTAACGTCATTTCATGACTTCAAGTTCTGTCAAAGACGGGCAACTGTAGACATCCCATTTTTTACGGCCCTTCAAGACTTGGATGTCCTCGTAGGTACATCCGATGACGAGTCTATTTGCTAACCGAGCGCTCGAAGACCTCAGCGGAATGCCACAACTTTGAGCTTTTCAAACCCTGTATCCATTTTGTTTGATTTTTGGACCATGCCTTGGTCTTTCCAGTTTGCAATCTCTAGTGGCCTATTGGCCATCCTTGAAGGCTGCTGGCCATCACTTCTTGTCTGTCGACCATTGATGTGCCTTGCCGGCCATCATTGATGGCCGGCCGACCACCAGTGTTTTCTACAGATACTTTACGTCAGCTATTTGCACAGATGCTTACATCTGTCCACACGTGGAGGGCTAGATCTCCTTATATAGATTTCATGTTTTCTATATATAAGGACCCCCTCTCTCATGTTTTAGGGTTAGAAAAATTTTAGACTCAAAATATCTCTATCTCTCTAGATTTCTCTCTCTCTCTCTCTCTCTCTCTCTCTCTCTTTCTCTCTCTCTCTCTCTCTCTCTCTCTCTCTCTTACAATTTTGTGCATACTTGCCTAGTTATATCACTCTTTTGCATACACATCCTTAACCAAAATTAATCACCTTTGAGCTGAGGTCCCTTAAGGTCTTGCTGGAGCTCTTGAAGGTGGTTTTGACTTGTAATTGTGCCTAAAGTTGTGCTTGGCTTCAAGAGGTATAACACTTGTCTTGTAAACTTGTTTTAGTACACATGTTTCTCTATCTTTTTCCAATGTTTTTTGGGTCATTTTTGAGCTGTAAAAATCATTGTTTTAATGGGCTAAAATTGGTGTTTTAAGCCATTTAAGGTTAGAAGGATGTCTCACCCTTCTTTATTCTTTGCTTCTAAGGCTTTTGCACATTTGTTTCCCATTTTCAAACCAACCTTTTTTTGGGCTTTTAATCATTGAATTTCAGAGTATTTTCAGTGGCAAAAAACTTGTTTTGAAGTCCAAAATTGGAGGGGTTAGCCTCCCATCCTTATGTCTTGTTTGCTAGCCTAGTTAATTCTAAATGTTAGCCTGATTTTCTAGCATTTTGTAGCTATATTCCAGCATGTTTTTGCCTTTGTTTTAGATTTAGCTCTTTTTTGGGTAGTTTGGGTTAGTTAAGTCTTGTCATGCAAGGTTGTAGTGTAAAGGTCCTCACATGCTCGGTGTTTTAGGCCATTAGACACCCCTTGTTTGAGTTGATTGCACGTTTTGGTGTTGTTTTGCACGTTTTGGTGTTGTTTTGCACTTCATATCAGCACCTAAAGCTCTGCAACCTCCCTCATTTCTTCACTCTTTATTTGCTTTGAAGGTTGTTTCAAATTTGGGATTCTTTAAGCTTGAGATAGATGTTCATACTTAATGGTTTAATCCTCTGTTGAGGGTTCATTACCAACGGCATGAAACTTCTCTCATGCCTTAAACCACCCCTTGGTTGACACTTTTTTCACTTTAGAAAACTCTCACCAATGGACTTAATTGACTAAGTAATAGTTGGTAATTAAAATGAGTAAATAAAAATGGCAAGTAAAATTGTGCAAGGTACGCATTTGTTTATGTTGCATGTGTTCAATCGGACGTTAATTGAACACAAGGAGAATTGGGGCATTTCATACTCAAAGTGATGAAATGTGCCAAATTTCCAAGGTCTCTATTGCCCTTGATCATGCATGATAGGGTGATTGTTCTTGTGAGTCTTGTTTTGCATTTATTGAGCTTGCACATATTGAATCACAAGCCATCATGAAATGAAATTGCTTGGGTTGGTGGTTTCTGGCTTAAGTTTACAACTCCTTGGATTGTTTTCATGAAAATGAGGGATGAATTGTGTAGACAATCCTTGGAAATACCTTTTCTTTGCTCTGTTTGTCCTCTGTTGCAGCATGATGAACCAGTGCATCAGTGGCTGGCAGGCTACTATCCATGGCCTACAGGTGGCTAGCAGTGCACCATAGATGGCTGGCAGATGGCCGGTAGTCTTTACCAATGGCTGGTTGGCCACTGATGCAAACCTCAGAAGAATGTTACTAAGGTAGAGCAAAATGGTTTTGGAAATGTTCAACTCTGCAAATAGAGGCTTTCGAGAGCAAAACGGAGGTCTTTTCTGGTGGTATCCGAGCATGCGCATCTCCCATTTCCTGAGGCGGGGTAGTGGCAGCAGAGTTAGAGACTTTAATTACTTGGTTTGCTCACATTTGTGTTGTAACTTAATTAGTTAGCTTACTAGTTAATTCATTCAAGTGATGTAATAATTAGTTAATTAGATTAGCTATTTATTTCATTTGGTTTGTAATAATTAGCTTAATTAGCTTAGCCCTAATTAGTTGCTAGTTAGTTTTACTTTATTCACTCGGACTCTCCTTCGTGAGAGCAAATATGTAATAATGTGTATGTCTTCCAACCCCACGTCTTTCTTCCTTTATTTAATCGCTTTTGATGGTTAGATTTGGGACATGTTTCAATTAACATACCTTATGATTGCATACATTCATCTTGTATTGCATGCACTGAGGCTCGGCGCATCATTCAAACTGCATTGTCATTTCAATACCTTCTTTCAATACTTGTTTAACCACATGTTATTTAATTGAATCATATGTCATATTAGTAGCCAAGCCTATTAGTTGCATGCGTTGCATTAGTCATCTTGTATAGTTAGGAATCATGCATATCTTTCCAACTCATATCTTCTTAGCTTGGAGTACTAGGTGAGTTTTAATGCTTTAGCATACTTGCATGAGTGTGAGTGATTTCCATGACTAGCATGCTTTCCATGAGGCTAAATGCATACTTGTTAAAACTGCTTCAATGCCTGTGGATGAAGACTTGATGCTTGAATTGGAACGATTCAATGAATGTATGTTTTAAGCCCACTATGTCTAGTGGCAAATTAATAGTTTTAAGCCCACTTTATTGAGTGGCAAATTCCCAACTTTAAGCCCACCTGAGGTGGCAAATTCAAATCATTTTCACAAAACAAACATTAAATTGAATTGTTCCAATTCTTGCAATTCTAGTCTATACTTGCTTATGCTCATTACATAGTAAAGCTAGCCTAATAACCGGAACAAGAGCATATAATGTATATAAAAATCAAGCGGGGGTGCTCAATTCACGGCCTTCCTCTCTCATACCTAAGTTTCCGAGCCGAGGCAACTTTGGTGATGACGGACACGTGGCCTTTGGTACGAGTCATGGGTTTCCTAAATTTTCCCAAAAATAAAATATTTAGGTGGTGACTCTGTATCTGGCAAAGCAGTTCAATTTTGGCATTTTTGATTCAAAAATCAATTTTCCAAAAGATTTGCCAGATTTCGACTCTTTGGTGTTTATCAAATTCACATTGCACTTGTGAGATTAGATTCAGAATTGCGGGAGTCCGAACTGTAGGGCTTTCTTTCAAACCTTCTAAAAGGGGGCGCGAAAAAGCCGAGCTACACTCCACATATCTCAACAGACCACACGCTTTTCTGAGTGCTACTCCGGAAGGAATGCAGAACCTCTATCAAGTGTCACGCTTTATCGGTCACAAGCCATCAATTCATCATGTCATTCATTATTACAAATCATAGATTAAACTAACAACATAATTCCATAATAAGGGTAAAAGTTCATTTTTTGAAATAATTACAATTTGTTTCCCATGACATTCTTTACTTCTCAACATTAACACTAACTCCTTATATTCAATTATATTACACGATTGGTATCATTCATTTTCCAAAATTTATTAATTTAATTTCTATTATCAATTCCACCAACACAACCTTCGTATACCATAATCATTTTCACAACAATTAATTATCATCATTTATACTCATCTTAACCAATCATAAACTTAGATTTCAAGAATTTAAGGCCAATTGAAATAATTCATCATTTTAAAAATAAAATCCATAACTAGGGTTTGAAAAAAATTAGGGCTTTTTACTTTAAGCCACAAAATCATGTTCCAATTTTTCAAAACTTCCTTAAGTCCCATAAATCATAAAGTTAACTCCCTTGATTTGGAAACCATTACTTCATCTATATGCTTTAAAGAAAATCCCTTAACATGAGGTTTTTATGTAATACCAACATACCACTCATCTATCTATAAGAAAATATTGAAGAGAAGTAAACAAATCCCTACCTCTAGCAAGAAGAGGAAGAACCCTAAAATTCCAACTTCGATGAAACACAATCCGCTCAGATTGATAAGAAGCCCTTGCTGTGCTCTTCGTTTTTATATAAAGAACATTGGTGAGAATCTTACTTTAAGGAGATGAAATCTAAGCTTTTGTGAGCATAGAACTTAGCAATGGCTGGAGGGGAGGGGGGGGGAGAGAGAGAGAGAGAGAGAGAGAGAGAGAGAGAGAATCTAATAAGAATGAAGAAAAGTGACCCAAAAATGACTTTTAAAGACGCTGATCCCAAACAGACCGCTCGAACAAACATTTCATTGCTCAAGCGGTGAATGCAATCTCTCAGAAGTTTTACAAGTCTACAATGAAAATTCGGGAAGCCTCGCATCTTCGCTTGAGCGACCATTTGACCACTCGATCAATCACCCTAGACACAACTAGTCACACAGCACAGTTCCTAAGGCACTCCCAGCATATCAACCTTATTTTCATATGTAACCATTTAAGTAAATGCTTTCATTTAGCCTCTTACATTTATATTTCATTTACTTAAGTTTACAATATAAATAAGTAAATACCCCCCCCCCCATTTGGATTCAAAGAAAAATACAAAAAATATATATATATATATAATCCAATTAAATCAAAAAGTGAATCCCCCAGTTTTAGTATAAAAATAATTTTTAGACTGAAATTTGTAAGTTTGATGTTGAAGTAAAGTGATTAACACCCCATAGAAAAATCCTAGAAATTCAAATTAGACTATTTAATGTATAAAGAATAATTACCGCCAAAAATTATTTTCAAAATCATAAGTTTTGAAAAATCTAATTTTTTACACTTAGAAAATTTTCAGACCAAGTCCAATTTTTGACAGAAAACTTGGATTTTAACCCAAACCGTTACAAAGTTTGTGGGAGTAAATACATATTCTTAGTCCTGTATGTAGATGGCATTTTACTTGCAAGTAGTGATTTGGGTTTGCTACATGAAACAAATTTTGAATATTTTGAAATAAATGATATGAGTGAAGCGACTTATGTCATTGGCATATAGATTCACAGAGATAGATCCTGTAGGACATTGGGACTATCTCAAAGGCCTGCATTGAAAAAGTTTTGGAAAGATTTAATATGAACTCTTGTTCACCTTTTGTAGCACCTATTGTCAAAAGAGATAAATTTAGTCTAAGTCAATCACCATAAAATGATTTGGAGAAAGAACAGATGAAAAACATACCTTATGCATCTGCAGTAGGTAGGCTCATGTATGCTCAGGTCTGTACAAGACTTGATATTAGGTTTGTGGTAGGAATGTTAGGCAGATATCAAAGTACTCCAAGCCTTGAACACTGGAAAGCTGCTAAGAAGGCTATGAGGTATTTGTAAGAAACTAAGGACTACAAGCTTACATGCAGACATGCAGATTCACTAGAGGTGATTGAATATTCAGATTCAGATTTTGCTGGATGTTTAGATACCAGAAAGTCTACTTCAGGATATATCTTTCTTCTTGTTGGAGAAGCTGTATCTTGGAGAAGCATCAAGCAGTCCATAACTGCTTCGTCAACTATGCAATCAAAGTTTGTTCCATGTTATGAAGCTACAACACATGCCTTATGGTTAAAATTTTTTATCACAAGTCTAAGGATTGTTGATTCCATATCGAGACCACTAAGGATTTAGTGTGATAATTTGATTGCATTTTATTTTCTAAAAACAATAAAAGTGGTAGCCGAAATAAACACATTGACAAAAAGTATCTCGTTGTCAGAGAGAAAGTCAAGATGCAAGAAATTGCTATTGAGCACATCAACACTAAGCTGATGTTTGTAGATCCCATGACAAAAGCATTGCCGGCTAAAGTACACAATGATCATACGGTTCATATGGGAATAATTAGCTCCTTTGATGTATGATTTTACTTTCTCATTTTGAGGGATTCACAATTGAGAACAATATTTATTTAGAGAATAAATTTATGACCTTTTGATTGTGCACTTAAAGTATTTGTCATCCTTTTGGATAAATAAAGTAGGACCCAGATGACTATTTGTTAGTCATTTATAAATTAAAGTATTTTATTTAGCACTAATTAAGAAGTGTCATACATTGTAATTCATAGAAAGAAATGCCTATTAAATGGGGCATAAGCGCTATGATTCGTGTAATAACACTTACCAATGGAGTGTGAAGATTTCAATATTAAAGTTTAGGTAAATCTAATGGCCATAATTCAGTACATAACACCCAATACAGTATTCATATGATTTGTGGACCAAGTGGGAGAATGTAAGCCAAGTCTCATAATAAGAGACTTAATGTGGCCCATATACACATTAATTTTGTAAATTATATATTACACATTATTTGTATGTTTATCCTTTCATGTGTATTTGTCTTTTAAGATTATGGGTGATAATTATTAATGTAGCCTAAATAGTAAGAAGTCTAATGGTGGTTTGGCTAAGGCCTATCAATTTCCACTAATTGATAAGTTTCCTTGATGGAAGGAAACTAATAAGGTTTATCTGATAAGGTATCTATCTGATAAGGATCCCTAACCTAGCAGCTATAAATAGGCTTGTGGTTTTCCATCAATGAGGCACTCATGTTCTACATAGGTTAGAAGACATTTATTCCTAAAGTGTGAGTAAGTAATATAATATTGAGATATTCAAAAGATATACACACATTACAAAACTTGATCAACAATGGTTGGAGGAGGTTAGTGTAATTTTATTCCGCTGTATATCTATACATATACGATTGTATTATATATGTGTATGATTTTTTTCCCCTTACAATATGTTAGGGATTTTCCATATTAGTAGGATAATTAGGATTTTATTTTATTTTTAGTTGGGTTAACCAATAAAAAGTTTTTTAATTATTTAAAAATACAAAAATTCCAAAATTTCATGTCGAGAACTTGGAACTCTCACAAGACTTCTCATTAGAAACTCCCTTTTCCTTAATATATATAGATTGGTATTGTTGAATTTTAATTTATTTTTGGTCGTGTAATTTTTCTTTTTAGTTATTGTTTTGAATTTTGATTTGTAGGTGGGACGTTTAGCTATAAATTAAAAAAAAAAAAAAACTAATAATTTATTTGACATATCCAGCCATATTCGTATCTTATTTATTTATTTATTTTTTAAAATTTAATTTATCGATGCACCTGTATCATACTCATACCAATATTCATACCAACACCCTTGTTTCATAGCTTCTAAATTAGTTCAAAAAATCCTCAAGCCCCAAACAACCACCATAATGTGTTTCATTTTAGTACTAGCTAGCTAGTGCCATGACATGATTTGTTAGTTTTTCTCCGTAATGCATTACAATTTGATATTCACCTCAAAAAATAAACAAATAAATAAATAAATAAATAATAAATAATAAAAATCATACTTTGAAGGGACATTTAGTATTAATTCCCATTTGGAACACTTATATTCTATTTGGTCCTATTAAAATTCTAGTGATTCATGAGGTCATGTGTAATTGTTATGGATACATTTGCCCTCAAAACGTAAATATTTAATAAATAATAAAACATTTAATTACTATATTATACTAGGTAAAAGTCAAATTTGAAAGTGGGATAGAATCGGAGTGGATTGAGTTGAAATTTAGGGGAACAAAATCTGTTTGAAAAACACCGGTCGAATAACAATTCAAAAACTCATGTGAATATTAATATCTTACATTAACAATTGCTTATAATTCACACAATGAAAATGCCATAATGAAATCATGTTATCAAAATCATTCAGTGATGGAGAACTGGGCCCCAATTGCGATTACCTTATTGGTGTTTGAATATGACAAACCCATTCATAGTATGGCCCCGTTTGGTAGAGCTGTGGGAAAGTGATTATAACTTATAACCCAACAGCTTATGACTTATAACTGTGAACATAAGCTGATTTTTGACTTATAAATTAAGCTTTTACTCCCATACTCAAAGAATAAGTTGATTTTTGACTTACAAAAAGTTATAAACTGTATTGTTAAGCTGAACCAAATACATCAAAATAGCTTAAATTAAACTAAAAGCTGAAATAAGTTGGAAATAAGCTTTACCAAACAGGGCCTATGTCGTGAAATAGTCATTGGGTTGCAAATGTAGAATATGGAACTCATGTGAAAATCACAATGAGTCCAGAACTATTGGTCTGCAAATATAAATTTAAAATATGAATAATACATTATACATGAACAGCAATATTTGAAATATGAAAATCAATAATGATTTGGTAAGTGTTAAATTGAACCCCGTGAATGTAATCTGAAACATGAAAATCACATTGTACATGTTAATATGAAACATGAACATCAAAATTTCGTAAATCTGATAAAATCATGCAGACAATATATATATATAAGAAAAAATATATTCTATAATTTCATATATGAGGAACAAAAATGAAACACTCCCTGTTCACACATTATATTCCATTTACATTATTAAGAACCATGTGTTGACGAATAGTGAGAACTCAATTTTAACAAAATGCCCATGTCATAATCCGGATTTTCAAGATCTGAATTATGTGAATAAATTAATTAAATAATAAGAGAAAAGGCACCAATAGACATAAATAAAGAATAATCTATCATATATGCGTATATTAACATCATTCACGACATGAGATAGTTCGATTACATGCATTCGATATACAAAGCAAAAAAGAAAATGCTTTTAAGGCTTACAAAACAAGGGTGTAACCCTTTACAAAAATGACATTCGCCTAAACAAAAAGAAGGGCCCAAGGCCTGAAGATCAAGTGAGCTCTGCTAGCCCAAGCACATATCTCGGCGCCTAGCCTCAAGGTTGAGGCACACCATCAACGCTTGAAAAAGATTTCAGCCACGTAAGGTGAACATATAGTCCAGTAGAGAATATTTGAGAAACCAATATACCTCCACAAGTATAGGTGATTATGATGCTATATAAGTATATACATGCTCAAAACATTTCATTTTATTCAACTTTTCTATCATCAATAGTGAATCCTCTCAAGTAAGATAAGAATTTGTATAATGATTTTAGTTTAGACCCGGCGCATTCCCCTACTTTTTAATTTGAGAACCAGTGTACTTAACTGTTGTTAATCTCATTTCCATCTTGTTGCATGTTGAGTTTGGCTATTGAGAGTTTTCATTGCGTTTGAAATAGGTTGGGAAGTAAGTATTTTAGTTCAATGAGTTGTTGCCCAGATTTTTTGCCTGTTTTTCGTCGCTCGAGCGGTCTGTGCGTATATCAGTCCAAGAAAGGGTCATTTTGAGCAACTTTTTCATCTCATTCTCTCTCTAAACATTTCAAAACCGTAAATCTACACACAAACACACACACACACACACACACACACGCACACTCTCTCTCTCTCTCTCTCTCTCTCTCTCTCTAAGTTCTTACGTTCTAACTCTAAATTGTGACAACCCCGTTCTGTGTTATGCCGTTAATCTTTAATTACACTTGTGATTATGTGCTTAATATGAATTTGGATTGTCAGTATGTGATTATATGCATTTTTGAATTTATATCTGTCCATCGTAGAGAAATCTATTTGGAATAAACTTAAATTGAGGGTCGTAGAGGCGACAGAAACCAAAATTGACTGTACCATTGTGATTTGCGTAACTTTTAGAGCTTACAGTGAAATTTGATTAAAAATTGATTTGGATCAAATTAATTAGATTAAATTGATCAAAATAAGTGTAATTGATTAACTGTAATCAAGTTTGATCAGTCTAAGCTAATGACCTTATATATTATGTGTTAAGTAAGTGCCTAGGCTTATAATTTTGAGTCCATCCTCAACATTTGCCCTAGATTATACACTAGAGAGAGAGAGAGAGAGAGAGAGTATTCAAGGGAGAGAAGGGAAAAGCTTGAGGGATTGAACTCAAAGCTTGGAGATTGGAAGATTAACTCAAGTTCTAGCTAAATTTGGAAGAGTTGAAGGCTCGCAGTAAGTAATTGAACCTCAAATTATAAATTGAAATCATATAATTTGAGAATTCAAGAAGATAATGAAATGAGTTACATAAATTAAGCCTTGGATGAAGAATGTGATGCTACATCATACATGCATGCATGATTTTGTAATGTTTCACGAGTTTAAGCAACATTCATGTCATTTGAAATGAAATTAGAAGCTATCTTTCACATGTATGCATAATTCACAAAGTCAAGGAACTCAATTGTATGTGTTCGAAGTCATGGAAAGGAATTGGAATTAAATTTGGGCATGCATGCATGAATTTGTGTTGATTCTTCAATTTTGGGCATAAACCTTGGGAATTATGATGGATTAAAAATTATATCTTTCATGCATGCATGAATTATCATGTTTTAGAATCCAATTCAAAGTTTAAAAGTCTATGGATGCAAGATTTGAAAAATGGTTCACATACATGAAGCTTACGGTTTGAATTTTAAACTATGGGTTGAAACTAGCTTCAAATATATATATTTGGTAGTGGTCTAGCATGTTTGAGTGAGTCATGTATGAATTTGGAACCTTGAATGTGTTTTTGAAGCTCAAACAACATTACGAAAATTCTAGAATTCGAGCAATTTGGTTAAGCGATGGAATTGTCGCTCGAGTGTACATTTCGAGCCCCCAGTACCTCTACAGACAATGGAGGTTGGCTCAAGCGGCCACCCTTTATTTTCAATCTTGGCTCGAGCGACCAAGAAGTTGGCTCTAGCATAAAATGAGAGCATCCAGTTCTTTTGCAGACCAAGGGGTTCGCTTGAGTGACCAATGTTGTGCTCGAGCGAAGAGCCCTGTTTCAAGAAACTTTGAAAGTTGTTTTATGTTTCGATTTCCATTCTTTTTCATTTCTGAACATTCTTAGGCATACATTGAGCATCCTAAATGAACTAAAGAGTTAGAAAGAAACCTAAAAAAGATAAATGAATTGAAGAACGGATTGAATTGTATTGTGACCTGATTTCCGTATGTGCTATGAATTGTGTAAGGTCAATCGTGAGGACGAATCAACCATCTGAATACTGTGAGTAATATCTTAGTAAATATATTTTCATGTATGTTATTTTCTAACTACTACCTATGTGGTAAGTTTTTCGAACTCATGAATTTGCATTATGAATGAGTATTCTACCTGTCTGATTCGTAAAAGACTTGAAACGTGATTGATAAGCACGAAATTATAAGATTGGACAACAGGCCGTTTTGTACGAATATGAAATGGGCCCAAGGTCATTTAGTATATTTGATAAGGATCCGGGATGGGCCTAAGGCCGTTTAGAATGTTTGACAAGACAGACCTAAGGTCATCTTATATATAAATTGGACTGAAGGTCATTTTGTATATTTGTTAAATGGACCAAAGGTTATTTTGAATAACGAATTGAGTGGACCAAGGATCATTCTGAATGTGAGTATGAATGTGAACATGATCATGATTATCAATGCGTGTATCAATATGTTGGACCGAAGGTCATTTGGATTATGTATGAATATTTTGGACCAAAGGTCGTCTCGATTATAAATGTATTGGACCGAAAGTCATTTTGAATATGAATGCATTGGATGAAAGGTCGTTTTGTATGTGAATATGTTGGACTCAAGGTCATTTTGTCCCTCTAATAGATCCTGAGTATAATGGATTGGACCTGAAGTCATTCCGTTATGATTTGCTTAAGTCTGTTATTTTATATGTATTAAGTACAAGTATGATTTGTGTATATGTGAATCTCATTTATTAACCTCTTTACTCTGGTATTATTCACTGAGCATTAGGTCACTCTTTATATATGTATGTAGGTGGAGTAGTGGGATGCCCAGCCTCAGCCCTAGTGAACCCGTTAAGGATACCTGATACCATGAAGTCTGCAATGGACGCCTCATGTGTATGGCATTGCTTATAAATTTTCTTTTGTTTTCTTTTGAGGTGCTATAAGACCAAGTTTGTATATGATTCTTTTTGAATGATCTTGGATATATGCATGTCTTAATGACTGAATGGTGTGAGTTATTAATATAATGTGTAAAGTTTTTTTTGATATCATATATGCACAACTCATTGGACAAAATTCTTAATTCTGCTTCTGCTTTTGACCCCTATTATTGTTAAATATGATTGATTTTCGTCTGAGGCCATAGGTAATCTCATGATTACTGGCCGGTTATAGTCCTAACCTATAGGGGCGGGTTCGGGTCATGACAAACTGGTATCACAGCACGAGTTAATAACTCATACACTTGTCCAAGTGATCAATAAAGTGTCTAGAAACGACTTAAGTTGCATTTATTTGATAAATAACTGATTGAATGCATTAAGAATATGTTTAAGTGTTCTAAATTATATAAACTATTGCCTATCTGTATATGCGTTCTCTTTCTGTCTATAGATGTTTTGTACATGGTTTTTGTATGCTATATAATGCAAGTCTCATCATATAATGGCGAGAACAAGAGCCGAGGAGATAGAGGAATCTTTTACTGCCAGACTGGATAGAATGGAAAGGTTGATATAGGACATGGCAGAAACACTGAGGCAACAACAATAATGGCAACAAATAGTGGCAAGCCACCCCCACCTCAGGTACAATCTGTGCAATATTTGTAAAATGATGACCGAACAACAGCTCTTACTAAGGAGTTTAAAAAGATGAAACCGCCAACATTCAACGGGGGAGTTGATCCACTGAAGGCAGAGGCTTGGATCCTTGGCATAGAAAAGCTATTTGAAGTATTTCCATGCCCCCAAAGCACAAAAAATACGTTTGGCAACATTTATGCTTGAAGACGAAGAGAGGAGGTAGTGGATGTTAATCCATGAGAATAACAAAGATATTGATTGGGCATGATTTTTGGAGATCTTCTACGACAAATACTTTCCGCAATGTGCCCGTGATAGAAAAGTGTTTGAATTTGAGGGGCTTCAATAAGGCAATCTGACTGTGGCAAAATATAAGGCAAAGTTTACAAAATTGGCCAGGTTCGCACCGCAAATGGTCGACACTGTGGGCTCGCCTTTTTTCGCGCCCCTGCCTTTCAGAAAAGGGTTTGAAAAGAAAGCCTCACAGTTTAGACTCTCGCCTACGGTTCTGAATCTAGTCTCACAAGTGCAATGTAAAACTGATAAACACCAAAGAGTCCAATCTGGCAAATCATTTTGGAAAATTGATTTTGAATCAAATAATGCCAAAACTGAACTGTTTTGTCAGATTACAGAGTCGCCACCTAAATATTTTATTTTTGAGAAATTTAGGAAACCCTGACTCGTGCCAAAGGCCACATGTCCGTCATCACCAAAGTTGCCTTGGCTCGAGAACTTAGGTACGAGAGGGAAAGGTCCTGCAATGAGCACCCCCGCTCGCCTGATCAAAGATCGGCTTCTACTAATCATGATATGTTCTTTTATAAACCTTATGTGTTCTTTTTCCGGTTATTAGCTAACATTACGATATGACGCGCACAAGCAAGTACAGACTAAAATCGCAAGAACTGGAACAATTCAACTCATGTTTGCTTTCGAAAATGGTTTGAATTTACCACCCTCAAGTGAGCTAAAACGCGGATTTGCCACCTCAAGTGGGCTTAAAACATGATTTGCCACTTCGCAAAGTGGGCTTAAAACTTACATCTATTGAATTGTTCCAATTCAAACAACAAAGCCTTCATCCACAAGCATTCATGCAGTTAATCATTTAAGCAAATAGCTTCATGGCAAGCATGCGAAACATGGAAACATTCACACTCATGCAAGTATGCTAAAGCGTAAAAGCTTACCGAGTACTGCAAGCCAAAACAAAAAAACTAGTTAGAAAGATGCATGATCCTAACTATACAAAATGCCTAATGCAACACATGCAATAATGCAATTAATAGGCTTAGCTACTAGTATGGCATATGATACAATTTGATAACATGCTTTGAAACACGTATTCAAAGAAATATTGAAATAACAATGCAGTTTGAATGATGCGCCGAGCCTCGGTGCATGCAAGACAAATGAATGGGTGCAAACTTGCGAGCATAAGGTATGCTAATTGAAAATATCCCTAATCTAACCATCGAAAGCGGATAAATAAAAGGGAGAAATATGTGGGGTTGGAAGACTTGCACACACTCACGCACACTTATTACAACATCATGCCCTCGCGAATGAGGGTCCGAATGAATAATTAGCTGAGCTAATCTAAGCTAAGCTAGGCTAACTAATCTAATTAAATTAATTAGACTAATTATTACAAACCAAATGAATAATGAGCAAACTAATTACTAATTTTTACAACACTTAACTAATTAGCAAACTTTAAAGGAAATGTACACTAATTAAACATGCAAAGGATTAAACTGCACTGCCACAGCTCTGCTTCGGGAAGTGGAGGATGCATGCACTCAATTTTCGCCTCGAAAAGCCTTTCGTTTTGCTCCTGAGAGGCTCTGTTTGTAGGGTTGACTACACTCCAGAATCTTTCTGCTCCATCTTACCAAAAACTTGCTGAGGATTGCACCAGTGGCCTGCCGGCCATCTGCCGGCCAAAAGTGTGCCTTGCCGGCCAAGAATGAGCCACTGCCGGCCATCAATGAGCCATTGCCAGCCACTGGTGCTCTGAGTCACCACCCTGCAGCAAAGCACAAACAGAGGAAAATGAAGGTTTTTCCAGGGGTTTATTTGTATTGTGCCTCTCCTTATCATCTCAAATCCTCAAATGAGGGGTACACTTGGATCTAAAACCACCAACCAAGTATCTTCAATGCATGATCGTCAAAGAACCAAGGAGTACAATTTCATCGTATGCAAAAAATAAGGCTCAAGACCACCACCTTATCATGTGTGATCAAAGGCAATGGAGACCAAGGAGATTGGCTCATTTCATCACTTTGAGTATGAAATGCTCCAATCTTCCTTGTGTTCAATATAACGTCCGATTGAACACATGCAATGCAACACAACATGCTTATCTTGCTCAAGTTTTACTTATCACTTTTGTTTACTCATTTTAGTTACCGATCCATTCTTTAACCGGTTTAGTCCAAGGTGAGTGTCCTCTAATAAGAGAGGTGTCAACCAAGGGATGACTTAAGGCAAGAGAGAGATCATGCCTTTGGTTAGTAGAAACCCTCAAAAGAGGATTAAAACCATTAAGCACAAATCTCAATCTCAAGCTTAAACACAATCCTAAGGCTAACCAACCCTCAAAGCAAATGAAAAAGTGATGAAATGAGGGAGGTTGCAGATATTATATGTGCTGAAATTGTATGCAAAAAGCATTAAAACATGCAATCAAGACACGCAAATGATGCTTAAAGCCCAAAAACACTAAACTAATTATGGGAATTGCACCACAACCATACAATATAAGCCTTAAATGACTAAACCAGCCCCAAACAGAGCTAAAACAAGTCAAAACAGTAGCAAAAACATGATGGACTTAAGCTACAAATTGCTAGAAAAACAGGCTAAAACATAAAGCATGCTAGACTAGTAAGCAAGACACAAGGATGGGAGGTTAACCCCTCTAATTTTGGATTTCAAAACATGTTTTTAGCTATTGAAATAGCTCTGAAAAATAGTGTTTAAAAGATTTGAAAAAGATGATGCAAGGGTGGGAAACACAAGGGAAATGACTCCAAAACAAGGTACAAAGAGAGGCTATCAACCCCTCAACCTTTAATGGCCTTTGGACCCAAGCTTCAGCCCAAAAACATAGAGTTTTTATAGCCCAAAATCAGTTGAAAGACATGCTAGAATGAAGACAAAACTAGCTAAGACAATAAGCTAAAACATGGGGTTACACTACAACCATGCAAAAGACTACTCATACAACACAAACAGCTCAAAGCAGAGCTGAAGTAGCCCAAATCAGAGGCAAAAACATGCTGGAAATAAGCTAAGTTAAGCTATAAAAACATGCTAACATATGAAGCTAACTAGGCATGAAAGTTAGACACAAGGAGGGGAGGCTAACCCCTCCAATTTTGGACCTCAAAACAAAGTTTTTACCACTAAAAAACCTATGAATTTCAGTGGTTTAAAGGCCCACAAAGTTTGATTTGAAAGTGATGAAAAGATGGCACAAAAGCTTAACAAGCAAAGAGACAAGAAGGGTGGACCACCCCCAAACTCAAAATAGCCTCAAACCACCATTTTTAAGCCTCAAAAATAGAGGTTTTTGTAGTTGAAAGCCAGGCCAAAAACAATTTGAAAAGATGGTAAAACAAGTATGCAAAACAAGCTTAAATGGGGAAAGTTTTATACCTTTGAAGCAAAGAAAAAAATAGGCACAAATCTGAGCTTAAACCACCTTCTAGGGCTCAAAGGAGGCTCCAAGAGAGCTTCAAGCAACCTCAGCCCAAAGATGAACCACTTTGGTTAAGGGTTGATAGGCATACTTGAAGTGTATCTACACTTGTATGCACAAAGGTTCAAGAGAGAGAGAAATCTAGAGAGAGAGAATTGTAGAGAGAGAGGCTCCAAAAATCTTTCCAACCTTTAAAACAATAGAGAATGGCCTCTATATATAGAAATATATGACTTCAGGTCAAAAATATCAACAAATGGACAGCTGGAGGTAAAAATCTGCAAAAAATCGGATTTTTGATACTAATGGCTGGCAGGGAATCATTGGTGGCTGGCAAGGTTCATTTTTGGCCAGCAAGGACCATCAATGGCCGGCATTACATCATCCATGGCCGGCATACTTCACCAGTGGCCGGGAGAAAAATCTGCTCTCCAGGTCCAACTTCAAATGGGCATATCTCCTTCATCTGGACTCCTTTGCAGGTCATTCTTGAGTCTAAACTGAAGCCCCAGAAGTCTTGTTTCCAACGGTGGCAGCGTCACATCAAAATTCCAAGTGTAAAAAAATATATTCTTCTTTTAGTGAAGACTGCTCAGTTTCGATCCTACCTGGATTCATGTCTAACTTCTTCTGAGCTAGTTTTCTTCCCTCCTCTCCTCTTTTGTTCAACCCTAAACCACTAAATAAGGTGTTTTGAATGATTTTTCAAAGAGTTGACCTCTCTTCCATTCATTTCCACTTTGTCCTTGCTCGGTTTATAGAAAAGCGCAACATTTAACAAAATGCGAGCCTCGGAACATCGTAGGAACTTGTTCAAAAACTATTTTGAAAGAGAGGGTTTTAAGGTCTAAAATCATTTTGGTCAAAATAGTTTTGGTGCAAAAATGGGGTGTAAGGTTGGGATTTGGAGCTCTCCTTACCGAAGAAATCGAACCTTTGCACTACACAACTTTCATCACCAAGTAAGCAATTAGTGGCGCCCAAGTCTTAAGGGTGGTCAAAAATGGGGTGTCTACAAACACCAACTATAAGAAGGGAAGAAAATTTGAGGGCAGTCTCCACAATGATATTCAAGAAAGAGTGAATGTATTGAAACTGCCTACTTACATTGATGTATTGGATCGAGCTTTAATGTTCGAAACTAATTTGGTTAATCAGAGTAAACCACCAACTCACTGGAAAGGTAAGAGACATGGCTTCTTCTCAAAGAAGGGATCATCGAAAAAGTGGAATACGAGATCATCAAAAAAATGGAATACGAGATCCTCAAGCACTTCGAGTTCCACTAGAGATATGACGCTAACATGTAACTAGTGTGGTAAGAAACATCGTGGGGTTTGCTACCGTATCTCCGGGGCTTTTCTTCAAATGTGGTAAAATGGGACATATAGCAAGGAATTGTACCCAAACTGAGCAACAAAGAAGTGTGAAACCAGTTGGTAGTTCGACCGGATCCATCCCAAAACTAGGGAATACTACGAGGCCTACTACTACTAGATACACAATAAGAGAAGAGAGAGTCTTTGGACTCATCCCATGTGACACGCAAAACACAGAAGCCGTTGTCTCAGATACTATCTCTATATGTAATCAAGATGCTTTTGTGTTAATTGATTCCGAATCAACGCATTCTTTTGTGTCTACTACATTTGCATCTAAATTGGATAGACCCCTAGAATCATTACCATATCTATTGTGTGTGTCTTCTCTATTAGGGGAATCTGTGTTACGTACATCTATGTATCATATTTATGATATGCGTGTTGGTAGTGCTACTTTATATGTGGATTTGTTACCCTTGGACATTAGACACTTTGATGCAATTTTGGGTATGGTTGTGATGACCGGGTGCGCTACTCATTTCGTTTTCCCTCGTTTAACTTGGGTTGGTCATGTTAGGGTGTCGGCTTGACTTGGAACCTTGTTAATCGTTTGGGTTTGTTGTGTTCGGGAGTTTTTCTCAAAACTTTGTTCTTCTTTATTTCGGTGTTGAATTTCACTTGTTTCGGAGGGTAAGGGTAAGGGTTCGGTCTGGAGTGCCAGGGATTGAGCCGAGGAAATTTTGGACGAAAAGACCAGGGCCGCATTTGCGGGGCCTTGGGCAGTACGTGCGAGAGAGGGGCCGCATGTGCGGGAGATGAGGCTGCATATGAGGGAATCTGAGAAATTCTGGCTTGCACACTGCATTATATGCAGGTGCAGGAGAAGGTGCGGATTGGGAGGGCCACACGTTCGGGGATGAGGGCCGTACATGCGGGAAGCACGCTCCGCACATGCGGGGGTAAGTGCTGCACATGCGGGACAGGCCGAGTCCAAAACCTCTGTTTTTCTTCCTTCTTTTAGGCTGTGTATATCACTTTTAAAAAATTTCCCTCCCACTCTAGAAATCATTTTGCTCCTCCTTCTCTCTAAAAACCTCCACCAAATACCAAAAACCCTTGATTTCTTGCAATTCATTGGGCATTGATCCATCCTTTTTCACAAGTTTTGGAGAACAAAGCGAGGACTTCACTTTGTGCGGTGGAGATCGAATTTCTACGCCTTTGATTTTAGGGTATCATCACATCTCTTCATCAAAACTTGAGGTAGGGATTTTTCTTTGAGTCATATATATATTTTTGCAAGATCTTGTTGATTTTTGAAATCCCCTTTAACAGCATAAAATCTTGTTGTTGACTCAAAAAGATGAGTGATTTTTGGAAAGTGGGTTATCTCTTTTCTTGTTAAATAATCACATGAAGGTGTTTAAATTGCTATTGATAGAAGAAACATGCTTTTGGTGCGATTTTATTGAAATGTTTTGTAGATGTGAGGTTGTGGTGAGAAAACCTAGAAAATTTGGAGGTTTTTAAATGATGTTGAAAATTCATGAATGAAATGGCCACATTTCCCTTGGATGCCAAAATAAATGATTTTTTAGAAAATTTTTCTCTATGTTTACATAAATGTTGAGTTCCATGAAATATGAGAATTGTGATTTTGGAAGTTGGCGTTCAAAACATTACATATAGTCTTGAAATGAGTAAATTGTTGAGAACTGTACAAGATGAGGAAATGTTGCTATGTGTTGATAGATTTAATTGAACATGTGGTTATTTTGTGAAATAACATTGAAGAGAGGGAAAATGGAAAATGTGGTTGTTATGGTATCATTGTTGAGATACTTAAAAATGGAGAAATGTTATGAGGCATTGCTGATTGTTGCATTACATACTCATTCAATTGATTAAAGAATATCTTGAAATGAGAATTATTGAAATGTTTTGGTGTAAATACATTGGTAAGTCCGGATAGGGGGTATAGATGAAATTGATTAAGTTGGCTTGAGTGTCCGGGGTGAAAGATAGAAAACACGCGCGGAGGAGGTACCACTTCCCTTCCGGTTAGCAACCGGTAAAGTGGGGTTTGGTAGTGCTAGTTAAGCCTACTTGCAGACACCAACGTAGGGATTACCTGAGTTGTATTTACTGCCCGATTGAATTAAATTGTAAATTTCTGAATTGTTGAGGTTTCAAGTTATCATTGTGTGGTGGTTTTCAAAAGATGTATAAGAAATCTTTTTTTTAAAGGCATAGCATGGCATTTCCATTTCATATTGGGATCTTGCATAAATGTATGTACTTTGTTAAGAATTCTCTACTGGGCTTTAAGCTCACCCTTATGGGAATTTGGTGCAGGAAAAGATGTGATGATCCCTCCGAGTTAAGAGCGTGGACATATTTTGTGGAGAGTAAATGACTCTTACTTTGTTGTGGTTTATTTTTCTAGCCAAGGGCTATAAATGTATGGGTTCGTGAAACCATTTTTGTGTAACCGGGCTTAAGCCTTGGAATATGTAAGCCCTTAAGGATATTTTATTTATTTTTGGGCTTTGATGTTCTACATGCTATAGATTCATGTGTTTGATATCATTGAATGTATAATTCGCATTTGGGACTATTTTGTCAAAACCTTATTGACTAATGATGTAAAGGTTGGAGAATTTCTATTGTTTTTTAATAAATGTTGGTTGATGTACCTAAATTATGTTGGAATATTTTTCAGGCGTTACAATTTGCTATCAGAGCTACCGGGTTTGAATACTTGGAGCTCGTAGGAAGTGGTTGTTATACCACAGTGGATTCATTTCGCATGATTAGGAGATGTTTTGTATTTTGTGACTATTCAATGACATGGTTACATGACTAGATGGGTATGGGATTGGACTTTTGGGATGTTATTTGCACCTATTGAATTCCTTGAGGTCTTATTAGAAGGGTACTTGATCAATACTCATTCTATTAAGAATTCTTAATTTTTCGTGGGACAAATTTCATCATAGAAGGATAATCCATATGTGCTTAGGTGACTAAGTGCTTATGTGGAGTGGGATTGAATTGTTTGTATGGTAGAAAATATATAGAATTGTGGTGGTCAAATGTGTGAGAGAAGTCGCGAGCACATTTGAGATTATGTGCTAAATTGTTTACCTTGTTCCTTAATTAGGATGTCAGGAAGGGGTCAAGCCCGTGGTGGTAGAGGTGGAAGGCATGGTAGGGCTTGTCGGGGTGTGCATGAAGTAACGGTCCATGAGATTCTGGCGCAAGATGAGGGGTTTGGCCAAGCTAATGTGGCTGGAAAAGCGGGCCAAGCTAATGTGGCCGAGCAAGTGGGACAAGCAGAAATTTCGGGGCAAGTGGGCCAAGCCGCAATGGGGACCCTAGCTTGAGAAATGGCGGGGACCTTGAGGGAGTCAATGAATATACTAAGGGCGAAGAACCAAGCTGGAGAAAACGCTGTAGAGATGAGGGCGACCTTTCTTACTAGGGAGTTTTTTCGGGCCAAGTCGGATGAGTTCCATGGTGGCCCCGAGCCTAAGAAAGCAGATGAGTGGCTCGAATAGACAGTGAAGACATTTGAGATGCTTCACATTGAGGATAGTGAGTTCAGGATGACTCTTGCAAGTTACTATCTCAAGGGAGATGTGGGCCAACGGTGGAAATACGCCAAGGGTCGAATAGAACCAACATGGAAAGCATTTGTGGCGGCTTTCCAAGACAAGTACCTACCTCCCATTGCTAGGGAGAGGTTGAGGCAAGAATTTCAGGACCTCAAGCAGCTCAATATGTCTGTGGCCGAGTTTGAGGTGGCCTTCTCTAGTTTGTCCTGGTTTGCATCAGAGTTGGTGGCAACGGAAGAGTGCCGTTGCATTGAGTTCGAGAAGAAGTTGAGAACTAAGATCTTGTTCAAGGTTGCTGGGAACATGGTTCGGAACTATGACCGTCTTGTGGAAGCGACGACATATGTAGAGATTACCGTCAAAGCCGAGGATGAGAGAATCCGGGGTTCAAGGTTTAGGGGTCAAGGGTCACAAGGAGACTATAGACCCAACACGAAGAGCAGGAGTACCTTTTCATCACAATCTCAACCGCAGCAGTCCAAACCCACCTTCCCTTTGCCTAGTAAGGGCCCGGGGAAGAGTGCACCGAGTGGTTTTTCCTATTTTAAGTGTGGCAAACCGGGTCACAAGGCCTTTGCATGTTCGCAGAAGGGAGGAGGGCAGCAGATGTTGCCATCTCTACCACCTAACCGATCCCAGAGTCGGTCTCAGAGCAGAGGGCCAGGACTTACTTGCTATCAGTGTGGTCAGCCGGGGCACATGAAGAGAGCTTGCCCGCAGTTGGAAGGCGCATCTGGCGCATCAGGATCAAGGTAGACTCAAAGCCACCAATAAGCTCACTTAGTTCAGACTTCGCAAGCTAATCAGGGAGCCGTTTTGACTCAGTTAGTGCAACAAGCCTATGCTTCGAGAGATGAGCAGGTGGATCAGAGGCCACAGGGGCGCGTGTATGCTGTTACCACGCAAGAACAGTTGTCGGGATCCTCAGTTGTGAGAGGTATTTTTGTTGTATGTAATTCTTTGGCTAATGTGTTGATCGATATGGGTGTGTCTCATTCATTCATATCTACTGCATTAGCATCTGTATTAGGGTTAGAGGTGGCACGATTAGTGTCTCCGCTCAGAGTTGAGTCACCAGCTAGGGGTACAGTTAATTTAGACCGGAGGTGTCGTGGTTGTGAGATAAAGGTTGTCGAGCGTCGACTCCCGTTTGCTTTTGTGTTGCTAGACACGTCGAGTTTTGATGTCATTCTAGGCATGGATTAGTTATCTTCGCACCGAGCGATGATTGATTGTTTTCGTCAGAGGGTTACAGTGTGCACCTCGAGTGGTGATTGTTTTTACTTTCTGGGAGACCGGGTTGATAGGATCTTCTCGCCAGTTTTTGACCCTCGTAGTAGAAACGAGCTTAGTGGCCTCCTTGCTACTCTCTTGGATAGTGAGGGTGACGGAACTCGTGTTAGGTTGCCAAGGGTAGTTTGTGAATACCCGGACGTATTTCCCGAGGATCATACTAGTTTGCCACCCCACTGGAAGGTCGAGTTCACTATTGACTTAGTGCCTAGCACGACACCAATTTCCATGGCGCCGTATAGATTTGCACCCACCAAATTGCACGAGTTGAAGATTCAACTCCAAGAGCTTTTAGACAAGGGTTTCATTCGCCCTAGTACATCACCTTGGGGAGTGCCGGCTCTCTTTGCGAAGAAGAAGGATGGGTCGTTGTGGTTGTGTATTGATTACTGTAAGTTGAATCGGGTTACCGTCAAGAACAAGTATCCATTACCCAGAATAGATGACTTGTTTGACCAACTTAAAGGGTCATGTTACTTTTCGAAGATAGACTTGAGGTCGGGGTACCATTAGTTGAGAGTCCGGGAGGAGGACATCCAGAAAACGACCTTTCATACGTGTTATGGCCACTATGAATTCCTTGTAATGCCTTTTGGGTTGACAAATGCACCGGCTTCCTTTATGGATTTGATGAACCGAATTTTTCGAGAGTACTTGGATCGTTTTGTGGTTGCCTTTGTGGGCGACATCTTAATTTACTCAACCTCCAAGGAGGAACATGAGGCTCACTTATGGGTAGTCCTTGATTTGCGTAGTGAGCAGCAGTTGTATGCCAAATTTGAGAAATGCGAGTTTTGGCTCACCGAGGTGAAGTTTTTGGGTCATGTGTTGTCGAGGGAAGGGGTAACTGTAGATTCCTCAAAGATAGAGGTGGTATAGGAATGGGGACAACCCAAAAACATTTTTGAGATTCGAAGTTTCTTGGGATTAGCGAGGTATTGTCGACGTTTTGTGAGGGATTTCTCTAGACTAGCCACGCCTTTGACTAGGTTGACTGGAAAGGGTGTCAAGTTTGTGTGGAGTGAGGCTTATGAAAGGTCATTCCAAGAACTTAAGACTAGATTGACCACCGCACCGGTCTTGATAATTCCAGAAAGGGGTTTGGGTTACACCGTTTGTTGTGATACGTCTCGGGATGGGCTTGGTTCTGTCTTGATGCAAGGGGGAAAGGTTATGCCCTATGGTTCATGGCAATTGAAAACTCATGAGAAGAACTACCCCACCCATGACTTGGAATTAGCGGCGGTAATTTTTGCATTGAAAATTTGGAGACATTATTTGTACGGCGAGAAGTTTGAGGTTTTCTCCAATCGTAAGAGTCTAAAATATTTGTTTTCCCAAAAAGACTTGAATGTACGCCAACGGAGATGGATGAAATTTATGGAGGATTACGACTTTGAGTTGTACTACTATCCAGGAAAAGTCAATGTGGTGGCCGATCCTTTGAGCCAGAAGTCTGTGAGTATCTTAGCAAGTGTGGCCATTCGGGAATGGGTTATACTATGTGATATCAGCGAGTTTGATTTACACTTGGGTGAGTCCGGTGAGAATGCAACCTTGTTTACCTTGAGTGCTCAACCTACCTTGATTAGTAGAGTCATAGAGGCATAATAAGGGGACTGTGATGTGGAGTCGATTCGGAATAGAATCTCCAATGGGAAGGAGGAGAAAGGTTTGCACATTCACTCGGATCTGAGTGTACGCTATCTAGACTGTTTGTTTGTACTAGAATCCTGTAGAGAGGAAGTACTTCGGGAGTTCCATTACTCACGCCTTGTGGTACATTCGGGAGGCACCAAAATGTATCAAGATCTTAGTCGTCAGTTTTGGTGGAGGGGCATGAAACAGGATGTCGCTTTATTCGTATCGAAGTGCTTTACTTGTCAACAAGTGAAGGCTGAACACCAAAGACCAATGGGTTTGTTACAACCCTTACCGATGGCCAAGTGGAAATGGAAGCATGTTACCATGGATTTCGTAATTAGGCTTCCTAAAACACAGTGGGGCAATGATGCTGTTTGGGTGATTGTTGGTAGGTTGACACATTTCATACCGATGCGCACCGGTGACTTAGTTGAGCACTTGGCAGAGTTGTACATTAGAGAGATAGTTCGACTTCATGGGGTTCCCGTAACCATTGTATCGGACAGAGATCCTCGTTTTACCACCCAGTTGTGGCAAAGCCTTCAAGAGGCGTTGGGAACTAAGTTAACCTTTAGCACCGCTTACCACCCTCAAACTGACAGACAGTCGGAACATACCATCCAGATTTTGAAGGACATGCTTAGAGCCTGCGTCCTTGATTTTAAGGGGTCTTAGGTGAGACACTTACCGTTAATTGAATTTTCCTATAACAACAGTTATCAAGCTAGCATCGAGATGGCACCGTTTGAGGCCTTGTATAGCCGACCTTGTAGATCTCTAGTTTGTTGGGCCGAGGTGGGTGATGCACCGTTGTTGGGCCCAGAAATTGTTAGGGAGACAACCAAGAAAGTTGCTCTTATTCGGGAGAGGTTAGCTACGACCCAAAGCCGACAAAAGAGTTATGCCGATAAGAGGAGACGACCCTTATCTTTTGAAGTTGGTGACCATGTGTTCCTTAAGATCTCACCAAGACGAGGCTTGATGAGATTCAATAAGAGTGGTAAGTTATCTCTGAGGTTCATTGGGCCTTTTGAGATATTGGATCGAATTGGAAAAGTGGCATACCAGTTAGCTTTACCACCACAACTTTCGGGGGTTCACAATGTGTTTCATGTATCTATGCTTAGGAAGTACGAGTCCGACCCTTCCCATGTACTTTATTGGGTTGATTTGGAGGTAGATGAGGATGCCTCTTATGAAGAGTGGTGGGTCCAAATACTAGATACTCGGGAGCAAGTGCTACGGGGCAAAACTATACTGTTGGTAAAGGTGTTGTGGAGACACCATGGGGTTGAGGAAGCAACATGGGAACGGGAGGTGGAAGTCCACACCAAGTATCCAGATTTGTTTGAAAATGCTTAGTTGTTTTAATTTGTAATATTCCCCAGTGTTGAAGGAAATGTACCAAGATTATTAGCCTTGTATTGTTATAAGTATTGTTGTTTTGAGTATGGGATTGATATGCATTGCCATTGCTGTTGATTGGAATATTTCATGCTCATATGATATCAAAAACCGTTGTTGCTGGCCCTGTGATTAAAACACTTGGAAACCATGATGATAACAGTAAATGTTGTTTGAAAATCTATTTTGTGATTTGAAATTGAAATAGAATGGTTATGGTTGCTGGAGACTCTTTTGTTCGAGTAGCTGATTCAATTTCGGGGACGAAATTTCCTATGGTGGAGAGGTTGTGATGACCAAGTACGCTACTCATTTCGTTTTCCCTCGTTTAACTTGGGTTGGTCATGTTCGGGTGTTGGTTGGACTTGGAACCTTGTTAATCATTTGGGTTTGTTGTGTTCGGGAGTTTTTCTCAAAATTTTGTTCCTGTTTAATCCGATGTTGAATTTCACTTGTTTTGGAGGGTAAGGGTTCAGTCCGGAGTGCCAGGGATTGAGCCAAGGAAATTCTTGGCTGGAGGACTAGGGCCACACGCGCGGGAGAGGGGCCGCACGTGCGGGAGGTGAGGCCGCACGTGTGGGAATCTAAGAAATTCTGGCTTGCACACTGCATTATATGTGGGTACGAGAGGAGGTGAGGATTGGAAGGGCCGCATGTGCGGAAAGCACGCTCCGCACGTGCAGGGTGAAGTGCCGCACGTGGATGGGCTAAGTCCGAAAACTCTGTTTTTCTTCCTTCTTTTGGGCTGTGTATATCACTTTTAAAACATTTCCTTCTCACTCTAAAATTCATTCTGCTCCTCCTTCTCTCTGAAAACCTCCACCAAATACCAAAAACCCTTGGTTTCTTGCAATCCATTGGGCTTTAATCCATCATCTTTCACAAGTTTTGGAGAACAAAGTGAGGACTTCCCTTTGTACGGTGGAGATCAAATTTCTACACCTTTGATTTTAGGGTTTCATCTCATCTCTTCATCAAAACTTGAGGTAAGGATTTTTCTTTGAGTCATATATATATTTTTGCAGGATCTTGTTGATTTTTGAAATCCCCTTTAATAGCTTAAAATCTTGTTGTTGACTCAAAAAGACGAGTGATTTTTGGAAAGTGGGTTATCTCTTTTCTTTTTAAATAATCACATGAAGGTGTTTAAATTGCTATTGATAGAAGAAAGATGCTTTTGGTGTGATTTTATTCAAATGTTTTGCAGATGTGAGGCTGTGGTGAGAAAACCTAGAAGATTTGGGAGTTTTTAAATGATGTTTAAAATCCATGAATGAAATGGCCACATTTTCCCTGGATGCCAAAATAAATGAAAGTTTCTTTTTTTAGAAAAGTTTTCTTTATGTTTACATAAATGTTAAGTTCCATGTAATATGAGAATTGTGATTTTGGAAGTTGGTGTTCAAAACACTGCATATAGTCTTGAAATGACTAAATTGTTGAGAATTGTACGAGATGAGGAAATGTTGTTATGTGTTGATAGATTTAATTGAATATGTGGTTATTTTGTGAAATAACATTGAAGGGAGGGAAAATGGAAAATGGATAATGTAGTTATTATGGTATCATTGTTGAGATACTTAAAAATGGAGAAATGTTATGAGGCATTGTTGATTATTGCATTACATACCCATTCAATTGATTAGTATACATTTTGAATTGAGTTTAGAAACGTTTACATTGAGAAAAGAATATCTTGAAATGAGAATTATTGTAATGTTTTGGGGTAAATACTGGTAAGTTCGAATATGGGGTGTAGACGGAATTGATTAAGTTGGCTTGAGTGTCAGGGGTGAAAGACCAAAAACACGCGTGGAGGAGGTACCACTTCCCTTCCGGTTAGCAACTGGTAAAATGGGGTTTGGTAGTGCTAGTTAAGCCTACTTGCAGACACCAACGTGGGGATTACCTGAGTTGTATTTACTGTCTCATTGAATCAAATTGTAAATTTCTGAATTGTTGAGGTTTCACGTTATCATTGTGCATGGTGGTTTTCAAAAGATGTATAAGAAATCTTTTTTTAAAGGCATATCACGGCATGTGCATTTCATATTGGGGATCTTGCATAAATGCATAAATGTATATACTTTGTGCAAACCACCGCCAAAAAGATCAAAGTTATTCAACAAAAGTTCAAGACAGCACAGAGCAGACAAAATATGCTAGAAGAAGGCCTCTTGAATATGAGGTTGGTGATCATGTGTTCATCCGTGTAATTCCAATGAAAGGTCAATTGAGATTCGGAAAGAAGTGTAAGTTGTCACCACGTTACACTGGGTCATTTCAAATTCTAGAGAGACTTGGTCAAGTTGCTTACAGAGTTTCTTTATTGCCGGGTATAAAACAAATGCGCAACATGTTCAACGTGTTAGTGTTAACAAGCTATCTCCGAGATCCATTCCACGTAATTGATTATCACCGAATAACCCGTAACGAGAATATGTAATATGAAGAATGGTTAGAACAGATTATTGATCGACAAATGAAGCAACTGAGAAACAAATCCATTCCAGTGGTGAAAGTGGAAAGGAAATAGCATTATGGAAGGGAAGCCACATGGGAGAAAGAAGAAGAGAAGCGTCAACGCTACCCACATCTGTTTCCAACGGAAGGTAACATAAGTTTGGAGGACCAATGTAATAACCCCAACGTGTAATACTTTATATTTAATTAATGATGGAGATTTGAAATTTAATTGCCCATTATTCTAATTTAATTTGTGATTTATGAAAATTGTGGAGACTAATTCATATATGATTCTATTAAACATTTGTTTGGAATTAGAAATCGAAAGCCTAATTGGCTCAAGAAAGAATAATTAGTGAATTGACTTATTTTAATTTCAAATATAGGACCAAATGAGTGTTTCATTAAAAATTCGATTCAGATTTGTAAAATTGAGATTTGATTGATCGGGTCCGAATTGGACTTATTACGTTATGCGGAGTGGGAATTATGATTATTACGAATTAAATTTATTTATGAGGTATTCAATTTGAGTATGTAATTTATTGATGGAGACCTTGAGTTTGACCTGAAATTGAGGGTCTTACTGATGTGAGAAATCACAATTGATGATGGAAATAAGCTTAATTTGATATTTGGAGCCTTTTGGGAGTTGATTAAAAATTTGATTCAGACATATAAATTTAAATATAATTAATGGGGCTCTAATAGAAGTCAAATTAGTTTAATTAGCCTCTCTCTCTAGATTCTAGAGAGAGAAAGCTCCCCCCGGTGGTTGTGGCTTCCTGGTGCTGTTCTGGCCAGTAGTTTAGCTCCTTATACTCAACTTTATGAGTATGAGTGAGCATGGTTCCAGGTGTATTATCCCGCTGTGAGGTGTGCAGTGTTCTTGCTCTGCACTTTTGTATCAATGTTTGATTTTCATGGAAGTTCAACATATCTGAGTCCCAGTCCGGCTATTCTCATGGCTGGTTTGGGGTGTTGCCTTAAGCCTGGTATATACTCGGGTGACCTGTTGGGTGTCCATGTTCTTGCATCATGTTCTGGGTTGGGTCATCACCAGTGTGGTCGTCAATGGTTCGGCCAGGTGGATTGGCCCACAGTTCAGCAAGGCTGGGTCTCTACTTGATTCACTGGTGTCATCCACGGTTTTGGGTCGCTGGAGATGTTGGGGCTCCCATGTTCGGGTGTTGCTCTATTTTTCTAGCACTGTAGCTACAGTGATCATTTCCGGTGATTTGTAAGTTATGGTCTAGTATGGTGTTATTCTGGGTGTTCGCTGGTTTGTGTATAGCCAGTGGTGCTTGGTCTATACCGGTGGTGTTTGTTTTCTATCGAAGGTCGCTGGTCTTCTCTTCTGGCGGACCTGTGCTGCGTTTTTATTTTTCTCTGGATTGGTTTTGTCTCTGGAAATTGTGCTCTCTATGTCCAGGAGTTGTTTCGGTGAAGATGGGGATCGTGAAGGTTGCTGGTCTTCTCTGGCAATGGTGTTTCAGGCTGGTTTTAGCTACGGATGACCATGCCAAAATCAGGTTCTGGTGCGCCGTTTGTGGTCGCCATTGTTATTCGGCAACGGCAAGTTTGACTTTCGTGGTCAAGCGGTTCCGGCGCCGCTGATATGCGTGTGAAAAGTGAAGATGAGCTGTGCCGTTCACGCAAGTCTAGCGCGTAGATGAGTTTTCTACCCACTCGTGTTGGGTTGTGTGATCAACTGGTTGAGGTGTGATGTTTTTATAAAGTAGCTGTCTTGTTGCTGTATACACATTTGGTGCTGTATATATTGAACATTGGTCCACCACATGGCTGATTTTGGAGGGAAACTCAACTTTTCACGTGGGTGAGTTTTGGCAAATATATGTGTTGATGGTGGGATTTTGGGCCCACGCCTAATTGGTTTATATGAAGAAATCAGTGGGGCCATTTATATTTGGCCCACGGTTTTGTTACAAATGGTGGGGTGTGTTTTTGAGAAGGTGCCAGCCACTTTGCAATTGGTGGCCAATCATTTTTGTGTTCAGCCATGGTTCATGAGTTGACATGGTTAATAAATAGTAAATTTTTTATTTTTTTTTTATTTGCCTATATATCATTCTAAAGTTTCCATCTATTTTTTTTTGATGATAGGGGTTACTTGGGATTAAAAAATGATATATGGGCAAATTTAAATTTATTTTTAGCAATCTTATTGGGTAATATTGTAGTGTTGTTATTATCAGTTTTTTTACAATTGTGATTGGTGCCCCGAATATGGGGGCCACTAATGCCCCGAAATTTCCTAAAATGGAAAAACAGAAAAACAGTTAAGGCAAAAAAATAAAAAAATAAAAAAATAATTACCCAAAATAGAAATTAGGGGCATTAGTGCCCATTTTTTTAGTGCCACAAACATTTTTCGTTTTTTTTATTTGCTTTAGTTCCCCCCACTTTTGGGGGGCGTGAGGTTTTATTGTATTACCTGGGGTATGCCCCTTGTAAATGTGTAAGTTTTTTGTCTTTAATTTATGACTTACCCACCCAAAAAAAAAAAAAATTAGTTTAATTAAATTATGTGGGACTTGTGATTAGTCATTATTTTATGTTGTTGATGTGGAATTGCATGTTTAAGGATGTGAATTATAAGGATTTGAAGTTGTATCTATCGATTATAGAAAAATCTGTTGAATTTATAACTTTAAACTGAAAACTGAGGACCTTAGAGGTGCCAGAAAACAAAACCGATTAAATATTTATTATCAACATGATTTTTAGAGCCTAGTATGAAGTTTTGTAAAAATCTAATTCAGAATGAATTAAATTGGTTTATTAAATATTATATCTTCTATATATAGATATAAGTATATGGACCTTATCTCAACAAAAAGAAAGGAAAAGAAAAATCAGGAGAGAAGAGAGACAAGCAAGAGAGAAGCAAGAGAAGAAGAAGAGAAAGCTTAAGAACGAAGAAGAAACATGGGGAAATTGAAGAAATTGAAGTAGAATTTAAGAGATTGGCTCAAGGCATGTGTAATCAACTAGAACTCTTGGAAAACCTCTTTAATTATGTAAAATCAAGACTTAAATTAGAGATTTCACACTCAAATGAGTAGGGTTTGTAACTCGTAAGCTTGAGCAAATTATACTCTTAAAATAAACATGGATTCCTTGCACTTGTTAGATTTGAGAGTTAACTCCCTTGTATTTGTTTATCTTGAAGTTGATTGTGAGAAGTTGAGCCTTAATCTTGAGGTTTTGTATGGTTTGAACTCATAAAATTATATATGAAATGAAGATCTATGCCAATTTGGAAGGAGTTTTGAAAAAGAACTAGACAAGGATTTTGGTCTTTCTTGCTTAAAGATTCATTGCATTTTTGATGTTTTGATTTAGAAAACAATCATAATCTCATGTTTTCCCATTAGTTTTCCTTGTTTTTGAGTGATTTAAGTTGAGACCTACCTTGGAAAATGGAAGAACAAGTGATAGAACCAATAGATATTTTCGGCAGCAGAATTTTGCCCAGAGCCGGACGTGTGGTGGGGCATCTTGCACATGCAGAAGTCCACTTCCAGCAACATTTTTTATTCTGTAATAATTGCACGTGCCCTTGCACGTGTGGTTTTGGTCTCGCACATGTGGAACTCCCCTGTTTTAGCCTAACTTCGGATAGGCATATGTCTCATCCAGACTCTGTTTTAAGTGATTCTTGAGCCTAAATTGAAGCCCCGGAAGTCTAGTTTCCAATAGCGGTGGTATCACATCCAAATTCGAAGTACATAAATAGATATGTTCAAATTAGTGAATGCTATTCGCTTTCTTTCTAACTGTTTCATGTTATTTCCTCTCCTAACCCAGTTTTCTTTCGTTTCTTCCTATTTTCCTAAACACGGGTTATGACCAATTGAAGACTAATGAGTTTAGAACCAACATAAATAATTGATTAAGGCAAAGTAAAGGATCTATTTATTTGATTCAGAAAATATTAAGAGAAGTAAATTTGATCAAGAGAGTAATTCTATGTTTCGATATGTTGTGCTATGCGCATTGTGATTACAAGTCAAGATTCGAGGACCAGTCAACCATATCTGAAAACCACTGCGAGTAATAGTATAGTAAAGATATGTGTTTCATTATCTATTTTGATTTATGTACGCCATGATTCTCTAAATATCATATTTTGTCAAAATGCAGAAGTTTCCAAGAAATGTGAAATGAACTATGAACAAGAAATGTAAAATCAGTTATGAATAAGAAATGCTAATTGTTTGTAATATGATATGGTGGGCCCTAGGCCGTTCCGTTATCCATTTTGTTTATGCTATGACATGACATGAATTGTTCGGTCTTTAAGACCTATTGATTTTTGGTATAGAACTAAGTGCTACAGTGGGAGTCATCTCTAGAGTCCGTATGAGTCACCTCTTGGGTCCATACATACATGAATTGGGCCCAAGGAGAGGTGGAGACATGTCGATGTTCCATCTACTCCATGATAAGATACGGTGATACGATATGACACATTTGGACCCGCGGTCGTTTAGAAAATGTAATATGAATACGAATGGTTTTACGTCGCTATATGACTCATGTTTACGAAATGTTATTTCATATGAATGAATGGATGTCCTATTTTGAAATGTGATTCTGACCCTTTGTATAAGTGGGCATACAACGCACCTCGTAAAATGTTTCACAATGGTTTCAGATATGTGTTCCATTTAAAAAAAAAAAAAACATGGATTTTGATACGATAAACACTTGTTTTAAAATGATTTAAGATATGTTTCAGAATTGTGAAATATGTTTTTCTAATGTCAAGGACATCATTCATTAACCTCTTTACTTAATTATTACTCACTGGGCATTAGCTCACCCTTATATATATGTATATATATGCAGGTGAGCTGTCGAAGGATCAACATTAGAGTTTGTACCGAAGTCTGCCTCTCTGTCAAGCCACCCAGAAAGTGTCTCCGTGTAGAGACGTAGTATAATTTTCCAAGCTTAGTTTTGTTTAAAGGCTACTATATAGGGTGTGAGATTTGTATATGTAAATATGGGAAGTGTATGTAAACGCTTAAATTAATTAAAGAGATTTTGTCTTTGAGGCCTAAGTGCAGGCCGGTCATGACCTAAACTTTTAGTAGTTGGTTTGGGTCGTAACAACCAAATTTCTTAAAGGGGGAAAGAATGTGACAACCCTGTTCTGTGTTATGCCGTTAATCTTTAATTATAGTTGTGATTATGTGCTTAATATGAATTTGGATGGTAAGTATGTCATTATATGTATTTTTGAATTTATATCTGTCCATCGTAGAGAAATCTGTTCGGTATTCTGTAATAAACTAGAATTGAGGGTTATAGAGGCGACATAAACCAAAATTGACTGTACCATTATGATTAGTGTAATTTTTAGAGCCTATGGTGAAATTTGATTAAAAATTGATTCGGATCAAATTAATTAGATTAAATTGATTAAAATAAGTATAATTCATTAACCTTAATCAAGTTTGATTAGTCTAAGCTAATGACCTTATATATATGTTAAGTAAGTGCCTAGGCTTATAATTTTGAGTCCATCCTCAACATTTGGCTGAGAATATACACTACAGAGAAAGAGAGAGTGAGAATTCAAGGGAAAGAAGTGGAAAGCTTGAGGGATTGAACTCAAAGCTTGGACATTGGAAGATTAACACAAGTTCTAGCTAAATTTGGAAGAGTTGAAGGCTCTAGGTGAGTAATTGAACCTTAAATTGTAAATTGAAATCATATAATTTGAGAGTTCAAGAAGATAATGAAATAAGTTACATATGTTGAGCCTCGGATGAAGAATGTGATGCTACATCATACATTCATGCATGATTTTGTAATGTTTCATGAGTTTGAGCAACATTCATGTCATTTGAAAAGAAATTAGAAGCTATCTTTCACATGCATGCATAATTCACAAAGTTAAGGAACTCAATTGTATGTGTTTGAAGTCATGGAAAGTAATTGGAATTAAATTTGGGCATGCATGCTTGAATTTGTGTTGATTTTTCAATTTTGAGCATAAACCTTGTGAATTATGATGGATTGTAAATTATATCTTACATGCATGCATGAATTATCATGCTTTTGAGTCCAATTCTAAGTTTAAAAGACTACGGATGCAAGATTTGAAAAGTGGTTAACATACATGAAGCTTATTGTTTGAATTTTGATAAATTCATGGAATTTTAAGCCATGGGTTGAAATTAGCTTCAAATATAAGTATTTGGGAGTGTTCTTGCCTGTTAGAGTAAGTTATGTATGAATTTGGAACCTTGAATGTGTGTTTGAAGCTTAAACAACAATCTGGAAATTCCAAAATTCGAGCAATTCACTCGAGCGATGGAATTGTCGCTCGAGCATATATTTCAAGCTCCCAGTACTTTTGCAGACATTGGAGGTTGGCTCGAGCGTCCAAAAGGCTGCTCGAGCTACCACCATTTACTTTCAGTCTTGGCTCGAGCGACCAAGAAGTTAGCTAGAGCGTAAAATGAGAGCATCTAGTACTTTTGCAGACCAAGGGGTTCGCTTGAGCAACCAATGTTGTGCTCGAGCGAAGCGCCCTGTTTCAAGAAACTTTGAAAGTTGTTTTATGTTTTGATTTCTGTTCTTTTTCATTTCTAAGCATTCTTAGGCATACATTGAGCATCCTAAATGAACTAAAGAGTTAGGAAGAAGCCTAAGACAGATAAACGAATTGAAGAATGGATTGAATTGTATTGTGACCCGATTTTCATATTTGCTATGAATTGTATAGGGTCAATTGCGAGGACAAATCAACAATCTGAACACTGTGAGTAATATTTTAGTAAATGTATTTTCATGTATGTTATTTGCTAACTACTACTTATGTGGTAATTTTTTCGAACTCATGAATTTGTACTATAAATGAGTATTCTACCTGTTTGATTCGTAAAAACCTTGAAATGTGATTGATAAGCATGAAATTATAAGATTGGACGAAATGTCATTTTGTAAGAATATGAAATGGGCCAAAGGCCGATTAGTATATTTGATAAGGACACGGGACGGGCCTATGGCCATTTAGAATGTTTGACAAGATAGACCTAAGGTCATTTTATATATAAATTGAATCGAAGGTTGTTTTGTATGTTTGTGAAATGGACCAAAGGTCAATTTGAATAAGGAATTGAGTGGACTAAGGATTATTCTAAATGTGAATACGAATGTGAACATGATCTGATTATCAACGCATGTATGAATATGTGGGGCGGAAGGTCGTTTCGATTATGTATGAATATTTTGGGCCGAAGGTCATTTTGATTATGAATGTATTGGACCGAAGGTCATTTTGAATGTGAATGTATTGGACCAAAGTTCGTTTTCTAAATGAATATGTGGGACTCAAGGTCATTTTGTCCCTTCAATACATTCTAAGTATAATGGATTGGACCTAAGGTCGTTTCGCTATGATTTGCTTAAGTCTGTTATGAATGAGAATTGTGCTTCATATGTATTAAGTATAAGTATGATTTTTTTATATGTGAATCTCATTCATTAAACTCTGTGCTCTGATATTATTCACTGGGCGTCAGCTTATTTTTTATTTATACGTATGTAGGTGAGCAGTGGGATGCCCAGCCTCGGCCCTAGTGAACCCGTTAAGGATACCAGATACTGTGAAGTCTGTTATGGACGCCTCATGTGCAAGGCTTTGCTTATAAATTTTCTTTTGTTTACTTTTGAGGTCCTATAGGACCAAGTCTGTATATGACTCCTTTTGAATGATCTTGGATATATGTATGTCTTTAAGGCTGAATGGTGTGAGTTATTAATATAATGTGTAAAGTTTTTGTGATATCATATATGCACAGTTGATTATACAAAATTTTTAATTCTGCTTCTGCTTTTGGCCCCTATTATTTTTAAATATGATTGATTTCTATCTGAGGCCATAGGTAGTCTCATGATTACGAGCCAGTTATGATCCTAACCTAATAGGGGTGGGTTCAAGTCTTGACATAAATACTCTCAATCCATTAGTTTTCTCATCCTAGTCCTTTGGAGAAAAAACATTGAGCACGTCGAGGGCTTCATTTTAATCAGTGAATTTTTTGTTTTTGGCTCCATCAAGTTCTAGCCGTTGTTTCCTTTTTGTCTTCTACTTTGAGGTAGGGATTTATTGTTTCTTTTCAATACTTCGTCTATAGATAGATATGTGGTAGATTTTATTGCATAAAAAGTATGGTTATTTTGAATTTTCAAAAAGCATGCGAGAGAGATCTGGGGTTTGATAATGTGAGGTTTCTAATTGGTAATTGGTAGTTGCTTTAGTTAATTGGAGAGTTGTTTTACGTGTTTACGTTGAAGAAGGGAAAAAATCCTAATTTAATATTATTAGCTTAATGAATTAGAAAAGGGTAAAATTGAATAATGGTTATGCTTTATTTAATATGGATTGTGTAAGTGTAAATTGCTAAAGTCAAGAGTTAACCATGATGATGGAACTAATTGGGATTGATTATGTCAAGTGGAATCGAGTTATGGCTTTCACATCATGGATGTGGATTTTGAGGAAATGTAGAAATTAGTTTTGGGAAGAAAAAGAAATTATAATCTTTTGTAAATTAAGAATGAACTTGAGGTTGGATTCTGAAACCTTTAAATGTTACTATTATAATTTTTGTGGGACTTAAGGTTTCGTGAGAATCAGATTATTGTTTCATGTGTATTTAATACATATGTTTAGAGGTTTTGTCCTTGGTCATCAGTGGAGTATGACATTGTGATGTTGAACACATTATGTATATGTAGTACACTCGGGTTATTTATGCTGGGGTATACTATAATGGTTGGAATTGTACACGCATTGAGAATGAGAGGTACAATTACTTTCCAGCTAGCGCCCGGAGAACTTGGTTGTGCTTAGAATAAGAGGTACCAGTACCTTCCAGCTAGGGCCTGGAGAACTTGGCAAAGATACCATTTCCTTCCAGCATGTGGCTAGTAAATTGGCAGAAGTACTATTACCTTCCAGCGAGTGCCTGGTAAATTGGTAGAGGTCCCATTCCCTTCCAGCTGGTGACTGGTAAATTGGCTTGTGTTATGGAAAGGTGTATCCTTGGCTTACCGTGCTTAAGGAAGGTAGAGCAGAGTTTGGTTTATCATTATTGTCCCAGTGTATCTATGTAGATCTTGCATTATGATGGTTATGGTTCAGGAAGTCTAAATTGTCTTATATGTTGAGTAAGCAGTTGTTGGATGTTTGTTATTTTCATTTTTCGTATTGGATGTTATGTATACATGTGAGCGTACCAAATAAACTATTGAAAGTATCTTTTTAACTTTTGACTTAAGGCCCGAAAAGGTGATGAACGTGTCAGAAATGGTCGTAGGTTACGTATTGAGTTTGTAAGTAAAATAGGAAATTGGAACTTTCGTTAATGTATTTGAAAAAAAAAATAGTTGTTATGTGATATTGTTGAAATGGAAAACGAGAAGGAAATGTGAACTATTTGTATTGTTGAACGAATTAGATGATTTTGGGAAAGGTATACTTACGTAAATATACTTTACTACAAACCATTACATTATTTACATAGTATTAGTTTGAGCATTCATGATCATAGCTATCTGTAAGTTCCTATTGTTTAGGATCATGTTGGGATCCCTACTAGACTTTATGTTCATCCCACGTTGCTAATCATTTTTCAGGTGAATGACAAGAAGTGTTTCAAGATCCAGGATTTTCTTTATCTGTTGGCCACGAGGCCTTATATCTACTGGTGGAATGTCGTTGTTGTAAAAAGGTTGAACCATTTCTCTTTTATGTAATTATGTAAGTGTGACGCCCCAAAAATCAAGAACATCAAAGAATATATTAACAAATAAATACAGGGTTCATCTAAGCTTACAAGAGTAGGAAACGTTACTAATGAGTCCTTTGGCTAATAACCAAACAAGATCCCAGGAAGTTCTTTTTTTTTTTTTTGGGTGAATAAGTCATAAAATAAAAGACAAAAAAGCTTACACCACTACAAGGGGCATACCCCAGGCCCTAGCCAAGCGCTATACAAGAAAGCAAACTAAAAAATCAAAATTAAAACGAACAGCAAAAGCCTAGCCGAAACCAATATAACCAAACTAAAACAAAATAAAGAAGACAAATAAAAAGAAAATAGATACAAAACAAATTAAAACTATAGAACCCAAATAGAGTAGCAATTTTTAACCCAAAATGTGTTCATGGGCCACATGCATTTTGGATGACGAGCATGAACACACCCAACAGCTAATTAGCAAAACACAAGATGCAAACACACTGCTTTGTACTCCCATGCACATCCCGCACAGATAAGGTTTTTGTACTCCTCCTAGGGTTTTTGCATTCAATACTTCACTGAATTGCGGGGTAATTCTTGAAATGGAAACAAAAGATTTGGTGTCTAATGTTTTGGATTTCAAGGGAAACACTAACTCAAGTATACTAAATGAAGAGAGAGGTAATGAGTTGAGTGGTTTGAGTGGGTCTTATGGTGCGTTTAGCCCTAAAAGTCTGAAACTCTCCGAACAAGAGTTAGAAACCCTAGTTGTGCTTGCAAAAAATAGTGAGAAGAAAGTGAGAGGGGTCACAGCGAAATCTATTGAAGAGATTTCCGATCGTCTTGCCCCTATTAAGGCTAGATCTGCTATGGAAGAAGACCATTAGACCAGTCGTCCCTCTGTCAGATCCACACTTGCAGATTTATCGACACCGATATTTCAATCAGCCAAATGGTCAGATAGGGTTGAAGGAGAACAACGATCAAAGCTTCTGGATCTTCCAGATAGTGTTGAGGTTACCAAACCCGTGGTATTGGTCATCAGCATAGAGCGATTGTAGAAATGATGAAGAAATCATCTACTCCCCCTTTTGTTTCTAAGGAGATGGGGACTCTTGATATGGGTGACCAAGCTTTGGGTGCTGATGAATCTGGTGCCGATGGCAGCCCTAGAGGGATAAAGATTCAAAATGATCTCTTATCTGAGGAATCGGGTCCTAACCCTAGAAGTTTTGAGGGTAACAACCGTGGTGGTTTTCAAAGTCGTGGCCGTGGTACAAACACCAACAATAGGGGTGGTCGTGGAGGTAGAGGGCAGTATAGAGCCCTTGAGGGTAGATTGTGGGCAAACGTGGCCTCTGCTTCAGTCAGGTCAGAGGTAAGTCTCAAGTATTATCCACCCAAATTGGATCAAGATAAAATTGTAGTTGAAATGCCACCATCTTCCCCCCATGGTGAAATGGGAAGCTTGTTTGGTAGGGTATTTTATCGATAAAAATCTGCCATATACCCTAATTAAAAATAATGCTTTCAATATGTGGAAGAATAAGGGGCTGGTAGATATTCTGAAGAATGATGATGGCTTTATCTTCTTTATGTTTGAAAATCGGGACTGTTGTATAGATGTTTTGGAGGGAGGACCATGGTATGTGGGAGGTTTCCTTCTCATTTTGAAGCAGTGGCATCGTATGATGAAGTTGTCTAAGGAAGATAATAAAACCATCCCTATTTGGGTGAAATTTTGCAATATTCCTTTGGAATACTGGGATGGGGATGGTTTAAGTAGGATAGCTAGTGTAGTGGGAGTCCCATTGTTCATGGATCAACTTACATCTTCAGGAAGCAAAATCTCCTTTGCTAGAGTGTGTGTGGATATTCCAGCAGATTCTGCTTTTCCTGACAGTTTTGTCATTACTAGTGGTGATGTCTTTATTAATATCCATGTGGAGTATCAAGGTGTACCCTCTAGATGTATGCACTGCCATGTCTTTGGGCATGATACTAAGACATGTCTCTCTGCTCAAGTGACAAAACTCATTAAGTTATAGAAGAACACTGAAGAAAGGGTTAAATCTAATGGGGGATGGACAAAAGTGAAGGATAAGGGTAAAAGGACGGTAGGTGAACAATCCTCCCCTGACCATAATGTCCATATTGAAGATACAAGTTCATCTGCAACAAAGAGGGATGACCTGGTGAATGAGGTTCATTCTGAGGGGGCTGTTCTTCATTTTGAGGTTGAAGAGATTGCTGCAAATGCTACTGACCAGGTAACTGTCTTCCATTCTGAGGTTGTGGAGATTGCCAAAATCATAAACCCAGTAGCAGAGGAATTTATCAAAAGCATTGAGCATGCGGAAAAAGAGGAAGTGAGAGCTACTTCACCTGAATTGCAGGGAGGAAAAGGGGATGGTGGAATAAAGGTGGGCAGTTCAACCAAGCATAAGTCTTCTGGAAGAACCTCAGGAAGCCAAAAGAAGAAAAAGAGGTAAAATAGTGTGTATTTTTTGTGGGGATCTAGTTGTGTTTTGTTATTTATATCATGTCTATAAAACTTTCTTTTTGGAATGTTAGAGGGTTTAACAAACTTTCAAAACATAAAGAAGTGATTGATTTTGTGAAACAAGAAGATATTAAAATCATGAGCATTTTGGAGACAAAAATTAAAATGGAAAATGAAGCTAAACTTTTTGAAAATAGCTTTAAAAATTGGAAATTTCTGTCTAATTCATAACCAGATCTACCAGCTAGAATACAGATATGCTGGAATCCAAACTTTTGTGATATTTTGGTGGTTCAAAAATCAAACCAATTTATTTTTCTTAAGGTGACTGTTTTTTATAGCGATTTCAGTTTCTTTTCTACTTTTGTGTACGCAGAAAATAAGCATGATTTGAGACTTCCTCTTTTTTTGTGATCTCAAGAAAACTGCTATCAATCATGTTAGTCACCCCTCTATTTTGGTGATTTTAATGCTGTTCGGTTTTCGTATGAAAAAATGGGGGGGAAGGAGGGTTGGAGTAGTGCAAATGAAATTTTTAATAGTATGATTTTGGATTCTGAGTTGGAAGACTTATGTTATAAAGGGTGTCAATTTAATTGGTCAAATAAGCGCGGGGGTGGTAATTTTATTACTTCAAAAATTGATAGAGTCTTTGTAAATGAGAGGTGGTTAACTGTTAACCCCAACTCGTATGCACTTTTCCTGCCTCCTAGAGTCTCCGATCATTCACCTATGATTGTGCATCTTGGATCTGAGGAGGCTAAGTTTCAAAAGCCTTTCAAGTTTTTTGATTTTTGGGCAGACCACGTAGAATTCCTCCCTAGAGTGCATGGTGTTTGGAGAAAATATATCAGGGGCTCTCCTATGTTTAGGGTCTGTCAAAAGCTTAAAACTCTTAAGTCCATTTTAAAAGATTTAAACAAAAAAGAGTATAGTGAGATTTCTACTAGAGTTGGAGTTGCAAAGGATCATCATCTAAATTCTCAGATTAAGCTTGATAAAGATCCGATGAACTTAACTCTTCAGGAGGAGGAAAGGGTAAAGCTGAGGAAAGTCTTGCCCATCAAAAATCCCATGTCCAATGGTTAGGTTTGGGGGATAGAAATTCCAAGTTTTTCTTTAGAATTGTTAAGGGAAATGTGAATAGGGGGCGGATCCATAGTGTTGTGCTTCCGAATGGGGATAAAATGACAAAAAATGAAGAGGTCCATAACTCCTTTGTGGAGTACTTCACTAATGTGTTTGGAAAGCCGTTTGATGATCATTATAATGGGTATGATAGGATTAGACACCTTGTCACCAACAGAGTGTCTAAAGCTCATTATCAAAATCTTACTAGGGAGGTTACTGAAAAGGAGATCATTGATGCTTTCAGATCTCTAAAAGCTAATAAGGCCCCTGGCCCTGATGGTTATTCGGCGGGTTTCTTTCTTAAAGCCTAGGATGTTCTGGGGAGACAGGTTGTTGAAGCAATCAAATCTTTTTTTACATCGGCTGAGCTTCTCCAAGAATTGAATAGCACCTCCATTGCTCTTATTCCTAAGATCCCCAATGCTGAAAATGTGGGGGACTTTAGACCTATTTCTTGCTGCAACACTTTGTACAAATGTATTTCTAAGATCATAGCTGATAGGATTAAAATTGTTCTTCATGATCTCATTGATCCTGTGCAATCAGCTTTTGTCCCTGGAAGGAGAATTGCTGATAATATTTTCCTTTCACAAGAGCTTATGAGGGGCTATCATAAATCATCGCCTTCTCCCAGGTGTACCATGAAAGTGGATATTATGAAAGCATATGATACTGTAAGATGGGATTTTGTTCTAGATGTCTTAACAACGATGGGGTTTCCCTCTAATATTATCCATTGGATAAAAGCTTGCATGACTAGCCCCACATATTCCATTTATATTAATGGGAGTCTGCATGGTTATTTTAGGGGGGAGAGAGGGTTGAGGCAAGGTGACCCTATGTCCCCTTATCTCTTCGTTATTGTCATGGAGATTCTATCCAGAATTTTGGCTGAGAAGGCTTCTCATCCTGATTTCAAATTCCATTGGAGATGTGATAAAACAAAGATTGTAAATTTATGTTTTGCAGATGATTTGATGATCTTCTGTAAGGGGGATGTGTTCACTGTTCAGTCCATCAAAACTGGTTTAGAAGAATTTAAGAACTTGTCTGGGCTGTCCCCTAGCCCAAATAATAGTCACATTTTCTTTTCTGGATGTGAAAAGAATTTAAGAGATGAGATCCTTCGAGTTTGTAACTTCAATGAAGGAACTTTGCCTGTGAGATACTTAGGGGTTCCTTTAGTCTTTACAAAACTAAAGGCCACTGACTGTGACCAACTTGTGGAGAGAATAACAAAGAGAATTAAAAGCTGGACAAATAAGTGTCTCACTTATGCTGGCAGAGCCCAACTGATCCAATCTGTTCTATTCTCTATGCAAGTGTACTGGACCTCTTTGTTTATTCTTCCAAAGAAGGTCATTTGATCCATAGAGAGTCTGTTTACAGCCTTCTTCTGGTCTAGATCTGAGCTGAAGGAGTATGGGGCTAAGGTGTCTTGGGATAGAATGTGTTCCCCTAAAAATTAAGGGGGCTTGGGGTTTAAGTCTCTCACTGTGTGGAACAAGGCTGCTATTGCTAAGCATGTCTGGTTCCTCTTCTCTGGGGGTGAGCAATCTATGTGGTGCCTTTGGGTTAAGTCTTATATCCTTAAAGGTAGAAGCTTGTGGAGAGTTAGGGTGCCAAATGACCCCTCCTAGGTTTGGAGGAAAATTCTTTCTCTTAGACCTATCATTTACCCTTTAATCAAACATAGGGTGGGAAATGGTTCTAGGGTATTTTTATGGTTTGATAACTGGCACCCTATGGGGTCTGTATGGGATAGATTTGAGGTCAAAATTGTTTATGATTCTGCCCTGGGTATAGATGTTAAGGTTAGTGAGATTGTGGAGGGTACTACTTGGAGATGGCCTTTCCCATCTTCATGGGAGCTTATGGACCTCATTGATGGTACTCCTTCCACTTTTCTCCCTGCTGGTGGGTCTAATGATGTTAGTTGGTGTCCTGCTGCTAATGGCAAATTCACTATCTAGTCCACATGGAATTCCTTAAGACAACATTTTGATCAAGTGAACTGGTCTAAGATTATTTGGGGACCTCATAATATCCCAAAAGTGAGTTTTGTGGTGTGGATGGCTATTCTTGGCAGATTGAACACAGGGGAAAGATTGAAAATCTTTGGTGTGACTCAATCTGTTGAGTGGGTTTTCTGTCAGCATCCATGTGAAGACCACAACCACCTTTTCTTTGAGTGTCCATTCTCTGAAAGAGTGTGGACCTGCATAAAAGGAAAAATAAATGTTGATTGGCCATCCATTCAATGGAATGATTTGATCCAGCTTATTGCGAAATCTGTGAAAGAGAAGTCTTTAGGGTCTATTATTACCAAGCTTGCATTTACTTGTACTATGTACCGGTTATGGTTTGCTAGGAATAGTAGAGTTTTTAGTAAGGATATGGTCCCTGAAGAGGTGGTTATAAAGTGTATTGTGGATATGGTTAGATTCAGGGTAATGCATATTACCAATTTGAAATCTCACCATACTGACAGATGGTATCTAAGCTCATGGAGACTACCTCATACTATGTTGAAGCCTGCTATAGCTCATGTGAGGAATGTGAGTTCACAAACTGTGGGTTGAGTGAGGGTAAGCATATACACTGTGGGGTTTCCTAATGTTTATTATTGTTATAGGTATTCGGACCACAGGGAAGCAGAATTTTGAGTGTGTGCCATATACTATGAGGGTTGAGTATAGTGTGAGGAACAAACAAGCACCTAACCCAAAATCACTAGCCATATCGAGAGAAACTAACATGTTTTTATATATTTCCTGTATCTCTTTCTTTTGCAGGTATATGGAGCAGTGTTTCCCGAGTGATGTGAGCATATATAATTGTGGGTTGAGTGTAGTGAGCATCTATATGTGTGACTTAAAATGCAAATTGTCTTTGCTTCTTGAATGTTACTTGTTTGTGGATCGATTAGTCTTGTTTTGGTATCTGTTGGTGACAGGGTTTATTATAATGTCTAAACTCTGTTTGGGATGCATGGGATGGCAGCAAAGTATCTCCCTGGATGGTGCTGTTTGGCTTGGTATACAGTCCTGGTTCCTTCGAGTTTTAGAGCTGGCTATTTTCGTGGTGATGGCTGCTAGAGGCGCCTCTTGTGTGAAGAAAGTCTCTCTTTTATGTTGTTTTACTTAGGGTGTTTGTTAGCTGGCCTACCCGTGCGGGATGTGCATGGGAGTACTAGTAGTGTGTTTACTTTTGGCTATTTGCTACTTAGCTGTTGGGTGTGTTCATGCTACTCATCAAATCTGCATGCAGCCCATGAACACATTTTGGGTTAATTTGCTATTATGCTTGGGTTTTCTAGTTTAATTCTGTGTTTTCTTTCTTTCATTTTGTCTGCTTAAATATGTTTTGTTAAATAGTTTATACTGGGTTGGACTAGGTTTTTTGTGGTTTTGTTTTGTTTATTTTGGTTTTTGGTTCTGCTTCTTGTATAGTGCTTGGCTTGGGCCTGGGGTAAGCCCCTTGTAGTGGTGTAAGTTTTTTGTCTTTTATTTTATGACTTATCCACCAAAAAAAAAAAAAAACACCCAAAATCAAAGCATCTAATAAGAACCAAACACAATGATTTAAAACCAAATAAAAAAATTTTCTTCACACAAGAGGCGCCTCAAGCAGCCATCACCACGAAAACAGCCTGCTCCAAAACTCGAAGGATCCAGGACTGTTTGACAATCCAAATAGCAACCACCAAGGAAGGAATTTTGCCGCCATCCCCATGCATCTCAGAACAGAGCTTAGACATTATAGTAAACCCTGTCACCAGCAAATACAAAAACATGGTTAATCGATCCACAATCAAGTAACATTTTAGTTGCAAAATCAACTTACACTATAAATCACTCATATAGATACTCGCTACACTCAACCCACAATTATATATGCTCACATCACTCAGAAAACAATGCTCCATATACCTACAAAAGAAATAGATACAGGAGACATATAAAACAAAACATGTTAGTTTCACTCAATATGGCTAGTGATTTTGGATTAGGAACTTGTTTATTCCTCACACTATACTTAACCCTCATAGTAATAATCACACACTCAAATTCTGCTCCACTGTGGTCCAAGTACCTATAACAAAAACAAACATTAGGAAACCCCACAATGTTTATGCTAGCCATCACTCAACCCTCATTTTGTGAACTCACATCCCTCATTCCAGCTGCAGCAGACTTCAACATGGTATGAGGTAACCTCCAAGAGTTTAAGTACCATCTGTCAGTATGGTGAGAGTTCATATTGGTAATATGCATTACCCTGAATCTTACCATATCAACAACACTTTTTATAACCACCTCTCATGTAACATATCCTTACTAAAAATTTTGTTATTTCTTGCAATCCAGAATTGGTACACAGTACAAGTAAATGCAAGCTTAGTAATAACAGAACCGAAGGAATTCCCTTTCACAGATTTGGCAATAATCTGGACCAAATCATTCCATTGAGTGGATGGTCAATCAACATTAATTTTACCTTTTATGCAGGTCCACACTCTTTTAGAGAATGGACACTCAAAGAAAAGGTGGTTATGATCTTCACACGGATGTTGACAGAAAACACACTTAGTAGATTGAGTCACACCAAAGATTTTCAGTCTTTCACCTGTGTTCAATCTGCCAAGAATAGCCATCCAAACCACAAAACTAACTTTAGGGATATTATGAGGTCCCCAAATAATTTTAGACCAATTTACTTTATCAAAATGTTGTCTTAAGGAATTCCAAGTGGACTAGATAATGAATTGGCCATTAGCAACAGGACACCAATTAACAGCATCAGACCCACCAGTAGGGAGAAAGGTGGAAGGAGTACTGTTAATGAGGTCCATAAGTTCCCATGTATAGACACCCCATTTTTGACCGTCCCCAAGACTTGGACGTCACCGCTTGAACACTCGGTGATCACCCATATTTGTGTTCGTCTTGAGTTCCCGGAGATCTTGGCAACGCGCCTTGCCTCAGGATCTCTCGACTCGACTGTTTTGTGTTTGGTTTTGCACCAAACACCTGTGTTTTGCCTTTGAGGGGCAGGGAATGGCTTGTTGGCCATCCCCACACATCACCGGCCATGGCTTGAGGCCACCGGCCACTGGTTTGTTGCCACCGGCCAAATGTTTGGCCGACCGGCACTCTTTCTGACTGGCCGACCATCTATTTTGGTCAAATTGCATTTTTGGCCGGCCGATCACTGTGCATCTACTTTTGCAGATATTTTTATGCCAGCTGTGCTAGCTGGCATACACCTTTGCTCCCCTCCATACACATGTATGGAGGGATTTCCCTCTTGACTAGCTTACTTGAGAAGCTTTGCAAGAGGGAGCTCTATAAGAGGAGGCCTTTTCTTCCTCCATTGGATTGGACACAAAAAAATGCAGAGGGAGCTCTGAGTTAGGGTTAGTTCATAGTTGTAGCTATTCTATCTCTATATCTCTCCTTGCCATAAGGTGTTTTAGTCTTACTATTGCACACAAACACATAGAGTTACACCTTCTCTTGGTTTCTGAGGTGCTGAGGAGTTGTTCTTGGTGTTCTTGAGTGCATTCAAGCTTGAAGAACCAACTGGAGCATTGTTTGTGAAGAGGGTCATCAAGGGTAAGAACTTCACCCTTTATTCCCCATTTTTGCATAGCTTTTTAACCTATCTTGCAACTGTTTTCAGACTTTGTATATAACTAATAAAAGTCTTGTTTTTGAGTGCTTAACATAGTTGTTTAAGAGTGTTTTGTTGTTTGGGGTTGTTTCACCCCTCTTAGGGCTTGTTTGGCCCTATTTTTGTGCTATTTTGGTGAGCTCCGGGACCACCTTGTTTGGGCCTCCTCACCACTGAAATCTTGAGGGATTTCAATGGTGAGGATGGTGCCTTAAGGTCCTAGGAAGGAGAGGGCCACCCCTTCTCCTTGTTGTCCTTGAAAAGGGCCATTTTTGTCTCATGTGTGAGCATCTTGTTTAAGTGTATGATGACCATGCCTTAGCTGTTTTTTGTGCTTATTATGTCATAATATAGCTCTGTTTTTACTTGGTTTAGACACACCTTGCATGCCTTGCATACTTGTCTTGTAATGCCATGAATTGCCTTAACATGCCTTGTGCTTTGAGCCTTGTTTCTAGCATGTTTTTGGCTTAGCCTTGTGAAGCTTTTATGCTTGTTTTGATGTGCTTGAGGTCTGTTTTTGGTCATTTGAGTCATCCATGCTTTGCTTTGTATAGCTACCATGCAAACCCTCTTGTATGCCTCAAGCATTGACCCCTCTAGCATGCTATCCTTGCATCATTTCAGTGGTTTGGAACCACTTGTCATGTCATTTTAGTCCTCATGGTATGCTTGTATGCTTGCATTTGATGCCCCTTTAATTTTTTACAAGGTTGTCATCCTATGCTCCATGCGTGGCCTCTTTTGTATGCTTGTATGTTTAGACCACTTAGATGCCATCTAGACGTGTCCTTAGCTTTGTTTAGGTCTGCCTTGGACCTGTTTTAAGTTCTTTTTAGCTTTGTGAGGCTTGTTTGACTTAGCCATGGTTTAAGCCCTTTAGGCTTTCCTTGAATCTTGGACCATTGTTGCATGTTTAGCTTATCTTGTTTACTTGGTTTGGCACCTTTATAACATGATTTTCAGAGCTTTCTATGCATGCTATTTGTCCATGTTTGCATCCTCTTAAGTGTGCTTGAGGGTTGCTTCTATATGCCTAAGTGTTGGTCCTTGTTGCATACTAGCTTACATGTCTAGGATGCATTGCATTGACATGCATGCTTAGCCTCTTGAATTAAGTATGATAGAGGTTGAGATCCTTGTTTGTTTATGTGCATTTCATTTGAAATCAAAGTGCATAACTTGGTTTCTTAGGCCATCACGCATCGAAATGCGCGATTTATGGTCCGAGAACCGAGAACCATGTCCCTTTGAGTCATAAACGTGATAAGGGATGTGTTGGTGCACACATTTGCTTGAAATGCATTGCTATGCCTTGTTTTGCCCTCTGCTGCTGTCAAAATAGGATTCTGCAGGAAGATTTGGCCGGCCGGCCATCTTTAGTGCCGACCGGCCAACAATTGATGGCCGGTGATCATTTCCAGTGGCCGGTGATCATTTCCTTTGGCCGGTGACCATTCACCTTGGCCGGTGGCATCCCACAGGGTTCATGTAGTGCATCTTGGGATTTGTGCAATGATCAGAGGAGCAGAGCAGGGAAAACAGAGGCAACTTGTGCATGGCAGTGGACTTCTGAGCGGAGCCGAGCACGCATTGCATTGGGCCCTCTTCCCGAGGCTGTTTACGGTTTCATTAGAGTAGTTAATTTGCTTAACTAGTTTAACTGGTCTGTAATATTTAATTAGCTTGTAGAATAGTTAAATCTGTATTATTCTTACGGTCCTTCCGAGTGAGGGCTAATTTGTAATAAGTGTGGGTGCGTGTGTACATGTCTTCCAACCCCCACTTCTTTCTCCCTTTTACTTACCTGCTTTTGATGGTTAGTATTAGGACATGTTTAAATTAGCATACCTTATGCTATGCATGCATGCATCATTCATCAATATTACATGCACCGGGCTCAGCGCATCATACTAACTGCATTTGTATTTCAATCCCAAATTGAATACGTGATAGCTGTAGCATCATCATATGCCATATTAGGATAGCCGAGCCTATTGTAGTTATATCTTGCATGCGTTGCATTAGGCATCTTAACATGAACTAGGATCATGCATATGATTACTGACTAGTTTCTGTTTTGGCTTGGAGTACTCGGTAAGCATTTATGTTTTAGCATCCTTGCACGCGTGTGAGTGTTACCATATCAGCATGCTTTACCATGAGGCTATTTGCTTAAATGATATAACTGCCTGAATGCCTGTGGGTGAAGGTTGGATTGTTTGAGTTGGAACAACTCGTTGAAATCCGTGTTTTAGCCTACTTGCGAGTAGCAAATCTCAAATCATTTTCCAAATGAACGGATATGCAATGCTCTGTTCCAAATTAGGCGATCTAGTCTATACTTTTGTGTTGTGCGCATCACATAGTAATTCTAGCTAATTAATCGGAAAAAGAACGCATGTGTTTTCAAAAATGAGATATCACGGTTACTAGAGGCCGATCTTCGGATCGGGCGAGAGGGGGTGCTCATAGCTGACCTTCCCCAATCGTACCCAAGTTCCCGAGTCGAGGCAACTTTGGTGATGACGGACACGTGGCCTTAGGCAAATGAGTCAGGGTTTCCTAAATTCCCCCATTAAAAAATATTTAGGTGGCGACTCTGTATCTGGGAAAGCAGTCCATGTTTGGCACTCCTTTTTCAAAAAAATCTGTTTTCTCAAAACGATTTGCCGGATTTGGACTCTTTGGTTCAGATTAAGAACCGTGACAATTTGAGTCCGAACTGTAGGGTGAGGCCCTCACGCGGGGCGCGTCCACAGTTTCTGGCGACTCTGTTGGGGAGTTTAGAGAGCCTGACTCGAACTCGTGATATCTTGTTTTGATTTCACTTATGTGTTTCTTTGCATTGCATGTGCATTGGTGCGCCTAGGACACCGTGTTGGCCATCTGCTATTCCTGAGCGGTTTGCCAGAGGCTTGTCTTGTCAGGGCATGGCCATATGGCTGACCGGTTGCGGCCTTTGCCAGTATGGGAACACAAACCCCGGTTTTACCGGGGCACCCTTTTGACCATTCGACCTAGTGCATATTCGGAATCCATAGTGACCATTCCAAACTAGGACAGGTTGCTTACCCGATATAGGTTGTTTGAAACCGCTGTGTTCATAGTGAAACCCTAGCTCCTGACAAAATAGGACAGGGAAATCATACCCCAAACATAGGGGTGTTTTGGCTCTCTTTTATTTGCTATGTGCTTTTAGAGTGTATCTCTACAGGAACGTACATATCAGTCTATGAGTTTGAGCATCAGGCCTGCGGGCATCAGTATCAGTGTTTTTGAGAAGCAGTTATATCTGCGAGTGTCCGATTCAGTGTTTTGGGGCAGTGATTTTGGGGAACAGTGATCAGTATTAGAGTACAGCTGTTCAGCTACGCCTGTGTTTGTTCTGTTTGGGCTGAAATGCTGCATGTTTTCTCTTTCAGTTCAGAGATTCGAGTGTAGAATAGCCAGTGTTCTCTCTCGCTGAGGCAAGGCAGATATCTGATCCGCTAGTCACCGTTCAAGGTCAGCGGACTTATCATGACCCAGAATTCAGAGGAAATCGTGGTTATGACAGCCACATTAGATCAAGGAATCACCCTGCAAAGTGAGACCAGTGTTGAAGTACCGCATCCACCCAGGTCGCCTGCCGCGCGCCTGATCTGGGAACCCCAGTTGTATCAGGCTCGTGAGCCCACTACGTTCGAATTGATGGGGATGATTGGTGACCTCCAGAGGTCTATGGCAGATCTCGCTTACGGAATATTGGCTTTGCCACCAGCTGCACCATATGCCAGGAATTTTGTGCCGCAGGAGCCTCCCCTATTGGGACGGATTGTGATCGAGCTCAGCCAACCTGAGGTTGTCTCATGTTATAGTAATGACATGTCAACATCAACCCAAGCCCTCGATTAGGCTGAGGCCAGAGGTAAGAACAAAATGAAGGCAGATGTCGATCCCATTGAACAGCTGCTGTGGGCAGTCGAGGCTTTGAAAGCCGGGGGGATGAATAAGCCACAGGTATTCGCAGTCGCAGCCAAGACTGTGGATGATGCCTTCCCCACTCCAACTGAAGGCAATTCAAGCCAGGCAGAAAACCGGGATAGGCTCCGTCATGCCAGAACAGTTCCTTCCACTCCCAATTCTGCACCTGGAAAAGATCAGAAAGTCAAGGTAGTGCCTGCCGATCCTTTCGCTAGTGCATCTAGCAAGAATTCTCAGACTTCAAAGTACCTACCCAGAGGGCGCAGGGTCTTTCACGCTCTCTACATGCCGTTATCTAAGGCACTCCAGATCCTGGCCGAAAGAGGGCATCTTAAACCCCTCGAGCCTCGGCCTCTCCCAAAAAATCTCCCTCTCACACATGATGCTGCCCTGTACTGCGCGTACCACCAGCAAACCGGTCACGCTACAGATAACTGTTTTCGCCATCGCCATGAAGTGCAAGATTTGATCGACAATGAGGTTATCTTCCCACCCACCTCAGCAAAGTCTGTCACTGCTGGGTTGTTGGACTTTGAGGATACAGCGAGTATGTGATCGGGGAGTGAACCACCTGCAGGCGACCCTCGGTGTATTTTGGATGTGGCGTCTGGCACGCATTTTTGAGCATCTGCGAATGCTAGTTTTGTAATTTCTGGCTTGGGTGTTGAGTCAGTCCTTTGTTTTGTTTTGAGTCTGTCTCATCGTCTTGAGTTAGTTCTTTTTGCTTAAGGGTCTGTCTTGTTGTAGCGAGTCAGTCCCCTTGTATAGAATGTCAGGTGATTCCGGGGTTGTTGCCTCGAACACCGTTTTTGTTTTCTTTTGAGTCTGTCTCTGCTGTGGAGCCAGTTGCAACCAGGAAATCTAAATGAAACAGCTGCGGCTATCATGTTTCCGTGCTTATTGTTACCTTGAGCTAGTTGTGCCAGAGGATTTGAATGAAACGGCGGAGCATCTCACTTACTCTTTTGTGCTCTAAACTCATTGTATTGACCTAAGTTTTTTTTTATTTTTTTAAAACCTTTTTAACACTGTAGTGATGAAAACAAAGAGGAAGGAATTCCTCGGGTTTTACAAAACTTTGATCAATTTGAGAGAAAGTGAGGCATGCTAAGCCTTTAATGAATGAAATCATGCTTGTTAGCATGAGTACTGAGAAGGACCCTGGCTTCATCCAGATTGGTTCCCATACTATCTTCAGCGCGAGCGATTTGTCGCTTTCGTAAAAACTTTCAAAACCAAAATGTTTTGCACGATCCTGTGAAGACTTGTGTAGAATCGCTCTTGAGATTGTGCAGCCTAGAATCACTCTCAGCCTCAAGATTCAATCCATTTGTTTTCAAACCTTGAACCCATTTAGAACGTTCAACGACCAATCATCAAGAGAGGCCTGTGTGGCCAGATTTGAAGCAGCCCTTGAACAAGAGGCACCAAAGTCAGATCAAGAAGATCAGATCTCACCGGAAGAAGCTTGTGAAGCTAGAACAGAAGCACCCATTGAACTAGGGGCAAAATGTCCGATGTGCTCGAAGAGCCGGAGATGGATCCTTTTGCAAATTGACAATAACAGCCACTCTCCTGGATACGGATGGCTTCAAACCCTTAAGGCATGGACTTGTGACACTTTTACCCTTTGAGAGGCTCGCTGGGTCGAAAACCCGGAAGGACGACCCAGGCAAAAGTTAGAGCAAGAGAAAAATACAAAAAAAATACAAAAAAAAAGAAGATGAAAATGCAAAAAGAAAAGATGAAAAACAAAAAAGGAAAAGAAGAAAAAAAGAATTGAAAAGAAAAGAAAAACAGAAGCTCGCAAGGTCAAAAACCCGCAACGGGCGCCTTGGCAAAAGTTAGAGCCTAAAAAGTGCAGGTTAAAATACCCGAGTGTACCTTAACCGGAACTACGTAAGGCTTGATTCCCATGTTTGGGATACGTAGGCAACTTCATCCCGAAGTCCAGCCCCCAACGCTTTCAAAGCAATTTAGTCCATGTAATGGTTTTGATCATCCTTGCCTTATCTGAATCCGATGGTTCGGTTGTGACATCGGAACTACGTAGGCTTGATTCCCATGTTTGGGATACGTAGGCAACTTCATCCCGAAGTCCAGCCCCCAACACTTTCAAAGCGATTTAGTCCATGTAATGGTTTTGATCATCCTTGCCTTATCTGAATCCGATGGTTCGGTTGTGACACCGGAACTACGTAGGCTTGATTCCCATGTTTGGGATACGTAGGCAACTTCACCCTGAAGTCCAGCCACCAACGCTTTCAAAGTGACTGTGTCCATATATTGGTTCTGACCATCTTCGTCTTCTCCGTGTCCGAGATTTCGGTCGTGATCATCACTACTTGGGACTGTTTACAAAATGCTGCGGCGTCATCCAGACAAGGGGCAACTTTCCATTGCCATGCGTTGCCACGAGTCGCCATTCAAACCAGGGGCAACTTTCCATTGCCGTGCAGCTCTTTTCAAGCAAGGGGCAATTTTCCATTGCCTCCGATTCGAGATTGCGCATCTCAAGAGTAAGTTCCGTGCTCGTTGAGCATTAACCGTTTGCAAAAATAGTTTTTGAGAATTTTTCCTGACGTTGACTATTTTCTCAAAAATTATTCCATCTTTTCCAAAATTGGACCATTTTCTTGGACCCAAAAAAGGAAAATTTTCAGTGCTCATAGCCTAACTCGCATGATTTTCAAATCAAAAATCGAACAAGTATGTTAATCTAACTCTCATATTGGTCAAAACTGTTTTAGTAGAAAACCAAAACAAAAAATGGTCAAAATGATGAACTAGGGGCACGGTTGAGTCAGGCTCCCTGTCTTTCCCCCGATTGTCAATACTTACAAGAAGGGCACTCTATTCGCCAGAAGAAGACACCACTGAAACTGTCAGTAAAGGGCTGAAAGCTCTCAACAACCTCCAAGCAACGAGGTATCAAGCCAAGTGCGAAGCACAAATTGGAATGAATCAAGATACTCCATCCGGAACATCGACTAGATGTCTCTGGAAGAAATAGCTGCGAGCTAATAATTTCAACCTCTTGTTCATCCATCAACCACCCTGGGGAGGGATAAAAAATGAGAGACTGAAGAAAGGAGAGGTGTAAGTCGAGAGAAAAGTGAGCAAAAGGGTTTTGAGAAAAAAAACCGAGCCTAAGGGCCGAGTGATGTGAGAATCACAAATGAGAAAGGGTGGGAAATAATGCCCGGAGGAACTGGCTCCTCGTGATTTAAGGTTTCTCATTTTTGTAAACACGTCTGTATGTCGTGTCTTTTGTTTTGTTTACCTCAACTTTTGTTTTGAGTCTTTTCCGAGCGTGTCTTGTTGTGATTAGGTCGTGCACTTTCTGTTTGAGTCTTTTTTTCACTGTGTTCAGTTGTAGGCTCAATACCCCGGTTTGAAAAACCCTTTTTCAATTTCAAAAATTTTAATCATGCTGTGCTCAGAGTGCTGTGTCATTCTCCACATTTATGCGAAGCAAAGAAGAAAGGGAAAATTTGTGGCATCTAAGTGTGCTTGAACTTCAGCCGATTCTACCTCTGTATTCCGTCTGGTCAGATTGGACTGTTTGTTCAGGGTTTGCCGTGTGCAAAATAAACAGAATGGCCTGTATGCAGTTTAATTCCCAGCAGAGTATGGGCCGAGTGTTCAGACTAAGCAGTAGGTTGTATGAGTTGTTTTTGCCGTTGGCCGGCTCGTTACCTGGTTATTGCAATACAAATGTTTGACTTTCAGGTAGGAGATCAATTCCATTTACATTGTTATGTGATGTGATGTAATGTAATGCGAAGCATGCAAATGTACCAAAATGTAACACTTTTTCAAGTACAAAGTTTTGGAGAAAACAAAACCTGCTTGCGGCAGTACAAGGTACTCTAGCTACCAGCAAAAAGAAAAGTACAACAACATAAACAAAAAGAAGAAAAGCAGCAAAATCTGGATCAATGTCAAGCGGCCGTGGGCCTAGGGATCTGTCCTCGTCCTCTTCCTGGACGAAGGTCTAGGAGCATCGTCATCAGCACCGTCATCTGAGCCTGAGTCAGTGCCATCCCCAGTCTCCTCCTCAGATGACTCCGCCTCTACTTCCTCCTCCGCCTTGGACTCAACGTCATCAAAGACTGGTGCCCGTGAGCTACTCCCAATATGAGTGCGCCCCGCTTTGGTGCGGGGGTATACCCTGCCGTCTCGGGTAGGAGCGAAATGTCCAGCTGAAGCACCCCCTACAGTAGGAAGCTGGAGGGGAGGCTGAAAAGTACAAATAGCAAACGCATCAGTCTGCTACAGAACGCAGCGTATGAATACAGTGTGTGAATGTTGTGAGCAGTATATCAGTGCAGAATGCAGTGTATGAATACAGTGTGTGAATACTGTGGGCAGTGCATCAGTGCAGAATGCAGTGTATGAGTACAGTGTATGAATGCCGTGAGTAGTGCAGTGAACAGTCTGTGGGCTACAATGTGTCAGACGCCGTAAGGGCCGTGTATCAAGTGTTGAGTTCTGCATCAGATTATGTGAAACAGTTTATGTATGGTTTGAGACCATGGTCAGAAGAACATACCGGAATGCTGTAAATGGCCAGGAGATCGAGGCTCTGCTGAAGCATCCCCATCACCGAAGCAGTCAACTCCAGGGACTGGCGAGTGTACTCAGAGGAAGCTTGCAAAAGTGTTAGAAGTCTCAGTATTATGCGGAATATCAAATGAATCGAAATGAAATGACTGTGCAGAATGCAAAATGCAGTAGTACATACCGGAGGTAAGCCGTAGAACCCGACTAACTCATGATCAGCCGGAGAGGGAGCAATGGGGATCTGGTAAGTCGCCCCACCTCGCCCTCTGCATGTCATCGTCGTGGGCAGTGCTGGCCAACTAGCCCCCCGTCCCCTCCGAGCTCCACTCCTGACACGGACTCGAGCCGTCCTCGATGTCCCTGTCCCTGCTCCCGCTCCAGCTACCGGTGCCGCAGGCCTCTCTCTCTCAGCTCGACAGCCACTGCTCAAAGGCCGCATGATATACATCTAAACGTACTCTGAGTAGTCGCCTATGCCTCTGAAGCGTATCGCATCCCAGCCGATCGTGTAGTCGGCCATCTGCTCAGGGGTGAACCTCTCAGTATCCCTCATATGCTCGGAAGGGTGAACTAGGACTATCTGCTCTGGCAAATCCAGGGTCTGGCGTAGGAAACACTCACCCAAGTACCAAGCCCGACAGACTGGGCCCTCCAGCAAGATCCTGAAGCGTGCAGTCTCCTCCGCACGGACAAATCTCTCCCGAATCACGGCTGGCAATGGAGCCCAAGGCTGCCAGGTGATCTGTAAATGACATGCAGTTTTTTTTATCTACTGTTATTGAAAATACAGTGAAAACCGAAGCTTAAATAAACTCTAAAGTTGAACATACCTCTGCGGGGGTGATGGTGTCAAAATAGTGGCGGAAGAAGATGAAAGTCTCCCGGGGTCTCCGCACGCATCTCACATCGAAGCATCGGGAGAATGGAACGCCAAGAGGAGTTTCCAAATCTGGCACTGGGGCGAGTCTCGGAAAGTAGGCGTAGACCCACAACTGCAGAGCAAATATCAGTATGCTTATCAGATGAAGCAGAATACAGAATAAAGTAGAAATTGTAGAACCGTGTATTGTGCAGTGTAGAGTGTACAGTGTGTGCAGTGTACAGTGTACAGAGTACAGAAAATGTAAAGCGAAAATGTAAAGCAAAAAAGAAGATGTACCTCCCAAGCCCACTAGTAGCCTCCGAGCAACTGCCCACTGCAACGGGAGGCTGAGCTCATGTATCCGTATAGAGTGGCTAAGGCAGCGCCACCCCAATCGTAACACAGGATCCGCGTGACGTCCACTAGCACGCTCAACAAACAGAGGGGCACGGTGCTCACCCCGGTTGGCGAAAATGGTAGTCCCCAGCAGAAACATCAGGAAGCTGTGGGCATACTACTCCACCTCCTCCTGAGCCATCGGTGCCTCCTCGGCCAAGCCTGGCTAAGCCCGAAAGCGGCTCTCGAACCATGAGTATCTGACAAATCCCGAGCGTGCAAGAGGCGGCATCTCGCCGAGCAAGTAAATTTGAGCGACCTCTCACTCATCCATATCGGTGTCGAAGGGGATCGGATCACCCCCTACCCCGATGCCAGTGAGCATCGAGAAATCATAGGGAGTCATCGTCATGTCTCCCGCGACGGAAAGGTGGAAGGAGTCAGTGATATCCCACCACCTCTCCACTAGAGCGGCGAGAAGAGGCCTGCTCGCAGTAAGCCGGGAGAGTCCTCTGCAAAAGGCGCCGAAGCCGGCCTGGTCTACAATGTGGCGGACCGCATCGGGCAACTCCATGTACCAATCTCTGGCGGCGACATTCCCATACCCCCGGAAGGCATGGGAATCTCCTTGTATTCAAAGACAAACAGTTGCGAAGCAAAATAAAATGTACAGTTTTGAAGAACAGTCAAAATTGATACAGATATGGCACGTGTGCGCGTTTTTCAAAGTTCAAACAAACATCGGGTGCCGGTGTGCTTGCAGTAAACTACAACATGTGACGTGTCGGTATGTTCAAGTGGTTCAGTACAGATATAGCGTGTGTGCACGTTTTTCAAGTTCAAACAGACATCGGGTGCCAGTGTGCTCACAGTGAACTATAGTGTATGATGTGTCAGTGTGTTTGAGTGGTTCAGGGCAAATACAGTATGTGTGCACGTGTTCAGATTCAAGCAGATATCAAGTACAAGTGTGTTCACAGTCAACTACAGCATACAGTGTATCGGTGTATCCGGGATAAGCAATTAAAGCACAGAATCAACTATAGCAGTTAAGTGTTCTACATTGCAGAAAATGAAATGGGAAAGAATATACCTCGGAAGCACCGTATGATAGGTGTGACTCCGGCTCGCACAGGAGAAGCTCTGGAGCCACCGTTCTATCAAAACTCCGAAACTGGCGAAGTCCGTCGGGGGGCAGTATGTGAATCGCCGGCCGATAGGTCGCCGAGTCGAACAGGTGGACGCTCAGAGGCAAGAGCTCGACCTCGGGATCCATCTCATGCTCCGGGGGAGTCCCGCCCTGTGGAAGATCATCTGCCATCTCAGAAAGAGTGTGAAAATGGTCGGAAATGTGGGAATCGGGCTAGAATATGAAAGGTCAACCGGAAAGTCAACCCCTGGAGGGTGGAAAATGGCTGAAAAAGTCAAAATATGGAAAAGGCACAGAAACCAAGAGAAACTCGAGGGGAACAAACCTTAAGAGGCGAAAATCGCAAAAGAAACACCGAAATGAAGAAACGTTCGGTTCAAAACGTTCGAAACGCGAAGGTATTCGCGAATCGAACAACGAAACGGGCGCTAAAATCGAGGAAAACGGAGGATCGAAGGAAGGAAAACACTCTAGAAAGAGAAAGAGGAAGAAATTTCGGCCAAGAACAAGTGAGAAAAATAGGGCTAGAGGCCCTATTTTATAAGACCCAAGGCCAAAAGACCAAACTGCCCCGAATCAGGCATGTTTGGCCGGTCGGCCACACTCTTGGCCGGTCGGCCAAATATTTGGCCGGTGGAATGTTTTTGTGGCCGGTGGACCGCCGGTGACCTCCTATGATGGCCGGTGAGCCTCCTACAATCTTTTTGGGTCAGATATGTGGTTCGAGGTCTCCATTTCTCAAGAAAGTACAAAACACTGCATTTCCGAAGCTCAACCGGACTCCGTTTTGACCTCGGACCGTGTTTTCTATGCGAAGCACTCGAGTACGTGCGTGGCGTATCCTTTTTGTATCCTTTTGTCTCCTAGAGAGATTCAAAAGTTGCCCTGCATGCATACGTTACAACGTTTTGTCATGAAACGCACGTTGGTCATACGCCATCTCACTCGCCTCGTTACGCACACATCTCGCATTGTCAAGCGCATAGCCATACTTGTGTTAGTATGCACATTCTTATGTCGCATTGTCATGCATCCAATAGTTGCATTGTCATGCATTTCAAAAGCCGCGCGGTGTCACGCATTCCAAGTTCATTCTTACTGTCATGCATTTCAATAGGTTGCATTGTCATGCATTTCAAAAGTCGCGCGGTGTCACGCATTCCAAGTTCATTCGCACTGTCATGCATTCCAATAGTTGCATTGTCATGCATTTCAAAAGCCACGCGGTGTCGCGCATTCCAAGTTCATTTGTATTGTCATGCATTCCAATAGTTGCATGTCATGCATTTCAAAAGCCGCGCGGTGTCGTGCATTCCAAGTTCATTTGCATTATCATGCATTCCAATAGTGCATATGTCATGCATTTCATTGTAAATAGTGCATATGTCATGCATTTCATAGTAAATAGTGCATATGTCATGCATTTCATTGTAAATAATGCATATGTCATGCATCATTGTAAATAGTACATATGTCATGCATCGTTGTAAATAGTGCATATGTCATGCATCACTGTAAATATTGCATATGTCATGCATTTTACTGTATATATTCCATTCCAGTGCATATTGTATATATTACATTATAGCTTGCATGCATCCACTGCATCACATCCATCTATGGCCTGCGCCTTTCCATGTTGAACTTGGTCTGGTATGTGCCCATACTTTTCACGTTAAAACACAGTTCTGCATGTGTACGCGCCTATTTCACGCTGGTAAGTTGGTTTGAGGGTTGCGGCACCTTTTCTGTGTTAGACGCGGTTCGTTTGTGTACATGCCTTTCCTAGGCAAGATTTGGTTTGGCCCGCGTGCCTTATCCATTGTATCCCATTCCATCCATTGCATGTTGTAAATACTGCATTGTAGCTTGCATGCATTCATTGCATCACCTACATTTATGGCCTGCGCCTTTCCATGTTGACCCTGGTCTGGTATGTGCCCATACTTTTCACGTTAAAACACAGTTCTGTATGTGTACGCGCCTATTCCACGCTGGTATGTTGGTTTGAGGGTTGCGGCACCTTTTCTGTGTTAGACGCGGTTTGTATGTGTCCATGCCTTTCCTAGGCAAGATTTGGTTTGACTGCATGCCATATCCATTGTATATATTACATTGTAGTGTAATTTTTGCATCCAGCATTAGGATCATTGGTCTTTCCTCAGTGGGTCATTTCCCACTTATGTCATTCCACCCAATTACTTGTTCTTGTGTCCGTTTACATCACTCATAGTTCTACATGTGTACGCAGTTATTCCACTGCTAGTATTGTGGTTTGAGGGTTGCGGCACCTTTTCTATGGTAGACAGACTTTGCATCTCCATCATCCCTTTGACATTTGTGTGGTTTTGAACCGCTCATGACTGGATCATGATTCAATTGCATTGCATATCGTTTGCATTGTTTATACGTAGTTTTGTATGTTTTGCATATTATTTGCATTGTTTTTACATTTGTTTTGTAATTTTACATATCATTTGCATTACATTAGATTCAATTGCATATCATCGCACTCTTTGTGCACCCCTTGGTCTAAGGAGACCTTAAATCCTACATTCGCGTTGTCGCGCAGCTTTCGATTGCATTGTCATGCATGTTGCTAACGATATCGTACCTATTAAGTTGCTTTCTTTTGCAGGCACGATATTGTATGTACGGTTCATTTGAAGCTGGTGCAACCAGACGAGCCGCACAGGTATTGTATTCTCCGCGTGAGACGTATCGAGAATTGCATAATTCTCTTGCATCCTTTCTGCATTGTAGTGTAGTTGGATTTGTGTTTGCTAGCTTAAAACTGTTGCATTGTCATGCTTCGTTATAGCTTTCTTTGCATGATCATAAGTTATGTTCGGCTTCTTGCATTGTCAGTTGCATTTTGCCCCTGCCTTCGGGCGCATATCTTGTTTGTCTTGCATGCTTTGTCTAAGTCTTCGGCCTTGTCAAAAATGGGTCGTCTCTGGGCTTTGACATTCACTCCTGTCATTGTTATGACTTTCGAGTTCTGTCAAAGAGGGGCAACTGTAGACACCCCATTTTTGACCGTCCTCAAGACTTGGACGTCGCCGCTTGAACACTCGGTGATCACCCATATTTGTGTTCGTCTTGAGTTCCCAGAGATCTTGGCAACGCGCCTTGCCTCAGGATCTCTCGACTCGACTATTTTGTGTCTGGTTTTGCACCAAACACCTGTGTTTTGCCTTTGAGGGGCAGGGAATGGCTTGTTGGCCATCCCCATACATCACCGGCCATGGCTTGAGGCCACCGGCCACTGGTTTGTTGCCACCGGCCAAATGTTTGGCCGACCGGCACTCTTTGTGACTGGCCGACCATCTATTTTGGTCAAATTGCATTTTTGGCCGGCCGATCACTCTGCATTTGCTTTTGCAAATATTTTTATGCCAGCTGTGCTAGCTGGCATACACCTTTGCTCTCCTCTATACACGTGTATGGAGGGATTTCCTCTTGACTAGCTTACTTGAGAAGCTTTGCAAGAGGGAGCTCTATAAGAGGAGGCCTCTTCTCCCTCCATTGGGTTGGACACAAAAAAATGCAGAGGGAGCTCTGAGTTAGGGTTAGTTCATAGTTGTAGCTATTCTATCTCTATATCTCTCTCTCCTTTTGCCTAAGGTGTTTTAGTCTTACTATTGCACACAAACACATAGAGTTACACCTTCTCTTGGTTTCTGAGGTGCTGAGGAGCTGTTCTTGGTGTTCTTGAGTGGATTCAAGCTTGAAGAACCAACTGGAGCATTGTTTGTGAAGAGGGTCATCAAGGGTAAGAACTTCACCCTTTATTCCCCATTTTTGCATAGCTTTTTAACCTATCTTGCAACTATTTTTAGACTTTTTATATAACTAATAAAAGTCTTGTTTTTGAGTGCTTAACATAGTTGTTTAAGAGTGTTTTGTTGTTTGGGGTTGTTTCACCCCTCTTAGGGCTTGTTTGGCCCTATTTTTGTGCTGTTTTGGTGAGCTCTGGGACCACCTTGTTTGGGCCTCCTCACCACTGAAATCTTGAGGGATTTTAGTGGTGAGGATGGTGCCTTAAGGTCCCAGGAAAGAGAGGGCCACACCCTCTCCTTGTTGTCCTTGAAAATGGCCATTGTTACCTCATGTGTGAGCATCTTGTTTAAGTGTATGATGACCATCCCTTAGTTGTTTTTTGTGCTTATTATGTCATAATATAGCTCTGTTTTTACTTGGTTTAGACACACCGTGCATGCCTTGCATACTTGTCTTGTAATGCCATGAATTGCCTTAACATGCCTTGTGCTTTGAGCCTTGTTTCTAGCATGTTTTTGGCTTAGCCTTGTGAAGCTTTTATGCTTGTTTTGATGTGCTTGAGGTCTGTTTTTGGTCATTTGAGTCATCCATGCTTTGCTTTGTATAGCTACCGTGCAAACCCTCTTGTATGCCTCAAGCATTGACCCCTCTAGCATGCTATCCTTGCATCATTTCAGTGGTTTGGAACCACTTGTCATGTCATTTCAGTCCTCATGGTATGCTTGTATGCTTGCATTTGATGCCCCTTTAATTTTTTACAAGGTTGTCATCCTATGCTCCATGCGTGGCCTCTTTTGTATGCTTGTATGTTTAGACCACTTAGATGCCATCTAGGCGTGTCCTTAGCTTTGTTTAGGTCTGCCTTGGACCTGTTTTAAGTTCTTTTTAGCTTTGTGAGGCTTGTTTGACTTAGCCATGGTTTAAGCCCTTTAGGCTTTCCTTGAATCTTGGACCATTGTTGCATGTTTAGCTTATCTTGTTTACTTGGTTTGGCACCTTTATAACATGATTTTCAGAGCTTTCTATGCATGCTATTTGTCCATGTTTGCATCCTCTTAAGTGTGCTTGAGGGTTTCTTCTATATGCCTAAGTGTTGGTCCTTGTTGCATACTAGCTCACATGTCTAGGATGCATTGCATGGACATGCATGCTTAGCCTCTTGAATTAAGTATGATAGAGGTTGAGATCCTTGTTTGTTTATGTGCATTTCATTTGAAATCAAAGTGCATAACTTGGTTTCTTAGGCCATCACGCATCGAAATGCGCGATTGGTGGTCCGAGAACCGAGAACCATGTCCCTTTGAGTCATAAACGTGATAAGGGATGTATTGGTGCACACATTTGCTTGAAATGCATTGCTATGCCTTGTTTTGCCCTCTGCTGCTATCAAAATAGGATTCTGCAGGAAGATTTGGCCGGCCGGCCATCTTTAGTGCCGACCGGCCAACAATTGATGGCTGGTGATCATTTCCAGTGGCCGGTGATCATTTCCTTTGGCCGGTGACCATTCACCTTGGCCGGTGGCATCCCACAGGGTTCATGTAGTGCATCTTGGGATTTATGCAATGATCAGAGGAGCAGAGCAGGGAAAACAGAGGCAACTTGTGCATGGCAGTGGACTTCTGAGCGGAGCCGAGCACGCATTGCATTGGACCCTCTTCCCGAGGTTGTTTACGGTTTCATTAGATTAGTTAATTTGCTTAACTAGTTTAATTGGTCTGTAATATTTAATTAGCTTGTAGGCTAGTTAAATCTGTATTATTCTTACGGTCCCTCCGAGTGAGGGCTAATTTGTAATAAGTGTGGGGTGTGTGTGTGCATGTCTTCCAACCCCCACTTCTTTCTCCCTTTTACTTACCTGCTTTTGATGGTTAGTATTAGGACATGTTTAAATTAGCATACCTTATGCTATGCATGCGTGCATCATTCATCAGTATTGCATACACCGGGCTCGGCGCATCATACTAACTGCATTTGTATTTCAATCCCAAATTGAATACGTGATAGCTGTAGCATCATCATATGCCATATTAGGATAGCCGAGCCTATTGTAGTTATATCTTGCATGCGTTGCATTAGGCATCTTAACATGAACTAGGATCATGCATATGATTACTGACTAGTTTCTGTTTTGGCTTGGAGTACTCGGTAAGCATTTATGTTTTAGCATCCTTGCACGCGTGTGAGTGTTACCATATCAGCATGCTTTACCATGAGGCTATGTGCTTAAATGATATAACTGCCTGAATGCCTGTGGGTGAAGGTTGGATTGTTTGAGTTGGAACAACTCGTTGAAATCCGTGTTTTAGCCTACTTGCGAGTAACAAATCTCAAATCATTTTCCAAATGAACGGATATGCAATGCTCTGTTCCAAATTAGGCGATCTAGTCTATACTTTTGTGTTGTGCGCATCACATAATAATTCTAGCTAATTAATCGGAAAAAGAACGCATGTGTTTTCAAAAATGAGATATCACGGTTAGTAGAGGCCGATCTTCGGATCGAGCGAGAGGGGGTGCTCATAGCTGACCTTCCCCAATCGTACCCAAGTTCCCGAGTCGAGGCAACTTTGGTGATGACGGACACGTGGCCTTAGGCAAACGAGTCAGGGTTTCCTAAATTCCCCCATTAAAAAATATTTAGGTGGTGACTCTGTATCTGGCAAAGCAGTCCATGTTTGGCACTCCTTTTTCAAAAAAATCTATTTTCTCAAAACGATTTGCCGGATTTGGACTCTTTGGTTCAGATTAAGAACCGTGACAATTTGAGTCCGAACTGTAAGGTGAGGCCCTCACGCGGGGCGCGTCCACACCATGAAGAGGGGAAAGGCCATCTCCAAGTTGTACCCTCCACAATCTCACTAACCTTAGCATTTATACCCAGTCCAGAATCGTAGGCAATTCTAGCCCCAAATCTATCCCACAAAGACCCCATAGGGTGCCAGTTATCAAACCATAAAGATATCCTTGAACCATCACCCACTTTGTGTTTAATTAAAGGGTAAATAATAGGTCTAAGAGAAAGAATTTTCCTCCAAACCTAGGAGGGGTCATTTGGCACCCTAACTCTCCAAAAGCTTCTACCTTTGAGGATGTAAACCTTCACCCGAAGACACCACATAGAATTAACACTCCCAGAGAAAAGGAACCAGTTGTGGTTTAGCAATAGCAGCCTTGTTCCACACAGTGAGGGATTTAAACACCAATTCCCCTTCATTTTTAGGAGAACACATCCTATCCCAAGAAACCTTAGCCCCATACTTCTTCAGCTCTCATCCTGACCAGAAGAAAGCTCTAAACAGACTCTCAATGGATTTAATGACCTTCTTGGGAAGAATAAATAAAGAGGTCTAGTATACTTGCATAGAGAATAACACAGATTGGATTAGTCTGGGCTATGCCAGCATAAGTGAGACACTTATTTGTCCTGCTCTTAATTCTATTGGTTATTCTCTCCCCAAGTTGGTCACAGTCAGTGGCCTTAAGTTTTGAAGACACTAAGGGAACCCCTAAGTACCTCACAGGCAAAGTACCTTCATTGAATTTACACACCCGAAGGATCTCCTCTCTCAGCTTCTTATCACATCCAGAAAGAAAATGTGACTCTTGTTAGGGCTAGGAGACAGCCCAGACAAGTTTTTAAATTCTTCCAACCCATTTTTAATGGACTGAACAGTGAACACATCCCTCTTACAGAAGATCATCAAATCATCTACAAAGCATAAATTAACAATCTTTGTTTCTTCACATCTCCAACGGAATTTGAATTCTGGATGAGAAGCCTTCCTCAGCCAAAATTCTAGATAAAATTTCCCATGACAATAACAAAGAGATAAGGAGACATAGGGTCGCCTTGCCTCAAACCTCTCTCCCCCCTAAAATAACCATGCAGACTCCCATTAATGCAAATGAAAAAGAAGGGCAGGTCATGCAGGCTTTTATCCAATGGATAATATTAGGGAGGGGAAAACCCATCACTATTAAGACATCTAGCACAAAATCCCATCTAACATTATCATAAGCTTTCATAATATCCACTTTCATAGTACACCTGAGAGAAGGCAATGATTTGTGATAGCCCCTCATAAGCTCTTCTTAAAGGAAAATATTATCAGCAATTCTCCTTCCAGGGACAAAAGGCTGATTGGACAGGAATCAATGATATCATGAAGGACTATTTTAATCCTATCAGCTATAATCTTAGATATACATTTGTACATAGTGTTGCAATAGGAAATTGGTCTAAAATCCCCCACTTTTTCAGCATTGGGAATCTTAGGAATAAGAGCAATGGAGGTGCTATTCAATTCTTGGGCAACTCACCCGATATAAAAAAAGATTTGATCGCTTCAACAATCTCTCTCCCCACAACATCCCAGGCTTTAAGAAAAAAACCCGCCGAATAACCATCAAGGCTAGGGGCCTTGTTAGCTTTTAGAGATCTGAAAGCATCAATGATCTCCTTCTCAGTAACCTCCCTAGCAAGATTTTGGTATTGTGCTGCAGACACTTTTTTGGTGACAAGACTTCTAATCCTATCATAACCATTATAATGGTCATCAAATGGCTTCCCAAACAAATCAATGAAGTAGTCCACAAAAGTATTATGGACTACTTCACTCTTAGTCACTCTATCCCCATTAGGAAGCACAACACTATGAATCTACCCCCTATTCACATTAACCTTAATAGTTCTAAAGAAAAACTTGGAATTCCTATCCCCCAAACCTAACCATTGGACGTGGGATTTCTGATAGGCAAGACTTTCCTCAGCTTTGCTAAGATCCACATATTTAACATAGGCAGCCATTTCCTCCTCCTAAAGAGTTAAATTCAATGGATCTTTATCAAGCTTAATCTGGGAACTAAAAAGAAGATCCTTAGCAATACCAACTCTATTAGAGATATCGTTATACTCCTTGTTTAAATCTTTCAAAATGGGTTTAAGAGTTTTAAGCTTTTGACAGACCCTAAACATAGGAGAACCCCTAATATATTTTCTCCAAAATGCACAACCACAGGTGAATGATCAGAGACCCCAGGAGGTAAGAAATGTGCATATGAGTTGGGGTTAACAGTTAACCACCTCTCATTAACAAGGACTCTATCAATTTTTGATGTAATAAAATTTCCACCCCCGCGCTTATTTGACCAAGTGAACTGACACCCCTTATAGCATAAATCTTCCAAATCAGAATCCAAGATCATACTATTGAAAATTTCATTTGTACTACACCTGCCCTCCTCCCCCCCCCCCCCCCACATTTTTTTCGTAAGGAAACCGAACAACATTAAAGTCACCAAGGAAAATGGAGGGATGACTAGTATGATTGATGGCAATTTTCTAAAGATCACAAAAAAGAGGAAGCCTCAAATCATGCTTATTTTTCACGAACACAAAAGTAGAGAAAAAAACTAAAGTCACTATCAAAAACAATCACCTTCACAAAAAGAAACTGGTTTGATTTTTGAACCAAATTAATATCACAAAAATTTGGGTCCCAGCATACCCAAATTCTGGCTGGTAGATCTGGTTGTGAATTAGACAAAAAATTCCAATTTTTAAAGCTATTTTCAAAAAGTCTAGCTTCATTTTCCATTTTAATTTTTGTCTCCAAAATGCTCATGATTTTAATATCTTCTTGTTTCACGAAATCAGACACTTCTTTATGTTTTGAAGGGTTGTTAAACCCTCTAACATTCCAAAAAGAAAGTTTTATAGACATGATATAAATAACAAAAGCACAACTAGATCACCACAAAAAAAAAAAAACTCAAAATATTACCTCTTTTTCTTCTTCTGGCTTCCAGAAACTTTGCCAGAAGACTTATGCTTCTTTGAACTCCCCGCTTTAATTCCACTATCCACCTTTCCTCCATGCATTTTAGGAGAGGCAGCTCTCACTTCCTCTTTTTCCTCATGCTCAATGTTCTTGAATTCCTCTACTGTTGGGTTTAAGATTTTAGCAATCTCCACAACCTCAGAATGAAAAGCAGCCACCTGGTCAGTAGCATTTGCAGCAATCTCCACAACCTCAGAATGGAAAACAGTCCCCTAGTCATCCCTCTTTTCTGTAGATGAACTTGTAGTTTCAGTAGGGTCAGGGGCCAGGAGTGGATTGTTCACCTACCTTCCTTTTACCCTTATCCTTCACTTTTGTCCATCCCTTATTAGATTCAACCCTATCTTCAATGTTCTTCTGTAACTCAATTAGTTTTGTCACTTGAGCAGAGAGACAAGTCTTAGTTTCATGCCCATAAACATGGCAATGCACACATCTAGAAGGTACACCTTGATACTCCACATGGATAGTAATAGAAACATCACCACTAGTAATGACAAAACTGTCAGGAAAAGCAGAATCTGGTGGTATATCCACACACACTCTAGCAAAAGAGATTTTGCTTCCTAAGGATGTAAGCTGGTCCATGAACAATGGAACCCCCATAGCACTAGCTATCCTACTTAAGCCATCCCTATCCCAGTATTCCAAAGGAATATTATAAAATTTCACCCAAATGGGGATGCTTTTCTTATCTTCCTTAGACAACTTCATCATGCGGTGCCACTGTTTCAAAATGAGAAGGAACCCTCTCACATACCAGGGTCCTCCCTCCAAAACATCAATGCAACAGTCCCGATTCTCAAACATAAAGAAAATAAAACCATCATCCTTCTTCAGAATATCCACCAATCCCTTATTTTTCCACATATTGAAAGCATTATTTTTAATAAGGGTATAGGGCACATTTTTGTCAATAAAATACCCTACCAAGCACGATTCCCATGTAGCTAAAGGGGAAGATAAGGGCATTTCAACTATAATTTTATCTTGATCCACTTTAGGTGGATAATATTTGAGACTAACCTCAGATCTGACTGAAGCAGAGGCCACGTTTGCCCACGATCTACCCTCAGGGGCTCTATACTGCCCTCTACCCCCACGACCACCTCTGTTGTTCGTGTTTGTACCATGACCACGACTCTGAAAACCACCACGGGCATTACCCTCAAAACTAGGGTTGGGGCCCGATTCTTCAGATAAGAGATCATTTTGAACCTCTATCCCTTTAGGGCTACCATCGGCACCACATCTATCAGCATCCAAAACTAGATCTTCCATATCAGGAATCCCTATCTCCTTTGAAACAAAGGGGGGAGTAGTTGACTCCTCCATCGTTTCTACAATAACTCCATGCTGATGAGCAATCCCACGAGTTTTGGTAACCTCAACACTATCTGGATGATCCAGAAACTTTGATCACTGATCTCCTTCAACCCTATCTGACCATTTTGCTGATTGAATCAACGGTGTCAATATGTCTGCAGGTGTAGAACTAACAGAGGGACGACTGGTCTGATGAACTTCTTCCATTGCAGATCTAGCCTTACTAGCCTCAAGACAGTCATAAATCTCTTGAATAGATTTCGCCATGACCCCTTTCACTTTTGACTCACTATTTTTTGCAAGCACAACTAGGGTTTCTAACTCTTGTTCAAAAAGTTTCAGACTCTTAGGGCTAAACGCACCATAAGACCCACTCAAACCACATAACTCATTACCTCTCCCTTCATTTAGTATACATGAACTAGTATTTCGATCAGATCCCAAAATATCCGACACCAAATCTTTTGTTTCCATATTGAGAAGTACCCACAGTTCAATGAAGTATTGAATGCAAAAAAAACCCTAGAAATAAAAGTTTCTAGAGAGAAGGAGGAGCCTCTCACTCTAACCCATGTTTCTCTGTTTAAAATATCGACACCGTTCCCCCAGGAAGTTCTCCCTTCTAAGTCCAACCACCTTAGATGGCAAAGCTACATTTTTGACAGATCTTGACAAGGTATTACACAAGGCATACATGCGTTGATGGAGTATAATGATAGGTTACAATGATATATATAATTATTACAAAATCATGTCTTAAATAGAACAAGCGAGTAATCACTTACAATCTCAAATTGTGCTTACAAAACTAGTTTCTAACTCTCATAGGGTAGCTATACGTCTTCAAATACTTCAGCTTTCCCTTCAATTGGTCTAAAAGTCTTCAATACTTGGCATGAAAAGCCATGAGCTCTGAATGCTCAGTGAATGCCCAGTGAACGCACACACCGTCACAATTATAACAAGCAAGTGATGAAGCAAGATAATCATTCAATAATAAAGGATAACAAGGTTAGATATTAGTAATTTTGAAATCCCCTAAAGAGATTTCATCCTCTCAACCACAAGAATCGGACACGGATTATTCGGTATGCCCCCTATTTTGTTGATTTGTTACAGACCTTACCTCGGATGCCTACCAATGATTATATACCAAGTAGCGCCAACCACAGAGCCTCAAAAGATATGGTAAAAAAGGGCCTTGCGCATTCCCTCCTCACACCAAACCACCCAGGGTTCGAATATAACCGCTCTGTTCAAGGGTTCTGAAACAACTACTTGCGTAAGACTTTAAGTTTCAATTGGGAACATGCCCCGCTAACCAATTCAATTTGAACATAACTTCATCTTATAACAATACTCATGTGATCAAGACCCCATTAGCCACCCCATTAAGTTTTCCATTTAAATTAACATTTTAAGTTAGTTAGTACATGCAAGTAACAAAAGAATAAGCATATTCATTAATAATAGAGCATAAACACCAATGCAAAACAGAATTTCTAGATTCAATACCACTTAATGATTGAAAGCAAAAGGGCTATTTCAGATTTTCGCAAACCTGGCCTTCATATGGTTCATAGAGAATATCATCTAATTTTCAGAACATGTATCAGAAATGGAACATCTTTTCTTGATTTTTAGTTATTTAAGAAATACTCTAGCGCCGTCTAGATTCGTCGACCGGAACAAAAATCAAAATTTCTTACAAATCGCTCACTCTTTTTCAATGAAACCAATTTTCCTTGAAATATAACTCTTTAAGGGATTGTTTGACATAAAACTAAAGTCCAGGAGATTTTTGTACATTTTTCTAAATGTTTTGAAAGTTGGCTGTAAAACAGGTTTCTCATGCACAATACTCAAATAAGAAGATTAGTGAGAAAAGAGGCCAACTAAGGGAAAAATTTTCACTTCTTTTGTGATGAAAACATCCTAAATAATGTATCATTGACTCAAATTTTTAGAGTGATGTTATGCCTTTGGCAATAATGTGAGATATGGGAAGAAAAAGGTAGTTTTGCATCTGTTAAGAGGAAATACGAGTAGAAGAAGGATCAAAGCCTATTTCATGAACTTTGAAGACATGAACACCATTAAAACACATCTGAAAATATGATTTTAACTCTCTAATAACATGTATTTGAAAAAGGAATAGAAGGAGAGATGATGATGTGGCTTACTTGTTTGCTAGATTGCTATGGCTTTTTTTTTTTTTTTTTTTTTTGGGTGGGTAAGATTGCTATGGCTTGGACAAAGTCTTCTCTCTGTTTCTTTCTCTCCCTTCAAGCTTACTCTTTGCTCCCTCTCTCTCTACCTCAGCCGTGCACAGTGTAGGTGTGTGTTTGAGTATGCCAATGCTAAGGGGGTGGTGATGTATTTATAGGAAATTTGGTGTGAAAAGTCCAAAATGCCCTTGGTTCCAAAGAAATTGAATAGTCTTTGGATTTAGTTGGATTGTAATGGAATGAGAGGTGATTAAGGTCCTAATTGTGTACTTAGACAAGTTCAAGTTAGGATTGTCTTTAATTAGAACTAAGCTAGTAACAAGTACAAAAAAAGTTCCCTAGATTTTAGGGTCCTAGTCAATAGTCTTCCCTAAATTCATAAAATTTGTTTCAAAAAGGACACCATAATGTTTATTCATAGGGTGGCCGGCCAAGTGATATAGATTTGAGGGACTTTTTCTCATTTATTTGTATACAAACTCTTATATATATTATAGATATTTTGAAAAAAGATTATACTATCAGGGGTGTACTTTTATATGTATAAAGAATGATTTGGGCTGAAAATGTAATTAAAATAAAATGTGTGGGCTTGGAATTAATTAGAATATCTATTTCAAGTGTAGTATTTATTAAAATAATGTTAGGAAAAATAATTCGGTTCGAATGATCTCACTTTAAATTAAAAAACACATAACCGAATGAAAATGATAAAAATAAAAAATTAGGATTTTAAGCTATTAATCTAAAATTTGAGAGTTAAATAATTAATACTAGAGTGTTAGAAATGGTTTCTAAGTTACCAGGATCGATTAGGGTTTGTATCGGTTCATCCGTGATCCGATTTCTGTTCTAGGGTTAATTTTGTGAATAAACGAGGAACTAAGGGCTTTTATTATAATATTTCAAAAGTAAGGGTCTTACTAGGATTTATATAATTTAGGGGTTTCACAACCTATCCCCCTTAAACAATTTTTTCCTCAAAATTTAAGTTGTTCATCCAATTTGAAAAAAAAAAAATAAATTTGTGGATAATTTGTCTACATTGTATCATAGTGCTTCTTGGTAGGTTCATACTTTTATCATATGGATTATCTTTTCCTCTTCAGTTCTTCTCCCTTCTGTCTAGAGCCACCAATGGCCTTGTTCTAATAATAGTGTCTTCATTGAATTGAATTTCCTTTCTAATTAATGACATGAAAGTGGTACATAAATTTCTTGTGATTTTTGAAATTTTTGAACTACTTGCCATCTAGGTTATGATGTTGTTGCTTCATTGTGAAGATCGTTTCTATCAATTCCTGAGGTAGTGATAGTCTAGGCCAATGAAATGCCCTCGTGTTTTTGATCCTTTGGTACCGATGTCATTGTGTTCGTCGATTCGTTGAAATTAGGGAATCTGGTCTATCCCCCTTAAACAATAAAAATATTCCATCGGATGCATAAGTCGTCTCTCTTGGTAACTATTGATCAGGGCTTGATGTGCGAGTGACGAGTCTATGATGTTGGGGATTGATGCGAAGAAATGCGATGAATAAAATATATACTCAAGAATTTTGAAGTACGAATATAAAGGCACCAAGACTTGGATTAACAAAAGAGAATTTACACACTTACACTCGGATACAAAAAGTCCTTTCAAGGAGTTCGTAATGCTATCCTAGTAACATTCTCCTAGGTTAGCCATGGCTCGTACTGCAGTTCTTCGGATCTGTTCACGGCATATTACTCACTCTCAGGGTACTGCTTAGTGAGGTCTTCGTTTTCTTTTCCTTGTAGGGCAAAAACTCCGTCAGTTGGCCTCTGATTATTTTTTACCAACTTGTCCTCGCTTGTTTGTCCATGGGTTCTACCATCCATTCCCTTTTGCTTCCATTCTTTCTCCTTAATATCTTGATTGAGCTAGTTGGGAACATTCATTCTTAAAATGTCCTAGTTGGCCACACTCAAATCATTTTCCTATCCAGTCATTAATCATATTCTTCTATCCTTGTGCACACCTCTGTTGTCAATGTGTTCTTTTTAAGTAAGGTGTTAATGTGGCCTAGCGATTGACTGTTCCAAACTTCAAATTGCTTTCTTCCTTGAAATTTTGTCACCCAGCCAATCTCAGCTTAGTTACGCATGGTTGTTGTCTATCGATAGCATGCGTATTTGCACCCAAGCGTTTTCCTTTTCCAACTAGTTGGGGATGTTCAAACCTCTTGTGTCCCATTTGTTGGCAATGATAGCACTGGAATGGCCACGTTGTTCTCTCTTGAAACTTTCCTTCAGATTTTGCTATTGTGGCTATTGGAGTTGTTGGTTTCCTCATATATGGCTTATGCATGCCTTCGGCTATTCCTTTTCGATCCCATATTGACTTGACTCTTCTCTTTCTTCAATAAAGGCCTCAGCCATCTCTTCCCAATTCCTCTTTACAGAGTCTTCAAGTTTAGCATACCAAATGGCCACGATACCCGACAGGGTTCGGCCGAAGAGGGATAACTTCTACAGTCTAGATAGGCCCATCGGCCGCATAATGTCTATGAATAACCGCAAGTGGACCATGGGATCACCCGAGCCATCAAAGCGGTCTATATGCGGCATTTTAAACCTATATGGCAATGTCACTGCCGCATCAATATAGTCGTCCTCAATATCCAGGATCGAATTCACACCCTGAGCTTGTTTAAAAAGTTTCTCAAGCTTGCTCACTTTTAGCGCAATAGGGTTGACCTTAAACTCAAACAGCGCCTCTGTTTGTAAACCAGTGCTTTGGAAGTCTGGGGTGGAACTAGCTCTGCTGGAATGTCTGCATTTTCCTGGACATTAGTTGTAATCCCAGGTATTGGAACCCTAACCGGGGGTGGATGCGAAGTAAAAGCTACTGCTTGTTGTGGTTATTGTTACTGCTGAAGCCTAGCGATCAACTTGGTTTGCTGGGCTGCAATCTCCGCTTGGTGGGTGGTGACCTCGGCTTGGCGGGCAGCATCTAGCTGCATAGCCTCAATGGTCTGTTGGAGTTGGCGGAGCATTTCTTCCATGTTGACTAAGGGGTGCTGATCTATCGGAACTGGTGTGTACTCTCTTTCTGAAGTGGAAGCAGATAACTGGGCCTGACTAAGCACAAGTGAAGTAGACATGACTACTGAATTGGTGACTGATGAACCGGTGAGTTATGACTGACTCTCCTCCATCTTGTAACCGAGGGTAGTGAAGTAAACACTGGCTGTCCTCTTACAAGATCCCCAGATTGGTAAAGTCGCCTTACTCGAGTCTAAAGTGCTTAGGGGGTAACTGCCTCATCTGAAGCAATGGTGAAAAACTATCTTGCAAAAAGAAAATAAAGCAAAAAAAAGAAACAAAAATCAAAAACCGCATAGCACCTCAGCTCAGACAGAAACAACACACAGTTGCAATCTTAAGTTGGATAACTGTACTCAAACACTGATTTCTGCCCCAAATTTCAACCTCAAAACTAATACCCTCAAACTAATACCCAGACTTACAACTGATACATACATTCCTACAAAGTTTCACTCTAAAAGCACGTATCAAGCAAGTAAGAGCCAAAACGCCCCTATGATGGGGTAAGGTTACCTTATCCTAATTTTGTCAGGAACTAGGGATTCACTACACAAACAAGTGGTTTCATACAATCCTACACTTGGGTGAGCAACCTGTCGTAGTTTGGAACAGTCTTTATGGCTTCCGATATGCAACTAGGTCAATTGGTCAAAAAGGGTACCTCAGCAAGACTACCTAATATACCTCTCACACCTAACACCGAGAAGTGAAAGAAGGATCAAATGGTATAACGGTAGTTCAGATCCAAGGGTTGTGTTCCCATTGTGTCAAAGTCCGCAACCGGTCAGCCTTTTGGCGCGCTTTTCCAAGCAAGCCTCTGGCAAACCATTCAGGAATAGCAGATGGCAAACAATATGACTTAGGCACACCGACGCACATGCAAATGCAAAGAAACACATAAAAGTAGATAAAAAGTCATATCATGAGTTCGAGTCAATTTCTCTAAGTCCCCAGCGGAGTTGCCAGAAATTGTGGACTCGCCATTTTACGCGCCCCCGCTTTTTGGAAAGGGCTTGAAAAAGAAAGCCTCACAGTTCAGATTCCCATGGTTCTGAATCTAGTCTCACAAGTGCAATGTGAAACTGATAATCATCAAAGAGTCTAAATCTGGCAAATTGTTTTGGAAAATCGATTTTCAATCAAATAATGCCAAAATTGGACTACTTTGCTAGATTACAAAGTCGCCACCTAAATATTTTGTTTTTTGGAAAAATTTAGGAAACCTTGACTCGTGCCAAAGGCCACGTGTCCGTTATCACCAAAGTTGCCACGGCTCGGGAACTCAGGTACGAGAGAGAAAGGTCATGGAATGAGCACCCCCGCTCGCCCGATCAAAGATCGGCCTCTAATAATCATGATATGTCATATTATAAACATTATGCGCTCTTATTCCGATTATTAAACTACCTTTACTATGTGACGCACACAAGCAAGTATAGACTAGTCGCAAGACTTGGAACAATTCAACTCATGTTTGTTCGAAAATTGTTTGAATTTGCCACCCTCAAGTGGGCTTAAAAGATGATTTGCCACAACAAAGTGGGCTTAAAATGCGCATTCATTGAATCGTTCCAATTCAAACAATCAGGCCTTCATCCACAGGCATTCATGCAATTTAGTAGTTCAGCACATAGCCTCATGGCAAGCATGCGAAACATGGCAACATGGCAATCATACTCATGCAAGCATGCTAAAGCATAAGAACTCACTGAGTACTCCAAGCCAACACAAAAGCTAGTTAGAAAGATGCATGATCCTAACTATGTTAAATGTCTAATGCAATGCATGCAATAATGCAATTAATAGGCTCGACTGCTAATATGGTATTTGGATTGATTTGAACAACATGCGATTAAACACGTATTCAAATAAGTATTGAAATTGCAATGCAGTTTGAATGATGCGCCGAGCCTCGATGTATGCAAGACAAATGAATGGATGCAAACATGCAAGCATAAGGTATGCTAATCAAAATATGTCCCTAATCTAACCATCGAAAGCGATTAAATAAAAGGGAGAAAGATGTGGGGTTGGAAGACATACAAACACGCACACACACTTATTACAACATTATGCCCTCACGAAGGAGGGTCTGAATGAATAAGCTAACTAACTACGCTAATTAAGCTAACTATTACAAAACGAATTAACTATTCTAGTTAATTAATATTACAAACACGATATTTAACTAACTATACTAAGTTAATTAAATATTACAAAATGAATTAATTAGCTAAACACTTCAACTAACTAATTACAAAACAAGTAAATGAATTAATTAGCTACCACTAACTAATAAAGCAATTAAACGGCCTTGAGGGGCAAGGGATGCATGCATGCTCGAATTCTCCTCCCGAAAATGCCACCGCCTTGCCATTGCAGCCTCTGTTTGCACATATTTGACCATTGAAAATTATGCCACCTCCCAGAACACTTTTGATCCTTTTGAGGAGCACACAAAGCAACCTTCTTCATTGATGGCCGATCGACTACCAATGGTGGCCATTGGCCACCGCTGGTGGCCGGTCGGCCATCCCCTCCCTGAATTCCTTTCTTTGTTGCAACAGAGAGCAAACAAGGGCAAATCAATGTATTCACAAGGTTTGTATGTACTGTTACCCTTCTTATCATTACACAAGCTCAAAGTAGTGTAACTCTTGGCCCTCAAACCATCAACCAAGCATTTTCCATGCATGATGGCTGAGGAACTAAGCTTGTACAAGCTTAATGAATGCACAAATAAGACTAAAACAACCACCACCCTATCATGCATGATCAAGGGTGATGGTGACCAAGGAAAGTGGCACGTTTCATCACTTTGAGTATGAAACATCCCATTTTCCTCGTGTTCAAATTAACGTCTGATCCGAACACATGCAATGCAACACAAAGATGCTTTATCTTGCCTCTTTTACTTTGTCCATTTTTATTTACTCATTTTAGTTTTCGATCCATTCTTTAACCAGTTAAGTCCAAAAGTGAATGTCCTCTAATGGAATGTGGGCTTAAACCACAATTGTCTTGAGCATGAAAGAGACCTCATGCCATTGATAATAAACCCTTGAGGGGATTAAACCATTAAGCATGAATGTCTCAATTTCACACTTAAGCCAACGAGGGGTTTAAAGCCACTTTGAAAATAAATGAAAGAGTGAAGCAAAGGAGCATGTGACAGAGTTTATGATGCTGAAATTACATGCAAAATAGCACCACAACATGCAAGTGACTTAAGCAATTCATGTTTAAAAACCTAAAACACCAAACTAGTGAAGCCCTTTACACTATAACTATGCAAAAGACCACTCATACAACACAAACAACCCAAAACAGAGCCAAAGCAGCCCAAATCAGAGGTAAAAACATGCTGGAAATAGGCTAAGATAAGCTACAAAAACATGCTAACTTATGAGGCAACTAGGCATGCAAGCAAGACAACAAGGAGGGAAGGCTAACCCCTCCAATTTTGGACTTCAAAAGAAGGTTTTTGCCAATGAAATAACTCCAACTTTCAGTGGTTAAGAGGCCCAAAAATTTTGATTTAAAGGTGATGAAAGATGGTGCAAAAGTCTACACAATTAAGCAACAAGAAGGGTGGATCACCCCTTAACACAAAATAGCCTCAAACCATCATCCTAAGCCTCAAAAATAGAGTTTTTTTGTAGTTGAAAACCAGCTCAAAAAACTACAAAAGGATGGCGAAATAAGTAGCCAAAGCAAGTACACTACGCAAATGAACTACCTCTTGAAGCTCAAGCACAAAATAGCCCTAAATTCCAACTCAAACCTCCTTCAAGAGCTCAAACTAAACTCCAAAGAACCTTAGCCCAAAGGTGAGAGTGTTTGGTTAAGGATTGATGTGCAAAAGTGTAGAGAAACTAGACTTCAAGGCACAAATTAAGAAGAGAGAGGAGAGAATTCTAGAGATAGAGAGAGAGAATTTTTGTTCTAAAATGTCTAACCCCTCCAAATGGGGGAGAGCACCCCCTATATATAGAAAATCAAGGTTTGAGCTTGAATTCATCCTACCATACAGGTGTATGGAGATGCAGTTCAGTGAACAACAACTGGCATAGCTGGCAAACAAATATCTGAAAAAGGAGACAAATGGCCGTCGGCCACCACCAGTGGCCAACAAGGTCTAGGGCTGGCTGACAGGCCACCCTTCTCTCCTAGCAAGAGGCAACAAGCTCTTGGTCCAAAAACATGCACAAAATAGATAGGTTTAGAGGCTCAATGACAAAGCGTTAAAACAAACACAAACAAAGATAATCATCGAGTGTACAAACGATGATTTCCAAGTCTTGAGCGCAGTAAAAAATGGAGTGTCTACATAACGGTCTTACTAGGATCTACAAATTTTATGAGTCCTATGGTAAGCCTGTGGGCAATTTATTTAATTATGTCAAATGTTGTATCCATTATATATTTCGAATGAGACAACCCTTATCTGTTAATCATGGTTAGTGTTTTGAATACCAGTACATTATCTCTGAAATTATAATAATGGCTTCGGTAATGTTATCCAAGTAATAAAATGTGTGAGTGTGACAACTTGGTATCAGTGCGAGCTGGGTTTGAATACTTTGGGCTCATAGGAAGTGGTTTTTACCACAAGGGGTTTTCTATGTGTGGTAAGGACGTTGCATATAGTTAGGATAAGTACTAGGACTTTATGGGTTGCATTTATGTGAGCATGGGGTTAAGTTTCTTGGAGAGTATTTGTAGCCGACGAACTTGCTTCGAGGTATTCTCAGAAACACACTTGATCAACGTGGTTTCTGATAAGATCCTTGAGAGGTCCAGAATGAGTAGCTATCCTTGTGGACTTGATTCGATTACGTGATTAAGTGTTTAATTGTTTATGTGTAATAGAATTTGGTGTGTTGGGGTTAAGTGTGTCTTGTAGCTTAGTGGTGGTGAGTATATGCCTCGGGAAAGGCTGTTATATTAAAATAGGATGAAAATTGATTGCTAACAATGGGTTAGAGAGAGAAGCTCTGACATCTCTCTAGAAAACATTTGTTTTCTAGGGTTTCAATATCTCATTGATTACACGATGCCAGCAGTTATTGCTAACAATCAAACACTTAATGGTAGTGAAGTTGTGAGATCAGTTATGGAAAGAAGCGTGGAAGTCAAAAATCCCCAAATCAAAGAATCATGATTAGGGTTAGCAAGTCAAGTTTGCGAACCACATAGTGAGTTAACGATGAACGATACTGGAGATATCGGTCATAATTTGAACCTTAACCCATTAACGGGTAACAATACTGATAGCTTGGTTGATACCAATAACTAATCGATGGATCTTCAAAGGATAGCCGATCGTCTTCAGAGGTTGAGAGCTCCAGATTCATTTGTTGTAGCCCCAAAATCGCCAGTTACTTCACATCCAAACCCACGATGGTCTGAAGTTATGGAGGACGAACAGTTATCCTTCAGGGATATCCCTGATAGCTTGGAGATCAGAATCCAGACAGCAATCCAGAAACCCTAATCGAGGGCGATTGTAATGAATCTCACAGTCGAGGGGGAGGGGAAATAGTTACCAAGGAGGTCAATGAGGTAGGGGTCAAGGAGGAGGTAGAGGTCAAGGCAGGGTTTCTGAACCTAAGAAATCTTGGGCTGATGTTGCTGCAACTACTAATCGATCGTGTATACCATTAAGGTATGTCCCTCATAAGCTGAACAATGATTTTGTCAGTGTTATCCTCCCACCAAGGCCTAACCCGTTGGAAAAATGGGACTCCTGTTTAGTGGGGTATTTCATCGGTAAGGGTGTTGCTTTCAATTATATGAGGAACAGTGCCTTTAGTTTATGGAAAAACAAAGGGCTTAAGGAATTTCTTGCAAATGGGAAGGGGTTCATAGTTTTTATCTTTGAAAGCCCTAATTACTGTAGTAAGGTCCTTGAAGGGGGGCCATGGTATATAGGGGGTTTCCATCTAATCCTCAAGAAATGGACTTGGATGATGAAATTAACTAAAGATAAAATCGAAAAAGTTCCAGTTTGGGTCAAGTTCTTTAATGTCCCGATGGAATATTGGGACAGTAATGGCTTGAGTAGGATAGCAAGTGCGATAGGAGTTCCCTTATTCATGGATCGTCTCACTAATAAGGGAACCAGAGTCGCTTTTGCCAGAATCTGTGTGGAACTGGATGCTAGTGCCAAACAACCTCCTTCATTCCCAGTCTATTGTGGAGAAGAGCAAGTGATTGTTAAAGTGGAGTATTAGGGGCTCCCGGCTAAGTGCGAGCATTGCTTGGTTTTTGGGCTTGATACAGCTAAGTGTGCTACTACCCAAGTAGCTAAGCTGGTTAACCTCCAGAAAGAAGCTGAGAAGCATCCGGATCTCGAGTGGAGTATTATAAAAGCAAAAGGTAAAAGAAAAGTGGGAGAACCAGATCCAATAGAGGAAAAAATGGATGGGGGTATGGCTAGAAATGTTTCAGATGAGGAATTACATATTTCAGCTGGTGGGAATATCTGTCAGGTTCCATCAAAGGCCAACCAATCTGATATTCTGGTTACTGGTACAACTATGGGCAACCAACCTGCTATCATTGCAGATGCAGTCAACATTGATAGCACCATGCCTCCTAGCATACACTACAACAAAACTGGATTTTTACGGCTTCACATTAACAACATACAGTAAATGCAAGCCGTTGTTTCTTACTTTTACGACTTGCTTTTTTTGCATGTCGTAAATAATTTTCTAACCACGACGTGTCTATTGCGTAGGTCATAAATGCTAATAACGATGATTTTTTTATGGCTTGTAATGTTAGTCGTAAATAACAAAACTTTCTATGACATGCATATGGCATGCCGTTAATATATTAACTATACACGACATGTGTACGCTAGCTGTTAAAAATATTGAACATTTCACGGCGCACAAAAAGTCAGCCGTTAAAAATTTTACTTTCCACGACGCACAAAAAGCCAGCCGTTTAAAATATTAGACTTTTCACGACACGCAATTGCTGTTGTGAAAGATATGAACAAAAAACAAGTGGCCCAAAAATGAAAAATTGGAGCACCAAACACACACACAAAGAAATAAAAATAAAATAAAAAATAAAAAAACAAACAAATATATCAAAATATACTCATAGTGTATCCCTTTGTTTCTCTCTCTCTCTAGCTCTTCACCTGTTTCTATTTCTCTCTAATATTCCCACAAGCACAAACCCTAGACCACCATTAAAAACCACTACCACCAAAAATGTCTCACGCTGTAGTGGTGCCACATTGTTTCCCCACCGTGAGGTCGGCGGCGAACTGACCAAGGCAGAGAGCAAACACGAAGAAGGTGGCTAACACAAAACGAAACAGGAGCAGTGTTGGAGTAGTAATGGGGTTCGGTGGAGAGATGAAGGAAGTTTGGAAGCAGTGCGTGGAGCCACCTACACTCTACCATTGCTAATCCTCTCGATTTCAAACCTCTTCCATTAGGTAAGCACGCATGCTCGCTCTCTCTTTCTCTCTCTCTCTCTCTCTCTCTCTCTCTCTCTCTCTCTCTCATTCCCCTAATTTCAAACCCTAACTATAATTTTCAATTTCTCAGATATGTGCCTCTCAAGAGTTTCTTCACCTTGAATTTGCTAAACCTATAGTTTTTGCCTCCTGTAATTAATTTGATTGACATGGATTGAAGAAAACCCCATTTTCTTATACAATTGAAATATGAAAACCCCAAAAAATATATTTAAAAATAAATAAATATATCAGATTACACAACCCTAGCTCTTGGCTTCCAAGGGTTTCATCAGAAGGCACAGAAGTTCTAATGGAGCAAATTTGAAGGAGCTCAGTCTCAATCTCTCTCAATCGTCTCATCAAAGAAGGCTATTTACTTGGTACACTGCTTCATCCTCTCCTTCCTCTGACATGCGTTGCATGTCATAGAAGGGTTTTTACGGCTTGCATTGCGCGCCGTAAAAACCTTTTTTTGTTATAGTGATAGATGGTTTAGCAGGTATACAGAAAGAACTGTCAGAAAGTGAAAAACCTTTTTCTGCCATGTTAGCTCTTCCTGAGGATACGGGAATTATGGAGAAAGTGAAAAACCTGTCTACACCTGGGGAGAGCATACCAGATACTCCTGGCCCTAATCATGGCTTGACCATGATTAGGGGTGATTATATAGCTACAAAAATTGACAGAGTTTTGGTCAATGAATCTTGGCTTGACCATTTCCCTGCCTTTACTGCTATGTTTCTTCCCTCTAGTATTTCTGACCATTTCCCTACTGTTGTTACTGTTTCTAATAAGGCTCTCTCTTTCAAAAAACCTTTTAAATATTTTGATTTCTGGGCTAAACATGAGGAGTTCTGTCCTAGAGTTGCTCAGGATTGGAATCACTATATTCATGGTGTTCCTATGTTTAGAATTTGCCAGAAACTCCGAAGTCTGAAACCTATTCTTAAAACTTTGAACAAAAAGGAATTCAGTGATATTTCTACTAGAGTCTTGGCTACCAAAGCTGAGTTCGAAACTATCTAGTGGAAATTGGATAAGGACCTTAGTAATCACTCTTTTCAAAATCTTGAAAGAAATCTTCATAAAAAGTATGTGGATCTTAGTGTTGTTGAGGAAAGCTTAGCCCACCAAAAAACTAGGATCCAATGGCTTGGCCTGGGGGACAGAAATAATAGCTTTTTCTTTAGGTCTGTTACGGGAAATATCAACAGGGGCAAGATTCTTAATGTTGAGATGGAGGATGATAGTAGATCTGCTAAACCTGAGAACATTCATGGTGCTTTTATCGGTTATTTTTCTAAGCTTTTTAGTACTCTTTTTCAGGATCAGTACAAAGGCTTTGATAGAATTAATTCCCTCATCCATTATAGAGTCTCTACTGATCAAGCTATTATGCTTGCTAGTCCTGTTTCTGATCAAGAGATTAAGGATGTATTTTGGTCTTTAAAAGCTAACAAGGCCCCTGGCCCTAATGGCTTTTCAGCTGGTTTCTTTAAGAGCACTTAGAGCATTGTTGGTAAAGAGATTATACAGGCTATAAGATCCTTTTTTGAGTCTGGGAAGCTCCTCAGTATAGTTAACAACACTATCATTGCTCTCATTCCCAAGGTTCCTTATCCGATGAAAGTGGGGAATTATAGACCTATCTCCTCTTGCGATACAATCTATAAGTGCATTGCTAAGATTATTGCCAACAGAATTAAAACTGTCCTCCCTGATCTTATTGATCCTGTTCAATCCGCATTTGTGCATGGGAGAAGAATCTCTGACAACATTTTCTTGTCTCAAAATATTATAAAAGATTATCATAAGAATTCACCTGTTCCTAAATGCGCTATGAAAGTTGACATCATGAAAGTTTATGATACTGTTAGATAGGAGTTCATCATTGATATTCTCACTGCTATGGGCTTCCCCGATACCATGATTTCCTGGATTAAAGCCTGTATGACTAGCCCTTCTTTTTCCATTTGCATAAATGGCAATCTTCATGGTTACTTTAAAGGAGCTAGAGGCCTTAGGCAAGGTGACCCTATGTCTCCTTACCTTTTTGTACTGACTATGGAAATCCTTGCTAGGATTCTGGATGAAAAATCCAAGCATCCTCTTTTCAAATTCCACTGGAGATATGAGAAAACTAAAATTGTCAACCTCTGCTTCGCTGATGATCTTATGATTTTCAGCAAAGGTGATGTTAATATTGTGCATATGATCATGGATGGCCTGGATGAGTTTAGTTCTCTATCTGGCCTCACTCCCAATCCTAGCAAGAGCAATTTGTACTTCTCTGGTTGTAACAAGAAGTTAAGGGATGATATTCTTCAGATTGCTAAATTTTCTAAGGGGACATTACCTGTCAAATACCTTGGTGTGCCTCTTATCACTACTAAGTTTAAAGCAATTGACTGCAAACAGCTTGTAGATAGAATCATCAAAAGAATCAGTAGCTGGGCCAATAAACTTCTCTCTTATGCTAGTAGGGCCCAACTTATCCAAACCATCATGTTCTCTATGCAAGTTTATTGGTCGTCTTTGTTTATTTTGCCTAAGAAGGTCATTAAGGAGATTGAGAGTCTTCTTAGAGCTTTTCTCTAGTCTGGTACTGATCTTAGAAAGCACAGTGCCAAGATTTCTTGGGAGAAAGTCTGTGTTCCTAAGAAGGAGGGTGGTCTTGGTTTTAAATCTCTTGAGGTTTAGAACAAGGCTGCCATTGCCAAACACATATGGGTTAAATCTTATCATCTCAAGGGGAAGTGTTTTTGGAAAGTTAGAACTCCTAGTGACCCATCATGGGTTTGGAGGAAAATCGTCTTCTTCAGGCCTGTTATCTACCCTCTCATTAGACATAGAATTGGTAATGGTCAGAACACCTTTTTGTGGTATGATAATTGGCATCCCATAGGCCCTCTTTGGGATAGATATGGTGACAGAATCTTGTATGATTCTAGTTTAAATGGTGATACTAAAGTTAGTCAGATTGTTGAGGGGAGTTCTTGGAAGTGGCCTTTTCCTAACTCTTGGGAACTTAGCGAATTAACTTCTCTAACTCCTACTAGTTGTCAACCTGACCCCTTAGAGATGGATAAATTAGTTTGGACTTTAAATCCCGATGGTGAATTCACTATCAAATCTGTTTGGAATTTGTGGAGGAAAAAGCAAGACATTGTTCCCTAGTACAAACTGATTTGGGGCCCTTACATTATCCCCAAAGTCAGTTTCATTGTTTGGATGGCTATCTTTGGTAGGCTGAATACTAGTGATAGACTCCAGTTGTTTGGTATCTCTTCTAGTTCAACCTGCCCTTTCTATCTGGATCCAAATGAGAGTCATTCTCACATTTTCTTTGACTACATTTTCAGCCACAGAATTTCGCATGCTATCAAATGTAAATGTAATGTGCAGTGGAATGATATGCCTTGGCCTGAGATTGTTACATTTGTCAACCAAGAGATTAAAGGAAAGTCTCTGAAATTAATCATTATTAGACTTTCCTTTCTCTGTTCTTTTTTTTTTGGGTGAGTAAGTCATAAAATAAAGACAGTAAAATGTACAAGTTTACAAGGGGCATACCCCAAGTACGCCCTACAACAAATAATAAACAACTACAAAATAGCAACATAAAACTACCACTGCACTTCCTACAACATAAAACCACCCTTGCAAAAGCGAGAGAACAACAGAAAATACAAGAACCCCACTTTGCCCATATATCCTTTTTGTCCCCAAGTAACCCCTACCGCCAGAGATAATAGATGGAAACTTGGGGTGGATATATGGGCAAATAAACAAATACACACCACAAGCGCATAAAACATAACAGACAAACACACAATACAAATGAAACTAAACTAAACACCCAACAAGAACAATCGAAAAATGATAACTGCCCCCGCTTGCTCCCAGTCTCTACCTCGGATGAAAGCATGGAATCCAATAAGCATCTCGCTTCTCATAGCCGTGACATCCTAGCCACTCAACCAAAGCCATGATGAAGGAAAAGATCTATCCCATGAAAGATCCTGGCGGAGTCAGATGAAGCCTGCAAAGTCAATCACCATGATCAGCGGTCTTGAGAAGTTTAGTGACAACCATAAACCACCACAACAACAGACAAAGTCAACAACAATCCCATCATGAGAATAACCACCACATCCCCCAGTCCCTTCCTAAGCTGACCACAAGCCTCAATCCCCACGGCAGTGTCCCCTTCACTCCATGACAGGAGTGGCTCACGATCAATCAGGAAGGGTCACCTGAAGACAAGAGGTAACCAGAAAAAACCAGTAGGCTGCTCATCTCCCAGTCCCTAACTTAGCTAGCCATCGAACCACAAATCCCTATAGCAGTGACTCCTCAATCACTCTTGGCGGAGATGGCTCAATACCAACGTCATATAGAGTAACATAAAGATCATGTAATCAAAACATCATAAATAAACCGTTATAAACCATATACTGTTGGGCCATGGTAAAATTGTGGACCCACTTAAAATATATATTGAAGTCAAATAAAGTGTGGCCAACTAGCAAAGCAACTCAGCCGAGTGAAACCAACATGAATTGCCTGCCAACAAAAAACTAATCTGTGAAGAAGCCCATTTTTCCAAGTCACATGGGTAAAATTAAATAGCCCACTACATTTACCAAAAAATAATCCAAAAAGTAATGGTCCATTGCTGGCCCACCAGACCATAACAAAATGGCCCACTAATTAACCTAGATATATTATATGTATAATATATACATACATGTTTGGATTGAAAGGACTAATAGAATTTTTAACAAAGAATGTAAACCTGTAGAGGTGGTTATCAAATCTATTGTTCAAATGGAGACAAGTAGGATGTTGTCTGTCAGCAATATTCCTATATCTACAGGTGACAACTAGTTCTTTTCTCAATGGAACCTACCAGACTCTATGCTGAAGCCCCATCTTCACAAAAATGGGAGGGCTGCTGAGTGATGAAAGTTCCTATATAGGAGAGTTGAGTGAAAGTAAGCATGATAGTTAGTGTTTATCTAATTATTTGCTGCCTGTGTAGGTGTGTTCTCATGAAACAATATACTATTTGTGGGTTGAGTGTGGTGAGCCATAAAGTTACAAATAGTTTAGCCACTATGACAGAGTGGTTATGTGGGTTGAGTGAAATTAGTCTCTATATGTATTTTGTTCTAACCATTATATATATAGTACCTCTTTATGTGTAGGTTAAGGAAGCAATTTCAGAGTGTGGTGAGGTCCTATATTGTGGGTTGAGTGATATGAGCTCAAATAATGTGTGTATCACCTATGTTTTCTTGGGTAATTTGTATACCACTGATAATGGTTTCTATCTCTTCATGTTCTGCTGGCAGGACTTATTATGTTGTCTAGAAGATGCATGTCGACAATGCTCAATCAAGGAGTGCAATTCTATTTTGTTGGTGCCGATGATAATTTCAATGCTGTCAAGTGTGGATATCTAGTCTATGGGAATGGCTGCTAGATGCACCTTCTGGATATATTAGAATGATCAAAAACTGTCTTTTTTTTATGTTTTCAATCTATAACTACTATGACTACCAAACTGTTTTGCCTACCCTAGTGGGATGTACTAGGGATTGTGTTTGTTACGACTTTAGCTATAGAGATTATGCTGGTATAGGCTAGTTTCTTTTGAGGTGTGTGCCTGGTTCCTTTTTCCAGTGTGCTTTTTGGCTTGTTTTCAGGTTTTGGGTCTTCTTGGCAGTGTGTTATTGCCTTTGTTTTGTGGGTTTCTTGTCTCTCTCATTGGCCTTTTAGGCTATCCTCGCTGTTGTTCAATTTCTCTATCTCCCTTGATATGGTTTATGAACAATGGTCTTTCAGGTTGTTTTTTTTTTGGTTGTCGTTTGTTTTGGCTTGTTTCTTTATCTTGTATAGCTAATGTAGGGCCTGGGACATGCCCCTTGTATTTTTGTATATTTTCCTGTTTTATTTATGTCTTATTCACCTAAAAAAAGAAAGGATGTTGTATTGGGCACTAAGTTTGGCGTAATTTCTTTTGGGTTTTATAGGATGTCTACATGACAGAATAGAGGACGAATTGGAAATAGGAACGTTGATAGAGGCACAACGGTTCCTTTAGCACCTGCCATTATAGCATTGGCTGTCAGTGAGGAAGTTGTAGGCGAGATTGTGAGACTGTAGACCCCTCATTTTTGACCATCCTCAAGACTTGGACGTCATCGTTTGTGCACTCGATGATTGTGCATGTTTGTGTTCATTTTGAGCGCCTGAAGTTCTCGGCGGAATGCCTTGTCTTTAAGCCTCTAAACCTTATCTGTTTTGTGCATGTTTTTGGACCAAGAGCTTGTTGCCTCCAGCCTAGAAGAGAGGGTGGCCTATCGGCCAGCCCTAGGATCTATTAGCCATAGCTTGTGCTTGTCGGCTACCAATGGTGGCCGATGGCTATTGGTCTCTTTTTCTAGATATTTGTTGACAGATGTGCCGCTGTTGCTCACTGAGCTGCATCTTCATACACGTGTATGGTGAGATGTATCTAAGCTGAAGACTCGTTTTTCTATGAATAGGGGCGTTCCTCCCCTATTTTTGAGGGTTAGAAGATTTGGACCAAAAATCTCTCTCTCTCTCTCTCTCTCTAGCTTTCTCTCTCTCTCACTTGATATTTTGTGCTTGATTGCCTAGTTCCTCCACACTTTTTCACACCAACCCTTAATCAAACTTGACCCCCATTCAGGTGAGGTCCCTTGGAGTCTTATTTGAGCTTTGGAAGGAGGTTTGAGCTTCGATTTGTGCCTAAATTGTGCTTTGCTTCAAAGGTAGAGCACTTACCTTATTTAAGCTTATTGTGCATACTTATTTTCCAATCTTTTTCAACTGTTTTAAGGCTGTTTTTGAAGTTTAAAAAACTCTATTTTTCGGACCTAAACATGGTGGTTTGAGCCTTTTTGAGTTAGGGGGTTTTCCACCCTTTTGGCTCCTTAGCTTGTTAAGCTTTTTGTGCTATTTTTCCCCACTTGCAAAGCAACTTTTTTTGTGCCTCTTAACCACTAAATCCTAGAGTTTTTTTGGTGGTAAAAATCAACTTTTGAAGTCAAAAATTGGAAGGGTTAAACTCCCATCCTTATGTCTTGTTTGCATGCCTAGTTCGCTTCATGAGTTAGCATGTTTTTCTAGCTTAACTTAGCTCTAGTCCAGCATGCTTTTGCCTCTGTTTTGGCCTGTTTTGGTTCTGTTTTGGGCTGGTTAAGTCGTTTGAGCCTTGTATTGCATAGTTGTAGTGTTAATTCCTTCACTAGCGTAGTGTTTTAATGCTTTAACTATCATTTTTTTGAGTTAATAGCATGTTTTAGTGTTGTTTTGCACTTCATTTCACCACTTAAAACCTCTACAAACTCCCTCCATTCTTCACTCGTTTGTTTGCTTTGAAAGTGGTCTTAAACCCCTTGTTTGCCTAAGTGTGAAATAGAGGTGTTGCACCTAATGGTTTAATCCCTTAGGGGGTTCATTACCAATGATGTGATGCCTCTTTCATGCCCAAAGCAACTCGGTGTTTGAGCCATCTTTCCATTAGAAGACACTCACTTTTAGACTTAATCAATTAAAGAATGAATCGGTAATGTAAAATGAGTAAACAAAATGAACAAGTAAAAGAGACAAGACAAGCATATTTCGTGTTGCACTGCATGTATTCGAATCGGACGTTAATTCGAACACAAGGAAAATGGGACATTTCATACTCAAAAGTGATGAAATGTGCCACTTTCCTTGGTCACCATCACCCTTGATCATGCATGATGGGGTGGTGGTATTTTTTAGTCTTGTTTTGCACTCATTAAGCTTGTACAAGCTTGGTTCCTTAGCCATCATGTATGGAAATTGTTTGCCTCTGTTTGCTCTCTATGGCAGCAAAAGGAAGTTTAGGGCAAGGGTGGCCGACCGGCCCCCAGCAATGGCTGACGGCCACCACCAGTAGTCGACCGGCCATCAATGAAGAAAGTTGCTCAGTGTGATGGAAAGGGGGAGCAGAGGTGCTCTGGAAGTTGGTAGCTTCTTTGGTGTTCAAGTGTGCAAACAGAGTCTTCCAGCAGTGAGGCGGTGGCATTTTCGGGAGGAAACCAACCGAGCATGCATATGTCCCTCGCCCCCCGAGGCCATTTAGTTGCCATAGTTAGCTTAGAATACCTAGCTAATTCGAGTGTTGTAATTAATTAGTTAGTGTAACTAATTATTGAATTCTGGTTTGTAATAATTAATTACCTTAGAATAGTTAGTTAATTCATTTTAAGTGTTGTAATAGTTAACGTAGCTAGTTGCTTAGCTTATTCATTCGAACCCTCCTTCGTGAGGGCGTAATGTTGTAATAAGTGTGTGTATGTATGTCTTCCAACCTCACGTCTTTCTCCCTTTTATTTAATCGCCTTTGATGGTTAGGTTAGGGACATTTTCAATTAGCATACATTTTGTCTTGGATGCACCGAGGCTCGGCCCATCATTCAAACTGCATTGTTATTTCAATACTTCTTTGAATACATGTTTTAATCGCATGTTATCAAATTGATTCATATGCCATATTAGTAGCCGAGCCTATTAATAGCATATTGCATGTGTTGCATTAGGCATCTTAACATAGTTAGGATCATACATTTTTTTTCCGACTAGTTTCTGTTTTGGCTTGGAGTACTCGATAAGGCTTTACGATTTAGCATGCTTGCATGAGTGTGAGTGTTGCCATGATTCGCGTGCTTGCCATGAGGCTATGGGCTTAAATGCTAAACTGCATGAATGCCCGTGGATGAAGGCTTGTTGTTTAAATTGGAATGATTCAATAAATGTGTGTTTTAAGCCCACTTTGTTGTGGCAAATCATGTTTTAAGCCCACTATGTTTGGTGGCAAATCCGTATCTTTAAGCCCACTTGAGGGTGGCAAATTCAAACCATTTTCGCAAACAAACATGACTTAAATGTTCCAATTCTTGCGATGTAGTCTATACTTGTATGCGTGCACATCACATAGTAAGGTTAGATTAATAACCGGAATAAGAACGCATCAGGTTTATAAAATGACATATCATGGTTAGTAGATGTCGATCTTTTGATCGGGCAAGCGGGGTTGCTCAATTCATGACTTTCCCCCCTCGTACCCAAATTCCCGAGCCGAGGCAACTTTGGTGATGACGGACACGTGGCCTTTGGCACGACTCAGGGTTTCCCGAATTTCCCCAAAAACAAAATATTTAGGTAACGACTCTATATCTGGAAAAGCAGTCCAATTTTGGCATTATTTGATTTAAAATCGATTTTCCAAAAAGGTTTGTTGGATTTGACTCTTTGGTGATTGTCAGTTTCATATTGCATTTGTGAGACTACATTCAGAACCGTGGGAGTCCCAACTGTGAGGCCTTTTTTTCAACCCTTTCCTAAAGGCGAGGTGCGGAAAAAGGCGAGTCCACAGTTTCTGGTGACTCCATTGGGGATTTAGAGAACTTGACTCGAACTCATGATTTGTTATTTTATCTACACTTACGTGTTTCTTTGCATTGCATTTGCATTGGTGCGCCTAAGTCACAGTGTTTGCCATCTGCCATTCCTGAACGGTTTGCCAGAGGCTTGCTAGGAAAAGCTTGCCAAAAGGCTGACCGATTGTGGGCTCTGCCACGATGGGAACACAACCCTTGGATTTGGACTACCATCGTACTATTTGATCCTCCTTTCACTTCTCAGTGTCAGGTGTGAGAGGTATATTAGGTAGTCCTGCTGAGGTATCCTTTTTGACCAATCGACCTAGTTGCATATCGAAAGCCGTAGAGACTGTTCCAAACTAGGACAGGTTGCTCACCCGAGTGCAAGATTGTTTGAAACCACCTGTTTGCATAGTGAATCCCTAGTTCCTAACAAAATTAGGACAGGGTAACCCTATCCCATCATAGGGGTGTTTTGGCTCTCACTTGCTTGATACGTGCTTTTAGAGTGAAACTCTGTAGGAGTGTATGTATCAGTTGCAAGTCTGGGTATCAGTTTTAGGGCAGAAATCAGTGTTTGAATACAGTTCTCCAGCTTGTGATTGCAACTACGTATTGTTTCTGTCTGAGCCGAGGTGCTATGCGGTTTCTGATTTTTGTTTCTTTTGCTTTATTTTCTTTTTGCAAGGTAGTCTTTCACGATTGCTTTAGACGAGTCTGTTACCCCCCAAGCACTCTGGACCCGAGTAAGGCGACTTTACCGATCCAGGGATCTTGTAAGAGAACAGCCAGTGTTTACTTCACTACCCCCGGTTACAAGACAGAGGAGAGTCAGGCATAATCCACCTGTTCGACAGTTACCTTCATTCAGCGAAGTCCAGTCATCTGCTTCTACTCTGGAAAGAGAGTATACACCAGTTTTGATAGCTCAGCATCCCTTAATCAGCATGGAAGAAATGCTTCACCAACTCCAACAGACTATTGAGATTATGTAGCTAGATGTTGCCTGGCAAGCTGAGACCGCAGCCAGCCAAGCGGAGGTTCTCGCCCACCAAACAGAGGTAATAGAAATGCTTCAACAACAGTAGCCACAACCTGCAGTAGCATCAGCATCCCATGCACCCCCAGCGAGAATTCTAGTATCCGGGGTCACAATTAATGTCTAGGAAAATGCAGGCATTCAGGCAGATCCCATCCCGCCCCAGACCTCCAAGGCACCAGCTTACCCAATAGAGGCGCCGTTTGAATTTGAGGTTGACCCTACTGCATTGAAAGTAAGCAAGCTTGAAAAGCTCTTCAAACGGGCACAGGGCGTGAATTCGATCCCTGACATAGAGGATGGCTATACTGATTCAGTAGTGACATTGCCGAATAGATTCAAGATGCTGTATATAGACCGGTTTGATGGTTTCGGGGATCCTATGGTCCATCTATGGCTGTTCTTTGACATCTTACAACCCATGGGTCTCACTAGATTACATAAGCTGTTGCTCTTTGGTCGGACCTTGTCGAGTATAGCGGCCATTTGGCATGCCAAACTTGAAGACTGTATGAAGAGAAACTGGAAGGAAATAGCTGAGGCCTTCATAGCGCAGTACTCCTACAACACTCAGATCGAGGTCACAACTTGTGATCTCAAAGCAACTCGCGAGGAGCCAACGGAGGGCATCTCGGATTTTGTGACCCGTTGGAGGGCCAAGGCCTTTATGATGACCATTCGACCGGCTGAAAAGGACCAGATCAGAATGGTGGTCCGTAACCTACAACCAAGACTGTTACAGAAGATGATAGTCTTACCTCTTTCTACATTTGTTGACCTCCATGAAATAGGGCTGCAAATAGAGGATGCAATGAAGCAGGGTCTGATGGACCACGAGAAGGAGCAGCCAAAGAAAGCTTTCACACGTAGTTCCAACGCGACTACTGGCAGTAGTGCAGCTGCGAGGCCTTCAGATGTGGGCATGGTCACCACCATACCCAAGACTGCCAATCCTTTTGCCGACACAGCCAACCCAACTCCCCAAACCTCTAGCCATCAGGCCCAAGGCTAGAGGGCCTTCACCCCACTCTACATGCCCTTATCCGTGGCCCTAAGGGTCCTAATAAAAAAGAAGCATCTGAAGCCCTTAGAACAACGCCCATTGCCCCTCCTAAACACAACCCAGCCAAATACTGCGCCTTTCACCAACAGCATGGTCATGATACTGACCAATGCTTTAGACTTCGTCATGAGATTCAGGATCTCATTGACAACAAAGTGATAGCTCCTCCTAAAAAGCCCAATGTCACTACAAATCCTCTTCCACCACATAACCAAGCCCCTCCTCCCCGACAAATAAACCTCATCCATACACTGGTCGTCCCTTACGACCCCAATATATACATCACCCCCTCCCACCTACCTAAGCCGGCGCTATTCATCCCCGGAAAGCACAGATTTGTGCATGATGAACGTGTCCACATCCCAACCCAAACCTTTTGTGGTGATCGTGGTAGATGAAGGCAGGGTCGCCTTGATGGAGAATGGGAATGTGAGTTCAATGCCTGAGGGCTCCGTGGACTTATCTGAGGAGGAATACAACCCATGCTGTTATATTGTGCCGACCAAACAGGCCAAACTAGAGCTAGAGTTGCCAACAGGGATAGAGTTCAGTGTAGTCCAGGAGGAAGGACCAAGCCAGGGATTGGATAACTTAGCCAACCTTGAGGAGGACATTAACAATCTGTAGTTCTTCGATGAGCAAGATTCAGGAGATGTGCAAATTAGCTGGTTTGATCTGAACAGGTCAGTAGATAATTCGGGGTCGCTCAGTGATGAACCTGATGTGGATGAGGGATTTCAACCAAAGCTGGAATAGCCAGAAGTAGAAACTGCTACAAGGGCCGGAACAGCTGATGACAAGGGAAAATTGTCGGAGAGCATCGGTATCAAGAATTTTGCTCAAGAAATGAGCGTCATTAGTACTACTGATACAAAACAAGAAGCCACACTGAAGCGGTTTGAATAGGAAATGGATGGGAATAGTCAGGAAGCTGGAAAAGCCAAATACCCTGCGGGGGATGACTGTGATGTGAGAGTAATTACAACAGAACTAAACAATTGCCTGTCAGTTGCCAGCGGAGAATAGTGGGAAGATGATGATCTGCATCTTGCCCACACAAACGAGGATTGGGACCAAGACCTGCTAGACGACACTTGGTACTCTGTGGAGATGGATCATATGACTAGAAGCGGGCGGTACTTCAAGCCCCCACACTTAGACCAACCAGAAGCATTCGGAAAGGATAAGGAGGCCGAAAAACAGAAGGGCAAGCAATTGGAAGAAGAAGCTGTACTGAAGCAGCTAAAGAATATCCAAGCAAACATATCCATCTGGGGGTTGCTCATGGCTTCATGAGTACATAGGCAAGTCGTCCTATCAGCAATGGATAAGGCTAAGCTGTCTATCGACACAACTCCCGAACAACTAGTGGGACTTGTCTTCCCAAGAGGTGCTTCACCTACTTTGACCTTCTCGGATAAGGAATTACCACCCGAGGGCTCTGCACATAACAAACCGTTGTACATCTCAGTTGAGTGTAGAGAGAAATGGGTGCCGATTGTATTGGTTGACACTGGGTCTGCAATCAATGTTTGTCCATCGCGCATAGCCTATGCTATTGGCTTGAAGCCAGTGGACTTCGTACCTACAGCCCAAGTGATCCGAGCATACGACAACACAAGCAAAGAGGTGATAGAGACAGTTCAGATCAGAACACAGGTTGGCTCGATACAACAGGATATTGAGTTTCACGTCCTGGATGTTTCGGCCACTTTTAACTTACTCCTTGGACAGCCGTGGTTGCACCAAGTGAAAGCTGTCTCTTCCACTCTTCATCAGATGCTGAAGTATCCTCTTAGAAAAGGGGTAGCCATTGTGTTTGCAAATTCATCTATACATCCTCCGCCTGAGGTCACCACACCAGTACTGGAGATTGTACACGGCGATGAGGATGTTTTCATGTCTGGGTTTACCTTGGCTGAGGCCCGGGTGCTGCAAGATATCTTGGCTATTGATAAGGGGTTGTACATCAGTGCTCAATCAGTCTACCTCATGAACAAGTTAAAACATATACCCGGGATAGGATTAGGAAGGAGAGGCCAGAAGCGTGTTACTGCACTGGCCGAAGTGCCACATAACCTATATACCTTTGGTCTCAGTTACATGCTTACCAAAGAGGGCTGGGTAAGAAAAAGGAAAGAAATGGTAGGAAGAGCCAAAGCTAAACAAAGTGGAAACCACTATGAGCTTGTGCATAAACCAATTCAAGGAACTCTGAACAGCCGCTTTGTCTGGGATGGGGAAGACTACCCATTTTGCGGCTTTCCTGAGCCATGGTTGAACTCTGAGAAGCGGCGTCTACCCGACTTTGAGATTTTCTTTGACCTACAGCTGCAAGAGGATGAAGCCTCAAAGGAACAGACTGAGTTAACTGCTGAGGCTGAATAGAGTACAGAGGGTGAGTCCTATAGCAATGAACTTGAGATAGAAGCAGTGTTGGTGTGTCTCCTTTCAGATCCTCAGATCAAACCGGAGAGCTTGGGGGTTGACTTTACTGTTTCCATGATCAAAGATCAATCAAGTGTGGACCCTTCCGGTGGTATTCTGGATACATCTAATACACTGTCCCTCACTTGGTAGCTGGAGGAGGGTTTTTTGTCTAGTAGTTCTAAATCAGGTAGTGAGTCGGAATCTGATTCCATAGAGTCTATGGAGTCGGAATCAGATTCTAGTTCTTCTGAGTCGGAGTCTGGTATTCCTAGGGTTGATAACCCGGATGCCATAGTTTTGTCCAAGTCGTCTTTTTCCTTTTCTTTTGAGTCGGTTGTAACCGAGGAATTGGATAAGCTGGATCTTTTGAATGAGAATGCTCCAGCAGTTTCTGAGTACTTCTCTGTGCCACTTGTGCATTGCATTGATCATGACTTTTAAAATTTTGATAAAAACGACGAGGAAAGAATTCCTTTGGTTTGAAACATTTAGTTGATTGAGAGGAGAAGAGGTTTGTAAAACCCCTTGTTGATGAAATCATTTCAATTAATGTGGGTACAAAGAAGGATTTGCACCTGGTCCAGATTGGGTCCACATTGTCTTTGGAGGAATGCGAGCTCTTAGTCGCTTTATTAAAAGATTTCAAAGATGTTTTCGCGTGGTCCTATGAAGACATACCTGGAATCGATCCTGAGATTGTACAACATCGGATCCCTCTTGACCCCGAGGCCCGACCCATCAAGAAGAAGCTGCGAAGAATACGCCCAGATTGGGCTTTGAAGATTCAGGAGAAGGTCACCAAGCAGATAGACGCAGGGTTTTTGCTAGTATCTGAGTATCCGACTTGGTTGGCCAACATTGTTCCAGTGCCAAAGAAAGACGGTAGAATTTGGGTGTGTGTGGATTTCAAATATCTGAACAAGGCCAGTCCGAAGGATGACTTTCCTCTACCGCACATCGATGAATTGGTGGACTTCACCGCAAACCATGCACTACTCTCCTTCATGGATGGATTTTCTGGGTATAACCAGATCTTGATGGCACCTGAGGATAGAGAGAAGATTTCCTTCACCACTCCGTGGGGAACCTACTGCTACAGGGTGATGCCGTTCGGTCTGAAAAATGATGGGGCTACTTATCAATGGGCTGCGACCACTATCTTTCATGATATGATCCACAAAGAGGTCGAAGTGTATGTGGACAACATGATTATCAAGTCCAAGGAAAGAGAGGGCCACTACGCCGCCTTGAAGAAATTCTTCCAACAGATCAGAGAATATAGGTTGAGGCTGAATCCACAGAAGTGCACTTTTGGCATAACAGCAGGGAAAATGCTGGGTTTCTTGATCACACAGAGGGGCATCGAGGTTGATCCTTCCAAAATCAAGGTCATGCTAGAAATGCCACCACCAAGGACTGAAAAGGAGGTGCGAGGCTTTTTGGGTAAAGTGCAATTCATAAGACGGTTTATTGCAAAATTAACCTTGACTTGTGAACCACTATTTGATCTCCTGAAGAAAGGAAAGAAATTCCAATGGGATAACCGATGCCAGTTTGCTTTTCAGCAGATCAAGCAGTACCTTCAGAACTCGCCCATGTTGTCACCACCAGAGCTAGGGAAGCCGTTGATTCTGTATCTGTCAGTAACAGACAAGACTATGGGCTGCATGCTTGCGCAAGAATCTAAGGATAGAGTGGAGAAGGCCATCTATTACCTGAGCAAGAAGATGTTGGACTATGAGACCCGTTACACCCTGTTCGAGAAGGCTTGCTTGGCTTTGGTATGGGCTACCAAAAGTTGAGGCACTACCTGTTAGCTCACTCCGTAATTCTGGTTTCGAGATTAGATCCCATCAAATATCTCTTCGAGAAACTAGCACTTATGGGTAGGCTAGCTCGTTGGCTACTTCTTCTCTCCGAATTTGATTTGAAGTAAGTCACGCGCAAGTCTGTCAAGGGGAGAGCGGTATTTGAGTTTCTAGCAGATCACCTAGTGGAAAGGGACGAAGTAGTAGAATACCTATTCCCAAATGAGGTCATTCTACAACTCGAGGAAGAAACCTAGACAATGTACTTTGATGGAGCGTCTAACCAGTACGGTTATGGGATAGGGGTATTGCTGATAGCACCCGACAATTCCCATATACCCTTAGCCTTCAAACTTTGGTTCAAGGTATGTAACAATGAAGCAGAATACAAGGCGTGTATCGCTGGTTTGGAAGCCGCCTTGGAACTAGGGGCAAAAAGGTTAGACATCATTGGGGACTCGAACCTGGTTGTGTCTTAAGCGAATGGAGACTGGAAGGTTAAAGAGAAGAAGATAAAGATCTATCACCAAACCCTACATGTTCTGATTCCTAAGTTTGAGAAGCTAACCTTCACGCATCTGTTAAGAGAAAACAACAGGTTTGCTGATGCCTTATAAACTCTATCTTCTATGATAGACATCCCTTTTGGGGTTCGAATGTGTCCGATCATCATTGAACAGAGATATATGCTGGCCTACGAGTTGATCACCGCAATAGATGAAGTGCAAGATCAAAACCTTTGGTATTATGATATCTGGAACTTCTTGGAAAAGTGGCTAAGGGCAAATGCCAAAGATAAAAGGGCAATACGGCGGATGGCCGTTCAATTTATCATCTGCGGTGGTAAGTTGTATAAGAGGTGTCATCTAGGAATGCACAAGCTGCGTATTGATCTAGAAGAGTCGAAGCGCCTAATGGAGGCCATCCATGGAGATCGCACATGAATGGGGTAATGTTAGCCCGGAAGATTCTCCGGCAAGGTTATTACTGGTCTACCATGGAAGACGATTGTATCGGTTTTGTTCAGCGATGCCACAAATGCCAAATTCATGCAAATCGCATGAATATCCCGCTGTCGAAGCTGTACAACATGACTTCACTATGGCCTTTCTCAGTCTTGGGACGTGACGTCATTGGGGCAATTACACCGAAAGGGTCAAATGGACATGAGTACATCCTAGTGGCAATAGACTATTTTATAAAGCCCAGTCCTATGCAGTGCTGAAAGCATCGCATGCGGCCAAGTTCATTAGGACTAACATCATTTGTCGTTATGGGGTCTCGAATGAGATCATTTCAGACAATGGCTCCCATTTCAAGAGAGAAGTGATCGACTTGTTAGAAATACAACATGGCTTTTCATAAGTCATCCACATACCGGCCACAAACCAATGGAGCTATTGAGGCCAACAACAAGAACATCAAGCACATTTTGCAAAAATGGTTGAGCCTTACAGGGACTAGCCAGACAAATTGCCATTTGCTCTCTGGGGCCATAGGACTTCAATACGGACATCCACTGGGGCGACTATGTACTCTCTTGTTTATGGGATGGAAGCTGTTCTACCAATTGAAATAGAAGTTCCATCACTACGGGTTATGGCTGAGTGCCAAATAGCAGAAGCGGATTGGCAGCAGAGCAGGTTCGAAGAACTAATGTTGTTCGATGAGAGAAGACTGAAAGTACTATACCATGTTTAAGGTTATCAACGTAGGATTGCCGAGGCCTTTAACAAGAAAGTTAAGTCTCAGAGTCTTAAGGAAGGGGATTTGGTGCTGAAAGACAACTAAGCTCCCATTCATGACCCTAGGGGCAAGTTCAAACCCAATTGGACTGGCCCTTACATTATCAAATCAATTTGGTTTGGTGGAGCTATTATTCTCATGGACCTGGATGGCCTAGAATTCTCCCAACCAATCAACATGGACAAGTTGAAGAAATACTATCCTTGAGAGGCTCGCTAGGCCGAAAACCTGGAAGGGCGACCTAGGCAAAAGTTATAGCACAAAAAATTAGAAATAAGAAAAACTGAGCTCGCAAGGTTGAAAACCCAAAAAGGGCGGCCTTGGCAAAAGTTAGAGCGCAAAAAGAGAGCGTTAATACTCGAGTGAACCCAAACCGAACTACGTAAGGCCTAATTCCCATCTTCGAGATACGTAGATAACTTCATTCTGAAGTCTAGCTGTAAACACTTCCAAATCAATTGTATCCATGTGTTTGATCAAGGCATCTTTGTCCACTCATTATCTGAAAGATCGGTTATGATCCTTACCCTAAGAGAAGAGCTGATTACAGTGCTGAGTAGTGCTATTTAGTCTAGGGGCAATTTTCTATTTCTGGATTCAGGGTTGTACATCTCGAGGATAGATTCCAGGTGTGTCCAGTTGTGATCCTTATCGATAATGGTTTCAAAAAGTTTCAATAAAAGTTGATTTTGTTCAAATTAATCTTTTTACAACTTAGACCATTTTTGGACCAAAAGGAAAATTTTCAGTACCCACAACTCCAATTTCATTGATTTCAATACAAAGTTCTCCAGCTCTCGATGCAAATCAAAGTTACTGTTTATTATATTCAAAAGGAAAACTTGAAAGTACAGATCAAAGTAATAAACTTGGGGCATGGGTGAATCAGGTGTTCCTGTGTCCTCTTCCAGAGTTTGTGGAAGCTTCAGATGCTAAAGCAGGCCCGGTTTGCACCTCATCTTCAAGCCAAGCCAGGCATTCGCCAGAAAGGGCGCAACTAAAATTAGGAGTGGGGGCCAGAAGTTCTCTTGTCCTCGAAGCATTGGTGTGATACCCCTGTTCTGTATTATGTTAATTGGTCCCTAATACGTATGTGATTATATGTTTTGATATGATTTTGTGTGTCATTATGTGAATATATGTGATTTTGGAATTCTATATGTTCACCGTAGGAATACCTGTTTGAATAATCTACTTTGGAAATTAAATTGAGGGCCTTATCGGCCACGGAACCCGAAATTGATTACGCCATTGTGATTAGCGTAATTTTTAGAGCCTACGGTGAAATTTAATTGAAAATTGATTCGGGCCAGATTAAATTGATTTATTTAATGGCATTGTGCTCAAACTGTTAATATTTTTTTAATTGTGGCTAGTGGGGTTTGTTGTATTTGAGCACTACACCTCCCATTCTCTCCTATGACCTCATTTTGGCTGATCAAAACTTGAGAAAGGGAGAGAGAGCCGACTGTTAGAGAGAGAGGAGAGAATTGTGCATTTGTGGTTCAAGACTTGGACCTTTTGGAGATTAACCTCTTGGTGAGTGATTCATGCATTTATAGTCATCATCTTGTGAATTCAAGTTTAATAGATGGTCAAGAGCATGGATTAGTTTGAATGTAAGGGAATTGAGTTGCTTGTGTTCAATTGAAGGTCAATGAAGGCATGCATGTATATAATTGTTATGGAAATGCATAATCTAGCATGTATTGAGTTGAACATGGAAATAAAGGTGTTAAATCTTACATGCAAGCATGCTTTTGTTGTATTCCATGAGAATGAACACCATTTGCATTGTTTGGGATGGAAATGAAATCAAGATTAGCTTGCATGTTTGAATAATTAAGATATGAGCTTTGAATGCATGATTTTGTTTGTATTAGAATGAGTTGATGGGAGATTGGGGCATGCATGTGAATTAATTGTGAATTGGGCTCCATTGTAATGTGTTTTGGTGTTTATGGCATGTTAGCATAACTATATTTGAGATTTGAGCCATAACATGCATGTTTTGTTGGTTGAAATTCGAATTGGAGCTCAAGAACTCAACCTAGAAAACCCAGATTTTTTATGTCCGCTCGAGCAGGGGAAGAGCTGCTCGAGCGAGAAAATCGTGCTCCCAGCACTTTTTGCAGAGTTGGATGTTCGCTCGAGCGGGCTATCTCATGCTCGAGCGGGGAGTTTTTGTAGACAGGCATTCCGCTCGAGTGCTCTATTCCACGCTCGAGCGTATTTTTCATGCAACCAGTACTTTTGCAGGCCTTAAGGGTCCGCTCGAGCGGGGAAGTTGACGCTCGAGCGGGGACCCTGTTCTCTGAAATTTTGTATGCTCGTTCTGTGTTTTGTTTTCCGTTCTCTTTCACTTGTAAGCACTCTTAGGCATATGTTAAGCATTGTAAATGAGTTAATGAGATAAGAATAAAGCCTAAAGAGGTATATGTGAATCAAAGAACGGATTGAACTGTTAGTGACCCCTTTTGTGTTCATGAAATGTGTAGGGTCAAGCTCCAAGGCAAATCCACAGGCCGATCACTGTGAGTAATATCGATATTTGAAAGCTTGTCAATGTCCAACTGTTTATTTCCCTTATAAGCTTCATGAGTTGCTAATTGGGATTGTGGACAAAAGTTTGACATGATAGAAATGAATGGACCAAAGGTCGTTTTGATAGAAATGAATGGACCGAAGGTCGTTTTGATAGAAATGAATGGACCGAAGGTCGTTTTGATATAAGTAAATGGACCGAAGGTTGTTTTGACGTGAATGAGTGGGCCGAAGGCCGTTTTGACATAAATAAATGGACCGAAGGTCATTTTGACATGAACGAGTGGGCCGAAGGCCGTTTTGACATAAATGAATGGACCTAAGGTCGTTTGACACGAATGTATGGGCCGAAGGCCATTTTGACATAAATGAATGGGCTGAAGGCCGTTCTGACATAAATGAATAGGCCGAAGGCCATTTTGACATGAATGGAAATCTGATTGGGCCAAAGGCCAGTATGTTTGGAACTACAGTCATTTGATCTGAATTTTGTATAAGTGTATATATGTTAAGCAGAAAAATGTATTGGGCCCAAGGCCGTTCGGAGCATGTTGTTCTTCATATTGCTTATGTAACCTATGTATCCAATACTATTCACTGGGCTATCGCTCACACTCATTCATGTGTATTCATGTGTTTGTAAGTAAGCCGAGGGAAGTCCAAACCCAACCCCAATGAAGCCTGCCAGGAACAGCATGAGTTTTGGAGAGTCAGCCTTGTGTCTCACGTACGAGACCCATCCTTGCCATTTTGTTATGTATTTATATTTTGTCTTGTTGGCAAGGACTTTGTGTACATCTGTATATAGTTTGACATGGGTTGACTCAGTTTGGATGATCCTGTCTGTAAAGGATTTTGTGATACTGTACTTGTGGTGGGTTATTAACGTATATGTGCATGGTTTGTTTTAAGTGAATATAAGCACGGCTCTATGGACAAAGTTTTAAATTTTCGCTTCTGTTTGGCCCCTTAACATTGATGAGTTAAGTCTGTTAAGGTTTGAGGCCGTAGGTAATCTCAGGATTACTGGCCGATTATGTCCTTAACCCATAGGGGCGGGTTCGGGTCATGACAATTAGAGTATCGAGCCAACTGTGAACCTCGGATTGGAAATGAAGCTGGGTATTCTACCTCCTCTTCTGGGCGAATCTGGTCGTGTCCAAACTGATGCCTGAACCGGAACGGAAAGTAGAATACACAGTGTGTCAAGCCAATCAGTTGAATGCAGGTTGCCGAGCCATGCTGTAGCTCATCTCGAGCATATCAAACTAGGGGCAACGCTAAGCAATGTCAACAGCAGACCTGTTGCACATCCAATGGCACCACCACCCTTCGTTCGGGAAATCAACTAGCTGTTCGCGAAAGAAATAGCCTCATGCTGAATATGCAAGGCAAGAGTCCACTTCCTTCAACCTGTCCATGAGCCATATCTGGGGAGGGATGAAAAATAAGAGAGATTAAAGAATAGAGAGATGTGCGTTGAGAGGAAAAAGTGAGAAAAGGTTTTGAGAGAAAAATAGAGCCTGAGTGTCGAGAGATGTGAGAAACATATATGAGAAGGGTGGGAAACATTACCTGCAAAAGTAATGGACTTCCTGCAAATTTGTTTGTGTCTCGCCGATGGTAGGCGTCTAAGCCTATCAAAGTCTCGGCCAATGCTAAGCCAATGCAGCTCTTCCCCTCTTTCGAGCCTTGGGCCACTTCGATTAAGCGAATGCTAGACCCTCCGAAATCGGGGCAAGTAGAAAATGTGCCAACATACACAAACAAAGGGCGTGTTACTGAAAACCCTGCGAAAGGAAATCCCCTCAGTCACCGGCGTCAGAAAATCGATGAATCAAACTGGGGATGTCTAGTTCCCCATTGTGAACTAAAGATCGAGCCTCATGCAGAGTAAGCCCACACATCCTTCCTACAGCCTGGATGTGACCAAAACGGGGCTAAGGCAAGATTTCCTCATCACGCCGAGATTCCACCAAAACTTGGAATTCTTCAATTGTCGAGCATATCTCATCCCCCAAAGCTGAAAACATGTGTGATCGGGTTCCAACACCTAGCCATGGCTTGAAGAAACGGAAAACATAGTGGAGAGTGACTCAATGGGAATAGTGCATTTATCCCGAAATCCCAGAAATTCACTTTTTCCGAGCCGTCTAAAGTTCCAATCCAATTTGAAAATCTTTCGGTGAAGAATGGCTCCATTTGTGTCAAAAACAGAGTTGGAATGAAGAAATTACGAAGTCCTAGCTTTTGTAGAAGATAAGGCGCTGAGCGGAAGACAGGTGGCAACAATTTGGAGGTCCCTCACATTGATGGGCGACCGTCCAGTGGTGATGGCCGACGGCCACCTTTTGTAGCTGACTGGCCACCACTGGTGGCCGACAACCTCTGTTCATGACCGATGGCCACCTGGTTTGTCCTGTGGTCAACCTGTATGTCGAGAGTGCTGAGAACCTGTGTTTTGTTCTGCTATTTGTGCGTTGTGTTGTCTTGTTTTGGTTAGTTTTGTTGAGATGTTTTGTTTCAATTTGTTTGTCGAGTTGAATTTGTCTTGTTTTTCTTATCGAGTTGTATTTGTTTTGCTAATGGAGTTGTATTTGTATTGTTTTGTTTATCGAGTTGTTATTGTTAGCTGTTTATTGAGTTGTCTTATTTTGTTTGCTTAGTGTTGGTGGGTTCATCACCTGATTAAGAAAATGCCAATACAATGTGCAATTTTCAATCAACATCAATCTCTTTTTTATGCAATGTCGTGCTTTTGCGATGCTCAGAATGCAAAGTACAACACTTTTTCATACAAAAAGCTGGTTTTCATTCCGATCACGGTTACTTTTTACAAAAGAGTACAATTTTTTAAAGAAAATAAAACTGTCTAAGATGTACAATGTGCTAACACTACTAGCAGAAAAGAAACTAAGCAAAAACATATGAATCAACGCCAGCTATCTCAGTCTCGAGAGGCCCTCTTCGTCCTCTTCCTAGGCACATACTTAGAGCTGTCTCCGTCAGCGCCGTTGTATGTACCTCTCTGTGAACCAGAATCTGAACTAGAGTCATCACCGCTCTCTACCTCAGAGCCTGGCTCAGCATCATCTCCACTAGCAGAATCCAAGTCAACATCATCGTCTTCGCTCTCAGATAACTCGGCGTGCTGACCCACAGCCTCCTCGGTCTTGCTGGTCTCATCGTTGTCATCGCTCATGATAGGCTCTAAAGGGCTCCTCTAATCTCGACCACGATGTCTCCCCCGTCCGCGTGCTGGAGCCTGTCTCTCTCTTCTCCCTGTTGCCGGAGAGGGCACTGCTGGTGCAGGTGCTGCAGGAGCTGCTTGTCCCATCGGTACGGGTGGAACCTGAAATGATTATTCATATTAGTAACAGCAGGTATATCAAATGTGATGCAGACGTCAGATATAGTGTGTGAATACAGTGTGTCAGATGTGATCTATAGATGCAGTTATCAGTGCAGTGTGGGTAAGTGTTCAGTTGAAATGTCAGTTTCAGTATGTCAGCAGAAATTTGATGACTGGAATGTAAGAAAATTGAAGAAAGTACCTGAATCCTGTAGAAGCTGAGCAGTGCCTCTCTTCTCAATATCATGCTCTGAAATGAAGCTACTAGCTCGAGCAATTCCTCGACGTACCCTGGGGGTGCCTGCGAATGTATTGAGAATGATTAGTATCCAGAAGGAAAAAATATCAAAAAGAGAATGGAAAAAATAAGAACTGTAGTGCATATCGGAGGTAAATCAGGCGCTCTGACATATCTGTGCCCGACCGGTGCAGGCTCAATAGGAATCTAATAGGACTCTCCAATGTGTCACCAACATGTCAACTCGGTCGGAAGTGCAGGCCAACCGAAGCCCTATCTGACGGAGGACACCCCTCTAGCCCAGCCCCTCGGCGCTCAAGCCCTGCTCGTCAAAGAGGCATCTGCTGCTCTCTCTGCATGAGCACGAGTACCGTCAATGAGGCATAAGATGCGTCTGGATATATGTCGCATAGTCCCCCTCTCTAAGAAAGTAGTCGGCATCCACGCCTCATGTAAAGTTGATCACCTCCTGGGAGGAGAGACTCTCTGCAGCCCGCATAGATGGCGGAGGTAGCATGGGAACTACCTGCAATGGTAAACCCAAGGTCTGGCGTAGGAAGCGCTCGCCTAAGAACCACGCTCGGCCTACCAGTCCCTTGAGTACAAGCTAGTAACGGGAAGCGCCCCAAGCGCCAGCAAACTGGTACCTGACACCCTCAGGCATCGTCGCCTAGGGCTGCTACGAGATCTGCAGACAGCAAATACACAGATTCCTAGTTGCCATTAGATATGCAAATATGAATCAGAGTTGAAGTAAAGTAGAAATAACTATGAGTTTTGAGTTACCTCTGCTGCAGTCACCGTGTCAAAATACCGGCGGAAGAATGAGAAGGTCTCCCTGGCCGTCCTCACGCACCTACCGTCGTACCAATGAGAGTAAGGTACAACATGAGGCATCTCCACCTCCAGCTCTAGGGCGAGGGTCGGAAAATATGCATATACCCATAGCTGCAAAAAGCAAAAGGGCGACAGTGAGTATAGAACAGATAAACACAGGTAATGCGGAAAGCAGAGTATATGTGCATTTTGCAAAGAACGCAAAATACAAGGAGGATGCAGAAAGCAGAATGTATAGTATAGCGTACAGAAAGCAGAGATTAGACTATGTGTGTACAGTGTACAGAAAGCGTAGAGCAAAAAGCACAGTAGGAAATGCAAATCAGAAAAGTAAAGCATACCTCCAAGGCTCTCCAGTAGCCGCCGACTCTATTCCCGCTCCTGCGGGATGTTGAGCTCATGTAGCCGTACAAGGCAACGAGGCCAACACCGCCCTAGTCGTAAAGTCGGACCCGAGACAAGTCCACCAACGCACTCAAGAGATATAGCCCGACAGTGTTCGCCCTGTCGGCGAACAAAGTGGTGCCAAAGAGGAACATCAAGAAGCCTCTGGCGTACTGCTCAATCTCCTCTAGGGTCACTAGCTCTGTCCCTCTGAAATGATCCGCAAACCAAGTATATCGAACTATCCCTGATCAAAAGAGAGGTGGGCGTGCCCCTATCAGGTAGATCTAGGCGGCCTCCCACTCGTCCATGTCTGTATCATAAGGGATCGGCCGACCCCCTACCTCGATGCCAGTGAGCATAGCGAAGTCATAGGGAGTCATCGTCATGTCTCCCGCGGTAGAGAAATGGAAAGAGTTGGTGGTGTCCCACCACCTCTCTACCAGTGCGCCAAGTAAGGGTTTGCTCGCTATGAGACGCGATAGCCCTATGCAGAATAAGCCAAATCCGGCCTCATCGACAATTTGGCGGATGCCGGCGGGGAGGTCCATATACCACTCCCTCGTAGATGTGGCTCCGTATCCTCGTATAGAGTGAGCGTCCTCTTGTAATCAGAACGTGTTTGAGAAGGTAGTGTAAGAAATACAGTGCAAGAATGTGTTTGAGATAAACAGATGAAAGACAGCGTAAGCATGATCTATGCAAGAAATGCAAGGTACATTGCGGAAAATGTAAGAAGATAGTGTGTACCTTGGTGGCGCCGTAGGATAAATGAGACTCCGGCTCTCGTAGCAAGAGATCCTCTGGCACGCCTCGTGCAAAACCTCTGAAATGACGAATAGTATCAGGCGGTAGCACATGCACCTTAGGGTGATATGTCTCCGGGTCAAATGGTCGAACCCTGGGTGGTAATGGTACATGCTCGGGATCTACCTCCATCTCTGGAGAAGCTCCATCATGGGGGATGTCATCTACCATCTGGAAAGGAGGTGAGAAAGTGGGCGAAAATGAGCAAAATGGGTGGAGATTGCCAAAAGTCAACAAAACTCAACCCTAGGAGAGAGAAAAAGGGAAGAAAAAGCCAAGGCCCAAAAAAGGTCACTGAACCCAAGAAGAACTCAAGGGGAACGAGCCTCAAATGGTAAAACTCCAAGAAAAAGCACCGAAAACAAATTCCAATCAGTTCAAAACGAAGGAAATCAAGAGGTTTTAGCGAATCAAATGTTTGTGGGGCATTGGAAAACGTGTATAAAGCCCAGATCTAGAGGAAAAAAATGTCTAGAGAGAGAAAGGGAGGATTTTCGGCAATGGTGGTGTGTGGAAATGAAGTTTGAGAGTGTGTATTTAAAGACCTGACGTAAGAAGACTGAAATGGCCCGAAGCTGTCATTGGTGGCTAACAGCCACCATTGGTGGCCGACAACCTTCAGGTGTGGCCGACGGGTGGCTGACGACCTCCCCTGGTAGCCGACAGGTTCCCAGTGCTCCTGCATTGGGTCTTTCTGTTGTTTTGTGTCCTCATTTCTCAGGAAAGTGCAAGAAAGGTTCACTTTTAAGCTCAAATTATCTCTGTGGAAGCTCCAAACCGTATCTTCGATGTGTGAGACTCAACATGAATGAGGTGTATCCTTTTGAAACATATTGCAACTCTTCCGAGAGGTAAATCGGAAGTTGCGACTAAGTTTGTTTTGTCAAGCACGCTTTTGTCATTGCATAGAACGTGCATTTCTTTGTCGTTGCATCAAATGTGCATTTCACATGTGATTTTTGCATAGAAAGTGCACTTTTCACATTTGCATAGACCATGCTTCTGTTTCCCATTCGCATAGAGCATGCATTTGGTGTTTTGCATAGAACATGTTGTTAATCTCGTATTGAACATGCATTTTCTACTATTGATCATTGCATAGAACATGCATCCTATACTGTTGCATAGAATATGCATCCAAATGTGGCATAGAACATGCTCTGGCTCACGCCGCATAGAATATGCTTCTGTTTTGTTTCTTACATGTTGTCCATAAAGCATGCCTTTAGCATTGGGTCTTGGTTATTCGTCTTGCATTAAACATGCACTCTCACTATGTTATGCTTGTTGAGTTTCTTTCTTATGCAGGCACGATATTGTATGTACAATTCATTCAGAGGAGTTCCAGGTAGAATCACTTGTTTTCTTCGGATCACCTCCTTTCCTCTTGCGTGCGACGCATTAGGACACTTTGGTTAGGACATTTGGGGGTGTCCCGGTGTTCTCGTCACCCCTTTCTCCTCTCGTATGCAACGCATTAGGACACCCTTCGGTTAGAGACATTTGGGTGCATCCCGGTGTTCTCATCACCCTTTTCTCCTCTCGCGTGCGACGCGTTAGGACGCCCTTCGGTTGGAGACATTTGGGTGTGTCCCGGTGTTCACATTACCACTTTCTCCTCTCGCGTGTGACGCATTAGGACGCTTTGGTTAGAGACGTTTGGGTGCGTCCTAGTGTTCTCGTTACCACCTTCTCCTCTCGCGTGCGACGTGTTAGGACGTCTTCGGTTAGAGACACTCGGGTGCGTCCCGGTGTTCACATCACCCTTTTCCTTCTGTGTGTAACATATTAGGATCTCGGTAGTGACCTCGAGTGCGCTCGATGGTTGTGTCGTCTTTTCGCCTTTCCTGCGTGATCCGTGGTTAAGCTTGCATAATTTTTTACATCATTTCTGCATGAAATGTGGTTTGGTTCATGTTTACTTACTTCTATTCATGTTAGAGGTTGCTATACCTTACTTCGGTTTGTTTAAATGTGGCATTTCTTTGCATAACATTTACATCTACATGTTTCATTACAACCTCATTGCCTGATCATAAGTTATATTCTTGCATTGTGCATATCAGTTGCATTTTGCCCTAGAACTACGCTAGTTTGATTCATTGCAAAGGGATACATAGGCAGCCTGCGGGTGCAAACATTCTTTGTCCTGCTTGTTCGTTTGTCCAAGTCTTCAGCCTTGTCAAAAATAGGTCGTTTTGGGCTTTGACATTCACTCCCGTCATTTCATGACTTCCTAGTTCTGTCAAAGAGGGGCAAATATAGACACCCTATTTTTGACCGTCCTTAAGACTTGGACGTCATCATTTGTGCACTCAATGATTGTGCTTGTTTGTGTTCGTTTTGAGCGCCCGAAGTCCTCGGCGGAACGCCTTGTCTTTGAGCCTCTAAACCTTATCTGTTTTGTGCATGTTTTTGGAACAAGAGCATGTTGCCTCTAGTCTAGAAGAGAGGATGACCTGCCGACTAGCACTAGGATCTGTCGGCCATGGCTTGTGCTTGTCGGCTACCTGTGGTGGCCGAAGGCCATTGGTCTCTTTTTCCAGATATTTGTTGACAGATGTGCCAGCTGTTGCTCATTGAGCTGCATCTTCATACACGTGTATGGTGAGTTGTATCTAAGCTAATCTAAGCTTACCCACCCAAAAAAAGAGATGTATCTAAGCTCAAGACTTGTTTTTCTATAAATAGGGGGGTTCCTCTCCCATTTTTGAGGGTTAGAAGATTTTGGACCAAAAATATACCTCTCTCTCTAGCTTTCTCTCTCTCTCACTTGATATTTTGTGCTTGATTGCCTAGTTCCTCCACACTTTTGCACACCAACCTTTAATCAAACTTGACCACCATTGAGCTGAGGTCCCTTGGAGTCTTGTTTGAGCTTTGGAAGGAGGTTTGAGCTTGGATTTGTGCCTAAATTGTGCTTTGCTTCAAAGGTAGAGCACTTACCTTATTTAAGCTTATTGTGCATACTTATTTTCTTATCTTTTTCAACTGGTTTAAGGCTGTTTTTGAAGTGTAAAAAACTCAGTTTTTGTGACCTAAAAATGGTGGTTTGAGCCTTTTTGACTTTGGTGGTTTCAACTTTTTTGGGCCTCTTAACCACTAAATCTAAGAGTTTTTTCAGTGGTAAAATCAACTTTTGAAGTCTAAAATTAGAGGGGTTAGCCTCCTCTCCTTATGTCTTGTTTGCATGCCTAGTTCGCTTCATGAGTTAGCATGTTTTTCTAGCTTAACTAAGCTCTAGTCCAGCATGTTTTTGCCTCTGTTTTGGCCTATTTTGGCTCTGTTTGGGGCTGGTTAAGTCGTTTGAGCCTTGTATTGCATAGTTGTAGTGTTAATTCCTTCACTAGCTTAGTGTTTTAATGCTTTAACTATCATTGTTTTGAGTTAATAGCATATTTTAGTGTTGTTTTGCACTTCATTTCAGCACTTAAAACCTCTACAATCTCCCTCCATTCTTCACTCGTTTGTTTGCTTTGAAAGTGGACTTAAACCCCTTGTTTGCCTAAGTGTGAAATAGAGGTGTCGCACCTAATGGTCTAATCCTTTAAGGGGTCCATTACCAATGTTGTGATGCCTCTTTCATGCCCAAAGCAACTCGTTGTTTGAGCCATCTTTCCATTAGAAGACACTCACTTTTGGACTTAATTGTTTAAAGAATGAATCGGTAATGTAAAATGAGTAAACAAAATGAACAAGTAAAAGAGGCAAGATAAGCATCTTTCGTGTTGTGTTGCGTTGCATGTGTTCAAATCGGATGTTAATTCGAACACAAGGAAAATGGGACATTTTATGCTCAAAAGTGATGAAATGTGCCACTTTCCTTAGTCACCATCACCCTTGATCATGCATGATAGGGTGGTGGTCTTTTTGAGTCTTGTTTTGCACTCATAAAGCTTGTACAAGCTTGGTTCCTTAGCCATCATGCACAAAAATTGCTTGGTTAATGGTTTAAGGGCCAAGAGTTACACTCCTTTGAACTTGTGTGATGATAAGGAGCGCAATAGTACAAAAACTCCTTAAGAATACACTGCCTTGCCTTTGTTTGCTCTCTATTGTAGCAAAAGGAAGTTCAAGGTAGGGGTGGCCGACCGACCACCAATAATGGCCAACGGCCACCAGCAGTAGCCGACCGGCCACCAATGGTAGCTGACGGGCACCATTGGTAGCCGATCGGCCATCAATGAAGAAAGTTGCTCACTGTGATGGAAAGGGGGAGCAAAGGTGTTCTGGAAGTTGGTAGCTTCTTTGGTGTTCAAGTGTGCAAACAGAGTCTTACAGTAGTGTGGCAGTGGCATTTTCGAGAGGAAACCAACCGAGCATGCATATGTCCCTCGCCCCCCAAGGCCATTTAGTCGCTTTAGTTAGCTTAGAATAGCTAGTTAATTCAAGTGTTGTAATTAATTAGTTAGTGTAACTAATTATTTAATTCCGGTTTATAATAATTAATTAGCTTAGAATAGTTAGTTAATTCATTTTAAGTGTTGTAATAGTTAGCGTAGCTAGTTGCTTAGCTTATTCATTCAGAACCTCCTTCGCGAGGGCGTAATGTTGTAATAAGTGTCTGTGTGTGTGTGTGTGTGTCTTCCAACCTCACGTCTTTCTCCCTTTTATTTAATCACTTTTGATGGTTAGGTTAGGGACATTTTCAAGTAGCATACCTTATGCTTACATGTTTGCATCCATTCATTTTGTCTTGCATGCACCGAGGCTCGGCTCATCATTCAAACTGCATCGTTATTTCAATACTTCTTTGAATACGTGTTTTAATCGCATGTTATCAAATTGATTCATATGCTATATTAGTAGCCGAGCCTATTAACAGCATATTGCATGTATTGCATTAGGCATCTTAACATAGTTAGGATCATACATTTTTTTTTCTAACTAGATTCTGTTTTGGCTTGGAGTACTCGGTAAGCTTTTACGCTTTAGCATACTTGCATGAGTGTGAGTGTTGCCATGATTCACATGCTTGCCATGAGGCTACGTGCTTAAATGCTAAACTGCATGAATGCCTGTGGATGAAGGCTTGTTATTTAAATTGAAACAATTAAACAAATGTGCGTTTTAAGCCCACTATGTTTGGTGGAAAATCCTCATCTTTAAGCCCACTTGAGAGTGGCAAATTCAAACCATTTTCGCAAACAAACATGACTTGAAATGTTCCAATTCTTGCGATGTAGTCTATACTTGTATGCGTGCACATCGCATAGTAAGGTTAGATTAATAATCGGAATAAGAACGCATAAGGTTTATAAAATGACATATCATGATTAGTAGAGGCCAATCTTTTGATCGGGCGAGTGGGGGTACTTAATTCATGACCTTCCCCCCTCGTACCCAAGTTCCCGAGCCGAAGCAACTTTGGTGATGACGGACACGTGGCCTTTGGCATGAGTCAGGGTTTTCTAAATTTTCCCAAAAAAAAAAATATTTAGGTGGCGACTCTGTATTTGGCAAAACAGTCCAATTTTGGCATTGTTTGATTTAAAATCGATTTTCCAAAAAGGTTTGTCAAATTAGACTCTTTGGTGATTATCAATTTCACATTACACTTGTGAGACTAGATTCAGAACCGCGGGAGTCCCAACTGTGACGTCTTCTTTTTAACCCTTTCCGAAAGACAGGGCGCAGAAAAATGCGAGTCCACAGAGAGCGGTGCAAGATGCTCTAGCTTGCAATGAGGGTGACAACAGGCATACCCTCAAGCTTACTGAGTTTATTCACTCTAATACACCAGAGTTTTTGGGGAGACTAAGCTGCTAGAGGCGTAAGATTCATTGGAACAGATTATCAAAATTCTTGACATGCTCAGAGTCAAAGATGAAGGATTGAGGATCTCTTTGGCGACTTTTCAATTGAAGGGAAACATGGGTTATTGGTGGAAATATGATAAAAACACTGTAGGTAACATGTGGGTTGCTTTCACGGAGGCCTTTTTAGCCAAGTACTACCCTCCTTCTGCTCGGGAAAGGTTAAGGGAACAGTTTGTCAAGTTACGCCATGACACTACTCCTTTGACACAGTTTGAGATGTGGTTTACTAGTTTGTCAAGGTTTACTCCAGAGTTGGTGGCCACGGAGGAGCGTCATTGTTATGAGTTTGAGAGGAGGTTACATGATGATACCCAGGAGAAGGTATTTAGATTTTTGTTGAAGAATTACTATTCTTTAGTTGAGGAAGTGGCCCATGTTGAGGCCATGGTTGTGCGTGTTAGTTGAGTTAGGGAGGAGGCCACTTCGGAAACTCATACGGTTCATAAGCACTCTAGGCTTAGTAAGAGGTGGAGATGAGCGCATGCTCAATCTTAGGCTCAGTCCCTATCTTCGTCGGGGGTTTCAGACTCGTCTGTTGGGAGGCCTAGTGGGGTTTAGGCTTCAAGCCAATCTCAGAGTAGGGAGTCTATTGTTTGTTTTGATTGTGGACATCTGGGCCATGTGAAACGTTTGTGCCTATTTTGTGTGAATTCTTCGGATGTTTCAGAACCTAGTCGGACTTAGTTTCTTCAGTCCAGTCGGGGGCGGTATCAATATCAGAACCGGGTAGCTCAGGCTTTGAGAGCTTTGTGAGGATTGACTTTCCATTCCTTACAGTAGTATTAACTTGAGAGGGGTTTTTGTATTAGGGACAGGTGGTATATTATTTGAACATTTTGGTTGTTCACTGATGTGTTGTTGGGTGCTGAGGTATCATGATTATATGTTGTTTATATATGTTGTTGTTGTTTGTCTATCCCCATGTATTAAGGGCACACAGTGAATCTCAAACACTCTTTTATATATATACATATATATATGTAATGAGAAGTCGTTAATGGGACTAGTGATCATAGTATTGTTGTATACCTGATGTTAATTTAGGAGATGGTTATGTGATGGCCTGTGAGCCTTGTTTTGTTTGAGAGTTAATTGTTGAAAACGGGAAATCTGTGGGTTACTGTGATTGGTGGGGTTATGTTGTGAGAGCCGAATTATAAGGTTCGAATGTGTTGAGAGTAATGAAGTATGAGACTTTAAGGTTTTGGTAGAATTGGCCAGTTAGGTGAGAATGTTTCGAGGGAGTGTGAAATTCGTATTTCAGGGTAGTGAGAATGATACTTGTGTGTGATGTTTAGTGTTATGGTTTTCTTGGTCAGTAAGTTTTTTGTGGTCCTATCGATGGTGACAAGGGTAGTGTTTGTGTTGTGGTATTAGTAGATATTAGATGGAGTTTATGAAAATGGAAGGAGAACTTCATGGGTAGATGCTAGAAGCATTTCTTGGAATAAAGAATGGTTGTGTTCTCAGGTGACGACTGTGGCATTGGTGAAGATTATTTTGTGTCCAGAATTATGTAATTGTCGTTGACCATATCGGACTTACGTTTGAGATGTAAAAATGTGTTTGCCATGAAGGCATATGAATGGTGATTTCCTTAGAAACAATAGTGGTATGGCCAAATTTAGAAGAATCCAGAGTGATTCAAAGAATATGGGGGAATTCGCATGTGGAACTCCTCGGGTTGGAGTACTGCTTGTAGGGTCATCGTTTTATGTGTACATTATGCCTTGTGTGGGTGATAACTTATGATAATGTTTATGATAAAATGAAATTTCAAGATGGTGGACTTTCTTGTGTTTTGTTGCGTTGATAATGCAATTGTAAATTCTATTAATGGTTGTTATATAAATGTAGCGTATGTGTTTGTTGTGGCATCACAGTAAGAGTGATGGGTGTTGTGAGATGACGGTTGTTGAGCCTGATTTGGAAAATGAGTTTTCCTGGTGCTATAGCCTCAGATGGTTTTGTTAAGCGGAGATGTTGTGGAGTTGACCAAAATTGTAATGCGGGGTTTCACTAAATAGTTCTATACAATTTACTTGTGGATGATTATGTGTTTCGAGTAACACCTTTGTTTTCAGAGAATATTTATAAAACTTTTGATTTTTGCTTGAAGGGCAGAAAATGTATTTTGGTTTATGATCGGTGTGCATTTGGGCACTTGTGAGAAATGTTTTACATTCAAGAGAAGGAATTTCAAAGAATCAAGAAAATGATGAAAAGTTTCTTTAAACAAAGTTCTGTTATCATATGTTTTACCTGGAATGATGAATGTTGTGTAGTGATTCAGCTTAAATTGCTAATTTTGGGTTGGGTGTTTGGTTTGAGGAGTGTTTTGGTGTTATTGAGATTTGTATGTTAGGGTGTTGTCTTTGACCTTATTTTGTGGTGAGTTCTCTTCTTCTATGTGAGTTCACCGAAACCTTTATTAACGGATTTTCTTTTGTGTTCGAGTGATGAGCACTCGGGAGTGTTTGGGGCTTGTTGTGGTGGTTAGCGCTTGGTTGATGCCTCTGGTAAGCGTGTGGGTGTAGTTTTGTCCTTATCTCATGGGCCAAATGAATTGTATGGGTCAAGGAGGTATTCATGATTGCTTTCTTAAGTTTTGTTGTTTAGGTGTCTTTAGGGCCCCGAAATGTTGAATCAAAATTTGGGAATTTATCCCAAGTATGGATTCAACCTTAAGTTTGTGGTTGTGCTTTCAGGTGTGATTGAGTTACCTTTGTTTCAGCCTTATCTTTAATTTAGGGGACGAAATTCCTTAAAGGCCGAGATTATAACGATTGTGGTTTAGACCTAACCCATTCCCTTGCTTTTGAATTCGAGAACCCACGTACTTAACTGTTTTTCATCTCATTTCCATATTGTTGCTTGTTGAGTTTGGCTATTGGAAGTTTTGGTTGTGTTTGAAACAACTTAGGAAGTTAGCTTTTTAATGAGTAGTTGCTCTGATTTTTTTACTTATTTGCTTGTGCAGTCTTTGTTACACTTAAGCGATCTTTTATAGTCTGTAAAACTACTTAGATGTGTGATATTTTTGCTTGAGCGATACTTCTTGCGCTTAAACTGTCTTTCGCAGGTCAGAACTTCTGGGAGGGGGTCATTGTGCACTCAAGCGCTGATTTTGATTGCTCGAACGGTGTCACTTTTTGTGTCTGTTTGCTCGAGCGGTGTTTTGGAAGCTCTAGCGGTTTGTGCATATATTAGTCTAAGAGATGGCCATTTTGAGTCACTTTTGCATCACATTCTCTCTCTAAACATTTCAAAACCCTAAATCCACACACTCTCTCTCTCTCTCTCTAAGTTCTTATCTTTTAGCTCTAAATACTCTCAATCCATTGGTTTTCTCATCCTAGTCCTTTGGAGAAAAACGTTGAGCCTGTCAAGGGCTTCATTTTAATCATTGAATTTGTTGTTTTCAGCTCTGTCAAGTTGTAACTGTTGTTTCCTTTTTGACTTCTACTTTAAGGTAGGGATTTCCTTGCTCCTTTTCAATACTTCGTCTATAGATAGATATGTGGTAGATTTTATTGCATAAAAAGTATGGTTGTTATGAATTTTTGAAAAGCATGTGAGAGAGATCTAAGGTTTGATAATGTGGGCTTTCTAATTGGTAATTAGTAGTTATTTTGGTTAATCAGAGAGTAGTTTTACGTGTTTATGTTGAAGAAGGGAAAAAGCCCTAATTTAATATTATTAGCTTAATGAATTAGAAAAGGGAAAATTGAATAATGGTTATGCTTTATTTAATATGGCTTGTGTAAGTGTGTAAATTGCTAAAGTGGAGAGCTAACCATGATGATGGGACTAATTAGGATTGATTATGTCGAATGGAATCAGGTTGTGGCTTTGACATCATGGATGTGGATTTTAATGAAATGTAGAAATTGGTTTGAAAAGAAAATGAAATTATAATCATTCGTAAATTAAGAATGAACTTGAGTTTGGATTATTGTTTCATGTATATTTAATATATATGTTTAGAGGTTTTGTCCTTGGTCATCGGTGGAAGATGACATTGTGATGTTGAACAGATTATGTGTATGTAGTACACTCAGGTTATTTGTGCTGGGTATATTACGATGGTTGGAACTATACACGTGCTGAGAATAAGACGTACCATTACCTTCCAGCTAGCACGTAGAGAAATTGGCTGCGCTTAGAATACGAGTTACCAGTACCTTGCAGCTAGCACCTGGAGAACTTGGCAAAGGTACCATTTCCTTCCAGCAGGTGTCTAGTGAATTGGCAGACGTACCATTACCTTCCAATGGGTGTCTAGTAAATTGGTAAAGGTCTTATTCCCTTCCAGCTTGTGACTGGTAAATTGGCTTGTGTTATGGAAAGGTGTATCCTTAGCTTACCATGCTTAAGGAAAGTAGAGCAAAGTTTGGTTTATCATTATTGTCCCAGTGTATCTATGTAGACCATGCGTTATGATGGTTATGATTCAGGAAGACTGAGTTGTCTTATATGCTGAGTAAGCAGTTGTTGGATGCTTCTTGTTTTCATTTTTCGTATTGGATGTTATGTACACATGTGAGCGTACCAAATAAACTATTGAAAGTATCTTTTTAACTTTGGATTTAAGGCCTAGAAAGGTGATGAACGTGTTCGAAATGGACGTAGGTTACGTATTGAGTTTGTAAGTAAAAAGTGGAAATTAGAACTTTTGTTAATGTATTTCAAAAACAAACAATTGTTATGTAATATTGTTGAAATGGAAAACAAGAAGGAAATGTAAACTACTTGTATTGTTGAACGATTGGGATGATTTTGGGAAATGTATACTTATGTAAATATACTTTAGTACAAACCATCACATTATTTACATAGTATGAATTGGAGCATTCGTAATCATAACTATCTGTAAGTTGTTATTGTTTAGGATAATGTTGGGATCCTTACTAGACTTTATATTCATCTCACGTTGCTAATCATTTTTCAGGTGAATGACGAGAAGTGTTTTAAAATCGAGGATCTTCTTTATCTATTGGCCACGGGGCCTTATATTTGCTGGCAGAATGCCGTTATTGTAGAAGGGTTGAACCCTTTCTCGTTTATGTAATTATGTAAGCCCGTGAGCAATTTATTTATTTATGTCACATGTTGTATTGAATATATTTTGAATGAGTGAACCCTTATCTATTAATCATGGTTAATGTTTTGAATACCAATACGTTATCTCTCAAATTATAATAATTGTTTTGGTAATGTTATCCAAGTAATAAAATGTGGGGGTGTGACAATTTGCGAAATGACATGATAACACGACTTGAATCGTACACAAAATTAGCAGGTTAGGGTTGACCATTTCCTGACATGAACATGTATATGACACGATCCGATAATACCAATATTAAATAGGTCGGGTTAGTATCAAATATGTATAACACGAAATTGACACGAATAACCAATATAATGAAGACTTAGTTGCACGTTTTAATATTATTTGTAATGCCCCAATTTTATTACTCGAATACATTACCAAATGCCTTGTTAAAGTCTAACTTCATAACACAAGTATGGAAATAAAAGTACAAATGAATAAATAGAAAGTATTCTCTCTCGAATAATATAAATGATGGAACTTACAATATCACAAGTTACAATCTATGAGCTTAGACTTACATCGAATATTACAAAATCAATAATTACAATGCATGAACAACATCATTTCTATGACAAATAAATTGTTCACCCACAATCAACAAGAATTAGTCCTCAATTGAAAACACTTCTTGATCCTTGAAGGAAGCAACCTACTCTGCACCTAAAAATGGTTTAGCAATGAGGGAAACACAAAGGTCCAATATGGATTCACAATGATTCTAAGCAATAACACTTCATAGATAAAAATGATCATGATACTCGATGTTATAGGTGTATACATAGGGCGTCATTTGATACACAAAATATGCACATGTATATCTATATCTTTAAAAAATGTTCCATTTTTAATAACCAAGAAATATAATTTCTTTTTCCTTTTCCTTACAAGTCATGTATAATATTTTCAAAATAGACTAGTTTCTTAATTCCCATTTAGTTTCACAAAACAATTTCATTATCATTGACAATTTATAACATACAATTAAACCCATCGAGTACTCTTCATATAACTATCATTATTGCATGAGTCATGCAATAATAAACATCATCAATTACTCCAACATTTACCAGTCTCGACATGGAAGGGCAATTAGGCACCTATCAATCCAAAACCACAACATTGACTATACGAGTCATCAAAATCACAACACGATTTACTGGGCGCTAATCGGAAGGTATCGCAACCTATCTCAATGCACGCTTTACATGTGAAACCCTATATTTTTATAAAATAAAAATAATGTATTTTTTTAAGATTTTTTTTTTTTTTGGTATAATTATTCTCATTCTTTCGAGTTAAATAATCTGTATATTTTTCATACCGAAATTTGTTCGAGAAAATATTTCTGACTTTATATTACTCAGCATCATTTTTTGAACCTTATGATACTTTTATTATATTTTTCTCTATATTATTCCTGAACCAAATTACGCTGAAATGTAGTGTTTTCTGTATCAAAACCAACCCTAACTTGCTTTCCATGATTTCTTCTTGGAGCCCCACGCCTCTCTCCCGTACTCTCTCCTTGACCCCTCTCTATATATCTATCTAGCTAATTGTATATATATATCTAAAGAGAAATGTTAGGGATCATGAAAAAATTTTCATGAAAATGATCATGAAAAATCTGTGACCCTTAGATTACCTTGATTTGTGTGTGGTGTTTTATTTTAAGTGTAATCCAAAGGTCACAAATCTTTCATGATCATTTTCATGAAAGACTTTTCATGATACCTAGCATTGCTGATATCTAAATACATAGGTGCATCACCATTCTCACCATCTCCCTATGTTCTTGCTACCCAAGTATCTTGCAACCCACACCTTCCCCTCACGTACCACGCTGCTCTCTCCCTCACCTCTATACTCCCTCACCCTCTCCATACATACCTATCTAGATATCACTCCATCTATATTTATATATACATACATACATCTATGCATGCATACTTATATCCATTACCTCTCAAGCTTCACCATGGCATGCAACTCCAACCCACCACTCGCAAACTCCATCATCACTGCCACTCTTCATTACCAAACTCATATCTTGATCACCTTTATCAAAGCTCCATAGCCACCACCTTGATCACCACCTTCATTAACCATGAACTTCTCTAGTGTCGTCACACCGTCGGATCGCTACCACCACCATCACCTAACTCCATTATCATCCAGAACCACCATTCATAGTATGTTGTAGGTGAAGAAACAGAAGAAGAAGGAAGATGGAGGAGAAATAAACAAAAGGTAATAAAAAAAAATAGACTACTAATTTTTTTCCCTCTTTTTTTTTTACGTTTATCAGGTTTCCTCTCATCTCTCTCTCTCTCTCTCTCTCTCTCTGTGTGTGTGTAAACAAAACACAAGTTAGCTCTCTTTCTTTAGCACCCCTTCTCCTCCTTCATCGTGTTCTTGTCCTGCACCACCACCGACATCGCTCGTTCTCCTCCTTTAATGCTGCCGCCGACGGCGCATCTTCGAGCCCATCTACCATCTCCTTTAGTGTCGCGTGTTCTCTTCCATCAAGCTTCTTATTATTTGATTTCTCTATTTTTTTTATATTCTCAAGTATGGGTCCTCTCTCTCTCTCACTCACATAATTTCTCTATTTTTCTATCTCCGTTTTCCCTAATTTTCAGAATTAATTTGCAAAACTAATGAGACACGCAGTGTGCCATGTGTGATTTCTTCGAACTATATTTTGCATTTAAAGGTTGTGTTCATGTCAGTTTCCATGTGCTTGCCATGTTATTGGTTCCTTATGGGCATATTGTACTTTGCATATATTTTCAATTTGAATATAGTAATTGAGAGCAAACTCAAAAGTGAAGATATCAGAGTAATGAAATCCACTATCTAGAGACAAGAAATTATCAATCTTCTAGGTATAAAAAGGGTCAAGTTCCTTCGGTATGTTTATGGATTGTCCTCTACCAGTATAATTTTAAAAAAAATAAAAATAAAAATAAAAAATAAAAGATAAAAAAACTTCTGCTTCAGAAACGCATGTGTTGTAGATGAGATATCCATTATTAGCATCATGGAAAGTACTAAGAGAGAGCAATTGAGCAAAAACCCACTCTATTTTCATCCTGTGAATGGATCTTACCTTCCCATTGGCATCTAAGCATTGAAATAGAGAAGAAAAATCAAGTGTGCAGAGAGTAAAACATATGTAAAATACAAGAAAACTTAATTAGAAGTTTTCCATAAACTTTAATTAGAAGTTTGCATTCATTGTTTAGTGGGCATCCCAGGTAATCACACATCCATTGTTGTATGGGCAACAAAAAAAAAAAAAAGTTTCATTTTATCCATAAATGAGGGCTAATCTTGGGGATGTAATTGGTTCTGTACGGTCGCTATTTAGGTGAAATTTGTCACCAAATCGATAATGTCGATTTTATTATTTTGATCATCGATACAGACCATTTTTCTTCCATCAAATCGCACCGAACTAAACCAATTGAAATGGTTTGGTTCGATGCGTTTAATTGATTTAGGTTTAATACACTTTTTAGTATAATTACTAATCTACTAGAAACTTGTGATATGTGTTTTTAAATTGTTTTCATTAGCATCTATGTTGTTGTAGAGAAAAACATGTTAAAATAGTATAATGGATGTCCTATTGACTAAAATTAACAATTTGAAATTAGTAAAAGTCCTTGACTAAATATAAATAGTTTATATGATTTGGATTGGTTGTTTGTATTTTTAATAAAATTAGGGTTCAACTCCTCTCTATCTTTGAATGTTTATTTAATATCTTTTTATTTTATAGGTTTTTGTACTTAGGTTATTCAGAAAAAAAATAAAATTAATTTAATAATCATAATTATATAATTTTATTATATTCGTTAAAAAAAAAAACCTACTTAAAATGGAACGAACATTATCATAACCTCATAAAATATAACTAATAGAGTTGTCCAGTTATTCAAAAGTTTTTTAATGTCATTAAGAGGTGGTCGATGACTCGATTCTCTCGATTCTTTTTTTGGGAATGCATATTTGACCATAAAAAATAATAAATAAAATTCAAGGGTATTTTTTAAAGGTCTTAATCTTTTCCATGAATTTGTTTTATGCTTAAGTTTTGTGAATTAAAAAAACATAGGTGAATTATTCTATTCAGCTTGCTTGTTTTCATTTTTCAAAAAACACTTTTCAGAAAATTCTACTTTCTTATTTTCCGTATTTTTTTGTTTTACTGAATTTTTTTAATATTTTAAACAATTTTTTTATTTTTTAGACACCTAACATAAATATACCTAAAAGGTAAAAATATTATTAAAAAAATCTTTTAAAAATTCACTAAATACCAAAAATACAAAAATTCAGTGCTTTTTTTTTTATATTTTTATGTATTTATTAATTTTTTAAAATATTTTTTCACAAATTTTTTACTTTTTAGATACATCTAAATAAGGTGCATCTAAAAAAGTAAAAAAATTTTAAAATTTTAAAAATATTCACTAAAAACAAAAAAACACGAAAACCAAATAACTCAGTTTTCAAAAAATTTAATCTAGAAAACTCAAACCAAACACACTAATTGCTTTTGGTTCGTGGCTTGGAATTGAAAAACAAATGCGACAAAATATATATATATATTAGTGGTTGGCACATGCAATGCATGTGCAAGTCAAATAAATAAATAAATAAACAAAATATTTGCTATATACTATATACAACTCAAATGGTAAAAGTCTTGTTTATCAAATTTGTGGTCTTTAAGTTCAAGTCATACCCTCTTCTCTATATATATATATTTTTTCCCATTTTTTTGTGAATAAAAAATTGGACACTTGACATAAAGAGAAAGAAAGTTTCAAAACACCAAATTCGGTGCTCATATATATAATAGTATAGATGTAAAAATATTGAATTAGTTAGTTGTCCACTAGATAAAACATATCCAATGCATCCATTTAATAAATACTTTCCAATTCATAGATTAATAAAAATACAAACAAAAAAATAATAATAAATACTAAGCCTTCATATATTAATTACTTAAATTATAGAGATGATAAGGTTAATAATTTATTATACTTATTAATATCATTAAATTATTAGATTATATATATTATAAATATAACATATGTTGAAGCAGTCAGTTTAGGTTTAGTTCAGTGCATAAAATACTTGAATCGATACGAAATGAAAATTGAAAAAAATTAAATTTTAAAATTACATAAACTGATTCTTGTTGAAAAAATATACCAAATATAGTCATTGCGATTCAATTGAATTGATTTGGTCAATTTTTACAATTTTTCTTACCTTCCTAGCTAGTCCTACTATCAGCTAAAAATAGAAAAATGCTAAAGTAACTTGAGCAGCTTGGATTGTTGACTCACGCGTAGTTTAGGTTGATTTATTGAAATATCCAGCATATTTGAAAGCTGGATTTTATTGTCAAACAATCATTGGTTTCAACATAAAACTGAAAAGTCAAATCAGAAAAGTAAGACTTTCCTTAGGGACATCATTATAGGGGCTTATAGTAAATTCTGACACTAATAACAATGGATAGGCAAAAACCTTCCTCAATTATAACTAGTTGAACGGTGAAAAACTATGAATTAAATGTTCAGCCTGCTAATTCAATTTTTTTAAGCTAAATTGCTTTGTCTATTTTTTCGTGTGATTTGTATGGTTGTCATTTATATAACTTGGTATAATTATTGAACTTTAAATTATTTTTTAATTAAAATTTTATTTTTGATTACATATATAATTTGTCCTATTCACCTAACTTTAATTAACTCGGCATAGTCAGATATGGACAAGAGTTGGATTGCACTAGGTAGAACAGTTGATGGAAGGATGAATTAGCCATATTACGATGGGGTAATATCATTTCTTCGTTTTGCAATGGCGGTTATTGATCGAGATGGTAAAATTTTGTGCCCTTGTGTAGCACCCGACTTCCTCCGCGCGCCCCCCTTTCGGAGAGGGTGCGAATTTGGTCTTACTACAGTTCAGACTCCTGTCACGGTTCTAAATCTAATCTCACAAAGTGCAATGTGAGACTGATAAATACCAAAAAGTCCAAATCTGACAATTGGTTTTGAAAAATCAATTTTGAATGAAAAAACGCCAAACATGGACTATTTTGCCAGATTACAGAGTCGCCACCTAAATATTTTGTTTTGGAAAATTTAGGAAACCCTGACTTGTGCCAAAGGCCACGTGTCCGTCATCACCAAAGTTGTCTCGGCTCAGGAACTTGGGTATGAGAGGGGAAGGTCTTAAAATAGCCCCCCGCTCGCCTGATCAAAGGATCAACCTCTACTAAGCATGATATGTTGTTTTATAAACCTCATGTGTTCTTATTCTGATTATTGGCTAACTTACTATGTGATGCACACAGCATACAAGTATAAACTCAATCACGAGAATTGGAACAAAACAACTCATGTTTGTTTTTCGAAAATAATTTGAAAGTGCTACTCGTAAGTAGGCTAAAGCATGGATTTGCCACTCTCAAGTGGGCTTTAAAACATGATTTTGCCACTTCACAAAGTGGGCTTAAAACTCGCATTTGATGAATTGTCACAATTCAGGCAATCAAGCCTTCACCCACAGGCATTCAAGCAGTTAATCACATAAGCACATAGCCTCATGACAAGCACGCTATCATGGCAACATTCACACTCATGCAAGTATGCTAAAGCGTAAACACTTACAGTGTACTCCGAGCCAAAACAGAAAACTAGTTAGAAAATAATGCATGATCCTAACTATACAAGATGCCTAATGCAACTAAATAGGCTCGGCTATCTAAGATGGCATATGAAGCAACTTGAGAACATGCTTTGAAACACGTATTCAAGTAAGTATTGAAATACAATGCAGTTTGAATGATACGCCGAGCCCGGTGCATGCAAGACAAATGAATGATGCACGCATGCAAGCATAAAGTATGCTAATTGAAAAATGCCATAAACTAACCATCAAAAGCTAATACGTAAAAGAGAGAAAGACGTGAGGTTGGAAGACATGCACACACGCACGCACACTTATTACAACATTGCACCCTCGCGAAGGAAGGTCCGAATGAATAAGCTAAGCTATGCTAAGCTAAGCTAATCTAATTATTACAGACCAACTAATTAACTATTCTAGCTAATTAATTATTACAAAACCGAATTGAATAACTAGCTACACTAAGCTAATTAATTACAAACCGAATTAATTAATTAAACACTTAACTAATTAATTACAAAACAATTAAGCTACTGAACTAAGTAGCTAAACAATTCAAATGAACGGCCTCGGGAAGCGAGAGAGATATACATGCTCTGTTGGCTTCGCCCTGAAAATCCACTACCTTGCTTCTAAATGCCTCTGTTTGCACATCTTTGAACCTTTGAAAATTGTGCCAACCTCCAGATTGCTTCTGTTTGATCTCAAGAACACACTAATGGCCGATCAGCCATGGTTGGTGATCATCGGCCAAAATTGGTGGCCGGTTGGCTAGTACTTGTAGCCAGTCGGCCACTGATTCTTTAAAATTCCTCCTTTTGCTGCAACAGAGAGCAAACAGAGGCATGGCAATGTATTTGCAAAGAAATGTGTGTACTACCACCCTCCTTATCATATCTCAAGCTCAAATAGTGTGGCACTTGGCTCTCAAGCTACCAACCAAGCATTTTCGATGCATGGTAGCCAAAGTTGGGCTTGTACAAGCTTAGTGAATGCACACATAAGACTTAAAGTGTCTCTCTCCTATCATGCATGATCAATGGGGATAACGCTCAAGAAATGCAACACGTTTCATCATTTCAAGTATGAAACATCTCACATTTCTTGTGTTTGGATTAACGCCTGATCCAAACACAAGCAATGCAAATAACATGTAAACACTTCATGTATAACATGCTAAGGGCCAAATATAATGAAACTAGTGAAGGACACGACACTAGAGACGTGTAATACAATGCTCAAATGATCAAACCAGCTCTGAACAGAGCTCAATCATGCCAAAACAATGCCCCAAATATGCTGGAATTGAAGCCCAAAAGCTTAGACAAACATTCATACAAATTGGCTCACGAGCAAGGCAGAAGGCACAACTCTCAAAAGCATTGAAAGAGTGGAACATGTGAGAGTGTGACTACACTATATACACTAAAATTGCATGCTAAATGATGCCAAAACATGCACTCATCACATACACAACATGTTAAAGGCCTCAAAACTCAAAGCAAGTCAAGGCCCTTTACACTACAACCATACAAGACAAGCCTCAAAGGACCAAGGCCACTCAAAACAGAGTTAAAGCATGCTAAAACATTAGTAAAAACATGCTGAGATAGAACTAATACATGCTAGAATGATGGACTAACCCTTTAGGCATTCAAGGCTATTAAGCAAGATTACACTACAAGTGTAAGAAGCAAGCAACCAATGACTAAACCAGCCTAAAATAGAGTTATAGCAGGTCCAAAAAGTCACAAAAACATGCTTAAACCAAGCTTCAAAAGGGTAGAAAAGCATGCTCACTTAGTAGGCCATCTATGCATACAAACAAGATACAAGGAAAGGGGATCACCCCCTCCTATTTTGAGCCTCAAAACTAACTTTCTACCATTGAAATTTCTTTGAGTTTCAGCGGTAGAAAGGCCAAACAAAGGTGATTACAAAGGCTAAGAAAGGTGGCTCAAGAGGCTTTACAAGCCAAAGAGCAAAAGAGGGGAAACACCCCCTAACTAAACAAGACTCAAATCAACATTTTAAAACCTTAAAATCAGAGTTTTTAAGAGGTTAAAACCAGCCTTAAAATTGCATGCAAAGGTGATCAAACACTTAATCAAAACAAAGCTTAAGAGGGACAAGTTGTTACCCCTGAAGAACAGCAGCAAGACAGGTCTTCCTTTGAGCCAAGACCAGCTTTTGAGCTCCAAACAAACCTTTAAGAACCTCAACTCCATAGTAGTGGTGTTTGACTAGGTGTTCTAGTGCAAATATGTGAAGAAAATACACTTTCAAGCACAATATATATATAGAGAGAGAGAGAAAGAGAGAGAGAGAGAGAATTCTAGGGAGAGAGTAAGATTTTGCTCTTCCAAAATTCAGAACCTCTGAAAAGGGGAAAGGACCTCCCCTTATATAGAAAATGCAAGCCAAAACTTCCTTGACAAGCTAGAAGCTTGTTTCCATCCCTCCATACACGTGTATAGAGGATGGCTTCTGTACTCAACAGTTGGCACACAAAATATCTGAAAAAGCACAAAAAAGGCCGCCGGCCATTATCAGTGGCCGACCGGCCATTGACGATGGACATAAGCCCTGGCCGATGGGTTGTAGGGCTGGCCGAGAGGCGACCCTCTTTCCCCATAAGCAAAGCTACAGGCCCTTGGTCCACAACCAAACCCAAAACATACAAGTTGAGAGGCTCCAAGGCAAGGCGCACAGCCGAGACCTTCAGGAACTCAAAACAAACACGAACATGGATGATCATCGAGTGTTCAAACGATGATGTCCAAGTCTTGAGGACGGTCAAAAATCCGGTGTCTACACCTTGTCAAAAGTGTGTGAATGTTGTTCAACAAAATTTTCAAATTGTTCAAATTCATTTGTTGCAACATGGGATTATTCCAACCCACTATCTGGCACGTGCATAGGGAACCCCATGAATCAAATGAGGCTCATCATCATGATATACCCGTTGAGGGCAATGTGATTTTGGAAGGTATTGATGCCTTAGTGGAAGATCGAATAAGAGAGGAATCAACTAATATAACCCAAGAGGAGGAGGTTCGCACTTTTGATCAATTGTTGAATGATGCCAAACGTGAGGTGTACCCATGTTGCACAAATTACACTCTGTTAAAGTTTGTCATCGAGATACTTAATATGAAGGTAACAAACCATTGGAATAATAAGTCAGTTGACATGACGCTAGAATTTTTAATGAAACTTTTAACGATAGATAATTTGGTTCCAAAGTCAACTTATGAAGCTAAAAAACTACTACATGAATTGGGTTTGTCATACGAGCTCATTGATGCTTGTATAAACGATTGTGTGCGCTTTTGTAAGGACAATGTAACACTAGATAAATGTCCAAATTGTAAGGCTTCCAGATACAAGACAAATCATGGTAGAGGTAGAAGATCTCTCGTACGGTCATTCGATACTTCCCGTTAACACCAAGATTGAAAAGGTTGTACATGTCGAGGCAGAGAGCCTAGGATATGAAATGGTTCAAGGAAAAACGTCTAGATGACGGTGTATTGAGGCATCCTACAGATAGGGATGAGTGGAAGGAATTTGATTCATAACATCTTGAATTCACATTGGAGCCTCAAAATGTGAGGCTAGGGTTGGCTACTGATGGGTTCAACCTTTCGGGAATATAAATAACTCATATAGTTTGTGGCCTGTCGTACTCATTCCGTGCAACTTGCCACCATGGTTGGCTATGAAGGATCCATTTTTCATGTTGTCATTACTTATTCCTGGTGAATCACAACCAGGGATTGATATTGATGTCTACATGAGACCTTTAGTGGATGAATTGAATGAATTGTGGAAAAATGGTAGATTAACCCATGATGCCTAGACTGGTGAGACTTTCTACATGCATGCAACTTTGTTGCGGATGATACATGATTGGCCCGCATTTGGTGTCATGTCTGGATGGAGAACAAAGGATCATTATTCTTGTTACACTTGCAATGATGAACCATATTTTGAATCTTGAAGAAGTAAGACTGCGTACACTAACCATCGATGCTACTTGCCTGAATACCACCTAGAAAGGCAAAAGAGTAGAGCGTATAATGGCAAGCATGAAAAATAGAAGAGATCTTTGGTGATACAGATAAGGCATGAATGGATTTGCAAGATATGAATATAAGGAAAGAATTGTGGCTGACACAAAATCTAAATGGATCATATGTCAAGCCTCGATCTAGCTTCTCACTGAACCCTAAAGAGAGAAAGGGTTTCTTTGAATTCTTGAAATCAGTCAAGTATCTAGATGGGTATGCGGAAAACATTTTAAGATCAGTGAATGCAGAAAATGGTAGATTAACAGGATTGAGAAGCCACGACTGCCATCTACTTATACAATGGATTCTTCCAATTGGGATGCGTTGTTACGTGGATATAGAGATCAGTACAGCACTTTTTGAGTTAGGTAGCTTCTTCCAATCTATGCTCAAGGACACTGAAATGAAGTGAAATGAAGAAATTAGAGGAATGCATAGTGCTCATACTATGTAAGTTTGAAAAGATCTTTTCTCTTGCCTTCTTCGATTTGATGGTTCATTAGGCCATTCACTTGCCACGTGAGACTATTCTCGGAGGGCTAGTGCAATATCGGTGGATGTACCCGATCGAAAGGTAATTTCTAAAATTGTACTTTGAAATGAAAGGTATAGATTTTGTTGTATGCCAAACCTTACTCCCAATTGGTTATCTCTTTAAGGCTTCGCGGAGCTTTAAAAAAGTTTGTCACCAACTGAGCTTGACCAGAAGGTTCTATTCCAGAGGCTTACATTGTCAAGGAATGCATTACTTTTTGCTCAATGTATCTTGAAGGGATTGAAACCTTGCATAATCGAGATGCACGAAACCGTCATCAAGCTTTGACAATATTCACAGAAACTACCTGTTCTATTGGCCAAATCAGAAAGCATGTTGAGATGTCACAAGAACTTTGTGATATTTCTCATGGGTTCTTATTGTACAATAGCCCTGAGATAGAGATGTATCTTCAGTACATTTTTCTTATAATTATATATATTTTAACATTTTTCATGTTATTAGTAATTAATAATAGTAGTATTTCACATAGTAATCAAAACTATTTGAGTAGGGAACACAATAATTTGTTACAAATTTCCACTGGACAAGAAATAACTCAAATACAACAGAAGGAATTTCCGAAGTGGTTCAAAGAATATGTAAGTCATTTTTAATTTTGACAATTGCCCAAACACTATTAGGAATGTATAAAATTCAAACATTACTAATGTAATTCAAGTGTTCCACATTGCATGTGGATGTAGATAAATAGATTGAGAGTTGATGAGGCACCAAAAGCAACCGAAGAATTGTAATCATTAGCAAGTGGTCCAAATTTTCTTGTGAAAGAGTACTCGGATTGTATAATCAATGGTGTAAGATTCCATACCAAAGAATTAGACAATCATCGTAAGAGTCAAAACAGTTGTGTGCTTACTGAAGGGGACTACAATGGAGAGATGCACAAATTCTATGGTCACTTGTGCAAGATTTGGGAATTTGAGTACATGTGTCAAAATAAAGTTGTTTTGTTTCAATGTGAATTGTACAACACCAATAACACTAGTAGAAGTAGAACAATACACAAGCATCAATGTCACAAGCCGATGGTATCTTGCCTAGTCAAGTTAAACAAGTGTTCTACCTAAATGACACCAAATGGTGGCAACCTTGGCAAGTCGTGCAACAGGTTCAACATAAGGATGTATTTGATGTATCAGAGGTTGGTGATGGACAACCACCAGATCAACCAGAATATAATGATGCATTCAAACAAGAAAACATTAACTTAATTGTCCCAATCAACATTGAAGATATTATTCGATTTCATAGGCATGCTATTGAAGCTGAGGTTATTCCAAATAAAACAATGAGAGATGGTAGAGATGACAAAGAAGATGAAGAACTTGACATACTTGATGATGATATGGATTATGATATGTAGTTTTTTTTTTTTTTTTTTGTGTTTTCTATATGGACATATGTTTTTTTATGCATTACATGCTTATGCTATATATTGTTTTTGTCTCTTCAAGTAAATATTGTGCTTTATATTTTATGTTTAGATCAATTTATGCTTTTTAGTTACCAAAATGGCCAAAGGGGAGAAATAATGGATCAAACCAGGTTTTCTAGCGATACATAAGCTAACAGAGTACGAAAAGGAAAAAAATAACACAATCCAAGAACAATAAGAAAATCGACGCTCTACAAGTGAAGTGCATAGCAGCTTCTTTGATGGGTTCTACTCAGCCCAATCATGTCAATGAGACGGGAAAGAAGTAATGCATATAAAGAGACTGGAACTTCATTATATAGAAGATGGTCTTAAGGATGCGCCATTTGATAAATGTCCAATTTGTTTCTTCATAGATATTAAAATAGTTGCCAAATTCATCTTTAGCATTGCCCCAAGGAACATTAATAGTTAACAGCTACATATCTTTTAAGTTACTCTATACCAACAACAATTAGCCTCTTGGATGAGAGGAATGAAAAGATAAAACAATGGAATGGAAGGATAGATGAATTTGCCAGTCACCCTTCAGTAGAAGTATGTGAGGCCCCTGAAAGTTTTATTTTCTTAAAAGTCCCTTACTTTTGGAATATTGTAATGAAGGCCCTCGATTTTCTAAATAATTTCAACTCTAACCCTAGAAGCGAAAACTCGCAAACCCTAATCAATTTCGATAACTTAGGAATCATTTCTAATACCCCTAATACTCATTAAATGACTCCCTAAATATGGATTTACCACTTGAAACCCTAGATTTTTTTGGTTTTCATCATGTTCGTTGATTGATAGCCCTTTTATTCGAAATAAGAAATCTAAACTAAATTAGATTCTCTAACCGTAATTTAGTTTAATTCTACACTTAAACAAATGTTCCAATTTATAAATTAAATCCAAAACCCTTATATTTTTATTAAATTACTAATTACCCTAAATTAGTACTATTATATTGTACCTCGACTTTCTTTGCGCCCCCTTTCGGAGAGCTCAAATTGGTCCTACAGTTCGGACTCATGTCACAGTTCTGAATCTAATTTCACAAAGTGCAATGTAAAATTGATAAATACCAAATAGTCCAATCCGACAAATCATTTTGAAAAATTAGATTTTGAATCAAATAATGTAAAAACTGGACTGCTTTGCCAGATTACAGAGTCGCCACCTAAATATTTTATTTTTGGAGAATTTAGGAAACCCTGACTCGTGCCAAAGGCCACGTGTCTGTCATCACCAAAGTTGTCTTGGCTCTGAAACTTGGGTATGAGGGGAAAGTCCTGAAATGAGCACCCCCGCTCGCCCGATCAAAGATCAGCCTCTACTTACCATGATATGTCATTTTATAAACACATGTGTTCTTATTCCTGTTATTAGCTAACTTTACTACATGACGCACACAAGCAAGTATAGACTAAAATCGCAAGAATTGGAACAAAACAACTCATGTTTGTTTTCAGAAATGGTTTGAAATTGCCACCCTCAAGTAGGCTAAAACGTGAATTTGCCATCAATCATGATGGGCTTAAAACATGATTTGCCACTTCGCAAAGTGGGCTTAAAACTCACAATCGCCGAATTGTTCCAATTCAAATAATCAAGCCTTCATCCACAGGCATTCATGCAGTTAATCATTTAAGCAAATAGCGTCATGGCAAGCATGCTATCATGGCAACATACACATCTCATACAAGTATGCTAAAGCGTAAAAAAACTTACCGAGTACTCCAAACCAAAACAAAAGCTACTTAGAAACAATGCATGATCCTAACTATGTAAGATGCCTAATGCAAACACATGCAATAACGCAATCATGGCATATGATACAATTTGATAACATGCTTTCAAACACGTATTCAAAGAAGTATTGAATTGACAATGCAGTTTGAATAATGCGCCGAGCCTCAGTGCATGCAAGACAAATGAATAAATGTAAACATGCAAGCTTAAGGTATGCTAATTGAAACATGACCCTAATCTAACCATCAAAAGTGAATAAATAAAAGGGAGAAAGACATAGGGTTGGAAAACATGCACACAAGCACGCACACTTATTACAACCTTGCGCCCTCGCGAAGGACGGTCCGAATGAATAAACTAAGCTACACTAAGCTAAGCTAATTATTACAACACAAAACTAATTAACTATTTTAGCTAATTAAATATTACAACAATTAAGACAAATTAACTAACTATTCTAAGCTAGCTAAAATATTACAAACCAAATTGTACTTAAATAATTACAATACTTGTGTAATTTATTCTAAACTAACAAAAATGATTAAATGGCCTCGAGGGCAAGGGATGCATGCATGCTTAGTTCCTCCACCCAAAAATGCCCTTGCCTTGCCATCGGATGCCTCTGTTTATATTCATTTGACCATCGAAAATTATACCAACTTCTAGATTGCCTCTACTCCAACACAAGAACACATCTATGCAAAATTCACTGGTGGCAAGTCGGCTATAAAAGGTGGCTGCCGGCCATAACAACTGGCCAGCCAGCTAGCTCAAGTGGCCGGTCGGCTACTTCAAGTGGCTTGTCGGCCACCCCATTTTCTGAACTTCTTTTGTTGCAATAGAGAGCAAGCAGAGGCAAAGCAATGCATTTTCAAGAAATATATGTACTGCTATCCTCTTTATCATCTCTCAAGCTCAAAGGAGTGTAGCTCTTGGCTCTCAAGCCATCAACCAAGCATTCTCAATGCATGATGGCTAGAGAACCAAGCTTGTACAAGGTCAATGAATGTACAAACAAGACCAAAACAACCACCACCCTATAATGTATGATCAAGGGTGATGGTGACCAAAAAAAATGACACGTTTCATCACTTTGAGTATGAAACGTCCCATTTTTCTTGTGTTTGGATTAACGTCCAATCCAAACATATGCAATGCAACACAACATGCTTAACTTGCTCAAGTTTTACTTGTCATGTTTTATTTACTCATTTTAATTACCGATCCATTCTTTAACCGGTTAAGTCCAAAAGATGAGAGTCCTCTAATGGAAAGAAGGTTTAAGCCACAAGTACCTTGAGCATGAAAGAGACCTCATGCTGTTGGTAATGAACACCGGAAGGAATTAAACCATTAGGCATGAGGGTCTTAATTCCACACTCAAGCCATCAAGAGGCTCAAAGCCACTTTCAAAACAAAGTAAAGAGTGAAGAATAAAGGGAGGTCGCAAATATTTCAGTGCTGACATGGCATGTAAAATGATAGCAAATCATGCAAGCAACACATGCAAGTCATGTTCAAGAGCCTAACTCATTAAGCTAGTGAAGACCATTACACTATAGCCATGCAATATAAGCCTCAACTGACCAAACTAGCTCAGAACAGAGTGAAAATATGCCAAAACAGTGGCCAAATCTTGTTGAGATTAAGGCACAAAAGGTTAGAAAAACATGCTCACATGTTAGCTTGCAAACAAGACTCAAGAGCAACTCTAAAAAAAACAATGAAAGAGTGAAGCAAATGAGCATGTGACAGAGTTATAAACACTGAAATTACATGTAAAAAGACGCTTCAACATGCAATCATTCCAAGCAAAACATGTTTACAGGCTTAAAATGCCAAGCTAGTGAAGTTATTTACACTACAACTATGCAAAATGAGGCTCATATGACCAAGACAGCCCAAAACAGAGCTAAAACCAGTCAAAACAGTAGCTAAAACATGCTTGAATTAAGCTAAGTAAACCACAAAAACATGCTACCATTGGATGCTAACTGGGCATGCAAGTGAGACACAAGGAGGGGAGGTCAACCCCTCCATTTTTGGACTTCAAAACATGCTTTCCACCACTGAAATAACTCTGAATTTAAAGGCCCAAAAAGTTTGATTTTAACATGCTAAAAGATGGTGCAAAAAGCTTCACAATTAAGCAACAAGAAGGGTGGACAACCCCTTAGCACAAAATGGCTTCAAACCAACATGTTAAGGCCCAAAAATTAGAGCTTTTTGTAGTTGAAAACTAGGCCCAAACTAGTATAAAAAGATAACCAAGCAAATGATTAAAACTAAGCCTACAAGGTAAGCAATATACCTCTTGAAGCACAGCACAAAACAGGCCTTCTCTTATGCTCAAACAACCTTCCAACAGCTCAAAATAGGCTCCAATTTGGTTAAGGGCTAGTGTGCAAATGTGTAGAGAATTTTAACTATCTAGCATAAAACAAAAGAAGAGAGAGAATTCTAGAGAGAGAGAGGGAGAAACTTGCTCAAAATTGTGTAACCCTCCAAAATAGGGGAGAGACCCCCCTAGACATAGAAAATCAAGCTAAAGGCTTGTATTCATCTCTCCATACACGTGTATGGAGATGAGCATCAATGAACAACAGCTGGCACAACCGGCAAATAAATATCTGAAAAAGGAGAAAAATGGCCGTCGCCATCATCAGTGGCCGACCAGCCATCAATGTAGCTGACCGGCCACCACTGATGGCTGACAGGCACAAGCCATGGCCGATGGACTGTGGGCCATCCTCTCATCCAGAATTGAAGCAACAAGCTCTTGGTCCACAATTAAGAACAAAACAAACAAGATTAGAGGCTCCAAGGCAAGGCACTCGGCCGAGATCTTCAGGGACTCAAAATGAACACAAGCAAGCACAATCATCAGGTGTTCAAACGATGACGTCCAAGTCTTGAGGACGGTCGAAAATGGGGTGTCTACATATATATATACACTTGTACCTTTAAACCTATTTAAATAAATTATACACTATATTTTGAAATTTCTATCAATTGTACACAAGAAAAAAAATAAAATAATCCTCTCAAATCCATGCCACATGGCTGGCCACCCTAAGGAAAAGAAATGAATACAACTTTTTCAAACATAATCCATGAATTCATGGAAAAGTTTTCCAGTACACCCAAAACATGGAACCTTGTTTCCACCTCAAGTTTCATCCTAACTAAAGCCTAACTAGATCATGATTAATTTCATAATTAAGGCCTCTAATCATCCACTATTCCATTAAGTTCAAACTAAATCCAAAATATCCAATCCATTTCCAACTAATGGGCAATTGTGTTGTTGACCTTTTGCACCAATTTTAGTATAAATAAAACCTCTCCGTTAGCATTTTGCACACAAAAACACCCACTCAAACAACCTATTTGGCTAAGAGAAGAGAGGGCAAGAGAGTGAGCTTGGTGGAGGAAATGAGAGAAAGCGAAGGTTTTGTTAGCAAACCAAGCCACAAGTAAGTCACATCACCATCTCTCCTTCTATTTCCTTTTTCAAATACATGTTATTAGAAGTTTAAAATTATATTTTCAGATGTGTTGAAATGGTGTTCATATGTTCAGAGTTGATGAATTGAGCATTGATCCTTCTTCTACTCATATTTTCTCTTAATAGATGTAAAACTACCTTTTTCTTCCCATGTCTCACATTATTTCCAAAGGCACACCATCTCTCTAAAAATCTAAGTTATTGATACATTATTTAGTATGTTTTCATCACAAAAGAAGTGAAAAATTTCCCTTAGTTGGCCTCTTTTCTCACCAATCTTCTTATTTTGAGTATTATGCATGAAAAACCAATTTTACACCCAAATTTTGAAAATTATCAAAAAATGTAGAAAAATCTCCTAGACCCCAATTTTATGTCAAAAAATTCCTTAAAGAGTTAGCTTTCAAGGAAAATTGGTTTCATTTAAATAGGATGAATGGTTTGTAAGAAAATCCGATTTTCATAACGGTTGATGAATTTGGACAGCGCTGGAGTGTTTCTTAAATCACTAAAAATCTAGAAAAGCTATTCCATTTCCAAAAAATGTTCTGAAAACTAGATAAAATTCTATACGAACCATAGGAAGGCTAGGCTCGGGAAAAATCTAAAATGGTCCTTTTGATTTTAATCCTTAAATGGTACTAAATCTTGAAATTTGGTTTTGCATTAGTGTTTTATGCTCCTGTCTTTATGAATATGCTTATTAGTATATGATCATGCATTGGTATGATATTACATATGTCATGGTTATATACCTTTTATTTTAGTCCTTTGATGATACTCATACTTATGCAAATTTATTCTTTTTTATTTGCTTGTGCTAACTAACTTAAAACCTCAATCTAAACCGAAAACTTAATAGGGTCGCTAACGTGGTTTCGACCACATGAGTATTGTTATGAAATAAAGTTATGTTCAAATTGAATTGGTTAGCAAGTTGTGTTCCCATTTGGAAGTTAAAGTCTTACACAAGTGGTTGTTTCGAAACCCTTGAATGGAGTGGTTGTATTCAGACCCTAGGTAGTTTGGTATGAGGAGGGAATGGGCAAGGCGCTATTTTACCATCTCTTTTGAAGTCCTCAGTTTCCGCTATGAAGTATGTAACCGTTGGTAGGCATCTAGGGTAAGGTCTGCAAAGCAGCAAAATAGCGGGCATACCGAATAATCCGTGTCTGATTCTTGTAGTTAGGAGGATGAAATCTCTTTAGGTGATTTCTAGACTACTAACAACTAACCTTGTAACCTTAGTTATTTACTTGAATATCATATTTCTTTCCCCTATTGCTGTAATTGCTATTGTGTACTAGATTGGGAAAAAGGGACGAGGTGTGTGTGTGTGTTTACTTGGCATTCAAAGCTCATGGTGTTTCATGCTAGGTAGCGAAGAGGATTTTGCAATAGAAAACGACAAGCCGAAAACTTTCGAAGACTTTTGACTGTCCTAGAGAAGTTAGATATATATATATTTTTTTTGTAACGTCTATCTGAAATTTTATTTTTAGGTGTAATATCGATGGAACTAACTTTTGTAACGAGGGATATTTTGTATCTATTCTCTTATTATTAGATGCTTGTCTTTTTTTAAAAAAAATAAAAAAATAAAAAAAAACAACAATATAGTTCCCTTGGTTACTTATGAGACCTTGCGTCAATACCTTTTAAGATCTGTCAAATGGGTAGCTTGCTACCTAAGAAAGCTGGACTTAGAAGAGAGGCTAATTTGACTCCTCCAGTGATCTGGAATCTTACTTGATCATTGACCATAGGACTCATTAATGACTTTCCCTTGACTACAACCCTTATGCTGTGTTTGGTTGGGGGATTTGAAGAGAGATTTGGAAAGGGAAATGGAAAAGGTAGGTGAAATGAGAATAAAATATGCCTAAATTTCACATAGTTTCACATACCTTTTCCCTTTCCCCTTTTCAAATCCCTCCCCAAATCCTCAACCAAACACAGCATTAGTGTAAATTTTGGGGCGTCATAAAGTAGATGCACAAGGAGGTGGTCTAGGAGAACACATTAGAATTGTTAATTTTTGTTTTGGCCTACTTTCTCAACAAGAGTATGGCGTAAGTAGTCCAACTGCAGAGGTGTTGAAGAAGGGCTATTTGAATGACAACAAAGAAGGATTTTAAAAAAAAAGTCGTCATTAGGTTTGGGGGCCCACACTTCGGAGTAGACCTCGTACGATAATTTTTCACTGAATGATTCCTAGTTCGTTTAGGAAATTAAATTACAGCCTTTTTATTCAGATATTATTTATTTATCTATCTACTTATATTTTGTCGTAAAAGAAGGGTGTCTTGAATTACTTTTTGTCAAATAGTATAGATAAGTGCAACTGATCAAACTTGTGCTAATCCATACACCTCTACTAAATGAGCAATTGCCTTGGTCAACTCGCTTACTTGTGCTGGGTAAATGCTATTGAAATTCTCTCATTCAGCTGTTCATTCTGGATAAGTTTATGCTTATGTGGTTATGAGCTAGTTTTAGGTACAATGTGTTGAACTATGAGCAACAAAGAGACATGCCCATATATTGTAGGGTGACAGACACATAATCAAATTTGAAATGGTGACTTGGACAATTTGGTTGGAAGTTAAAGCCAGGTGGTTTCTGCTAAACAAATGACTCTGGCTTTTACCAGTCTCATATATTGGGTTGGGTATATTTATCCAGGATATATATATATAAAAACGAAGGGTGAAAGTTGTTCAATATTTCATAAATCAATTGTGTTCCTCCCAAAATTAAACACTACATTCGGCTGGGGCACATTTGAGTCGTTTGAACATACCAAGCTCAATAGCAGCATCCTTATAGCTGCTCTTCGTTCTTGGGATACTCACACAGAACACACAATACTCTCTTGAATTTTGATTCCTTTATTTCCTTCTCCCTCTCCATCTCCCTCTCTCTACACTTGGGAACAATATGCAAATATCCAGTGCCCCAATATGCCCACACCTTTGCTAGATCAAGAGATGATGCTAAGTGGTTGTTGTTACTGCTGTTTGTGCAAAGCTTTTCTTGGGTTTATTCTCTAGTTTTGCTTGTTTTTTTCTCTATCGAAGGTTGTGCAAGTGTATGTTGTGTTGTTTTTAGCTAGTCTATTGAATGTTCATAGCCCTTGTTTCCTCTTGTGGTAAATGAACATTCCTTTGTGTGGTTTATTTTAGGATGATTCTCTTTATAGTTTATTTAGTTTAGTTTGTCTATTTGGTTTTGTTTCTCTTGTATAGCTCTAGTTTTTTTAGTTTGATGTTGTAAGGCTTGGGGAATGCCTCTTGTATATCTCTATATTTTATCATTTTATTTTCTGCCTTATTCAACCAAAAAAAAAAAAGAGTTAATTATATTGTTTTTATGATTTTGCTTTAATTGGTTACTAACCAATCAATATTATGTATTTAAAATAGTGCCTAGTAGACACCCTCGTGGCTTGACAAATGGGGTGAATGCACTATAATAAAAAAGGGTCTTTACGGCACCAAATGCATGTCGTGAAAACGATTCTATGATACTCAAGGTAAAGCTGTGTTATGACCAGTCATGGAAAGTCATTCACTTCAGCGGCATGCTGTAGTATGCCGTAAAAAATATTTAACGATAGATCTTGTGCGTTATGTTTGACTTTTCTACAACTACTTTTGCACGCCGTTAATTAAAAGGACAAACCACGACGGTTCGATTGCTAGTCGTTGAATATTTAATACAATGACCTATTTTACCTGCCATAGATAGCCTAAGATTCACAACATTTTTTGCATGCCATAGAATATGTTTATTTTAAAAATAATAATAATAAAAATCAACAAGTTTTATTTCACCTGTACAATATAAGAAAAACATTACAACCAAGCTTTACAAACATATATTTATATATATATATCAATCAACCATCAAAAATATTATTTCAAGCATAAAAAATAAACTATATCTGTAAATTATGAACATTCAAAAATTGTCAATATATACATTCCAAACATCCAAAAACTAACCGCAAGTTCAAAACCATCCAAAAGGACTATCCTTAAGTTCCAAATTATCCAAAAAGTTATAAACCATCCAAAATTGTACATGTATAAGTTTGTAAACATTACGCAAAACTATTCAAAGATTATAGAAATCTATTCATCAAAGCCCTCAAAAACTGTCCATAGATGTTAAGATTTCTACTCATAGTCAAAGCTAATGAAATGGGTTGGCTAAGCAATAGTGCTTCCAATAGCATCCTAAGCTTGTAACAAACAAGAAGACATAACTCATCATATTCCTACTTTGTAACAAAACTATTCAAACAATTGACACCAATTTTCCACCTCTAAATGTGAAGGGAACAAGTACATACAGAATGCATTAGAACGAGGAATTATAGATATTGCCCAGTACCAAAAACACAAAGTACTTGTACCAAAGGGAGGGGGAAACTTGAAAGAAATACAAAAACTTTATCATGTCAATAGTACGAGAACAAAGAGCACACAAAGAAGAAAAACACTGGTTTTTCACTAGTAGATCCCTGTGAGATTCCATCTTGAAGACACAAAGATCTTCAATAAAGGAAGACCAAGACAAGTAGTTTCTTACCAAGATACCGGACCATGCAATGCCAAATAAGTAAGAGAGTGACACAAACCCAAGGAACAAGATAAAATAAAATAACTGACCAAAATATTAAGAAAAATTCAATAAAAACAAAAAGGTACAAATTAAAAACTTCAAAACCAGATAGGATTGAGACTCATTTTACTTTCTCATCTTCATAGTGGGTTCAAATTACCTGATCAGCATGAGATCCTAATTCTATAGAATGATTCTTTCGATATCATTTTCTCATTGCATTGCAAAGTTTTACAATGCTTTTCTTGTGGAAATCCTTTGCCAAAATAAATATATATATATAAACATAAATACACCAACTTACATAAAAATCACTGTACTCATCGATGGAAACTTGCATATAAAACACAAAGTAAATGCACATTTTAACTTGAATAGAGAATATTAACTTGAATATTTCCTTTTTAAAAGCCATAAAACATGCCTTTGAAATCACAAATTAAGGAACAATTATTAGTTTTAATAATTTACTAAATAGATTAGCACACTAGAATAACATAACAATTATATTTCAAAATAGGACTGTCAAACAAACAAAGAGAACCTAAAGCTTGAACAAGACTAGTCAAGTTGGAGTTGAGCTTAAGCTAAGATAAATTAAGAAGGAAAATTTTATGGACACTAGTAACATAGGTCACAACAAACAAGGTACAACAGTGAACAATTTTATCAAGTTGGAGTTGTGCTTAAGCTAAATAAGCTAAATCAAGGAGGAAATTTTTTGTAGACACTAAGCAAATAGATCACAAGTTCACAATAAATAAGGTACAACAGCTAAAATTGTTGTTCCATTGGATAGAAGGGATGACTCCAACCAAAGACACAAGTTACTAGAATGGAAGATCAAATATTTCCAGAAAGTTATTAGATCAATGGCAATATTAGCAATCACCTCAAGGAACTAAACCATGACTACAAATATCCCTTCCTTCAGGAATTTATTAAAGTCAAATTAGAATTCCTGTCATATAGATCATGTGCCTATATTAATTAGGGAGTGTCAATTTCTTGAAATAGTTGGCATTCAAAAGGTTTTATTTACCATGAATTGTAAACTTTATCTATTTATTTGTTTTATAAACAAAGTAAGTTTGTTAATTTTATTATTTTCATTTGATAGCACTAAGGAAGGTTAATGTTTTATTTTAGCATGTAAAAATGAAGTCACATTAATAGTTTCCATAAAAAAAAATAATAAAAAAGAAAAATTGATCATAAATTGATATTTGTCAATAATTAAGGATGCACTAATATAATTTATGCTTAAATTAATTGAAGGCATTAGCTTACCAGCTAAAACAATGATTGTGAGAACATCTCCAACTCTTTTGAGTCACCACACTTTTCTTATGTGATTTGAACTGCTTCAATGATGGATCCTCCGCCAAAAGCTGCTAGGAAATGAGCTTAGTTTAAGACAATCCTCAAACTTAGTGAAATCAATGAATAAGAAAGCAGCTGTGCACAAATCCAAAGGTCTACATATCAAATACCTTCCCCAAACATCAAATATTAATCCATCAGATTGTGTTATTCAGAAGAAGTAAAGGAAAATGTGAAATCATTAGTTTCACAGATATCATTTTAAAAAAAAAAAAAAACTATTTTGAAAACAGATAAATACTGATATGTATAGCTTGAGAAGTAATTATTATGTAGCACATAGTCACACACTGAGGAGTTTAGACCACAAGAAGAGTGATAAATTACAAGGGACAGATCAACAGCATCCTAGAAGCTAGTAGATGTGAAGATTTCAACAATGTATTAATATAATGTGTACGAAAAAAGTTTATTCAGACTGTAGGGCACATATATTTTCAGATAGTATACTCCGCTTACGGTCTACTCCTCTTATAGTGTCTTTCACAAACAAGATACAAGCCATAAGAAGTGAAATCTCAAATATATCCTTTTTAACAAGTACAATACACAAGTAAAGCAAATGTGGAAGTAAAATGCACTCAACCCCTCATTGTGGGAGTGCAGGAAATATACAAGTTCAAACAAGAGAATATCCATAGCTAATAAAAAAAACAAGTGGAAAGAAGAACTCGCTTATAAAATTGAATAAACCTGGAAACAGCTTTTTTGTTATAACATAAATAGGACAAGATTGTAGTTCACAAGAACATGCAGACATGATGGAGGAACAAGATCTTTTGGCCATATTTTGAAGGAAGAAATGGCAAACATAAATGAGCAAGATGGGAAAATATTTTATGGGAAGCCTCCATTAGAATTAGTGCTTGCACCTCATGTAATTTTAAGTAGATCAATATTCCCTTGACAACGAAGGGAGATTTAATAATCTAACAAATTCACAAAATTTACTAATTGAAAAAGAAAAAACACTGCCTTCAAACTCACTTTCCCTAATAAAAAGATCACATTTAAACAATATTGTCTCATCCACATACAAATTCAACAACAAAACTACCCAAAATCAGCAAAAATATTCAAAACCCATCAACTATCTATGGCAGATCTGTGCAATTAGACAATGTTGATACCAAAAAAAATCAAAACCCACCTCCAACCTGAGAATCCAGGTCTAGATCCTTCTGATCTCTGTATTGAAGAAAATGGGGTAGCCAAAAAAGGGCAGAGAGCAATACAACCATGGCTGAATGAACAGTAGAAGAGACAGACTAGTCTTCGACCAATCATTCCTGTTTTTTAGTGCACAAAAGAGAAAAACAAGTAGTTTCAAACGTACTTCTAAACAAACCATGTAAAACAATTGCACAATGCTTAGATTTCAACAGTAAAATTCAACACCAGTACAGTGAGCACTCTAAATTTGTATACATAGAGAGAGAGAGAGAGAGAGAGAGAGACCTGAAGTAGAGTGGTAGCATAAGTAATGTAGTTCCTTATCCTTCCCTGAGTGGTTATACGAATCTCATCCTCGTTAATCGGCATCTCCGGCCTCGATTTCTCTACCCTCTCATACTGATCCATCGAAACACAAAAAACCCAAAATCAAAAACACAATTTTCTTTCCAAAAAATCAAAAACCCAACAAGAAAACAACAAAAAGGTACACAGAAATTAGATCAGAAGAAGGGAATAGGAAGAGGGGTAACCGTGGTGAGTGTTGAGTGAGTTCAGAACGGGTAAAAGGTAATGGAAGTCTCTGAAAACCCGCTCTCACCTTTTGCTAGTCTCCAAGGTAGCTTTGGATCGATGAATTTGGTGAGAGAAGAGCCATGGCAGTTGTGGGTTATAGAGAGAGAAATTAGAGGAGGGAGATGGAGAGAGAGAGAGAGAGAGAGAGTGAAATTGGTGAGAATATGATTAGGGTTTGAAATGGAAGAGTGTGGTGGAGGAGTAGAGAGTAGTAGTAACTTCTGGAAATCACCATTAAGTTGTGGAGTTTTTAGCAATTGTAGAGCGAGAGCTATGCCCAATTTGAAGAGTATTTTATTTTAGCATTTGGCGGGAAAGTATTTCATTTTGGCGCCTATTTTTATTTTGGTTATATTATTTATGACAGAAATTGCGTGTCGTGAAAAGTAAAATATTTTTAACGGCTAGCATATGTGCGTCGTGAAAAGTGTACTTTTTAATGGCTGACTTTTTGTGCGCCGTAAAAAGTACAATATTTTTAACTGCTGGTTTTTTGTGTACCGTGAAATGTTTAATATTTTTAATGGCTGGTGTACGCGTGTCGTGTATAGTTGATGTATTAACAGCATGTCATATGCACATCGTAGAAAGTTTTATTATTTACGACTAATATTGCAAGCCATAAAAAAATCATCATTATTAACATTCACGACCTACGCAATAGACACACCATGGTTGAGAAATTATTTACAACATGCAAAAAAAGTAAGCCGTAAAAGCGAGAAACCACGACTTGTATTTACTGCATGTCGTTAATGTGGAGCCGTAAAAACTCAGTTTTATTATAGTGATGCCTCTCAATTAGTCTCCAAAATTGATGTTCAGGTCCGAACACACTTGCCAGACTTTAGCATTTGCAAGTGGAAACTTGCCAACGAAGAAGTTACGACACTTATGTTTCAGTGTCTAACGGTAAAAGTATTACATAATTGATTGAATTCATGCAGTACAATTAATTATGACTTACAATATTTGTGGTTGTTGCTAGGATCAATTTGACATGCAAGATGAATCCACAGATGTTAACAAAGTAGTGGCAACAAAGTGTGGACGAAGCTTGAGCCATACCTGCAGACTACAAAAACAATACTTGAACCTTAAGAGTGCTAAGGGAGGGGAGTATGCTAGAAGCCACCCACCGCTGGAATGTGACCTTGAGAAATGGAAAAACTTGATCGTTAGGAAGTGAAATGATAGAATTTGGCTAGTAAACTTTTCTTATGTTTATTTATTGTTGACAATTACCTTATGTCTTTCGAATACATATATATATTCTATTGGAACTTGCTCCTTGTAGAAGCAATCAATAGCTAACATTGACAATAGAAAACAATTAAAGACGAAGCATAGATGTGGGTTGGAGTCTCTCCCAGTTAGGGTACACGAGATAGTGCGTCTTCTTTAATTATTTTTTTATTTTATTTTATTTTTTAAAATGACTCTACTACCATCATTCTCATTTAACTTACTAGTTAAAGAACAAACAACCAAAAAAAAAAAAAAAACATAAAAAGATCAGACAATCGCAAATGGGGGCTGACTGCTAGAGTTGCCATGTGTTTGCAAATCCACACACTTTAATGATGCACAAAGCAGTGGATTTCTCTGGAGTGCGAAAAATATTATGTATGTATATTTACCTTGTGTATTGGCATGATTGAAATTTTTATTGTATCTTTATTCACTTTTCTATTTTTCTTTTTTCTTTTCACAATGACAGGATAATATGATAAAGATCCAAGATGAACATTGCTCCCAACTTGGTGTGGTTCCAATTACTCCGGAGGAGCTATCTGTGAAGGTGCTCAAGCGAAGGTTAATGGACTTGGGTTGAGGCCTTCCTTCTCTGTCAGAACTACCAGTACTTCGGCTGACAGTGACTATGTGATGCATCTAGAGATGGAAATACAAGAGCAAATGGAGGAAATGCAGTCACAAAAAGAGGAAATTACAGCATAGAAACAAGAAATTCAAGCACAAAATAATGTGATAGCGAAGATGAATGAGTCGAGTGAGGTGCATTTGGAGATGACATCAAGCATCATGGAATTTCTTAAGAAGTAAGGTTTCAAAGGACAATTAGAGGAGGAGGTATCCCATGATCGCCATTTTGGTAAGTCTCTCTTGTTTTATCTTTTCATTTTTCTAATGTTGGTTAGTATATACTAGTTAAAGCACAGTAGTTTAAGAAAGTTATCAACCTTTCATATCCACTTATAGTTGTAGTCATGTCAAATGTTGTAGATTCAGTTAGAATCAGCAGTAACAAGCTAATGTGTGAGCATATAACATCATTCCACTTTTTCTTCCCTTTCTTGTCCCATGGTCTAAATGTCAACTGTTTTTGTAGACTCTGTGCAATATCAGTAACAAGCTAATATGTGCAATATTAGTTTTTTGAATGTTAACTGTTGACTTGCATACTCTGACTGAAGAAAATCCAACTTGATTTTTGTTTAATTCTTCAGAAAACATAGTTCAAGGTCAAAAATAGAGTGTTGGATGGGACTACTCTCTTTTCTTTTTCTTCCCCTTCTTCTTCCCTTTTCTTGTCCCATGGTCTTTCCTATATCATTCCTCTCCCTCCTCTCCCACCTCTCATATAACACCTACACAGCTCCTCTTGCCATGAGGGATTAATTTATTTACAGTTTTTTTTTTCTTTTTTTTTTTGTTTTTGTTTTTTTTGGTTTTTGTTTTTTTTATATTACTAATTTATGTAGTCCATTATTAATTGCTAGTAATTGCTTTTGTTCCTAACATAAAGTTTGGCTATAGTGATGGATCAATACACATCATTGGTTTAATGATTTTATGAATAACATCTTAATTGTTCTGAGCTTAGCTGCCTTAAAAAATGACCATGTCTATCCTCAGTCTCTTACTGAAACTATATAGCATTTTCCCCTAAAGTTTCTACCCCATTTTCATTTTCATTATTTCTTTGTTTCCCATTTTTTTTTTCTTTTCACAATTCAAAACTTGAAGGTGATTCGTTGCCTTTAGATCTTGTGTTTAGAACTTTCTGTTTCTAGACTGTCAGAAGGAGATGAGTTTTAAATTTTACTTCCCTTCGATGGAGAGAAAGACGAGAGGGATGAAAGGTGCTTGTCCACAAGGTGTTGGGGTTGGGTTTGGCCATGCACGATGGTGTCCTGGTGGACTGTGTCTATGAGGTTGCTGAGTCACCCAACCTGGGTGTTTGGGGAAGTGGTTGCTGGGTTTTGTTTTAGAGGTGGTCGATAGCCATGGTGGCCCATGAGGCAATTGGTCGGTGGTGGCATGTTAGGTGTATGAGGAAGTGAGAAGAAGGGAAATAGAGAGTGGGTCTGCTGCTATAGAAATGAGGGGGGAGGGAAAAGAAAGAAGAAGAAAATAATAGAAAAGACAAATTATAAAAGGGGCAAAAGTGTCATTATATATATTTCTTAGATTCACACATGCTCAATTTAGTGTGTGTTGTACACACATGGTTAACTTAACCAGAATATGCAACTTCTGCACTTCACTCCAATTTCAAGAGGGTTATGTGTATATTTTTAAACATGAAGGAGGTAAAGTGTTTTTGGACAAAACCATATATAATGTAATTAACCCAAATTGTTTGGTGGTCTAATTGTGTTTTTATTTCAATATCTATTCATGTGTGTTTATTTTTGTGTTTTGTTTGCTTGCATGTGTGTGTTTTGACCATTTTATCTCTTTGAGGTTGAAAATAAAACAAAAAAATATTTAGATTTAAATGAAAATGGTAATTCCTGCAAAAACCACGGGTTAATTAGTTTGTATCAAACACATCATGTGATTCTCTCTTCTTCTTGTTGGCATTAGTGCTAGTGATATATGCTATTCCAGCAATCTTTTGTCATCTTCTGTTATTCGTGTTGCTTTTCATCTCGACTCTTTGAAGTTTTGGATTGTTATATGCATTTTTACTAAATTGGTTTATAAAATAAAATTATTTAAATATGAGTTTAGATGTAATTGATAATATATTAATGTTTTCCTCATTTATTTTCTTTGCAAATTGGTTTTTGATGACGTTTGGAAGTATACTTTCAAATCAAAATCAAGTGTTGAATTTTTTTTTTCTTTGCACTGATACGTAGTTCTAGTTGCAAATCAGGATCAATTGTTAATTAATTAATTAATTTATTTATTTTGTGGACTCTATGTTAGTTCATTTTGGGATTTGCTATGATGGATTTTTTTAGTTATACTTAATGAATTATTATTAAATTTGTTAGATGAATATATTTTGACTTATAATATAAATTGTTTAGTTTTTTATTTATTTTTTGTGGAGTGGTGTATAATAGCTAGTGGATTTCATAGTACATTTAAAAGGCTATTGGGATATGAGCATGGATATTTGTTAAATAATAATTTAAATTGAAATATAAAATACAGAACAAGAAGTTTAGTGACAAATTTTTTCGTCATCTGTACTTCTTATTATGACAAAATGATTATTTATTAGGGGCACTTACCAATCAGTCCTATTAACTAGGCTTATTTATCTATAGGTCCTAACTATAAATTTATCACTATAAAAATAAGAGATTGATAAATTTATCACTATAAATTTATTCATAAAAACCAGAGACTGATAAATTTATTACTTGATAAATTTATCAATAGGACTTAATGGGTAATATGTCTCAAAAGTAGGACCTATTGATAATTTTCCCTATTTATCGCTAATAAATATTTTTTGTGACAAAATTTATCACAGTTTATTTATGAATGTTTTCATTGATCTTGTTGTTTAGTGACTAAAAATTTCGTCACCTATATATATTTTTGCCACAAAATATATTTCATCACCCATGACTCTTGGAGACGAAAAGTTTCATCAACTTTGCATCTTACTGTGGCAAAATTATTTCATCAATGATCAACATGTGTGACAAATTTATTTGTCAACTAAAGTTATAAATATGGTATTGAATAACTATTTGGTGACGAAAATGATGATTTTTGGTGGTAAAATGTTGTCTTATTGGTGAAAAAAAAATTCGTCACTAAAGTAATTTCATTGATGACGAAATTATTTTTCCTCATGGTGATTTTTAGTGACAAGCATTCAATGATGAAACCGGTGACAAAAATATTTCCTCACAAATATCTATAGTGACAAAATTAGTTCTTTGGAGACAAAAAAAAAAAAAAAAAAATCGTTATTCAAGACCCAACTTGTTGTAGTGGTATTAGAGCACAAGTTTGTAGACACACACATGTCCTTTAAAGCATAGGATTCCCTAGAAGAATTTTAAGATTGCATTCATAATGAGTGCTTTTGATGAGATGTACTTGACTCATGTTTCATGTGCATAGTATCATGGTAAGAGAAAAGGAGAATCATCTGCTAATCGTTTGGATCGTTTGGAACGATTAATAGAGGGCGTAGTAGAGGCTATGAGACAAAGTGATCAAAGAGAACAAAAGAAGAACAAGAACAACAACCACAACAATAACCACAGCAGCAACCACCGCAATAGTAACCATAACCACAACCACAATAACAATTACTATAACAATAGATTCCATTGCAGATGGACTTTCTAGATCGAGGGACTATGGCATTGATCAAAGAATACAAGAAAATGAATCGACTCAATTTGAGGGAGGCATAGATCCATTAAAGGTAGGGGTGCAACTCGGGCGGGCTCAACCCGAGCAACCCATGCCCAACCCGAGTTTTTGTAGGGCTTTGGCAACAATATCTTGTAACCTGGATGGGCTTGGGTAGATTTTTGATGCCTGAATTGTAATTCAGGCCGGACCTAGGCAGAATCAATGGCTAACCCGAACAACCCGAACCCGAATTGTATTTAATATATTATATAAATTATATAATATATGTATAAATTAAATTAAATAGCTATCCTTAATTATTTATTTATTTATTTTTTGGCTGGTTTTTCACCCTTGGATTAGCATCTTTTATTTGGACCATTAGATTAAAAAGAAAACCCTACCTTATGTATGGAATAATGAAGTACTGTTTGTTGTATGGAATAATGAACAACTGTTTGTTAATTAATTGCAATTGAAGAAACTTTCAAATCTGTTGAAGTTTGTGGCTAGTCTACCATTTCTAGCAACAAAAGTAACCTATGATGACGAAAAGTAGTGAAGAAAATAAATTTCATCACTAAATAAGAATAATCCGTGACGAATTATAAAATTGTCACACATAATAAAAAAAATAAAAATAATAGGTGACAAAATTTATTTTCGTCAACAAATACTTCTTTTTAGGTGAGGAAAAATTAAGTTTCGTCACCAAAGGTTTTCCCGCTAATTTTTTTTGGGTGGCGCCAAAATTTTGAGATTTTTGGTGAGAAAAAAATTTGTCACCAATTATAAATTATTAGTGAGGAATGTATTTTTCGTCACCAATAATTTTATATATATATTTTTTGAAAAACTTAATTTTAAATATTTTAAGACCATATGGTGACAAATATATTTTTGTCACTAATAATTTTTAATATTTTGTGACTTTTTAGTGAGGAAATTATTTTGTCACTAATTTTGGAGAGAAAATTTTGACATATTGGGCGGTATAATGAAAAAAAATAGACTACTAACCTTTTTTTCCTTTTTTTTTTTTTTGGTTTATCAGTTTTCCTCTCTCTCTTTCTCTCTCTCTCTCTCTCTCTCTCAAAACAAAACACAAGTTAATTAGCTCTCTAAGTAACCTACGGTGATGAAAAGTAGGGAAGAAAATAAATTTTGTCAGAAAATAAGAATAATCCGTGACGAATTATAAAATTTTGTCACATATAATAAAAAAAGTAAAAATAATAGGTGTCAAAATTTATTTTTGTCAATAAATACTTCTTTTTAGGTGAGAAAAAAATTAAATTTCGTCACTAAAGGTTTTCCTTCTAATTTTTTTAGGTGGCGTCAAAATTTTGAGACTTTTGATGAGAAAAAATTTGTCACAAATTATAAAATTATTAATGAAGAATATATTTTCGTCACTAATAATTTTAAATATTTAAAAAAAATTGATTTTAAATATTTTGAAACTATTTAATGAAAAATTATTTTCATGCTCAATAATTTTAATATTTTAAAAGATTTGGGGAAAAAATTATCTTATTGGAGAGAGAACTTTAAGATATTGACAGTAATGGAAAAAAAAAACCCTACTAATTACAACCAACCCCCCCCCTTCTTTTTTTTTTTGGTGCTTCAGTTTTCCTTTCATCGCTCTCTTGTTCTTTGCCTTCAGCCCCCCTTTTCCTCCTTCAGGGCCGCCACCGACATCACCTGTTCTCCTCCTTTAGTGCCACCACCGACGTCACCTGCGTTCTCCTCCAAGCAATCGTCAGCGCCGCCGGTGTCACTTATTCGATTATTTCTCTATTTTTTTTTTCTCTTTTTAGGTATGGGTCCTCTCTCTCTCTCTCTCTCTCTCTCTCTCACTCTCTCTCACACACACACACACACACACTCAATTTCTCTGTTTTTCTATCTTTGTTTCCCCTAATTTTCAAAACTAATTTCATTGCTTTTCCTAATTTTTGAAAACTACTGATTTCTTCAGACTGGTTATGAAGAAATGAGTGCTTGAATATAGACTTGTTAAGTTAATAAGTCGTTCATGTTATTTGCTTTATATGCAATTAATGCAGCTTCATGCTGTTTTTGCATGTCATGTTCCTGAATCAATCTTAGGAGTTTGCGATTGTACGAGTTGTGGTTTTTGGGGCTGTAAGACAATGATCGTTCTTTGAAAGAGGTACAATGTAGGAACATCAGCCATAGTATTGAGTTTCTGTTCATTTATCAAAGAGAGGAAAAAAAAATTTCTATATAACTCTTTTTTTTTTTCTTTTTTTCTTTTTTAAGTGCAATGGAATAGAGCTATTTTGTTTCATGTGTACATATGTAAATTGCAATCCTAAAGTATTTGCAATTTGACATTCTTTCTTTTCCTTCCTCAGTTTTTATTGGTTGAACTGAAAAAATTAGACAAGGGAGAGGCTGGATGTGATTATGAAATTCAGGCTGATGGTGTATTTATTGAATGATCTAAAGAAATATGCTTACTTGTTCGTTGATGTTCGTATCTTAAGGAACCTTGTATTTGTATGATATCAATTCTGGGGGTTAAATTTGATATTGCTTATCTCGTGTCTGAATATACTGTGAATGTTTTTGTGGTGACAATGCTTATTTCTGTGGAGATTACATTTTAAAATTTATGTTCAGAAAGTTAACAAAGATATAATATACAACTTTTCAACATTTATTTCTTCTAATGTTATGCAAAAATTGTTTCGAACCTTTGCATCCGAACTGTGTCAAACTTTTCATTCACCATGGCTCTGCAGCTTTGTTCAAATGTGAACAATCTTCTTGCTGCATATTATAGGATAGTATTTGACCTTTTCCAAGACTCAATAGGCTAGACTTTTGTAGGATGTGTGATTGGAGTTTGAAATTGTCTAGAGGACAAGACGTCTGCCAAAAAAAAAAAAAAAGTTTAGATACATTATTGATTAATGTAATTTCTTATTGGCTAAATAACAATGACCTCCCCTGAGATTTGGAGGAAATATAGTAAGCCCCACAAGTTTGACATAATTATATTAGGTGCCCTTAGGATGGTAACTAACTTTTGGCTGATTTGCAAAGAACTTGCAAAATGCACCAGAGAACATTCTGTAGCGTCATAATACAAACAAGAAAATTTTAGTATGAAATATTTCACCTTCTGTAACATTCAACGTCTATATGACCTCAGGTGTGATGGTCTAATTAATCTATCACAACTGTCTGTCCTTAATTCCAGCAGTGCTCACCATACCATACGAACATACCAAATCTCAAGCATGAGTTGTTCACATTCACATTTTTCCTTTGGTAATCCTCGCTGCTAAGCATAGAAAAGACAGAGGAAACCTTAGACACGCATGAGGTTGAAACAAATTCAACTATTTTAGTTGTGAAGCCACTTTAATGTCTTTTCTGTCATGTTCCTAATTGGGTTCTGGCTGTGTTGTAGTAGTTTAAACTATATTATTTGTCTTCCAGATTTAATGTTTGGGGTTTATTGTTGTCTCCTTTTTCTTCTCTTCTTTGTCTTAAAAATCTGCTCTGGTTATTTCTGAATCAATGAACCATTAAGAATTTCCAACATGAGTTGCCGAGTGCCTGTTTTTTTTGTCCAACGAACTCGCTTCCAAATTCGTTGTAAATTGAGCGAAGCTTCTTATGTCTGTAAGTTGTGCAAAGCTTACAACCACCTGAAAGACAGACAATCTATTTTGCTTCCTTTGCCCCAGGTCCAGTCATGTCCAAGTTCATTGCTACATTTCATGAGCTTGCTAGTAATGAGGAGCTTATTCGTTCACAAGTAAGTAGTACATTACAATTAGTATTCAGGATCTTAACGTATGATGATAGATTGCAGGACATGATTTTATCTCTGATTTTTTATGTTTAATGGACAGGTTTATATGGTAGTTTGAATTCCAGAGAGAGCTATACTAGTTTCTTTGGTTAATAAGTATCTTCAGTAGTTAGGTTATACCCTATTGCTTTGCTCAAAATGCATATTTTTTTTTTAATAATGAAATTTCATGTTTCTTTTGTTATACTAGTTGATTCTTCAAGTTGTTAACATATGATTGTATCGGTATGCTATCCCTTTCATGCCAATTAATGGTTGACTGAAAAACATCAAATGGGTGAAAAGCTATTGGTTGTGAGATAATGGCTAAACAAGTCCTAGGCTGGTCTGTAAACCCGTTTGTTTCATCAGTACAACAAAAAGAACTTTATTCATAACAAAAGCGAGAGTACAACAGGGAGGATCAGGGTTTCACCAACAGAAGAAAAGTAAAAGGAGAGCCAAAATCACCTTACATGCTGCTGTCCAATCTCTACAAATAAAAAAAAAAAGGAATCTTCTTAAAAGGAGGGGACACTGACACCCAGAAAGATGAGAAATAAGAAACTCTATACCACAACCTTCCTAGATCATGAAATATCCTTGCATTTTGTTCCGTCCAAATCACAAAAAATGCACAAATAACACAGTTCCATAGAGCACGGGCTTTAGTATTGGATCAAAATCCCTTGAAGTCATTGTGAAGCGTTTAAGGACAAGAGAAAGGAGCAACTCAATCCATACTTGAATATGAAATATGGTATGCTGTGCAAATAAAGGCCCCAAATAATGCAAAAATAAATTATCAATGCTCTCCTCATCCCTTCTACACATGATGCACCATTGAGGAAACAAAATGCAATTAATTCTATTTTTTTACTTATAAATTTTTATGTATTTATTGTTTATGCTTTTGTATTATGTTTTTTAGGGCTTACCAATGCCACCAAAACGATTGGCGTAGTCATCTCTTCAACCTTCGCACAAGGCAATTTTTGTTCCGAATGGGGATTTACATGACAATGTGGAGATCCAACACTCATAGCCACTTGATGCTGATATAGAGGCATAGAGGGAGGCAGCCCCCCAATCTAGTGTTGGTAAGATCTTCAATTTTACTATTAAAATGAAATTCTCTGTTTCAAATCTATTATAAGATAAAATTCCTAACCAATCACCATACTCGCCGTCTCATATGTGACGCAAGTGGAATGATTTCTGGCTATGGCAGATGTTGGATGGGGATTTTGTTCGTTCATAAAAATGAGGAATATATCAAAAAACCTCCCTGCTTAACAAATTTTTAACTTTAATCAACATTGTAGTCCAAAATGAACGCTAGCACCGCAGATTAGCCAAGAAAATGAAGAAAATGAGTGTGTGAAAGGATAAAATTTCAAGTTTGAATAGTATGTAATAGTTGAACTATTCGTGTAGTTCTTAGTTACGTAACATTCCTAGGGCTTCTTCTGTTTGAATTAGCACAAGTGGAAAGAAAAATGTATTTCCACTTTCCAAGTCAGAGATCAGAAAAATTCTAGTTTGGCAGACCTAACCAAAAGACAATAAAAATGAAGCTGAGGAAAGAGGATTTCCACTTTCCAATTCAGAGATCATAAAAGTGAAGTCGTAGATGACATATTACCTTGCTATTGATTCACCATTTTCCCATCTGTGAAAATATAGGAAAGATTTACATTTGTTACAGATGATATATCGTGTGAATTTCATTCATTTGCAAACCTATTTTGTCTTCAAAAAAACGTTATTCATATTCATATTCATTTTCATTTATTGAAAATCAAAATACCCATCACTTTGTTTCATTCTTTCGTTTCTGAAAACACGAAAAATAAAAACAGATAAAACAAAAACACAACCAAAACCAAGTTGTACCTTTGGGAATAAAAATGTTGAAGCAGGAGAAGCATCCGAACAGATTTCATGACTTAGGAGGAACAGGAATAGTCTTTGTCTTTTTACGAAGAACAGCTTTGGTAATGGAAGAATTACATTTAGGACAGTGCACATTGTGCTAATCTAACTTCTCTACAACTCTCTCAAATTCAAATTCTATGTTTTCATTGCATTCTTTATGATTGAGTCTGTTAATGTTAACAAGTTCTTTTGTTCCTTTACTTAACAGTTTGAAAAGCATGTATTCTTCTTCACATGAAATTTCATTCTTGATGAAACCAAGCATCAGTTGGTGAAATCTTAATGTTCTTCAATGCCAAACATCTGTACCTGATCATGCTGATAATGCTCTTTATGACAACCTCTTCAGGTTTCCAGAAACATTCGTAGGTGGAAGCTTGTCAACGAAGAAGTTATGGCACCTATGTTTCAACATCTAACGGTAAAAGTTTTATATAATTGATTGAATTCATGTAATGTAATTAATTATGACTTACAATATTTGTGGTTGTTGCTCTAAGTTAGTGATGTGATTAATAGGAGCTTGCCATGTACAAAGGGACTTCTGGTTGTTAAGCTGGACTCATTGTGTACACAATTTGTATTGACATGGATAGAGAGATCTATACAATGTAATTGATAATATGTTAATGTCTTTCTTGTTTATTTTCTTTGCAGATTGGTTTTTGATGACATTTGGAAGCATACTTGCAAATCAAGATCAAGTGTTGATTTTTTTTTTTCTTGAACTGATACTTAGTTGTAATTGCAAATCAAGATGAGTGTTGATTATTATTATTATTATTATTATTATTTTGTGGACTCCACGTTAGTTCGTTTTGGGATTTGCTTTGATAGTTTTTTTGATAGTTTTTTTTGGACTCCACTTTGTTTTTTTTTTGTTTTTTTACTGGCCCTCGTTGAATCTGTTTGGCTAAATCATGATAGTTTTTTTGTTATACTTAATGGATTATTATTAAAGTTGTTCGATGGATATGTTTTGATTTATAATACAAATTGTTTAGTGATTTTTTTTCGTGGAGTTGTGTATAATAGCTAGTGGATTTCTTAGTATATTTAAAAGGCTATTGGGATATGAGTAGGGATATTTGTGAAATAATAATTTAAATTGAAATATAAAAATGGAACAAGTTTAGTGACGAATTTGTTTTGTTATTTGTACTTGTTATTATGACAAAGTGATTATTCGTCGCTATTAAATGTTTTTGTGACAAAATTTATTGCAGCTTATATATGAAAGTTTTAATTGATTTTGTTGTTTAGTGACTAAAATTTCGTCACATATATATATTTTTGCCACGAAATATATTTCGTCACCCATGTATGACTTTTGGAGACGAAATACATTTTCCTGTGATGAAATTATTTTCTCATCAATAATCAACACGTGTGACAAATTTATTTGTCAACTAAAGTTATAAATATGGTATTGAATAACTATTTGGTGACGAAAATGAGAATTTTTTTGCGACAAAATGTTATTTTATTGGCGACAAAAAATTTCTTCACTGAAGTAATTTCATTGCTGACAAAATTATTTTTCGTCACGGTGGTTTTTAGTGGCAAACATTCAGTGACAAAACTGGTGAGGAAAATATTTCTTCACAAATATCTATAGTGACGAAATTAGCTCTTTGGAGACAAAAAAAAAAAAAAAAAATTCGTCATTCAAGACGCAACTTGTTGTTGCATGTCTATCATTTATATGTACCAATGTTTTATATGTACTAGTTTTTTATGAACCAGATTTGAATGGACTTGTGTATATATATAATGAAGCCTTCAAAAGCTGTTTGTGAATTTCGGGCAATTCGGGCTAATCTGAGTTCAAATTATAAAGCTTGGTCCGGGCTTGGGTAGCCATGCTCGAGTTGATGGTCGGGCTTGGGTACTGCCAAACACAATTCGGGCTAGGCTTGGGCAAACCCCTAATCTGACCGAACCCGCCCGAGTTGCACCTCTAATTAAAGGCAGCGGCTTGGGTGTTAGAAACTGAGAAATTTTTTGAAGTCTTTCCATGTACCGAGATGCAGAAGGTTGCACTTGCTACATTCACTTTAGCGGAAGAGGCACGCATGTAGTGAATGCTAGTGAAAGGTCAATATGAAGGCATTACTTGGAACCATTTTTTTGGAAGTCTTTAACAAAAAATATTTCCCACAATCCATCAAAGATAGAAAGGCTGCAGAGTTCCAAGCATTAAAGCAAAGAGGAGGCACTATTTCAGAATATGATGCCATGTTTATTGAACTAGCAAGGTTCACCCCACACATGGTGAACATAGACTACAACAGAGCAAAAAGTTTGAGGAGGGATTGAAAGGACCAATTAGAGATAAAGTGAACCTATTACTGCAACAACAGATTCCATTGTAGATGGACTTTCCAGATCAAGGGACTATGGCATTTATTAAAGAATATAAGAAAATGAACCGACTCAGTTTGAGGGAGGCATAGATCCATTAAAGGCAGAGGCTTGGGTGTTAGAAACTGAGAAAATTTTTGAAGTCATTCCATGTACCGAGATGCAGAAGGTTGCACTTGCTACATTCACTCTAGCGGAAGAGGCACGCATGTGGTGGATGCTAGTGAAGGGTAATATGAAGGTATTACTTGGAACCATTTCTTGGAAGTCTTTAACAACAAATATTTCCCACAATCCATTAAAGATAAAAAGGCTGCAGAGTTCCAAGCATTAAAGCAAAGAGGTGGCACTATTTCAGAATATGATGCCATGTTTACTGAATTAGCAAGGTTCGCCCCACACGTGGTGAACACGTACTACAACAAAGCAAAAAGTTTGAGGAGGGATTGAAAGGACCAATTAGAGATAAAGTGAACCTATTACAATTGCCAACAAATATAGAAGTTCTAGACAAAGCACTGATGGCTGAACAGAATGCCAAGAATGAACAGAAATAAAGGAATGGTTCAGCAAGAAGCAAGGTTTTGGTGTCAAGAAAGGACTGAGTAATTCACTAATCAAAAGGCCAAACACGGGAAACATTAGCAATTCAAGTCAAGCAGGAAAGACTATACCAATATGTCGGGAATGCAGTGAGAATCATTTTGGGGAATTTCGTCGAGCTACAGGAGCATCCTTTGAGTGTGGACAAATAGGAAATCTGTAGATACCCCATTTTTGACCGACCTTAAGACTCAGACGTCATCGTTTGTGCACGTGATGATTGTGCATGTTTGTGCTTGTTTTGAGTATCTGAAGTTCTCGGCTGAGTGCCTTGTCTTTGAGCTTCTTAACACTCTGTGTTTTGGCCTTGTTTTTGGGCCAAACCTTGATTCTTCTTGCCTGGGGGGGGGGGGGGGGGGGAGGGGGGGAAAGGCCTTCCCAGCCACTTTTGGCACTTGCCGGACACTTTTCTCTCTTGTAGGCCACTTGAAGTGGTCAGTCGGCTAGCGGAGGTGGCCGGCGACCAATTTTCTCCTTTTTCAGATATTTTCAGATCTTTTAAGCCAGCTACTGAGCATTGAGGCTCATCCTCCATACACGTATCGAGGGATGAAGCAAGCTTTTTGCTTCCTTGTTCTATATAAGGGGAGGTCCCTCTCCTTATTTGAGGGTTCTAAAATTTTAGAAGCAAAATTTCTCTCTCTCTAGAATTCTCTATCTCTCTCTATATTGTGCTTGAGAGTGATTTTTCTTCACATTTTTGCACACAACCCCTTAGCCAAACACAACCCCCTTGGAGCGAAGGTTCTTGAAGGTTTTGTTTCGGCTCAAAAAGTTGGTTTTGGCTCAGAAGTGGCTTCTTTGCTGCTGTGCTTCAAGGGTAAGGCATTTACCCCTTTTAAGCTTGTTTTTCTACACTAGTGTGGGTCACCTTTGCATGCTGTTTTGGCCTAGTTGTAAACTACAAAAACCTCTATTTTTAAGTGTTAAAAATGGTTGTTTGAGGCCCTTTTGGAGTTAGGGTGGTCCACCCTCTTTTGTAGCTTTATTTGCTAAGCTTTGTGCCATCCTTTAAAGCTTTTAAGACACCCTTTGTTTGGCCTTTATACCACTGAAACTTAGAGGTTTTTCAGTGACAGAAAGTTGGTTTTGAGGACCAAAATAGGGGAAGGGGGGTGGTTCCCCCTCCTCACATCTTGTTTGCATGTGTTAATGGCCTAGTAGTTGAGCATGTTTTTCTATCATCTCATGGCTTGTTCTCAGCATGTTTTTGACCTTATTTTAACATGTTATAACTCTGTTTTGGTCTGGTTGGGGCACCTCTGGCTTGCTTCTTACACTTGTAGTGTAATCATGCTTGCTAGCCTAGCTTACTTGATGTTGTAGCCTATTATTTTAGCATGTGTTGGCTCCACTCCAGCATGTTTTTGGCCTTGCTTTGACATGCTTAAACTCTATTTTGAGTGGTCTTGGCCCATTGAGCCTTGCTTTGTATAGCTATAGTGTAGTTAGCTTCACTAGTTTTGTGTTTCAAGGCCCTTAGCATGCTTTGCTTGTGATGTTTGCATGGTATGGCATCATTTAGCATGTGATTTCAGAGCATATACCTTTGTCACACTCTCATATATATCGCTCTTTAATTGCTTTCGAGAGGTATGCTTTGTGCCTTGTTTATGAGCCAATACATGAGCATGTCTTTCTTGCTTTTCATGCTACCATTTCCGAATGTTTTGGTCACTGTTTTAGCATGTTTGAGGTCTGTCAAGGGCTGGTTTGGCTATTTGAGCATTGTATTGCATGCCTCTAGTGTTGTGTCCTTCACTAGTTTCAATACTTTTGGCCTTTAACATGTTGTGCATGCGTTGTTTGCATGTTGTTGTATTGTTTTTCATGCCACTTTAGCACTGAAATATCTGCCATCTCCCACATTTCTTTACTTTTAATTTGTTTTGAGGGTTGGTTTACCTTGTTCTTGTGTTTAAGTTTGATAGAGTTTGTGCTCAAATGGCTTTAACCCTCTTATGAGGATTCCTCCTAGCCAAAGACATGATCTCTCTCATGCCTTAAATCATTCTTTTGGTTAACCGCTCTCTCATTAGAGGACTTTCACATTGGACAAATCAAGTAAAGAATGGTTTGGTAATGTAAAATGAGTAAACAAGAAATGGACCAAGTAAAACATGAATAAGATAAGCATTTATGTTGCATTGCATGTGTTTGGATCGGACGTTAATCCAAACATAAGAAATGTGGGACGTTTCATACTCAAAGTGATGAAACGTGTTGCATTCTTGGTCGCTAACACCCCCTTGATCATGTATGATGGGGTGGAGGCTCTTTGTGTATTGTTTGTGCATTCACTAAGCTTGTACAAGCTTGGTCCTTGGCCATCATGCATTGAGATGCTTGGTTGTTGGCTTGAGAGCCGAGTGCCACACTCTTTTGAGCTTGAGACATGATGAGGAGAGTGGCAGTGCATACATTTTCTTGGAAATACATTGTTGTGCCTCTGTTGTTCTCTATTGCAGCAAAACCAGAAGTTTGGAGAAGTAGGTGGTCGACCGGCCACTTGAGGTAGCCGGCCGACCACTTTCACTAGCCGGCCGGCCGGCCAGTTGAGGTGGCCGGCAGCCACTTTTTGTGGCCGACCGGCCACCAGTCCATTTTTGTGCCAAAATGTTCCTATTTTGAGGCAGAGGTAGTTTGGATGTTGGTTCAATGTTCAGCAATCAAGGAGAGTGCAAACAGAGGCAACCAGTGGCAAAGTGATGGATTTTCGGGACGACGCCAACCGAGCATACATGTCTCCCTCGCCCGCGAGGCCATTTCACTGCTTATGATTAGTTTGTGTAATTAATCATTCACTTTGTTTTGTAATATTCTAATTAGCTTAGCATAGCTATTCATTCAATTCGAGTTATAATAATTAATTAGTTAGCATAGTTAATTAGTTGGTTTGTAATAACTAGCTTAGCTTAGTGTAGCTTAGCTTATTTATTCGGACCCTCTTGCGAGAGGGCATAATGTTGTAATAAGCATGCGTGTGTGTATGTCTTCCAACCCCCCCGTCTTTCTCCCTTTTACTTAACCGTTTTCGATGGTTAGTTTTAGGGCAGATTTCAATTAGCATACCTTATGCTTGCATGCGTGCATCATTCATTTGTCTTGTATGCACCAGGCTCGGTGCATCATTCAAACTGCATTGTATTTCAATGCATATTTGAATACATGTTTCAAAACATGTTATCGAATTGTTGCATTCATATGCCATCTTAGATAGTCGAGCCTATTTAATTGCATTATTCCATGTGTTGCATTAGGCATCTTAAACATAGTTAGGATCATGCATTGTTTCTAACTAGTTTTCTGTTTTGGCTCAGAGTACACTGTAAGTGTTACGCTTTAGCATACTTGCATGAGTGTGAGTGTTGCCATGTTTCGCATGATTGCCATGAGGCTATGTGCTTACTTGATTAACTGCATGAATGCCTGTGAGTGAAGGCTTGATTGCCTGAATTGGAACAACTCGATGATTGTGAGTTCTAAGCGCACTTTGCAAAGTGGCAAAATCATGTTTTAAGCCCACTTGAGGGTGGCAAATCTGCGCTTTAGCCTACTTGCGAGTAGCACTTTCAAACCATTTCCAAAAACAATCATGAGTTGTTTTGTTCCAATTCTCAATTGAGTCTATACTTGTATGCTGTGCGCATCACATAGTAAGTTAACTAATAATCGGATAAGAACACGTGTTTATAAAACAACATATCATGGTAATAGAGGCCGATCCTTTGATCGGGCGAGTAGAGGTGCTTATTGCATGACCTTCCCCCTCTCGTACCCAAGTTCCCGAGCCGAGGGAACTTTGGTGATGACGGACACGTGGCCTTTGGCACGAGTCAAGGTTTCCTAAATTTCCAAAAATAAAATATTTAGGTGGCGACTTTGTAATATAGCAAAGCAGTCCATGTTTGGCGCTTTTTGATTCAAAATCGATTTTCCAAAACCAATTGCCAGATTTGGACTCTTTGGTGCTTATTAGTCTCACATTGCACTTTGTGAGATTAGATTCAGAACTGTGACAGGAGTCCGAACTGTAGTAAGACAAATTTGCGCCTCTTCGAAAGGGGGGCGTGCGAAGAAAGTCGGGTCTACAGTTTCTGGCAACTCTGCTGGCGATTTAAAGAACTTGACTCGAACTCATGATATGTTGTTTTATCTACAGTTATGTGTTTCTTTGCATTGCATTTGCATAGGTGCGCCTAAGTCACAATGTTTGCCATCTGCTATTCCTAAACGGTTTGCTGGAGGCTTGCTTGGAAAAGCGTGCCATAAGGCTGACCGGTTACGGGCTTTGCCGCGATGGGAACACAAACCTCGGATCTGGATCACCGTTGTACCATTTGATCTCCTTTCACTTCTCGGTGTTAGGAGCAAGAGGTATATTAGGTGGTCTTACTGAGGCGCCCTTTTGAGCAATTGACCAAGTTGTATATCGGAAGCCTGAGAGATTGTTCCAAACTAGGACAGGTTGCTCAACCGAATGCAGGATTGTTTGAAACCGCATGTGTGGGTAGTGAAACCCTAGTTCCTGACAAAATAGGACAGGGAAACCCTACCCCACCATAGGGGTGTTTTGGCTCTTACTTGCTTGATATGTCCTGTTAGGGTGTGTCTATACAGGAATGTATGTATCAGTTGCAAGTCTGGGTAATAGTTTGAGGACATTAGTGTTTGAGGGTATCAGTATTATGGCAGAAAATTTTGGGGGGTAGAAATCAGTGTTTGAGTATAGAATGTCCAGCTTATGATTTCAACTGTGTGTTGTCTTTATCTAAGCCGAGGTGCTGTACGTTTTTCTGATTTTTGTTTCTTTTGCTTTATTTTCTGTTTTACAAGTTAGTATTTTCATCATTGCCTCCAACGAGGTAGTTACCCCCCAAGCACTCTGGACCCGAGTAAGAAGGCTTTATCGATCTAGGGATCTTGTGAGTGGATAACCAGTGTTTGCTTTGCTTCCACCGATTACAAGATGGAGGAGAGTTCGGCATAATTCACCAGTTTGTCAGTCACCTGTGCTCAGTGAAAATCAGTTTTCTGCTTCTACTTCAGAGGGTACACAGAGTCTGATAGATCAGCATTTTTCAGTCAATATGGAGGAAATGATGCTTCAGCTCTAGCAAACTATCGAGGGCATGCAGCAGGATGCTGCTCGCCAAGCGGAGGTTACCGCTCGACAAATAGAGGTTGTAGCCCAGCAAGTTGAGTTGATTTCCAGGCTTCAACTACAGCAACAACCATAACAAGCCGGAGCTTCTGCTTCGCATCCAGCCCCACCTAGGGTTCCAACACCCGGGGAGACAGCTAACGTCCAGGAGAATACGGACATTCCTACAGGGCCAGTCCCAACACCAGTCCTACCACAAACTTCAAAAGCACCGACCTACCCAACTGACACACCGTTCAAATTTGAGGTCAATCCTACAACTTTGAAAGTAAGCAAGTTCGAAAAGCTATTTAAACGAGCTCACGGAGTTAACTCGATCCGGACACAGAGGATGGGTACATAGATTCGGCGGTGACTTTGCTGGATAGATTTAAAATGCCTCATATAGATCGCTTCGACGGCTCGGGCGATCCTATGGTCCATTTGAGGTTGTTTTCAGATATTCTGCGCCTGATGGGCTTGACGAGAATGCAAAAGCTATCCCTTTTTGGTCAGACCCTGTCGGGTATTGCGGCCATCTGATGTGCTAAGCTGGAAGATTTAGTGAAGAGGAATTGGAGAAGATGGCCAAGGCCTTCATTGCTCAATATTCATACAATACTCAAATCGAGGTCACAACCCTTGATCTCGAGACAACCAGGCAAGAGCCAAAAGAGGGCTTCTCTGACTTTGTTACTCAGTGGAGGGCTAAGGCCTCCATGATGACAACCAGGCTAGTCGAGAAAGACCAAATAAGGATGGTCGTGCGGAATCTGCAACCGAAGCTGCTGCAGAAAATGATTGTCTTACCCCTCCCCACCTTTGCTAATCTTCACAAGATTGGGGTACAGATAGAAGACGCTATGAAACAAGGTTTGATTGACCAGGAGAAAGAACAGCCCAAGAGGGCCTTTACCCGCAATGCGAATGCAGCTACGAGTAGCAATGCAGCTGCGAGGACTTCTGACGTGGGCATGGTCACCACCACCTAAAAAACAGCCACACCCTTCACCGGCTCATTTGGAGCCACCTTCCAACCTGCAGCAAAGTACCCACCTCGAGGCCAGAGGACGTTCACCCCCGCTTTATATGTCTCTATCTGCGGCCTTGAGGGTCCTGATTAGAAAAAGGCATCTGAAGCCCTTGGAACCCCGTCCATTGCAAATCTCCTCCCTTCTTCACACAACCCAGCCAAGTATTGTTCCTTCCATCAATAGCATGGGCATGATACTGACCAATGCTTCAGATTACATCATGAGATTCAAGATCTCATTGACAACAAGGTGATTGCGCCTCTCGAGAAGCCAAATGTCACCACTAACCCTCTCCCACCACATAACAACCCTCCTCCTCTGCCCAGGCAAGTGAACCTGATCCAAACAATGGTCGTCTCGTACGACCCCAGTAAATACATCACTCCCTCCCACTTGCCTAAGCCCGGCGTTGTTCATCCTTGAATGCACAGACTTATGCATAATGAGCACGTAATACCCCAACCTGAACCCATGGTGGTGGCTATGATAGAAGAGAGAACGCCTGAGGGCTTTGCAAGCTTAACTGAGGAAGCATACAACCCTAGCCACTTTATTGCGCCAGCTGAGCAGGCCAAGCCGAGGGTAGAATTGCTGGGAGAAATTGAGGTGAATGTGGTTCGGGAAGACGGGCCAAGTCATGGGTTGGATGATCTAGCAGAGCTTGAGGAAGACATTGCCAATCTATAGTTCTTTGATGAGCAAGACCTGAGGGATGTGAGCGTCAACTGGTTTGACTTGAATGGATCAACAGACACTACAAGGTGGCTTAGTGATGAGCCAGATATTGATGAGGGATCTCAGTTGAAATAGGGACAGTCAGAAACAGGAACATCTGCAGTGTCGGAACGGTCAACAGTGAAGAGAAATTGCCGGAGAGCACCGATACGAAGAATTTTGCTCGGGAATCGGGCAGCATTTGTGCAGCTGACACATAACAAGAGGTCGCGCTGAAACAGTTTGAACAAGAGAGGATCGAGATCGATCAGAGGGCTAGAAAAGCCAAGGTCCTGTGGGGACAGAATGTGCTGTGAGCAAGGAAACAACTACAGCGAAACCAGACAGTTGTTTGTCGGTTGCTGAGGGCATGTGGTGGGAAGATGATGATTTGCGTCTGGCCCATACTGATGAGGATTGGGGACAAAATCTCTCGGATGATATGTGGTACACTAAAGAAGTCGACCACATGATCTGAAGTGGGCGGTATTTTAAACCCCCACACCGGGACTAGCCAGAGGCATCTGGGAAGGATAAGGAAGCTGAGAGGCAGAAGGACAAACTATTAGAGGAGGAAGCTGTACTGAAGCAGCTAAAAAAGATTCAAGCAGACATTTCCATTTGGGGACTGCTTATGGCCTCAATGGTGCATAGACAAGCCGTCCTTTCAGCCATGGACAAGGCTAAGCTTTCTATTGATACAACCCCCGAACAGTTGGTAGGATTGGTGCTCTCGGGTGGCGCTTCACAGACTCTGACCTTCACAGACAAAGAATTACCGCCTGAGGGCTCCGAGCACAATAAGCCGTTATACATCTCTGTGGAGTGTAAGGATAAGTGGATACTAGCTGTATTAGTTGATACGGGATCTGCCATAAATGTATGTCCATCGCGTATAGCTTACGCTATTGGGTTGAAGCCCGCGGATTTCGCACCAACAGCCCAGGTGATACGGGCTTACGACTACACCAGCCGGGAGGTGATGGGGACAGTGCGGATTAGAACTCAGGTTGGCCTGGGCCAACAGGATATCGAATTTCATGTTCTAGATGTTCCAGCCACCTTCAACTTACTCCTTGGACGGCCATGGCTGCACCAAGTGAAGGTTGTCTCTTCCACCTTACACCAGATGTTGAAATACCCCCACGGGAAGGGGGTGGCAACTGTTTTCGGGAACTCTTGAATATATCGTCCGCCAGAGGATACTACGCCAATCTTGGAGATTGTATATGGCGAAGAGGATGTCATCCTATCTGGGTTCACCTTGGCTTAGGCTCAGGTAGTACAAGATCTTCTAGCTATTGATGAGGGGCTGTATGTCAGTGCGCAATCTATTTACCTCATGAACAAGCTTCAATATGTGCCCGGGATGGGGTTAGGAAGGAGTGGCCGGAAGGGCGTCGCTGAATTGGCCAAAGTGCCATAAAATCCCCATACTTTGGTCTAGGTTATGCACCTACCAAAGAGGATTGGGTAAGAAAAGGAAAGGAGATGGATGGAAGAACCAGAGCGAAACAAGCTGGGAAACACTATGAGTTAGTGCATAGACCTATCCAAGGGACCCTGAACGGACGCTTTGTTCGGGAGGGGAAAGATTTCCCATTTTGCGGCTTTCTAGAGCCATGGCTGAATTCAGAGAGGCGGCGCTTGCTGAGTTTTGAGATCGTTTTTGACTTGTAGTTGCCAGGGGATGAAGTTGCCGAAGAGCAGATTGACCCATCGGCTGTGGCTGAGCAGTGCAAGGAGGATGAGCCTAGTAGCACAGATTTTGAGATGGGGGCAGCGCTGGCCTGTCTCCTCTCGGATCCTCAGACCTTGCCAGAGTGCTCGGGGGATGCTTTCTCAGTTTCCATGATTGGGAATAACTCGGCTGTGGGCCCTTATTTCTGGCATTTTGGATGCATCCGTCACACCTCCCCCCTCGTATGGCAATACAAGGAAGGCTTTTTGTCTAGCAGTTCTGGGTCAGATAGTGAACCGGAATTTGATTCCACAGAGTCTGTGGAGTCAGAATCAGATTCTAGTTCTTCTGAGTTAGAGTCTGGTATTTCTGGAGGTGATAACCTGGATGCCGTTGCGTTGTCTAGGTCATCTTTTTCATTTTCTTTTGAGTCGGTTGTAACCGAAGAATTAGACGATCTGAAAATTTCTAATGAGAATGGTACCACTGTGGCTTTTGAGTACTTTTCTGTGCCTTTAGTTTATTGCATTAATCAAGACTTTCAAATTTTGATGAAAATGACGAGCAAGAAATTTCTCCGATTTTGAAACACTTGATTGATCGAGAGCAGGAGAGGTTTGTAAAACCTTAGGTTGATGAAATCACCTCAATTAATGTTGGTATTGAGAAGGATCCACGTCTGGTCCAGATCGGGTCCACGTTGTTTTCAACAGAATGCGAGCACTTAGTCGCTTTATTAAAAGATTTCAAAGATGTTTTTGTGTGGTCCGATGAAGACATGCCTGGAATCAATCCTGAGATTGTACCGCACTGGATCCCTCTTGACCCAGAGGCCCGACCTGTAAGCAAAAGCTTCGAAGGATCCGCCTGGATTGGCTTTGAAAATCAAAGAAGAGGTCACCAAGCAGATTGATGCAGGGTTCATGTTAGTATCCGAATATCCTACTTGGTTGGCCAACATCATTCCGGTGCCGAAGAAAGATGGCAGAATTCGGGTATGTGTGGACTTCAGAGATCTGAACAAAGCCAGTTTGAAGGATGACCTTCCCCTGCCGCATATCGACGAATTGGTAGACTTCACTGCTGGACATGCGTTGCTCTCATTTATGGATGGGTTTTTTGGGGCTATAACCAGATTTTGATGGCACCCAAGGACAGGGAGAAGACTACCTTCACCACTCCGTGGGGAACCTACTGCTATAGGGTGATGCCATTCGGTTTGAAAAATGCTGGGGCTACTTATCAACAGGCTGCAACTACGATCTTCCATGATATGATCCACAAAGAGATTGAGGTGTACGTGGACGACATGATTGTCAAGTCTAAGGAAAGAGAGGGCCACTACACCGCCTTGAAGAAATTTTTCCAACGGATCAGAGAGTATCGGTTGCGACTGAATCCTGGTGTCACAACAGGGAAAATGCTTGGGTTCTTGATTACACAAAGGGGCATCAAGGTCGATCCGTCTAAGATTAAGGCCATCTTAGAAATGCCATCACCAAAGACTGAAAAGGAGTGCGAGGCTTTCTGGGTAAAGTGCAATTCATAAGATGGTTTATTGCAAAATTAACCTTGACTTGTGAACCACTGTTTGGTCTCTTGAAGAAAGAAAAGAAATTCCAATGGGATGACCGATGTCAAGTTGCTTTTGAGCAGATCAAGCAATATCTACAGAAGCCACCCGTGTTGTCATCGCTAGAGCCGGGGAAACCATTGATATTGTATTTGTCAGTAACCGAGACAACAATGGACTGCATGCTTGCACAAGAGTCTGAGGACAAAGTGGAGAAGGCTATCTATTACCTGAGTAAGAAGATGCTTGAATATGAGACCCGTTACACTCCGCTAGAAAAGGCTTGTTTGGCCTTGGTATGGGCTACCAGGAAGTTGAGGCACTACCTGTTAGCTCATTCTGTAATACTGATTTTGAAATTAGATCCCATCAAATATCTCTTTGAGAAACCAGCACTACGGGTTAGGCTAGCCCGTTGGTTGCTTCTTCTCTTCGAATTTGATTTGAAGTACATGATGCGCAAGTCTGTGAAAGGGAGAGCGGTAGCGGAGTTCCTAGCCGATCACCCAGTGGAGGGAGATGATGCAGTAGAGTATCTGTTCCCAGATGAGGCCATTCTGTAGGTTGAAGAAGAAATTTGGACTATGTACTTTGATAGAGCATCTAATCAGTACGGGTATGGGATAGGGGTGTTGCTGATAGCACCTGACAATTCCCACATACCCTTAGCTTTCAAACTCTAGTTTAAGGTATCAAACAACGAAGCAGAGTACAAGGCATGCATCGCTGGCTTGGAAGTCACCCTGGAACTAGGGGCAAAAAGGTTGGACGCTATCGGGGACTCGAACCTCGTTGTGTCTCAAGCGAAAGGAGACTGGAAGGTTAAAGAAGAAAGGATGAAAATTTATCACCAAACCCTGGATGTTCTAATTTCCAGGTTTGAGAAGTTAACCTTCACACATCTATGAAGAGAAAGCCACAGGTTCGCTGACGCCTTATCAACTCTATCTTCCATGATAGACATCCCTTTGGGAGTCCAAATGCGTCCAATCATCATTGAACAGAGGTATGTGCTGGCCTACGAGCTGATTGCCGCCATAGATGAAGTAGAAGATCAGAACCCCTGGTATCATGACATATGGAACTTGTTGGAAAAATAGGCTTATCCACCAGGGGCAAATGCCAAAGATAAGAGGGCAATACGAAGAATAGTTGCTCAGTTCATCATATGTGGGAATAAATTGTACAAACAGGGCCATCTTGGGATACATAAATTCTGTGTTGATGCTGAGGAATCTAAGCGCCTAATGGAGGCCATCCACGAAGGAGAGTGCGGAGTGCACATAAGCGGGGTGATGCTGGCTCAGAAAATTCTCAGACAGGATTACTACTGGTCAACCATGGAGGAGGATTGTATTGGTTTTGTTAGGAGATGCCACAAATGCCAGATCCATGCAAAACATCTCGCCGTCAAAGCTGTACAACATGACTTCAGCATGGCCATTTTCAATTTGGGGGATTGATGTGATTGGGGCAGTTACTCCGAAGGGGTCGAACGGGCATGAGTACATTCTGGTGGCGATAGACTACTTTACAAAATGGGTCGAGGCCCAATCTTATGCAGTGCCGAAAGCGTCACATGTTGCCAAGTTCATCAGGAACAACATTATCTGTCGGTATGGGGTCCCGAATGAGATTATCTCAGACAATGGTTCCCACTTCAAGAAGAAAGTGATCGACTTGTTGGAAAAGTACAACGTGGCTTTTCATAAGTCATCCACATATAGGCCGCAAACCAACGGAGCAGTTGAGGCTGCCAACAAGAACATCAAGCACATTCTGCAGAAGATGGTGGAAACCTACAGGGACTGGCCGGATAAGTTGCCATTTGCTCTCTAGGGCTTCAGAACATCGATTCGCACTTCTATTGGGGCAACTCCGTATTCCTTGGTTTATGGGATGGAGGCTATTCTGTCGATTGAGGTTGAAGTTCCATCGCTGCGGGTGATGGCTGAGTGCTCGATAGCGGAAGCAGATTGGCAACAGAGTAGGTTTGAAGAACTCATGCTGTTCGATGAAAGAAGGCTGAAAGCACTGTATCAGATCCAAGGTTATCAACGAAGAATTTCCAGGGCTTTCAACAAGAAGGTTAAGTCCAGGAATCTGAAAGAAGGAGATTTGGTGCTCAAAGACAACCAAGCTCCCATCCACGACCCTAGGGGCAAGTTCAGACCCAATTGGACTTGTCCTTATATCATCAAGTCTATCGGTCGGGTGGAGCTGTCGTTCTGATGGATTTAGATGACCTTGAGTTCTCCCAACCGATCAACATGGACAAGTCCCTGAGTGGCTCGCTAGGCAGAAAACCCGAAAGGGCGACCTAGGCAAAAGTTAGAGCACAAAAATTTGAAATAAGAAAAACTGAGCTCGCAAGGTTGAAAACCCAAAAAGGGCAGCATTGGAAAAAGTTAGAGTGCAAAAGGAGAGTGTTAATACATGAGTGAACCCGAACCGAACTACATAAGGCTTGATTTCCATCTTCGGGATACGTAGAACTTCATTTTGAAGTCCAGCCATAAACACTTCCAAATCAACTGTGTCCATGTGATTGTTTTGGCCATCTTTGTCTTTTCTGCATCCAAGAGTTCGGTTGCGATCTCCAGTACAGTGCTATTCAGACAAGGGGCAACTTTCCAGTTGTTGGATTTGGGGTTGTGCATCTCAGAGATAAATCTCAGGCATGTCGAGTTGTGATCCATATCGAAAATGGTTTTGAAAAGTTTTAATAGAAGTTGATTTTGTTCAAATTAATCTTTTCACAACTTAGACCATTTTTGGACCAAAACGAAAAAGTTTCAGTACCCACAACCTTCAATTTCATTGATTTCATTACAGAGTTCTCCAACTCTCGATACAAATTGAAGTTGTTTTTTTGTTACATTCAAAAGAAAACTTGAAAGTACAGATTAAAACAATAAACTAGGGGTATGGTTAAGTCAGGTGTTCCCGCGCCCCCTCTTAGAGCTTGTGGAAGCTTTAGATGCCAAAGGAGGCCCAATTTGTGCCTCATCTTCAAGCCAAGCAATGCATTCGCCAGAAAGGGCACAACTGAAATTGGGAGCGGGGGCCAAAAGTTCTCTCATCCTCCATGCAGTGGAATACCGAGCTAGCTGTGGGCCTCGGATCAGAAATGAAGCTGGGTATTCTATCCCCTCTTCTGGGCAAGTCTGGTCGTGGCCGAACTGACGCCGGAACCAAAATGAAAAGTAGAAGGTGCAGTGCGTCAAACCAACCAACTGAATGCCAGGTTGGCGAGACATGCTGTAGCTCATTTCAGGTAGACCAAACCAGGGGCAACGCTAAGCGATGTCGACGGTAGACCTGTTGCACATCCAGTGGCACCACCATCCCTCGTTCGAAAAGTCAACTAGCCGAGGGCGAAAAAAATTGCTGCGTTCTGAATATGCAGGACAGGCATACACTACTTTCAACTTCTCCATCAGCCATACTTGGGGACGGATGAAAAACAAGAGAGCTTAAAGAATAGAGAGGTGTACGTGGAGAGAAAAGTGAGAAAAGGTTTTTGAGAGAAAAACAGAGCCTGGGGGCTGAGTGATGTGAGAAAGACATGTGAGCAGGGTGGGAAACATTACCTATAAGAGTAGTGGACTTCCTGCAAACTTGGTTGTCTCCTGACGATGGAAAACATCCAAGCCCATCAAAGTTTCGGCAAGTGTCAACCCGATGTAGCTCTTGCCCTCTTTCAGGCTTTGGGCCACTTCGATCAAGCGAATGCTAGACCCTCCGAAGCTAGGGGCAAGTAGAAAATGGGCCAACATACACAAGCAGAGAGCATGCTGCCGAAAACTTTGCCAAAAGTGGTCACTGCGGTCACCAACGTCAGAAAACCGACGAATGAGGTTGGGGATGTCTAACTCCCCATTGTGAATCAAAGCTTGGGCATCATGCAAAGTAAGCCCGCACATCCTTCCCAAAGACTGGATGTGACCAAAACGAGCCTGGGGCAAGATTTCCTCGTCGCACCGAGATTCCATCAAAGCTTGGAATTCTTCGATTGTGGGGCATGTCTCTTGTTCGCCAAAGCTAAAAACGTGTGTAATTGGATTCCAACACCTAGCCGCGACATGGAGGAACGGAAAACACAGCGGAGTGCGGCTCAGTGGGAATAGTGTGTTTAGCCCAAAACCTCAGAAATTCAACTTTTCCGAGCCATCTAAAGTCGCAATCCAATTCGAGAGTTTTTCGACGAAGAATGGTTCCATTTGGGGCAAAAAAGGAGCTGAAATGGAGAAACCACGAAGCTGATGCTTTTGTAGAAGATAAGGCATTGAGTGGAGGACAGATGGCAGCAATCTGGAGATTCTCAAAATTTCTGGCCGACTGGCCAGTTCAAGTAGCCGACCGGCCATCTTTACTGGCCAACCAGCCACTTCAAGTGGCCGACAATGAGAATAAGTGGCCGGCAATGAGCCTAAGTGGCCGACAGCCACTTTTTGTCCCCAGCAGAGAGCTTTTAGCCTTCCTATGTGCTGAGGATGCTGAAAATCTGAGTTTGATTCCACTTCGGATGCGTCTTACTGTTTTGTTTAGCAGTTGTATTTGTTTATCGAGTTGTTGCACTTTGCTTATCGAGTTTGTTGTAATTCGTTTATTGAGTTGTCGTTGTTTTGCTTATCGAGTTGTTCTTTAAGTTGTCTTATTGTGTTTGCTATGTTTGTTGTGTCGGTTCACTACCTGACTTTGCAATGTACAAATGTTCAATTTTCATCAATCTCATTTTTGTGTAAAATAGTGCGATGCGATGCTCAGAATATAAAATGAAACACTTTTTGAACAAAAAGCTGTTTTTTTATTCAATCATGGCTTCTTTTACAAAAGGTACAAGTTTTGAAGAAAATAAAACTGCCTAAGGCTGTACAATGTGCTAACACTACTAGCAAAAAGAAAACAAAACAATAAGCATCTAAATTGGTGCCACCCAGCTCAGGATTGAGAGGCTCTCTTCATCCTCTTCCTCGGCTGAGCAGACTCTGCACCGTTGCCATCGGCGCCATCGCTTGAAACTGAGCCAGAGCCTGAATCAGAGCCGCCTCTGCTCCCATCCTCGGAGCTTTCCTCAGCATCATCATCACCCTCTGAACCTGAGCCAGTGCCGTCATCTCCACCCTCAGAACCTGAGCCGGTGTCATCGCTTCCACCCTCGGATGGCTCTGACTGAGGACTCGCTGGCTCCTCCTCCTCGCTAGACTCGCCATCATCATCGCGCGTGACAAGCTCCCGACGCCTCCCTCGGCTGTGTGCCAGAATCTCTCTCTCTGCCGCTTGAGAAGGCTCTGAGGGTTCTGTCTGCAAGGGTGTGACCTGAAAACATAGTTTGAATTTATCAGGAAGTATCAAGTGCAAGTGCGGTATGCAGAGTATATGTAGAAATCAGATACAATATGTGCAGGTAGTGTGTTGTGTCAGATGTGATCTATACATGCAGTGTATCAGTACAATGAAATGTTCAATTGTAGTATATCAGCAGAAGTATGATAAATGCAAGAAAACTGAAGAGTATCGGAATGCTGTGAGAGTTCAGCATCACCTCTCTCAGCAAGATCATGCCCTCAAATGAGGCCATCACCTCGAGTAACCCTTCTACGTACTCTATGGAGGGCTGCAAACGCAAGTTGAAATGATCAGTGCATGAATAAACAAAAGTCTGAGCGAACAATGAAATGAATGAAAGTTGTAATGCATATCGGCGGTGAGTCAGGTGTCTGGACGTATCGGTGATCAGGCAACGGGGGCTCAAGTGGAATTTGATAAGGTACCCCACCATACTGCCAACCTGTTAGCTCAGTCAGGGGATCTGGCCATCTAACACTGTGTCTGGAAGGAGGCACCACTCTAGCCTCATCCCTCGGTGCCCGAGCCCTGCTTGTCAAAGGGGCATTTGCTGCCCGGGCCCTACTCAACGAAGCAATATCAGCTGTCCTCCCTGTGTGAGTGCGAGCACCTGCCAACGGAGACATGAGATATGTCTAGAGGTAAGTCCTGAAGTCTCCCTCTCCGATGAACTGGTTTGCATCTGCACCTCATATAACGTCAGTAAGTTCCTGAGGGGAGAGACTCTCTGTGGCCCGCATAGACAGTGGAGGTAGTAAAGGAACTGACTGTAATGGCAAGCCCAATGTCTGGTGCATGAAGCGCTCACCTAAGAACCAGGCTCGGCCCACGGGTCCCTCGAGCACAAGCCGATATCGGGAAGTGCCCCGAGCTCCGGCAAAATGAAATCGGGCAAGCTCTGGCATTGCTGCCTAGGGCTACCATGTGATCTGCAGATAACAAGTGCATAGACTGATAAGTTGCCATTTAGATATGCAAAGTGAATTGAAGATGAAAGCAAAGCAAAAAAAAAAAGAAATTGTGAGTTTTAAATTACCTTTGTCGTCCTCACTATGTCGAAGTATTGGCGCAGGTATGGGAGGGTCTCCCAGCCCCTCGGCTGGCATCTACCGTAATAACGACGTGAGTAGGGAACCTCGAGCAGTGTCTCAACCTCTGGCTCGGGAGCAAGCACTGGGAAATAGGCGTATACCCACAACTGTGAAAAGCAAGACAATGGCAGTGAGAATACAGAAAATGCAGAAAGCAGAGTATGGCACAGTGGCCCTGTTTGGTAGAGCTGTGGGAAAGTACTTACAGCTTATGCCTAAACAACTTATAGCTTATAACTATGACCATAAGCTGATTTCCAGCTTATTCTTAAAGCATCTCCTGCCCCACTCAAAGAATAAGCTGATTTCTGACTTCCAAAAAGCTATAAGCTATAATCTATAAGCTAAACCAAACACATCAAAATAGCTTAAATTAAGCTGAAAGCTGAAATAAGCTGTAATTAAGCTCTGCCAAACAGGCACAGTATATAGAAAGTGCAAGTGCAGAGCAGAGATTAGACTATATGTGTGCAGTGTGTAGTGTGCAGTGTGTGCAGTATACAGAAAATGAAAAGCAAAGAGCATAGCAGAAAATGTAAAGCTGAACAGTAAAGTATACCTCCCAGGCTCTCCAATAGCCGCCTGCTACGTTCCCACTCATGCGGGAGGTCGGGCTCATATAGCAGTAAAGGGTAGCAAGGCCGGCGCCACCCCAATCATAGTGTCGAACCTGGGATAGGTCCACTAAAGCGCCCAGCAGATATAGCTCGACTGTGTTCCCCTTGTCGGCGAACAATGTAGTGCCGAAGAGGAACATGAGGAAACCTTGGGTGTACTGCTCCGTAGCCTCGATCGTCGTGGGCTCTTCCCCTCTGAAGTGGTCAGCAAAGCAGGTGTATCAGACCAAGCCTGATGAGTAGAAAATGGGTGGGTGTGCTCCCAATAGATAAGTCCAAGCGGCCTCCTATTCACCCATGTCAGAATCGTATGGGATCAGCTGGCCTACTACCTCAAGGCCTGTCAGCATAGCGAAGTCATACGGGGTCATGGTCATGTCCCCGGTAGTAGAGAAGTGGAAGGAGTTGGTGGTGTCTCACCATCTCTCTACCAGTGCTCCTAGCAGGGTCCTGCTCACCATGAGATGCGAGAGCCCCGTGCAGAATAGGCCAAATCCCACCTCGTCAACAATCTGTCGAACGCCGTCAGGGAGGTCCATGTACCACTCCCTCGCTGCGGTGGACCCGTATCCGCAGGTGAAACGGGAGTCAACCTGTGTGGGTGAGCAGAAATACAGTATGTATAAGAGTTCAAAATGGGCAGAAGTGCAGTGTGTGAATTTGTTCAGAATGAGCAGATGAAATACAGAGCAAAAGTGCGAGCTATGCAAGAAATGTGAAGTACATCACAGAAATTGTAAGAGTGCCATGTGTACCTCAGTGGGGTCATGAGACAGATCAGACTCTGACTCTCGTAGCGGCAGGTCTGCGGGTGCGCGCCGTGCAAATCCAGTGAAGTGGCACACTGTGCTAGGTGGTAGCACATGTACCTCGGGATGGTACGTCGCTGGGTTGAATGGCCAGACTCTCGGCGGCAATGGAATGTGCTCGGGCTCCTTCTCCATCCTCGGGGAACCCCCGCCGTGTGGAACGTCGTCTGCCATTTGGAAAGAAGGTGAAAAATGAGCAAAATGGGCAAAAATGCCAGAAAGTCAACAAAAGTCAACTCTCAAAAAGAGAAAAAGTCAAACAAAGTCAAAGCACGGGAAAAGGTGCCAAACTCAAAACAAACTTGGGGGAAACATACCTCAAATGGTGAATGTGGAGGAAAAAGCTCCGAAAACAAGTTTTGATCGGTTCAAAACGAAGGAAACTAAAGGGTTTTAGCGAATCAACTTCACGAGGGGTGTTGGAAAATGCATGTAGAGCACAGATCTGAGAGGAAAAGGGGTCTAGAGACAAAGAGGAAGGGATTTCAGCTTTGTATGTGTGAAGAAAAGTGATTTGGGGTAGTGATTTTAAAGTTCCCCGTGTAAATGGACAAAACTGCCTCGAATTTCCTCAACTGGCTGACCAACCAGTTTTTGCGGCCGACCGGCCACTTAAGTGGTTGGCAGATGTGGCAAGTGGCCGGCAATGCTTCACGGTGGCCGGCAGGTGCCCAGTGTTCTCTCTGAGTGTTTTCAGACTGTTTTGAGTCCTTGGTTCTCAAGAAAGTGCAAGAAGAGCCCACTTTTCAACGCAAAGTGTCTCTATAGAAGTTTGAACTAATGTCTTCGATGCTTGACTCGCCGTCAGCCGGCATAAACGAGGTGTATCCTTTTGAAATACATTGTAACTCCTCCGAGAGGTAAATCGAAGGTTGCAACTGAATCGGTCTTTCTCAGACACGCATTCCTTTATTCGATGTTTCGTATTGAACAAGCTATCAATGTTGCATTGCATGTGCATCGTTGTCTTTGTGCACAGAATATGTACGATGCATCGCATTGTGTTACCGATGTTCTTTTGTTTGCATAGAATATGCATGTCACGTTGTATTACATTGTGCATTCCCTTACATTCGCATAGAAGTTGTCCGTACCTGTTGCATTGTGCATGCATTCGGTATTGCATAGAATATGCTCCATGTTTTGTTGCATAAGATATGCTTTTGTTTTGTTCCTCACATGACGTGCATGAAACATGCCTCGCTAAGCATTGTGTTATGCTGTTAATCTTGCATAGAACATGCATTCTTATTGTATTGCATTGTACCTGTAAAGTTTCTTTCTTATGTAGGCACGATATTGTATGTACGGTTCATTTGAAGTTGGCGCAACCAGACGATATTGTATGTACGGTTCATTCAAAGGGATTCCGGGTAAGATTATTCTTGTCCTTTGAACACCTTGCTTTGGTTAGAAACATTCGGGTACGCCCGGTGTTTACACCACACCTTGCTTTGGTTAGAAACATCCGGGTACGCCCGATGTTTACACCACACCTTGCTTTGGTTAGAAACATTCAGGTATGCCCAGTGTTTACACCATACCTCATTGGTTAGAAACATTCGGGTACGTCTGGTGTTTACACCGACATGTTGCTTTGGTTAGAAGCATTGGGTTGTGTGCCTGATGTTTATACCTCTCTGCTTTGGTTAGAAGCGTTTGGGGCATGTGCCTGACGCTTATACCTCCTCGCTTTGGTTAAGAGCGTTTCGACCGTGTGTCTGACGCTTATACCACCTTGCTGGTTAGAGACAGCAGGTCGTGTGCCCAATGTCTATACCACCCCCCTTTTTGATTAGAAGCATTGGGTTGTGTGCCTGATGTTTATACCTCTCGGCTTCGGTTAGAAGCATTTGGGACGCGTGTTCGACGCTTATACCACCCCGTTGGTTAGTGACATTGGGTCATGTGCCCGATATCTATACCTCTCCAGCTAGAAGTGTTGGGACCATGTGTCCAACACTTATACCATCCTGTTGGTTAGAATCATTTGGGATGTGTGTCCGACGCTTATATCACCCCTTTGGTTAGAAGCGTTTGGGATGTGTATTCGACGCTTATACCACCCCTTTGGTTAGAAGTGTTTAGACCATGTGCTCGACACTTGTACCACTCCTCGGTTAGAAGTATTTGGGATGTGTGTCCGACACTTATACCATCTCTGTTTCGGTTAGAAGCGTTTGGGATGTGTGTCCGACGCTTATACCATCTCCATTTTGGTTAGAAGCACTTGGGACGTGTGCCCGATGTTTATACCATCCTTCAGTGTTTACACCGGTCTCTTTTCCCTCTCGCGCGTGACGCGTTAGGATGTTGTGGTGAAATGCTTTTGGACGGGTTCCAATGCTTATACTACTCTTTGTTTTGATTGCATAACGGTTGGATGTGTTCCACTTGTTATTATGTGCTTTCTTTAATTCAGAACTTTAGGGTGTGTCCCTCAGTTCACACCACTTCTCTCCTTGTGTGTGCCACGCGTTGGGATCTTGTTTGCCGCCCCGGGTGCGCCTAACAGTTGTTGTTCTTTATCCTTTTCTGCATGAGGCGCAGTTGAGATTGCATAATTTCTTACATCCTTTCTGCATGAACTGTAGTTCGGTTTGTAGTTCCCACGCGTAGCGTGTTTGCTAACGAGTTTGCTGTAGCATTTCTTTGCATAACATTTGCATCTAGATGTTTCATTACAGCCCTCTTTGCATGATCATAAGTTATGTTCTGCATTGTGCATGTCATTTGCATTTTGCCCCTTCTTGCGAGCGCATCTACTTTGTTTTCTTGCTTGTTTGTCTAAGTCTTCGGCCATGTCAAAAATGGGTCATCTCTGGGCTTTGACATTCACTCCCATCATTTCATGACTTTTGAGTTCTGTCAAAGAGGGGCAACTGTGGACACCCCATTTTTGACCGACCTTAAGACTCAGACGTCATCGTTTGTGCGCGCGATGATTGTGCATGTTTGTGCTTATTTTGAGTGTCTGAAGTTCTCCGCTGAGTGCCTTGTCTTTGAGCTTCTTAACACTCTGTGTTTTGGCCTTGTTTTTGGACCAAACCTTGATTCCTCTTGCTTGGGGAGGGGGGGGAGGGAAGGCCTTACCGGCCACTTTTCTTCCTTGTAGGCCACTTGAAGTGGTCGGTCGGCTAGGGAAGGTGGCCGGCCGGCCACCTGAAGTGGCCGATGGCCAATTTTCTCCTTTTTCAGATCTTTTGAGCCAGCTGCTGAGCACTGAGGCTCATCCTCCATACACGTGTATAGAGGGATGAAGCAAGCTTTTTGCTTGCTCGTTCTATATAAGGGGAGGTCCCTCCCCCTATTTAAGGGTTCTGAAATTTTAGAAGCAAAATTTCTCTCTCTATAGAATTCTCTATCTCTCTCTATATTGTGCTTGAAAGTGATTTTTCTTCACATTTTTGCACACAACCCCTTAGCCAAACACCACCACCTTGGAGTTGAGGTTCTTAAAGGTTTTGTTTGGGCTCAAAAAGTTGGTTTTGGCTCAGAAGTTGCTTCTTTGCTGCTGTGCTTCAAGGGTAAGGCATTTACCCCTTTTAAGCTTGTTTTCGTACACTAGTTTGGGCCACCTTTGCATGCTGTTTTGGCCTAGTTGTCAACTACAAAAACCTTTATTTTCAAGTGTTCAAAATGGTTGTTTGAGGCCCTTTTGGAGTTAGGGGTGGTCCACCCTCTTTTGTAGCTTTATTTGCTAAGCTTTGTGCCATCCTCTAAAGCTTTTAAGACACCCTTTGTTTGGCCTTTATACCACTGAAACTTAGAGGTTTTTCAATGACAGAAAGTTGGTTTTGAGGACCAAAATAGGGGGGGAGGGGGGTGGTTCCCCCTCCTCACATCTTGTTTGCATGTGTTAATGGCCTAGTAGTTGAACATGTTTTTCTATCATCTCATGGCTTGTTCTCAGCATGTTTTTGGCCTTATTTTAACATGTTATAACTCTATTTTGGGCTGGTTGGAGCACCTCTTGCTTGCTTGTTACACTTGTAGTGTAATCATGCTTGCTAGCCTAGCTTACTTGATGTTGTAGCCTATTATTTTAGCATGTGTTGGCTCCACTCTAGCATATTTTTGGCCTTGCTTTGACATGCTTAAACTCTGTTTTGAGTGGTCTTGGCCCCTTGAGCCTTTCTTTGTATAGCTATGGTGTAGTTAGCTTCACTAGTTTTGTGTTTCAAGGCCCTTAGCATGCTTTGCTTATGATGTTTGCATGGTATGGCATCATTTAGCATGTGATTTCAGAGCATATACCTTTGTCACACTCTCATATATATCGCTCTTTAATTGCTTTCGAGAGGTATGCTTTGTGCCTTGTTTATAAGCCAATACATGAGCATGTCTTTTTTCCTTTTCATGCTACCATTTCAGATTGTTTTGGTCACTGTTTTAGCATGTTTGAGGTCTGTCAAGGGCTGGTTTGGCTATTTGAGCATTGTATTGCATGCCTTTAGTATTGTGTCCTTCACTAGTTTCAATACTTTTGGCCTTTAACATGTTGTGCATGCGTTGTTTGCATGTTGTTGCTTTGTTTTTCATGCCACTTTAGCACTGAAATATCTACCATCTCCCACATTTCTTCACTTTTGATTTGTTTTGAGGGTTGGTTTACCTTGTTCTTGTGTTTAAGCTTGATAGAGTTTGTGCTCAAATGGCTTTAACCCTCTTATGAGGATTCCTCCCAGCCAAAGGCATGATCTCTCTCATGCCTTAAGCCATTCTTTTGGTTAATCCCTCTCTCATTAGTGGACTTTCACATTGGACAAATCAAGTAAAGAATGGTTTGGTAATGTAAAATGAGTAAACAAGAAATGGACCAAGTAAAACATGAATAAGATAAGCATTTATGTTGCGTTACATGTGTTTGGATCAGACGTTAATCTAAACACAAGAAATGTGGGATGTTTCATACTCAAAGTGATGAAACGTGTTGCATTTCTTGGTCGCTAACACCCCTTGATCATGCATGATGGGGTGGAGGCTCTTTGTGTATTGTTTGTACATTCACTAATCTTTTACAAGCTTGGTCCTTGGGCCATCATGCATTGAGATGCTTGGTTGGTGGCTTGAGAGCCGAGTGCCACACTCTTTTGAGCTTGAGACATGATGAGGAGAGTGGCAGTGCATACATTTTCTTGCAAATACATTGTTGTGCCTCTGTTGTTCTCTGTTGCAGCAAAGCCAGAAGTCTGGAGAAGCAGGTGGCCGACTGGCCACTTGAGGTAGCCGACCGACCACTTTCACTAGCTGGCCGGCCAGTTGAGGTGGCCAGTAGCCACTTTTTGTGGCCGACCGGCCACCAGTCCATTTTTGTGCCAAAATGTTTCTATTTTGAGGCAGAGGCAGTCTGGATGTTGGTTCAATGTTCAACAATCAAGGAGAGTGCAAACAGAGGCAACCAGTGGCAAAGTGATGGATTTCTGGGATGACGCCAACCGAGCATGCATGTCTCCCTCATCCGCGAGGCCATTTCACTGCTTATGATTAGTTTGTGTAATTAAGCATTCACTTTGTTTTGTAATATTCTAATTAGCTTAGCATAGCTATTCATTCAATTCGAGTTGTAATAATTAATTAGCTAGCATAATTAATTAGTTGGTTTGTAATAACTAGCTTAGCTTAGTGTAGCTTAGCTTATTTATTCGGACCCTCCTGTGAGAGGGCATAATGTTGTAATAAGCGTGCGTGTGTGTGTGCATATCTTTCAACCCCACGTCTTTCTCCCTTTTACTTAACTGCTTTCGACGGTTAGTTTTAGGGCATATTTCAATTAGCATACCTTATGCTTGCATGCGTGCATCATTCATTTGTCTTGCATGCACCAGGCTCGGCGAATCATTCAAACTGCATTGTATTTCAATACATATTTGAATGCGTGTTTCAAAACATGTTATCAAATTGTTGCATTCATATGCCATCTTAGATAGCCGAGCCTATTTAATTGCATTATTGCATGTGTTACTTTCGGCATCTTAAACATAGTTAGGATCATGCACTGTTTCTAACTAGTTTTCTATTTTGGCTCGGAGTACACTGTAAGTGTTATGCTTTAGCATACTTGCATGAGTGTGAGTGTTGCCATGTTTTGCATGATTGCCATGAGGATATGTGCTTACTTGATTAACTGCATGAATGCTCGTGGGTGAAGGCTTGATTGCCTGAATTGGAAGAACTCGATGATTATGAGTTTTAAGCCCACTTTGTGAAGTGGCAAAATTATGTTTTAAGCCCACTTGAGGGTGGCAAATCCGCACTTTAGCCTACTTGCGAGTAGCACTTTCAAACCATTTCCAAAAACAAACATGAGTTGTTTTGTTCCAATTCTCGTGATTGAGTCTATACTTGTATGCTGTGCGCATCACATAGTAAGTTAGCTAATAACCGGATAAGAACACATGTGTTTATAAAACAACATATCATGGTAGTAGAGGCCGATCCTTTGATCGGGTGGGCGGGGGTGCTCATTGCATGACCTTCCCCTCTCGTACCCAAGTTCCTGAGCCAAGGGAACTTTGGTGATGATGGACACGTGGCCTTTGGCACGCGTGAACTTTGTTGGATAAAGGCTTCATCAGATTTCGGATTGATCCTTCAAACTCTTAAAGATAAAAAGTTGTATGCAAAGTTGAAGAAGTGTGATTTTTGGCTTAGTAGTGTAACATTTTTGGGGCATGTGATTAATAAAGAGGGAATTTCAATTGATCCTTAAAAGATTGAAGCAATAGTTAATTGGCCAAGACCAACTACCATAACAGAAGTCCGAAGTTTCCTTGGTTTGGCAGGTTACTACAGAAGGTTTGTCAAGGATTTCTCCAAGATAGTTATGCCACTACTCAGCTAACTTGAAAAGGGTACCATTTGAGTGGAAAGAACAAAGAGATTTGGCATATCTAGAGCTCAAGACTAGATTGATTATAACACTTGTCATAACCCGAACCCACCCCTAGAGGTTTAAACTGTGACTGGCCAGTAATCCCAGATTATCTCCGGCCTCAAAGACAAAGCAGATAATTAATAAATATAACGGGGCCTTGCCTAAGCAGTACTAATAAAAAACATAACCATTGAGCAGTGCATACATGAGAGTTCGTATAAAACTTAAACATCAACATCTCATAGATGTAAATACAAAGGTACATCAAACATCTTACACTTATACAAAATCCATGCATAGTAACTTCCAAAAACAAAGAAAACTAAAACAAAGTAACATGATCCACTTGGTTGACACAATTTGGCTCCACATGAGACCAAGATTGCCCCATAATAGAGGCAATCCAAAGCAGCTAACAATGGGGTGGACTCTCGAGGTTGCCTTATGCTTGAGGCTCCATTTGCTCACCTACATATATATAGTGGAAGGGGTTGAGCCAAAGCCCAGTGAATAATACCAGTATAAGAGAATTAAACGAATGATGTCTATCGTTGTACAAAATCATATCACATGAGTTCAAAGAAAATCTGTAGACACCCCATGTTTGACCAACCTTAAGACTTAGACGTCATCGATTGAGCGCTCGGTGATTGCGCATGTTGTGCTCGTTCGGAGGTTTCGGAGTTTCGGCTGAGGGCCTTACCCCCAGACCTCAGGACCCTTTTGTGCTTTGCCTCGGTTTGCGAACCAGGTTCTATTTTCTCTTCCTGAAGAGAGGGAGAGGTCTGGTAAATCATCTCTCAGTGGCCGTAGGCTACGTTTTGTGGTCGTAGGCCACTATTCCCGTTTGGAGACTAGTTTCCGGTTTTCGGAGCCATCGGCCGTGTGCCTCTGCTCGGGACCGCCTAACTTTCTCCGTTTGCTCCGGTTTTTGGCACACACCTTGTTTCCTCTCTCTAGAGGGACACTGTGGCCCGAGAGACCACCTTCGTGGTCGCACGCCACTTTCGATGCTTAACAGTCAGTTTTCGGGGCACCCGGCTGCGCGTTTTGGACCCCGAACCCTCGTTTTGCATCCGTGTTGGTTCATTTTTGGCACAACCCTTGTTTTCCATGTTTGGAAGGTGGTACAAGGGTGGGAGACCAGTAATTCTCTTGGAGACCACTTCTCTCTCCGCCAGCCGGTTTTCTTGTCGGGAAACCGGTCTCCCTGATCTTTGGGCCACATTTACTGGTCTCCCACCATACCACTGGCTTTGTTTCAGTGTGGAGACCACCAATTACCCTTGGAGACCAGCTTTCTCCTTGGAGACCACTCTTCTCTCTGTGCCAGCCGGTTTTCTTGTCGGGAAACTGGTCTCCCTGATCTTTGGGCCACATTTACTGGTCTCCCACCATACCACTAGCTTGCATTTAGTTGGGAGACCACCAAATGGGGCTGCCGACCACCTTGTTTTGAGTTAGACCTTTTGACTTGGCTAGCCAACCACTAAAAGTAGCTGGCCGACCACTTGAACTGGTCGGCCTACTCCCTCCTGTTTTGTCTTCCTGAGTTGGTTCCAGCTGTGCTAGTTAGGAGGCATTTGTTGCATCCTCCATACACGTGTACGGAGGATGTTTAATCTTGGTTTGAAGCTTCTCCAAGAAGCTTTGGACCCTTAGCTCTATAAGGAAAGGCCTCTCCTTCCTTTGCAAGGGTTCAGAAATTGCTCTAAGGCACATACATATATTCCTCTCTATATCTCATTTCCTTGAGCTCAAAGTGGGAAGTTCTTGACCCCTTTGCATACAACTCCATAGCCTAACCCTTCCACCATTGGTCTAAGCTTCTTGGAGGCCATTTTCAGAGGTAAAAGGTTGAGTTTTGGTCCAGAGGTTGCTGGTCTTCTTGAGCTTGAAGGGTAACACTCATTCTCCCTTTTTAAGCTTTATTTTGCTCCATCTTTTGGCCATACTTGCAAGCATATTTGGGCTTTGTCATAAACTGAAAAAAGTCTTGTTTTGAGGTTCTTAACATGTTTGTTTAAGACCATGTTTCTGTTGGGGGTCATCTACCCCCTTGCATGCTTCATTTCATCTTATTTTGAGCCATGCCTTAGGGCCTTTGCATTGACCTTTGTTTGGTCTCTTAGCCACTGAAATCCAGTGGATTTTCAGTGGCTAGCATGCTGTTTTGAGCACCAAAATCAGAGAGGGGTGACCCTCTCACCCCTTGTCTTGTTTACTAGCACATTTGGCCTATCAAAGGAGCCTTTATTTGCATGCTTCCAAGCCTTGTTTCAGGCCCTTTTCAGTGAGTTTTAGGACCTGCATAGGCTCTTTCTAGAGCCTATTTTTCCATATTGGATGTCCTTCTTGCATGTGTAGAACAACCCCTTGCATGGCCTATCAAAGTAGCACTTCATTCTTGCATGTATTGGTCAGGTTTCAGTGGGTTTTTGGGCTTCATTTGACATGCCATGATTCGGTTTTTTACTGTTTTGGTGGCCTCTCATGTGCTTCCTATGGCTGTAGTGTAAATCATGGTTCACTAGCTTGTATTGCATGATGTTTTGACCCCCTTTCCTAGCATATTTTGGCCATGATCCAAACTAATTTTATTCATATTTTGGGCTTCCTTAGCTCTGTTTGAAGTGTTTTGGGTCATGCATGCATTGTTGTATATGGTCATAGTTCAATTAAGGTCACTAGCTTTGCATATCGGGTCCACTAGCATGCATTGTTTGGGCCCTTGACATGTTTTGGCATCATTAAACATGATATTTCAGAGCATATAAGGTTGCCATATTCTCATGTTTATCACTCTTTAAATGCGTTTGAGAGTTGTGCTTGTATGCCTCATTTTTGAGCTATTGCATGAGCTTCATTTCCATGCACTTTGAGCCATCATTTTAGACCATTTTCTCACTATCTTGGACCTTCATAGGGACTTTTTGGGGTTGGTTGGGTCATTTGAGCATTGCTTTGTGTACCTCTAGTGTAATGCACTTCACTAGTTTCGGTATCCGGGCCATCTAGTATGCATTGTGTGAGGTGTTTGCATGATTCGGGTCCATCTTGCATGACATTTTTGAGCTGGAAAATGTGTGATTGTATGCCATATTTAACCCCTTGCCATGCCTTAATAGAGTTGCACTTGGTGCCTTAGGTTTGGTCCCTCGCATTGTGCATGTTTGCATAAGTGTTGTTGCCTTAATTTCATCATGTTTGGCCATTGATTTGAGTGTGGCTGAGGTCCACTCATATTGGTTTAAGTCCATTTTGCATTGTGTATGCCATTTGGTTCATGTTGTTGCATGTTTGACCATCGCATTGTGTATGCTTTGATTATGCCTTTGTGTATGTCCATCTTCGTATGTGTGCATTGTGTATGCCATATAGCTCATGTGCATTGTGTATGCCATTTTAGTCCATAGCATTGCATATGCTAGGTTGCATGTGTGCATATCATCCCTCGCATGCCAGCATGATTAGGTTGCATTGCATTTAGGGTTGTATGTTAGTCGCATTGTATATGCCATCTCATTGCATTGTGTTTGGAGTAGGGTTAGTCCAAACACGGGAAATGAGGGGCGTTTCGTACTCAAAGTGACGAAACGTGTCTCAATTTCCGGTCGCCGACACTCTAGATTACCCATGATGGAGTTTAGGCCTTGTTGTGTTTATATGTGCATTCATTTCACATTGAGTCGTGCAATTCGACTCCTCAACCATTATGCATCGAGATGCGTGATTGATGGCATGAGGATTGAGGAATACACTCCCTAGAGCCTGTGCAATGACGGGGAGAGTGGTCGTGTGCACATGTGTTGAAAATTTTCTGCCATGCCCCTTTCTTGCTCTCTGTTGCAACAAACCAGAAACCAGCAGCCTTCTAGAGCTTTGTACAATATTCCAGGATCAATTGCAAACAGAGGCAAATCGGGGCATCGTGAGGAATTTCCTGACAAGGCGACTCGAGCATGCATGCATCTTTCATCATTCGGAACAGAGCTGAGGCAGTCCATAGATCTGCATACTAGTTTATTTCGTTTATTAGTTAATTTGTTAATTAATTAGGGTTTTGTAATATTTAATTAGCTAGAGTAGTTAATTATTTATTCGGTGTGTAATATTTATTCGGACCCTCCGAGAGAGGGCAATGTTGTAATAAGTGTGCGTGTGTGTGATGCATGTCTTCCAACCCCACGTCATTCTCCCTTTCATTTACCAGCTTATGATGGTTAGTTTTAGGGCACGTTTCAATTAGCATACTTATGTTCGTATGTTTGCATTCATTCATCTGTATTGCATGCACCGGGCTCGGTGCATCATAGTAACTGCATTGTATTTCAATTCCAAGTTGAATACATGTACCAATTGTTGCATCTCATATGCCACCTTAGAATAGCCGAGCCTATCTTAGTTGCATTCTTGCATGTGTTGCATTAGGCATCTCAGCATAGTTAGGATTCATGCATGTTTTCTAATTAGCTTCTTTCCTTGGCTCGGAGTACTCGGTAAGTGTTTATGCTTTAGCATCCTTGCATGTGTGTGAGTGACCGCCATGATAGCATGCTTGCCATGAGGTTATTTGCTTATGTGATATAACTGCTTGAATGCCTGTGGGTGAAGGTTGGGTTGTTTGAATTGGAATAATTCGTCGAAACCCGCGTTTTAGCCTACTTGCGAGTAGCAAAATTCAATCCATTTTCAAAACAAGCGGATATGCGATGCTTTGTTCCAACTTAGGCAATCCAGTCTATACTTGTATGCTGCGTGCATCACATAGTAATTCTAGGCTAATAAACCAGAATAAGAGCACATAATGTTTTCAAAACTCGATATCATGGTTAGTAAAGGCCGATCTTTGATCGGGCGAGCGGGGGTGCTCACGAAGTGAACTTCCCCAATCGTACCCAAGTTCCCGAGCTGAGGCAACTTTGGTGACGACGGACACGTGGCCTTAGGCACGAGTCAGGGTTTCCTAAATTCCCACAAAATAAATATTTAGGTGGCGACTCTGTATCTGGCAAAGCAATCCATGTTTGGCACTTCTTTCAAAAAATCTGTTTTCAAAAACGATTTGTCGGATTTGGACTCTTTGATGATTCATCGGTCTTGCATTGCACTCTGCGAGATTAGATACAGGACCGTGACTTTGAGTCCGAATTGTAGTAAGCCCAATCAACAAAACGGGATTCCCTCTCGGGACGTTCAGGGACGTCTACAGTTTCTGGCGACTCTGCTGGGGATTTAGAGAACTTGACTCGAACTTATGATATCTTGTTTTGACTACACTTATGTGTCTCTTTGCATTGCATTCGCATTGGTGCGCCTAGGACACCGTGTTTGCCATCTGCTATTCCTGAACGGTTTGCCGGAGGCTCGCTTTGAGAAGTGTGCCATAAGGCTGACCGGTTACGGGCTCTGCCACGATGGGAACACAAACCCCGATTTTTCCTGGGGCACCCTTTTTGACCATTCGACCTAGTGCATGTTCGGAATTCGTAGTGATCATTCCAAACTAGGACAGGTTGCTTACCCGATTATAGGTTGTTTGAAACTGCTGCGTGCGTAGTGAAACCCTAGCTCCTGACAAAATAGGACAGGGAAACCCTACCCCTCCATAGGGGTGTTTTGGCTCTCACTTGTTTGCTATGTGCTTTAGAGTGCGTCTCTACAGGAATGTACGTATCAGTTTGCAAGTTTGGGCATCAGGCCTGCGGGCACCAGTGTTTTGAGAATCAGTTATATCCACGGGTATCAGATTTAGTTTTGGGGCAGTAATTTGGGGAACAGTGATCAGTCGAATACAGTCGTTCAACTATGTTATGGTAAAATCAAGCTGAGATGCTGTCTGTTTTCTCTTTTGCAAGGTAGTCGTGGAACTATAGCTTCAGAAGGGTCCGACATCCCTCGGGCACATTGGACTTGTGTTGATAGACTTTGTCAGGTCAGAGATTCAGTTCAAGGGAAAATCAGTGTTCCTTCGTCAGAAGCAGGTCAAAAAGGTGCAGTATATCAGTATAGCGATCGCCAAATCAGTGGTCTACCCCACCAGTGAACAGTGAGGCTGAGGTCTCAATTTCCACTAAAGGGACAAATATACTGGTTATTCAGCACAAAATGGCAGGCTTAGAGGAGATGATGTGTCAGCTCCAGGAAAGTATGAAAACCATGCAGCAGGACGCTGCCCATCAATCAGAATTTGCCAAACAACAGGCCAAAGTCATGGCCCAACAGGCAGAGTTAATTACCAGGCTGTAGCAGGAAGCCGGGGCATCTGCTTCACACCAAGCTCCTCCCCCGCCGAGAGTACCAATACTCAGAGAGATAGCTAATGCCCAGGAAGACACGGACATTCCAACAGGGCCGGCTTCGCCCCCAATTCTGCCCCAGCTATCCAAGGCACCCACACCTACTAACCTGCCGGATTCTCCCTTTGAGTTCGAAGTGGACCCCACAGCACTAAAAGTGAGCAAGCAAGAAAAGCAGTTCAAGAAGTCTCAATGCGTGAAGCCCATTCTGGATATTGAGGATGGGTACACCGATTCGGCTGTGACTCTACTGCACCAATTCAAAATGTCGTATATCGACTGCTTCGATGGCTCTAGAGGCCCAATAGTACACCTCCACTAGTTTTTCGATACCCTGAGGCCAATGGGTTTGACCACAGCCCAGAAGTTGTCTCTCTTTGGCCGAACCATGTCTGGGATAGCCGCAATTTGGTATGCAAAATTGGAGGACTCTGTGAAACAGAACTAGGAAGAGCTAGCTGAGGCCTTTATTGCTCAATACTCCTACAACACACAGATCGAGGTCACAACTCGTGATCTCGAAGTCACCCGCCAAGAACCAAAGGAGGGTTTCGCAGAGTTCATGACGAGATGGAGAGCAAAGGCCTCAATGATGACTACAAGGCCTTCCGACAAAGATCAGATCAGGATGATTGTTCGGAATCTGCATGGCAAGTTGCTGCAAAAGATGGTCGTTCTACCTCTGTTTACTTTTCCAGCCCTTCATGAAATGGGGGTTCAAATCGAGGATGCCATCAGACAAGGAATCTTTGTGGAAGATAATGAGCCTTCGACAAAGAATGTTGTTCGCAATTCCAATGCTACTACTGATGGTAGCACAGCTGCGAAATGCTCAGAAGTAGACACTATCAACACTTCCCTCAATGGCCAAAAACCAACCACTTCAACTTGGCCCCAAGCCCGAAAATTCCATCCTCTTTACATGAGTCTCTCTCAAGCTTTTGGAAAAGCTGCGAGAAGAAGGGCACCTCGAGCTCCTAGAACCTCAACCCCTTCCAAATCCTCTGCCACCAAGATTTGACCCAGCTAAATACTGTGCCTACCATCAACAGCACGGTCATGATACAAACCGTTGCATCCGCCTCCGTCATAAGATTCAGGATCTTATTGACGAAGAGACCCTAGCTCCACCCAAAGGACCTCAGGTTAGTACTGACTCGTCACCTCTACATCTCAACCTCATCCATATACTGCCGTCTACCTATGACCCCAGTATATACATCACCCCAGCCCATTTACCCAAGCCTGAGGTGTTCGTTCCAGAAAGCATGGACTTATGCATGATGAATGCACCTGAACCCCAATCATCTCAAACCCATGAACCCACTACTTCTGAGCTGATGAGAATGATCGAAGATCTTCAGAGAACTGTGACAGATTTAGCCTTCGGGATATTGGCTCCGTCATCGACTACACCACATATCGGGAATTTTTTTTTTTGGGTGAATAAGAGATAAAATAAAACAGGAAAATTTACAAAAATACAAGGGGCATACCCCAGGCCCTAACACTAATTACAACGAGCACAAGAAGAAACCAAAACACAGCCCAAAAGCATTAGTCCAAAGACTTATCCAGCAGTTGACCGAACATAACAGGTACTCTGTTCAAAACCCATATCTCCAACGGGTATAGGACATGCACAAAAATAATTCCAAGGAAGCACAGATCTGGAATTCCCCAATAGCTAGCATGAGGGTACACAAAACCAACCGAGTACTTAGTCCAATTTACATTCAAGAAGGAGACCCAAACACAATCCAAAAGAAGAAAAACTAGGCAACCAAGCTTGGTAACCAACAACCAGAAAAAGACTATATACAACCAAATATTAAAACAACTTATAGACCACGGCGCCAAGTGCTGCCATTGCTGAAAGGCAGCCCAAAACCGAATGCAAATGATAGGAAGGGCGCAAATTGCAGCCACCTCCACACCACCAATAGAGAAGTATATGAACCTGTTCAGCGAGAAATAAAAGGTAAGTACCAATATTACATATGTGGTCATAGAGAAGAAGGAAAAGCATACTAAATATGTGAGACCTCCCATCACTCAACCCACATCGAATAATAGCACTCCACTCTATATAACAACTCACATCACTAGGCCCACAACTCACAAACTCACTAAAAAAGTCCACCAATCTGTATGTAAGAGCTTCCTTAACCTGCATATAAAAAATATAATATATAATAGCAATTAGAGATAACCAAGTATACGATCTCACATCTCTCGGCCCACATTTTAGGAAGAAAATATATAAGCTCTCCACACTCGGCCCACTCAATACAATGTCCGAAAATGCTGAGGAGATGAAATCCAGCAACTTTTGGAGGCAAACAACCATAACAACCTGCAAAAGAGAAACCACATTAGAAATCCCACAATATATGCTCACCTTCACTCAACCCTCAATATAGATGCACTTCCCACACTCAAACTACTCCCAGCATTGGTAGCCTGAGGCAACTTCAATATTGTAGAAGGTAGGTTCCATTGCTCCAAGTACCAAAGATCACCTGCAGAGTTGATTAAATTTTCCATAGAAAGCATTCTATCTCTAACCATTTGGACAATCAAATTAGTAACAGTAACCACAGATTTGCACTCCTTACTAAAGACCCTCCTATTTCTCTCAAGCCAAATGTGATATACAGTGCAGAGAAAGGAGAGTTTCATTATAGCAGACTTCAAGGTCTTACCTTTGATAGACTTAGTAGCAAAGGTCACAGTCTCCTGCCAAGATAAAGGGGGCCAACTAGAATTACATTTGACCTGAATGGCACCCCAAATCCTAGAAGAGTACACACACCTAAAAAATAAGTGAGAGTGATTCTCCTCAGGAGCTTGACAAAGGGGGCAGACAGGATTAGGAACAATGCCAAACAACTGCAATCTATCCCCCGTATTTAATCTCTCATGAATAGCCAACCAAACCACAAAGCTAACCCTAGAAATGGAAGGAGGCCCCCAGACAAGATTAGCCCAGGGAACCTTAGTGCCCTTATCCCTCCAACAATCCCACGTGGAATGGATCGAAAAGTTACCATCAGCAGTCAAATCCCAGACAGGCCTATCCTGGGCATCCCTACAAGGCAATAATGTAGGGGACGTAGAGGAGATCCACTCCATGATCTCCCAAGAATTCTCTCTGGGCCACTTCCAACCATTATTAGAGATGATAGCACTGAGTTTAGAATCAATAGGAAGGCCCGTACCATACAAAAACCTATGCCCAAACCTATCCCATAACGAACCAAGAGGGTGCCAGTTATCAAACCACAAAAACATCCTCTCCCCATTACCAATCTTGAACTTAATAAGGGGAAAGATGTCTTTCCTAAGAGACAAAATCTTCCTCCAAACCCAAGAAGGGTCACTAGGCATTTTAACATACCAAAAACTCTTGCCTTTGAGTAAGTAGGACTTAACCCATTGGCACCACATAGACCCTTCCCCCCCCCCCCCCCGAGAACAAGAACCAAATATGCTTAGCAACAGCAGCCCTATTCCAAATTCCTATATCTTTGAACCCTAAGCCCCCTTCACCTTTAGGCTTACACACATAGTTCCCAGCTAACTTAGCACTGTGCTTTTTCAACTCAACACCGGACCAGAGAAAAGATCTCAAGAGACTATCAATTTCTCTAATAACCTTTTTAGGAAGGATAAAGAGAGAAGACCAATAAACTTGCATAGAAAACAGGATGGATTGGATAAGTTGAGCTCTACCCCCATACGAAAGAAGTTTATTAGTCCAACTCTTAATTCTCTTAGTGATCCTCTCAATCAGAATTTGACAATCAGTGGCCTTAAGCTTAGTAGTGATCAAAGGAACACCCAAGTATTTCACCGGAAGGGTGCCCTCAGAAAACTTAGCAATACGAAGAATATCATCTTTTAACTCGCGACTACACCCCGAGAAGTAGATATTGCTCTTACTAGGACTAGGGGTGAGACCAGACAACACTCTGAACTCCTCTAAGCCTTGCATAATGAGGTTAACAGTAGCAGGATCACCTTTACTAAAAATCATAAGGTCATCAGCAAAGCAGAGATTGACAATCTTGGTTTTATCACACCTCCAATGGAACTTGAATAGAGGATCACTGGCTTTTTCAGCAAGGATTCTCGCAAGAATTTCCATAGCCAGAACGAACAGATAAGGGGACATCGGATCACCTTGTCTAAGCCCTCTAACCCCTTTAAAATACCCATGAAGGCTACCATTAATGCAGATCGAGAAAGAGGGACTCGTCATACAAGCCTTAATCCAGGTAATCATAATGGGAGGGAAATCCATAGCGTAAAGGACATCAAGAATAAACTCCCATCTCACATTATCATAGGCTTTCATAATATCCACTTTCATAGCACACTTAGGAATTTTGGAGTTCCTATGATAACCTCTCATAATCTCCTGAGACAAGAAAATGTTATCAGAAATCCTTCTTCCCTGGACAAAAGCTGACTGCACTGGGTCAACAAGATCCGGAAGGACAAGTTTGATTCTATTAGCAATGATCTTAGCAATACACTTGTAGATAGTGTTGCAACAAGAGATAGGCCTATAATCCCCAACCTTCATGGGGTTAGGGATTTTAGGAATAAGAGCAATAATCGTGTTGTTGACCTCAGAAAGGAGCGCTTGCCAGAATCAAAGAAAGATTTTATGGCAAGGGTGACCTCCTTACCCACAATATCCCAAGAACTCTTAAAGAAAACCCGCAGAATAACCATCAGGTCCCGGGGCCTTGTTGGCCTTAAGGGACCAAAAGACATCCTTAATCTCAGAATCAGAGACAGGTTCAGCAAGCAAAGCAGACTGAGTGAAGGACACCTTGGTATTCACCAGAGACCTAATCCTATCACGCCCATTGTACTGGTCCACACTAGGGGTGCCAAAAAGATCAGTGTAGTACTGGACAAATGTATTATGAATATCATTGATGTCCGCAGACCGAGCACCATCCTCCATCTCAACACTCAAAATTTTGCCTCTGTTAATATTATTCCTCACAGACCTAAAGAAAAAACTACTATTCCTGTCACCCAACTGAAGCCATTGAATCCTAGATTTTTGGAGAGCAAGGCTCTCCTCCACCTTGCTAAGGCCCAAATAATTCCTATGCTCCTCCCTTTCCCTGCACCTGAAGGTTTAAATTTAAAGGATCTTTGTCAAGCTTAATCTGGATAGAATCCAAATTAGCCTTAGAAACCTGAACCCTAACAGAAATATCACTAAAATCCCTCTTGTTCAACAATTTGAGAGCAGGTTTAAGCTGTTTCAACTTCTGACAGACCCTAAACATAGGGACACCTCTAATAAATTGGTCCCAAGTAGCAGACACACAATGTAAGAACTCAGGATGCTTAGACCAGAAGTCAAAATACTTAAACGGTTTTTTAAAAGAATTTTTGGAGTCACTGATATTAACCACAGCAGGAGAATGATCAGAAATCCCAGATGGAAGAAAAGAGGCACTAGATCCAGGAAAATTATCAAGCCAAGCCTCATTAACAAGAACCCTATCAATTTTAGTAGCAATGTAGTCCCCAGCACTTCTCTTATTAGCCCAAGTGAATTGACATCCACCATAAGAAAGATCAGTCAACTCAGAAGAGATGATGTAGGAATTGAATTCCTCATTCTCATTGGACCAAACAGAAGAACCCCCCACTTTTTCCTGACGGTATCTAATAGCATTAAAATCCCCCAGGAATAAGCAAGGGGAATTGGACTTAATACGGGAGATGTGACACATGTTTTCAAAAAAAAATTTCCGCACAAGATGTTTATTATCAGCATACACAAAAGTGGCAAAGAAGCTAGTTTTAGTAGCCAAAACGAAAATTTCACAAAAGATGTGCTGATTGGACATAGAACACAATTTAACATCGCAAATCTCACTATTCCAGCACACCCAAACCCTACCAGTTTCAGTTTGGTTGGGGAGTTAGACAAAAAAGACCAATTGCCAAAAACATTTTCCAAAAATACTATTTTCATTAGTTTGTCTAATTTTGGTCTCCAAACACCAATGACATGGATATCTTCATTAAACACCAACTTTTTAAGATCATTATGTTTAGAAGGGTCATTCAACCCTCTAACATTCCAAGAAGCAATTTTAACAGTCATTGGAAACGGGCCTGCAATTTTATGTCAAAAGGCTCCCCAATCTTGGGACGGGCTGCATTTGAAGAAGGCCAATCCCTTGGCAAAGTGGAGGCCAGTGGTAGGAACAAGGTAGGGGCAGGCATTGGTCCCCATGAACACCTTCAGTGGGCTGTGGAGGCTTTGAGAGCCGAAGGGCTGAACAAACAGCAAGTGATTGCAGTTGTTGCAGAGATTGTGGGAGTGTACTTTCGTCACTCAGAATGAGAGCAGTTTCAAGCCAAGGGGAAAATCGGGAGAAGGGCCATCGTACCAGAAACGATCTTGTTAGCTATAATCCCTCCACTCGGAAGAGATCAGCAAACCAGGCCTGCACCTGCCAATCCCTTTGCTAGTGCGTCCAGCAAAAATCCACAAACCTTGAAGTACCAACCCCGAGGTCAGAGGGTCTTCCATGCCCTCTATATGCCTTTGTCCAAAGCTCTCCAAATCCTTGTTGGACAAGGGCCAACTCAAACCCCTTGAGCCTCGGCCTGTCCCGAATCCTTTTCTGGCTACGCATGATGCTGTCTAGTATTGTGCCTTCCATCAACAAACCGATCATGGCGCTGACAATTGCTTTCGTCTTCGCCACGAAGTGGAAGATTGATTGACAACGGGGTCATTGCCGCGCTAAGCTCTGCAAAGTCTATTGGCACTGGATCGGTGAACTTGGGGGGATAATGTGACCATGTGATCGGGGGATGAACTAGCTGTGGGTGGCGCTCGATTTACTCCAGACGTGGGAATGGCCCGCACTGTTTTGAGTAATATGCAGATACTAGTTTTTGTACTTTCTGACTTGGGTATTGGGTCCAGTCTTGTTATATTGTATTGAGTCAATCCTTTTGTACTGGGTCAGTCGAGTCAGCCTTGTTGTATCGAGTCTGTCTTGTTGCGTCGGAGTCGGGAGATTCCGGGGATGTTACCTCGGGCATCACTATTTTGTTTTGCGTTTGTCTTTTTGCTTTCTTTTTGAGTCTGTTTCTGCCGTGGAGCCAGTTACACCAACAGATCTGAATGAAACAGCAGTAGTTCTTAATGCTTTTATGCTTGCTTCTGCCATGTGCCAATTGTGCCAAAAAATTTGAATGAAACGGCAGTCCATTTCACCTACTTTTCTGTGCCTTGAAATCATTGTATTGACCTAAGTTTTTCAAAACTTTTCGAACAATGTGTTGAAAACAAAGAGGAAGGAATTCCTCGAGATTTGCAAAAAATTTGATCAAGTGAAAGAAAAGAGAGGCATACTAAGCCCTTAATGAATAAGATCATGCTTGTTAGTGTGAGTACTGGGAAGGATCCCGGCTTGATCCAGATTGGTTCCGCACTGTCTTCAGCACGAGCGATTTGTCGCTTTCTTAAAAGATTTCAAAAAAAATGTTTTGCGCGGTTCTACGAAGACCTGTGTGGAATCGCTCTTGAGATTGTGTAGCTTAGGATCGCTCTCAGCCTCGAGACTCGACCCCTTGCTTTTGAACGTTGAACTTATATTCAGAATGTTCAACGGTCAACCACCATGTAAGGCCTGTGTGGCCGGATCAGAAACAGCCCTCGAACTAGGGGCAGGGAAGTCAGATCAAGAAGATCAGATGTCGTCAAAAGAAGCTTGCAAAGCTAGATCAGAAGCACCCCTCAAAACTAGGGCAAAAGATGCCAGATTGTGCTCGAAGAGCCGAAGATGGATCATTCCACAAATCAATGAAGATCGGCAAGAATGCCAAACCCCAGAAGGGAGGAAGGAAGAAGACATTGCTGAAGGACAATCGAGTTCTTATCCACAACACTAGGGGCAAATTCACCCTCCATTGGATAGACTTCTACATCATCAGCGAACAGCAGCCACTCTCCTGGATTCAGATGACTTCAGGATCTCAAAACCATTTAGCATGGACAAAGCTACACTTTTACCCTTGAGAGACTCGCTGGGCCGAAAACCCAGAAAGGCGACCTAGGCAAAAGTTAGAGCAAGAAAAAGAAGAAAAAAAAGAACCAAAAAAAAAAAAAGAGAAAAAGAGAAAAAATGCAAACATTGAAAAAAGAAAAGAAGAAAAAAATGAAGAAAATAAAATGAAAAGATAAAAAAAGAAGAAAAGAAATGAAAAGAAAAGAAGAACATAGCTCGCAAGGTTGAAAACTTGGAAGGGCGGCCTTGGCAAAAGTTAGAGCGCAAAAGGTGAGGGTTAATACACGAGTGTACCTTAACCCGAACTACGTAAGGCTTGATTCCCATGTTTGGGATATGTAGGCAACTTCATTCTGAAGTCCAACCGTAAAAACACTTCAAATTCGACTGTGTCCATGGAATGGTTTTGATCATTTTTGCCTTCTCTGTATCCGAGAGTTTGGTTGTGTTCGTCACTTTGAGGACTGATTACAATGCGCTGCGGTGCCGTTCAGACAAGGGGCAACTTTCCGTTGCCATACAATGTGCCGCGGTGCTATTCAAACAAGGGGCAACTTTCCGTTGCCGTACAGTGTCCTTCAGACAAGGGGTATTTTTCCTTCAGATCTGAGATTGTGCATCTCAAGAGTAAGTTCCGTATTGGTTGAGCAGTGGCCATTTGCAAAAATAGTTTTTAAGAATTTTTACTGAGGTTGACTAATTTTCTCAAAAATTATCCCATTTTCCCAAAACTGGACCATTTCTTGGACCCAAAAAAGGAAAATTTTCAGTGCTCATAACCTGACTTGCATGATTTCAAATTAGAAAATCGAACAAGCGTGTTAATCTAACTCTCATTTTGGTCAAAATTGTTTTAGCAGAAGTTCAAAAATAAAAAATGGTCAAAATAATGAACTAGGGACACAGTTGAGTTAGGTGTTCTGTCTTTTCCCCGTTGTCAACATACTTGCCAGAAAAGGGCACTTTACTTGCCAGAAAGGGCACCGTATCTGCCAGAAAAGGGCACAACAGAAACTAACAGCAAAATGTTGAAAGCTCTCTCAGCAGCGAGGTATCAAGCTAAGTGCGAAGCACGAACTGGAATGGATCAAGATATTTCACTCCCTCATCTGGACAGATCTGATCGCGTCCAAACTCCCCAGCAGAGCATCGTCAACCGATGTCAGCTGCATATTTGCTACACATCCAGTTGTAGCGCAACCCCTCTGTGAGAGGAACTCACTAGCTGTGTGCAGAAGAAGAAGAATCTAGCGGAATGCTAGGGGCAAGAGCCCGCAACCTCTTGTTTATCCATCAACCACCCTGGGGAGAGATGAAAAATGAGAGATTAAAGAATAGAGAGATGCGCGCTGAAAGGAAAAGCGAGAAAAGGTTTTGAGAGAAAAACCGAGCTTGAGGGCCGAGTGATGTGAGAATCACAAATAAGAAAGGGTGGGGAACAATACCCAGAGAAACTGGCTCCTCGTGCACTAAGAAGTCTCTTGCCATTGGAATACGTCTGAGTGTCGTGTCTCTTGTTTTTGTTTGTCTCAATTCTTGTTTTGAGTCATTTCAAGTGTCTGTGTTTGTGTTTAGGTTGTTTACCTTTTGTTTTCCGTTGTTGAGTCGTTTTGACTGTGGTTAGTTGTAGGCTTGATACCCAATTGAGAACTCCTCTCACTTTCAAAAAATCGTTTTGTGTTCAGAGTGCCGTGCCATTCTCCAAATTTGTGCAAAACAGAATTTGTGCTTTCATAAAACCGCAGGGTTCAACCTAGGTCATATGAGAACAGTAAAAAAGGGACCCATCTGAAGCTATGAAAGTTCCGGGCTGCAAAGCAAAAGAAAAGAGGGAAAATGTCGAGCATCTGAGTTTTGTTTCAACTTCTGCAAGTTCCGTCATTGCATCCCGTATGTTCAGAATGAGCAGTGTCTTGTATGAGCTGTGTGCCGAATAAACAGAATATTGTGTTATGAGCTGCGTGTTCAGAATAAGCAGTGTGCTGATACGAGCTGTGTGTTTAAAGTGAACAGAATACTGTGTTGACTGTTTCACTGTTTCAAGCCAGAATGGCAATCAGAAGTGCTCTCCCTGAGTACCATCCCCGTCAGAGTAAAGCGGTTTACCGCTACTCACTCCATGAGGTGCTTTCTAAAGTGCCGCTTTGCTTATTGCATTCCCTAAACATCATGCTCTACTTTGCTTGTAACATGTACTGTATCATCGCACTTATTGCGGTTATTTGCATCTTTGTTGTCTTGTACCATTTATCCTTTTACGCCGAGCTGCGTTTAGGATCGATGTCCTCCGGGACTTTTCTCAGGTTGCGCCAAGCACGCGCCTGATAATTTGTTGGACCTCCTCTCACGATTTCAGCATGGTTTGAGTGTCCTGTTCCTTACGCGATTTTAGCGTGTTTTGGAATTTATCCCAAATTGCGTTGTAGACGAGGTGGGTGGTTTGTTGGACCTCCTCTCACGATTTTAGTGTCGTTTGAGTGTCTCGTTTCTTACGCGATTTCAGCGTATTTGGAATTTATCCCAAGTTGCGTTGTAGACACGTTGGGCGGTTTTGTTGGACCTCCTCTCACGATTTCAGCGTGGTTTGAGTGTCCTGTTCCTTACACGATTTCAGCGTGTTTGGAATTTATCATAGGTTGCGTTGTAGACGCGCTGGGCGGTTTGTTGGACCTCCTCTCACGATTTCAGCGTGGTTTGAGTGTCCCATTCCTTACGCGATTTCAGCGTGTTTGGAATTTTATCCCAGGTTGCGTTGTAGACGCGCTGGGCGGTTTGTTGGACCTCCTCTCACGATTTCAGTGCGGTTTGAGTGTCCCGTTCCTTACGCGATTTCAGTGTGTTTGGAATTTATCCTAGGTTGTGTTGTAGACGAGCTGGGCGGTTTATTGGACCTCCTCTTACGATTTCAGCGTGGTTTGAGTGTCCCGTTCCTTACACAATTTCAGCGTGTTTGGAATTTATCTCAGGACGCCTGAAGTGCGGGCCTGGACGGGTTTTATCTCAGGTTGTGTTGATACACGCCTGGGCGGGTTGTTGGACCTCCTCTCACGATTTCAGCGTGGTTTGAGTATCCCGTTCCTTACGCGATTTCAGTATAGTTGGAGTATTTTCCCCATTGCATTCACCATTGCATTTTGCATGCATTGCATCGTGCTATCTTGTGCACCTTACCTGTACTTGTTAGTGCATTGCATTTCATTCGCGCTATTTTGCGCATCGCGCTGTCCTGTGCACTCATCTGGTCTGGGAGACCTTAAATCCTCTGGTCTAGGAGACCTTAAATCCGGCATCTTCATTCTCACTGTCTTGTGCACTCTCTGGCCTAGGAGACCTTAAATCCTCTAAAGGTGCAATTCCTTTGGTGTTTGTCGTGCCCGAACGACTTTCGGTGGTCTGGTATAGCCACCTGCTTGTGTTTGCGGTGAGTTTCTAGGAGACCAACTGAGATGGTGGAAACTAGAGTTCGAATGGCTCATGCCTAGAATGCAAAGGTTTCGGGATTTTCGAGACTAAAGTCTGGTTTAAATACCCAGGGGTATATCCTCAGCTTGAAATCTGTATGGCAGCCCCATAGATTGAGATAGCATGTATATGCGTCTCAATTCTGGATACTGAACCAACCTAGTCTGTCACCCTGTTGGAGAATAGGGAAAGCTGCGACCATAGTCAGGGAGAAAAGTAGCACCTGTGGTTCAACTAAGAAGAAGTGAAAGACCTCCAGCAGCATGAGGCACGATATTATATGTACGGTTCATTTGAGGCTGGCACGACCAGATGAGCTGGACAAGTATTATGTTCTCCGTGTGAGACGTAGCGAGAATTGAATAATTCTCTTACATCCTTTCTGCATGAAATGTAGTTAGATTTGTATATGCTTGCTTAAAACGGTTGCATGATATGCTTCATTACAGCTTTCTTTGCATGATCATAAGTTATGTTCGGCTTCTTGCATTGTCAGTTGCATTTTGCCCCTGCCAGCGGGCACATCTCTTTGATTATCTTGCCTGTTTGTCTAAGTCTTCGGCCTCGTCAAAAATGGGTCGTCTCTGGGCTTTGACATTCACTCCCGTCAGTGTTATGACATTCGAGTTCTGTCAAAGAGGGGCAACTATAGACACCCCATTTTTGACCGACCTTAAGACTTAGACGTCATCGATTGAGCGCTCGGTGATTGCACATGTTGTGCTCGTTCGGAGGTTTCGGAGTTTCGGCTGAGGGCCTTACCTCCGGACTTCGAGACCCTTTTGTGCTTTGCCCTCGGTTTTGTGAACCAGGTTCTATTTTCTCTTCCTGAAGGGAGGGAGAGGTCTGGTAGATCATCTCTCAGTGGCCGTAGGCTACGTTTCGTGGTTGCAGGCAACTGTTCCCGTTTGGAGACCAGTTTCCGGTTTTCGGAGCCGTCGGCCGTCCGCCTCGGTTCGGGACCGCCTAACTTTCTCTATTTGCTCTGGTTTTTGGCACACACCTTGTTTCCTCTCTCTAGAGGGACACCGTGGTCCGGGAGACCACCTTCATGGTCGCACGTCACTTTCGATGCTTAACGGTCAGTTTTCAGGACCACCCGGCTGCGCGTTTTGGCCCCCGAACCCTCGTTTTGCATCCGTGTTTGTTCATTTTTGGCACAACCCTTGTTTTCAATGTTTGGAAGCTGGTACAAGGGTGGGAGACCAGCAATTCTCTTGGAGACCACTTCTCTCTCCGCCAGCCGGTTTTCTTGTCGGGAAACTGGTCTCCCTGATCTTTGGGCCACATTTACTGGTCTCCCACCATAACACTGGCTTTGTTTCAGTGTGGAGACCACCAATTACCCTTGGGGACCAGCTTTCTCCTTGGAGACCACTCTTCTCTTTGCGCCAACCGGTTTTCTTGTCGGGAAACTGGTCTCCCTGATCTTTGGGCCACATTTACTGGTCTCCCACCATACCACTAGCTTGCATTCAGTTGGGAGACCACCAAATGGGGCTGCCGACCACCTTGTTTTGAGTTGGACCTTTTGACCTGACTGGCCGACCACTAAAAGTAGCTGGCCGACCACTTGACCTGGTCGGCCGACCACTTGAACTGGTCAGCCTACTCCCTCATGTTTTGTCTTCCTGAGTTGGTTCCAGCTGTGCCATCTGGGAGGCATTTGCTACATCCTCCATACACATGTATGGAGGATGTTTAATCTTGGTTTGAAGGTTCTCCAAGAAGCTTTGGACCCTTAGCTCTGTAAAGGAAGGCCTCTCCTTCCTTTGCAAGGGTTCAGAAATTGCTCTAAGGCATATACATATATTCCTCTCTATATCTCATTCCCTTGAGCTCAAAGTGGGAAGTTCTTGACCCTTTAGCATACAACTCCATAGCCTAACCCTTCCACCATTGGTCTAAGCTTCTTGGAGGCCATTTTCAGAGGTAAAAGGTTGAGTTTTGGCCCAGAGGTTGCTGGTCTTCTTGAGCTTCAAGGGTAACACTCATTCTCCCTTTTTAAGCTTTATTTTGCTACATCTTTTGGCCATACTTGCAAGCATATTTGGGCTTTGTCATAAATTGAAAAAAGTCTTGTTTTGAGGTCCTTAACATGTTTGTTTAAGACCATTTTTCTGTTGGGGGTCATCTACCCCCTTGCATGCTTCATTTCATCTTATTTTGAGCCATGCCTTAGGGCCTTTGCGTTGACCTTTGTTTGGTCTCTTACCACTGAAATCTAGTGGATTTTCAGTGGCTAGCATACTGTTTTGAGCACCAAAATCAGAGAGGGGTGGCCCTCTCACCCCTTGTCTTGTTTACTAGCACATTTGGCCTATCAAAGGAGCCTTTATTTGCATGCTTCCAAGCCTTGTTTCAGGCCCTTTTCAGTGAGTTTTAGGACCTGCATAGGCTCTTTCTAGAGCCTATTTTGCCATATTGGATGTCCTTCTTGCATGTGTAGAACAACCCCTTGCATGGCCTATCAAAGTAGCACTTCTTTCTTGCATGTATTGGTCAGGTTTCAGTGGATTTTTGGGCTTCATTTGACATGCCATGATTCTGTTTTTTACTGGTTTGGTGGCCTCTCATGTGCTTCGTATGGTTGTAGTGTAAATTATGGTTCACTAGCTTGTATTGCATGATGTTTTGACCCCCTTTCCTAGCATATTTTGGCCATGATCCAAACTAATTTTATTCATATTTTGGGCTTCCTTAGCTCTGTTTGAAGTGTTTTGGGTCAAGCATGCATTGTTGTATATGGTCATAGTTCAATTAAGGTCACTAGCTTTGCATATCGGGTCCACTAGCATGCATTGTTTGGGCCCTTGACATGTTTTGGCATCATTAAACATGATATTTCAGAGCATATAAGGTTGCCATATTCTCATGTTTATCACTCTTTAAATGCGTTTGAGAGTTGTGCTTGTATGCCTCATTTTTGAGCTATTGCATGAGCTTCTTTTCCATGCACTTTGAGCCATCATTTTAGACCATTTTCCCGCTATCTTGGACCTGCATAGGGACTATTTGGGGTTGGTTGGGTCATTTGAGCATTGCTTTGTTGTACCTCTAGTGTGATGCACTTCACTAGTTTCGGTATCCGGGCCATCTAGTATGCATTGTGTGAGGTGTTTGCATGATTCGGGTCCATCTTGCATGACATTGTCAGAGC